>OZ025239.1:53051216-53178716 GCA_964019155.1 Osedax fenrisi | reverse complement strand
TAGGGAACAATAGGGAACAATAGGGAACAATAGGGAACAGTTAACAGTAACGAAAACAGCGTCATCTCGTCTTATTATAGGTTTATATGACAACACATAATGTATACTACTATAGTAGTATACTACTTTAGTAGTAGTATTAGTAGTAGTAGTAGTAGTAGTAGTAGTAGTATGCGTATGTTCACAGTGTGTTTACCAGATAAGTTGACTTATCGGAATGCTTCTCTTCTGGGGGGTTACGTATTATATATATATACACCTATAATTATGTGGTGTATATACACAAACATATATATATATATATATATATATATATATATATATATATATATATATGTATATACCTATACCTATAGGTTTCTATGTACTTATATATATATAACTATATGTATTGTCCTATATATATGTATAGTTATGATAATACGGTTTATTATCACTTATCACAGGTGTGACCACCCCTCGTAGATAATAATATAGAACGAGAACAACAAATAAATAAATACAATAAATAGTTATGTTGCTATAGGGCAGATAGAATAGATTACCTATGTTCAGAGTATAACTATTAATAGAAAACACAGGTAAATAATAACATCTGTATTGTATGTATACATACATAGGACTATAGTCCTATATACTAACACATACGTTATAATATAATATGATAATATATATATATATATATATATGTGTATAATTATAGATTATTTAATCCTTTGAATCACTCTAAATAATATGCTTGGTTTCTCGGTTTCTATAAATAGATTATTATTCTAGATCGGCGATCAATAGAGCCATCGCGTTTAAGTGGATTTATTACATAATAATAGATGGAACAACTCATCTATTATGTGCTATATCTGGTACACGAATATCTATGGTTATTGCATCATCGATGCATTATTGCGTCATCGATGGTTATTGCGTCATCAATAGCATTACGATAGTTATTAAGCACCGTGTAATGCGATCATAACTTGTGATCGCTAGTTCGCGTATGCGTGTATACATTACACATATGTGTGTTATGTATACTATTGATGTATCCTATTTACTAACGCGATTCATAGTTTGTCATCCATGATATCATTACAGTACATAGTATGTAAATAACCATACATCATTATATACAATTTAAATCCCTATTGCATTACTAAGTATACAAATAAAATTCGTAAAATACATTTCATAGTATATTCTCAATTCAGAATTATTATGTAATGTCATTAAGTCACTATTTTTCTCTGAGATAATAATGTCTTATCATCATCATCATTATCATTATCATTATCAATATCATTATCATCATTATCATTATAATTATCATTATCAATATCATTATCATCATTATCATTATCATTATCATCATTATCATTATCACTATCATTATCATTATTGTGGGTAGTATTACTAATATTATCATGAGAGATCTATAATAATGCCATTGTCTATACGCTGACTGATAACGAGAACACAACGAGAACACAATGCTGGTATCGGTATCAACAATGGCTGAATAGTACTGCTAGTGCTAGTGCCTATACAACCGTGTGTGCGTGTGTGTGTGCGTGTGTATCTTTATACGCCTGTGTTAGGTAGGCTCCATTCTAGCGTTACGTAACGTGTCGCCTAGCTGAGATATTACGTAATACCACGTGATTATCACGTCATTACGCAATAATCCCATTCTATTCCCGTCTCTCCCTTTCAATCTACTTATCTAACCCCGTCGATATCTCCTATATCTATATCTCTCTATACCTTTACATCTCTACCTCTATTTATCTTTCTCATTATATCTCACTATCTCTCTAAATGTTTTTATATCTACCTCATTATATCTCCGTCTATACCTATTTCTCTCTATATGTATTTATATATATATATATATATATATATATCTCTTTCTATATATCTATAGATATATAGAAAGATATATATCTATCTATCCTACTATCTATCACACTCTCTATCTCTCAGTCTATCACTATCCCATTCCCTACCTCTCCCTGCCTATCTACCACCCTCTATATATTCCTCTATCTCTTCCTCTACCTCTATCCCTCTATATCTACTCGACATCTCTCTCCCTCTATCTCTCCGTCTATATATCTCCCATTCCTTACCTCCCTCGCATTCCCTACCTTTCTCCTATTCCCTACCTCTATCCCTCTCCTTGCCTATCTCTCTCTCCCTACCTCTACCTCTCTCTCCATCCCAACCTTTCTCTCACACCCTACTTCTCTCTCCCGATGCCTCTATCACGATGATAACAATGATATGTAGTAACAATTCGAAGTTACGTCCGTTAAAGTCACGTGACGCGCCCTACTTATTACGTCATAGATTCAGTGAATGTTACTTGATAACAATACTAACAATACATGTATACGTACTAATACATATGCATATGTATTAGTATTTTACATAATTATTAATTTATTTGTAAATTATATATAAATATAAATATAATATTTAATATAATCCACTATTTTAATTTACGCTATTCTAAAAAAAATAGCGTACACTGTACGGCATGACGTCATTGTACGACGTACACACACACACACACACACACACACACACACACATATATATATATATATATATATATATATATATATATATATATATATATTTATATATATATATATATATATATAATATAATATATTCCATTATTATTTATTTGTATATTAATTCATCGATATGGTGTGCTTGTGCATGCTAATAAGCATTTCATTGTTCAGTTATACGCGTGCGTGCGTGTGTGCGTGTGTGCGTGTATGCGTGCGTGTGTGCATCCCCACGGAATACGCACGTTACCAGATGTTACAGACGTATGTGGGTAAGTGTAGTGCTATTAGCGAGGGAACTAGCTGCAGAGACTGTAGCATCGTAAGGCCACGCTCTCTGATTAACGATGTTTCATTAGGTAAAGCATAGTTAGTAACACCTGTACATAGCGATGCCTCCGTAGCCCGGTGGAACAGTCGCTGGCTAGAGAGCGAGATGTCCCGGGTTCTACGCTAGCTGGTGCCTATAAGTATACTTACGTATTTATCAAGAAATAATAATTAGATAACATAACACATGTATGCAATCATTATTTTAGAAATAAATTTCTAGAAATATTTATATGGGATACTTGTTATAAGATGTTTGTATGATATTATATTACAATTCATAACAACACCTTACAACGTAGTATTGAAGTGGGAATACCAATGGGTACCACTATAGTATACACCTTTCCTGCAATATAATATAGGAAAGCGAAATAACATCTCTCTATAGAGAGATGTATAGATACTATTGTAAACGCTTCAATAATAATCACAGCCAATAATAATCCCCGTAAATTATTCACAGATTGATTTATTATATATATTTAACTGTATATATATTGTTATTGTTATTTTTATTTGGTGGAGTCCTTTCATCCCATCCAGGAACTTAGATGACGTTTTCACTTATAACCATATATGGCTCTAATGTCCCTTCGAAGCCGCTCTCATGTTAAGGCATCCATGGTTTTAACGAGAGCCGATCATTTATTTATACACAATTATATAAGATCACTTCTAAATAATATTTTAAGACCCATTTGATAAAATTAATTAATGGTCCGGACGAGGCTCGAACCCGTGTCATACTGCTTGTGTGTCTGACGCCTTAGCCACTGAGCCACACAGGCAGTTTATATATATATATATATATATACAGTATAATCCTACTTTATAAATATAGATTTACCAGGTATTTATTTACTACTAGACTAGAGGGGTTCCTTATAACAAAATTTAGTTTAATATATAAATGTATTAACAAATTCATTTACATACTTTTATTGCATCTAATTATACATAATAATACTATAGTATAACATTATATTTCCCTTTAGAATTGTTTAGGACAAATATAGTTTTATTAATATTTGTATAAATAAAATAACTAAAATATTGAATACCCATAATAGTAGATTACAAACAATAAAATATAATTTATTTATAATAAATTGTAATTATATACGATTTCATTATAACGAAAAAGTAATAGTATTATTATAAGGTTCCTTTATAAATAATATATTGATATATTTGTTATAACGAGGTTTTCATTATACTGAGATTATTACTTTATAGAGGTATTTTATTCTATATATATATATAACATTATAAAGCAACAATAGATCTAGAATACAACGGTTGTGATAACCCTACCACGATGTTATGTACAACTAGGCCGCAACACTATAGCATGGCATTATGGGTAATTTAAACATTAAGTTACATTAATTAGTTATGTACTATGTTTATATACACGTATACAGTAAAACCCCTTTATAAGGAAAACCTCGATATAAATAATTTATATTTGTAATAAACCAATTGAATTGTTATATTTATACTTATAAGTATATATATATATATATATATATATATATATATATATATAATATATAATAGTAAATAATACAATTAATATACTATTATTATTAATAAATTATGTATATAGCTATTTACATACATATATATATATATATATATTTATATATAGCTATAGCTATATATAAATATACGATAGATAGTGTATTGAATTACGTACTTTCACCCATACACACAACTGTAATAGGATTAACATGTTACATAATAATGTTACATGTTATGTAATACAATATTGCCCTCAGGGACTTGACCTTGGCTCTTCAACGAAAACAATGACATATTATATCTGCCAGATTTCATATTGTATGCGAGTATATATATATATATATATATATATATATATACATATGTGTATGAGTGAATGTATGTACATATAATATTATGTAATTAACGTGTGCATTATGTAAATACTATTAACGATACTAGATTAATGATAGGCCCCCAATAATAACAATATTGATTGTTGCAGCGAATGCGCGCTATTTCCCATAGTCATTGCTAGCAGCAGTTCATAGTTCAGAGTGGGCGTATGCATTAGATGAGGATGTAAGATCGGCTCGCATCTAGACTTAATCACTAATGACTTAATGGAAATGTAGGTTTTAAATATATCCTATAATACAGGTATACCGTATAATATATGGAACTATATTACAATATGTACTATATACTGCAAATAACATTCTATAGAATACTATAATACCCTATAATAGTATACACATGCTTTGTAAGGTACATTATTCCAGTGAATTTATTAATGATTTAAAAGTGGGGGTGGGGTGGGGGGTTAAATTCAAAAAAATAATTATTTTATTTTCAATTGTATATGGAAAACAATCTAATAAAATACATCTACTGGTTTATAATAAATAAATAGGATTATGATATAATTGGGTATGAAAAAATCGGATTTTATTGTGGGAAAATATTTATAAGTGGGGTCAATTTCCCACAAAATACCCCATAAAGAGGTACTGTATTATACATTATACTATAGAACGTAACAAGTAAGCTGTACTATGGTATACCTTCAGTATATATCATTCTAACGCACACTCACACTCACACACGCACACAGAGCAGGTTAAGTGTATTGTTATGTAAGACAAGATAACAAGTTACGTAATCATCGAGAAGTTACGCGCCGCACACTTAACACACGTGGTATCAACACTTTCACGTGTAGACAGACAGACAGACACGTGTTCACGTGTACATCTGTATGTGCGATGTATAAACTCCGTATAGTTAGGCCATATCTAGGGTATCTAGGGTATCTAGGGTGTCTAGTACATATGGTATAGTATACTAATAGGCATTCTTTAGTATATAAACATATGTATAATATCAATTGTGTATAGTAATGTATGGAAGTTGTAGAGTATACTATATTATATACTATATTATACTATATTCTATTATATCAAAAGTTGTAACAGTATACTGTTACACATATGTGTGTACGATATGATGTTAAAGGTGTAGGCGATGTATACTAGGTACACTAAACCTGTATGTACACTAAACCTGTAGGTATACTATACCTGTAGGTACACTAAACCTGTAGGTACACTATATATAGCATACCTACCTAGGTATACTAAACTTGTAGGTATACTAAACCTACCTAGGTACACTGTTAGAAATAAAGGTTCTTTAGACTCAAATAAAAGGTTCATTGGATGAATCTGTACGCGAATACTATGTGGTGTTCTTTGGACAAAAAGAACCTAAAGAATCCTTTCTCAATATTATTTCTAAAGGGTTTTTTGGACACAAATAACCTAAAGAACCTTTTTTGAATATGATTGATATAGGGTTCATTGGAATTATTAATATATAAGAACCCTTTTATTTTTTAGAATTATAAATATATAAGAATATATGTTAGATTTTTGGTTCCTTATTATAATATAAATAAAGTTTAGTATATATATATATATATATATACTAAACAGGCGATATACCAGAAAAGGACCTCAACGGAATCTTAACTCTATGGCCTTTTGAGATTTAAAATAACTATACATTATAATTTATAACTTATATTTATTATTTCATACGAACTGTTATATCTCAATAAACAATATTTATTTATTTATTATTTATTATATATATATATATATATATATATGTGTGTTTATATATAACATATATAATAGTATAATTTTGATATAGTATACTAATTCAAATATGGGATAGAACAATATAATAATACTTATTAAATTTTTCCTCTCCACGGAAATCTTCAATAAAAAGCGAAATATTTATGCGTGGCTGAATAGAAACCATATTTATTTGAAAATGGATATATTTGCATTCATCTTAAAATATATAAATTAGAATAGTAATTTAAATATTAATAATAAGCTTAATTATATATTACTTGATTTGTATCAAATATTATTTATATAACTAGTTTACAAAAATTTATATAAATATATTAATATAACATTTTAATTTTAATAATATGTGTACATATATTACATATTACATATTAACATAGTATTATCATTATCATTAGAAATAGAAAAGGGTTCTTTTAATTTACGAGTCCAAAAAATCTTATATAAAAATCATAGGGTTCTTTATACTTCGATCATTGCAAAGAACCTTTATATCATATATTTATTTCGTATTTAGGGTTCTTTTGATTTTATGATTCCAAAGAACCCCATGCCAATATCATGGGGTTCTTGGACTAAAATGCTTATCCAAAGAACCCTTACTTCTAACAGTGTACAATAAACCTGTGGGTATACTAAACCTTTACGTATACTATACCTGTAGGTACACTAAACCTGTAGGTACACTAAACCTTTACGTATACTATACCTGTAGGTACACTAAACCTGTAGGTACACTAAACCTGTAGGTAATCTAAACCTTTACGTATACTATACCTGTAGGTACACTAAACCTGTAGGTACACTAAACCTGTAGGTATACTAAACCTGTAGGTACACTAAACCTTTACGTATACTATACCTGTAGGTATACTAAACCTGTAGGTACACTAAAACTTTACGTATACTATACCTGTAGGTATACTATACCTGTAGGTATACTATACCTGTAGGTATACTATACCTGTTGGTACACTAAACCTACCTAGGTACACTAAACCTACCTATAGGTACACTAAACCTATAGGTACACTACACCTACCTAGGTACACTAAACCTACCTATATGTATACCGCTGCACACAACTAGTGCTGCGATCCTGCAGGTGAACACAGTTACGTAACGCCTGCAATAGCCGTATTAGCGTGACGTCACTAGGTTAGAGAACACGTGACTTGATCACGAGGGGGGAGGGGGGCGTGACTAGTGTACCACGTGACCTAGTGATGGATACCGTGGAGCAGGCGCGCTCGTCTGACGTACAACTTGATTATTAGTCAACAACGCGTTCGGGTAATAACGCCATAGTGAAGAGAGCATGCCCTTGAATATGTTAAGGACATGCCCTTGGTGCTACGCCACCACTGTTTGTGTGTTATTGTACTATAACACTACAACATCTTCGTGTTAAGTTTATATATCATCTGGAGGATGAAGAGAAGGAGGGAGGGAGGGAGGGAGGGAGGGAGGAGGAGGGAGGGAGGGAGAGAGGAGGAAGTGGAAATATAACGTATATAGCTATAGCTTATGTAGGTCTCTCTAAGATGACTTAACGATAATACATTTACATGTATATATATATATATATATATATATATATATATATATGTATATATATATATGTATATATATATATATATATATATATGTATATATATATATGTATATATATATACATACATGTATGAATGTGTGTATGTAAGCGGAGAGCGTAGTGGTGTTTCATCTGCAGTAGGCCATAACTAAATAGGTCATCAAGAATCCTGCTGTTGTACTATAAAGCGAAAGGGAAAAACTGATCATATATATCTTAGAATTTATAATGTATGAATAATAGTTATAAAGCTATATATATATTTATATATAGTTATATATATATATATATATATATATATATATATATATATATATATATATATGGTTATTGTTATACCATTCTACTCACTGTTATGTAATATAATATACACTATTATGTAATATTATGTATGAAACGGAAATGAGAGAGCTGGCGATAAATTCACACGCGTTAATCTGAAGATTAGGTAGGGCGGGCCACACACACGCACACACACTCACACGCACACGCGCACACACGTACATACACACGCACACACACACGTACGACGTATGATATCCACGTGTCCGCATACGTACACATACAGGTATCAGCACACGTCATGTGACTTATGTATACGTCATACACAACAATAACAATGATCACGTGTGCGTGTGTGCGTGTGCGTTATGGTCACGTGATATAGACGAGCGCACATTCGTACGCACATCTGAACGTAGCCGTACGCTTACATCCACTGACACACGCGTGCAATACACGATGTACATACGTACGTACATACATATAGCTTACACGTAGTTGGTTATATATACACACTACTGTAGGGTCACGTGATGTAGCACGTGATGTTACGTAAGTAACGCATCACGTGACTTTGTGCCGTACAGTGACGGTAGCGAATGTCTGCAGTGAGAGATGCCGTCATCATAATGTCAGGTCTAGCCTTTCAGTTGAGTTTATCGCATAACTATTAGAGTAGAAATATCAGTTTATATATATATATATAATAGTATATAGAATTATAGATATTATTAGGGATAGTAGTAGGGATAGTAGTAGGGATAGTAGTAGGGTAAGTAGTAGATATAGTAGTGGAGATAGTAGTATATATAGTAGTAGATATATTAGTAGATACAGTAGTAATACTAGTAGTATTATATATAGTACAATATTATACCATTATTAAACATACCATTACCGTCACCCTCACCCTCACCCTTCCTCTTCGATAGGTAAACGGTCAAGTGAAGCCGTTCAAACAGCTACAGAAGCCGACCAGTACGAGTACTCAGTCCCTTCCGGTCAGTAGTCAGCTGGTAGTAGCGGTGACCGCATCCGTTGCCGCTGCGGCCAATATAGAGGTGTTACCGGTTGACCAGACCGAGTTGTGCACTATGGCCGCCGACCATCATAGGGGTCCCACTACGGGCACCGTGGTGGGGGGTCTGGCCGGAGCTACGGGTAACGCGGCGACGGGCGGGGCAGCCGGTGACCCCGAACGACCTTGTCAGACCACACCGGAAGCCACCGACACCGCCACGCACGACGATAAACCCAATCTCGGATTCAGACTCGGCAAACGGAAAATTCTATTCGAGAAAAGAAAGCGAATAAGGTTAACATTACTTGGTATGAATTTACGTAGTATAACATCACGTGGTATAACATAACGTGGTATAACATCACGTGGTGTGGCATCACGTGGTATAACTATGGCGACACCTAGAGGGCAGACGTAGCAAAACTAGATCTAGGTTAAGCGCGACATCGAGTGGTAGAACTATAGATACAACTGACGGTATAGATACAACTATACAACTATATGTATACATAGGTATCTAGTAGATCTATTATCTACTCTAGTATCTACTCTAGTACCTTATTTAGACAATATTAATAGACGAATATATATATATATATATATTACTGTTGTCATATTTCCTACAATATGTGTATCGGTATTGTATCAGTATCGTTTGACAGCAGCAGCATAAGTATCGTATTATAGTATGGGGTAACAATGGCATGAAACACGTGACTGGGCAACACAGAAGTGCCTTAATATCTTTATCATATATAACTTGTTCGGTGAGATGATCTAATTTATACATTTTTATAATAAATGTTATTTCATATAATATGCTCAAATACCTCAATATATTTTCTTATTAATTTATTTGTCCATTTATTGTTTTTTTTGTTACAATTACCCTAACAAAATGTATCTTATATTATCTTACAGTATAGTACAATCTGTATTAGTTAACATATCTTTACAATAATATTAACATCAGTTTTGTATTATCATCATTATAAAGTATTCTCTGTTGATTGACAGTGGCTCGTATACATAAAACTAATAATAAACCCAAGGTCAACATTAATCAAACACAGTTTCCAAGATATTGGAAACTATTGTTAAATATTAAAGACATGCTCGATAAAGACATGCCCGAGTCCAAGTCTAACACTAGGACCCGAGTTCGGTACATCATGCATGATACTGCAGTATACACATGAGTCTGTACGGTATTAATGTACGCAAGTTCAAAACCGGGTCCCTAGTTCGGGTTCGAAGGGCAACACTAATATATATTTATAGTATATACTATATGTTGTATAGCACATTAATATAGTATAAACGTCATAATGATTACAAATAAAGTTTAATATCACAAACATAGTGGTTTTCTCTAATGATGTTATTAACGTAAATAAGCGACACATATATTACAGACAAATCAAGCCTCATCATTGATGATTCATCATTCAATCCTTACTATAGTATACGTAATATGTATACATACACTAGCTAGCACCACATCACATTAGTTAACAATAGTTTATTATATTAGTCAGCGAATGTTACATAATTGCGATTATATATATATGTGTGCATGTGTATGTGTGTGTGTGTGTGTGCATGTGTATGTGAGTATAGATGGAGTTTATTATATGTAAATATGTATACAATTGAATACCGTTTAAAGCATATCATTGCTACTATAATATACTATACAATACTATACTATACTATACTATACTATAGTGTACTATACTATACTAAAATATAGCATACAATACTATATTGCAAGTTGTTCAGATTCCACAGCATCAGGGCAATGTCGATATTCGAATACTTGAAATATTCGTTTTAATTAAACATTCGGAATGTCACGTGGCACCACGTGGTGTGTCACGTTGTCACGTGGTCAAATTGACACGTGTGTGTGTGAAATGTTCTAAAGTAAACAGTTATATGTGTTAGTAGGTGTTGCTATAAACGTAAGAAATACAAGCCATATGGGCAGGCTATGTCTATATAAAGATGTGTACACATGTACTACATGATAGTGCGGATAGTGAGCAAACTTGGCAGGGCACTGATTCTATTTAGCACGACTTTTAAAATTATATTGACACATTTAATTAAATAAATAATTGCATATATATATATATATCATTTTAGTGTAACTTAATTAGAAATATATATTGTTTTAATATAAGCATATCTATTATATAATGTTACGCTAATTTTCGATACTACTGAATGTAAAATCAAATTCCATAGATGATTTAGTTTAATATATAGTCAATGTATTATAAATGTGTGTGTGTCTGTACTTAATCTGTGGTAATCTAGATATCGTACACCACACACGTGTGTGTATAGCACCCTAGGTATATTGACCTCTGACCTTTAGGTTCGATAGTGTCGCCCCTAGGTATATTGACCTCTGACCTTTAGGTTCGCTAGTGTCGCCCCTACAGTGTAACGCCGTCAGCTTATCGCTTCTGCGGTTTATATCGCCACACTATAGTGGTATTACACACTATTACATCACTATTACATCACTATATAGACATAATCTTTATAATCGTTTCTCATAAGTCGTCCACTGCAGCGTGTAGCGTACTAGATCTATATTATATAGTGTTGTTTAGCATATCTGTTATCTACACTAATAATCATAATAGTGTCAACCATTTTATATTACTAATTCGTCTATAAACTAAGATTATATTATTTTCATATATTCAATAATGTTATGAAAATATATATATATAATATATTAAATACATATATATTCATGCTGGCATGGGTGTGGGACCAATGCTAGAGTATGTATGCGTATATATATATATATATATATATATATATATACTATAGTTCAATATTATAATTACTATTCTAATGTATTAATACATTATATAGAATGCATATTTCCGTTCTGAGTAAAAGCACTTTATCACAGGACATCCGTATTAAATTCGCAGATATGATTTTTAATAATTAATTCATTCAAGGAAAATATTTATAAAAATACATGACTAAATAATAATAATATTGATAACATGTAACGTTTGAATGACACTCGCATGTAAGTATCGAATATATACATGATATAGTGACATGATAGAGTGACATGACAATGTGACATGATATAGACATTATATAGTGACATGATATAGTGACATGATATAGTGAAATGATATAGTGACATGCTAGAGTGCTATGATAGAGTGACATGACATAGTGACATGATATAGTGACATGGTATAGACATTATATAGTGATATGATAGAGTAACATGATAGAGTGACATGCTAGAGTGACATGATATAGTGAAATGATATAGACATTATATAGTAACATGATATAGTGACATGATATAGTGATATGATAGAGTGACATGATAGAGTGGCATGATATAGTGACATGATAGAGTGACATGATATAGTGACATGATATAGTGACATGATATAGTGACATGATAGATTGACATGACAGAGTGACATGATATAGTGATATGATATAGTGATATGATAGAGTGACATTATAGAGTGACATGCTAGAGTGACATGATATAGTGACATGATATAGTGATATGATAGAGTGACATGTTAGAGTGACATGATATAGTGACATGATATAGTGACATGATATAGTGACATGATATAGTGACATGATATAGTGACATGATAGAGTGACATGATATAGTGACATGATATAGTGAAATGATAGAGTGACATGATATAGTGACATGATATAGTGACATGATATAGTGACATGATAGAGTGACATTATATAGTGACATGATATAGTGATATGATAGAGTGACATGATAGAGTGACATGATATAGTGACATGATAGAGTGACATGATATAGTGACATGATATAGTGACATAATATAGTGACATGATATAGTGACATGATAGAGTGGCATGATAGAGTGACATGATATAGTGACATGATATAGTGACATGATAGAGTGACATGATATAGTGACACGATATAGTGACATGGTACATAGTTATTATATATATTACGAATACTGAACATATACGCACGAACAAACACACACGTACATACACACACGCACACACACACACACGCACACACATGCACATACTTATTGTTATCTCAGTGCATTTGGATTGCCTTCCTCGCCGTATCCATGATACAGTGCACCCTACTGATTCAGTACATTACTTCACACATGTACACTCAGATACTCAATCTTTGCTAATACATTTGCTGTCTCACCCCTCAATATTCGCTAATGCCCTCCCAACAAGCAGTATATTGACTCTATCACAACCCCTGTTTACGAACGAATAGTATAACGTTATTGTATCAGTATATATATTATGACGTCGATAAATATGTTATGTTTTGTTTAGTCAATACACTATTAAGATATTTATATGCTTCTATAGTTACTATGATGATGAAGATGATGATATTAAGTTTATTAGCACTAAAATAGGGTCATGTCTAGACCCCTTCGCTCGTGCGGGAAGAAAATAAAAATAAAATAATAGTAATACGATAATAATTTAATAATAATATACAGGATAGTAACTTAATGAGTTTGCAGAATGCGGGATTGCATATGAGGATACCTCTCAAGTGTGTACGGCGTACACTGTATGGCAATGTACACAGCAATATATGTATACTATGTTACTATGATGTAATACGGTGATTTAGTAGTATAGTAATCTATATGTATCTAACTTTATAAATGCTACTATATATAGTATACTACATTATAGTATATATATATATATATATATATATATATATATATATATATATAATATAAATATATACATATACATAATATATCGTCAGTGAAATACATGTGTATACATATTTATTGTTTGTATATATATATATTATTGATATAAGCTAATTTATAGCTTTCATCTATTATCTTAGATATTCGGGAAAATACATTCTATTCTATTATATTCTATATATATATATATATATATATATATATATATATATATATATATATATATATATTATAAATGGTATACTTTTATAATTACAATTTGAACGAACATTACATAATCATTACACAGTTACATAATCATTACACAGTTACATAATTAATTGTTGGTTACGTAATTAATTGTTGGTTACGTAAAATCATAATGCATGAAGGTTTCATTCTTTTCTGTAAATAAAACACTTCAGTATATATATATACATCATGCTTATTACTTATAACGTTTGAATTCGAAATATTTAAATTATTTACAAAACGTCAACTTAATTATTAATATTAAGATTATAATGAATCGTTATCTCATATATTATGTTAAATGTTAAAGTTCACATGCCGGATTATATCTCCTGTAGGGTGTACTTATAAGTATAAGTATAAGTACTTATATACGTGTACCTACGAGCAAGTATATATGCACCTTCTTTTTACTAATATAATATATTTTATTACAATTGAAATAAGTAATATTGATATATGTAGATATATAGTAGGTGTTACATTGTACGATGATCTCGTACATAATATCCTATATATTATATATATAATATATATATGTTCCTCGTACATGGAATATATTACCATATGGTCTACGCAAGATCCATTCATCCTATTGTTTTTAAATGTAATTGAAAAATCATTTAAACTCTGTATAATACCATTGTAATATGTTTGTCTTAACTACAATTCTTTGGAATCAATTCGAAGTGAGGGCTCCGGCTAAATTCGGTGATTCATATATATTATACTATATATTTACAATATCTATATATATATATATATATATATATATATATAGGTATAGTGAAACTATAGTGACACACTATATTATTCAACTATAATTCACTATACTATATTATTATATGATATATACTTTAGTATTATATTATTTTATATTATTTCACTGCTTTGTATGTTTTGTGATTATATTGTAATAGAACATTCTAGTTCTGCTCGTGTCTGTCCACCTGTAGCTTCATCAATGTGCACTATTACGTAATGTCTACCTACACGATGTAGGCTACATCAATACTAAAGTAACACTAATATGTACACGCTATATAACATGTGTTTATACCACCACTATGCGGCCATATATAATATACTATATATATATATATTTATATAATATACTATGGTATACTATATTATATAATATTGTAACTTATTTACCATGTGATATTACCCTACTAAATTAGAATATGGAACCTATATATAGGTACCTAACAGGTACTATAGTATCTATAGGTATACGTATAGATATACGTGAACCTATTATGCAACTATAGGTATACCTATGTGTAGGTAACCAATAGCTACCTACAGCCAGTATAAGGCCTATAGGTACCTGCTCTATAGGCCTTCTACTCATTAACAGTTTCTTCATATTCTGTAATATACATATACATTATGATAAGGTATTATATGATATAATACCTTATAAGGCTACAACACTCTCAGCTAAATCAATATTAACCTATTATTAGTAGTATTCGTATTGTTACTGTACCGTTTGTTTTGTTTTGTTTTGTTACTAATGACTGTGTATTAATTTAATTTAATTTATTTTAGAGACTCTTTGTGCCAGAGCAATCAAGCATCTAAAGTAAAAACAAAAAACAATATAACGGAACATAAACGAAAATAAAATAACTAATAACCCAGCTAACAGTAATAGCCTCATAATAGCAAAATAATAGCATCGTTAATATCCTCAAATTTTTACATTGTGCTATTATGCTGCTATTATGTTTCCATTAAATGTCTATTATGCTGCTGTTATGTTGCTATTTAAAGTTTATTATGCTAATATTATGCTGCTATTAATTTAAAAAATATATTATGCTGCTATTATGTTACTATTATTATAATATCACTATGATAGCATAATGTAAACATTTGAGGCTATTCAATATGCTGTTATGTTGCTATTATGAGGCTATTACTGTTTACTGGGAATAACGAACAATAGGAATACAGATTTTACTCAAAATTAATATAAGATTGTAAATAGTGATAACGTTATTGTACAATAGTGATCAGGGAAATGCATAGGTAAATAGATACGTTTTTAATAGAGATTTAAGTATGAGTTGGTGGATTAGGTATACTCTATAGAGCGTAGTTTATATGGTAGTTTGTTCCATAAATAAGGGGCCGATATGTGCCATGCACGAATATTAGTGGTATGGAGATTACGTTTAGAGGTTAGATGTAAAAGGTAAGAAGTAGTAGAACGGAGAGAGATAGTATGAATGGGAATAGAGATTAAGGAAGATATATATTCGGGTCGGTTGTGGTGAAGAGAGTTATGAGTTGTAGAAGAATTTTAAATATTATTCTAAATTTGATTGGTAGCCAATGAAACCTCTTTAAATATGGAGACACATGTATTACGTAACATCGGGCCCGGCAACATAAGAGACGGCGGCCATCTTGTTTACTATTTGTTATAGCAAGAGAGCTTCTTCTCTCTAGATCTACGTTAAGGAAAGGTTTAGTTCGCGTCGCGGTGTAGCCAGATGCTATTACCATGTATCGGCTCACACCACGGAGCGAACCACGGAGCGCACCACGGAGCACACCACGGAGCGGACAATAGAGCGCCGTCATGTCTAATGATGACGACGCGCATGTCAAGTGTGCTCGTAACACTACACACTAGGGATGTAAATTATGCCGAGCTTTTGATGCCGAACCGAGACTTTCATTTTCGGAGAAAAAAAAACAATATAACGGAACATAAACGAAAATAAAATAACTAATAACCCAGCTAACAGTAATAGCCTCATAATAGCAAAATAATAGCATCGTTAATATCCTCAAATTTTTACATTGTGCTATTATGCTGCTATTATGTTTCCATTAAATGTCTATTATGCTGCTGTTATGTTGCTATTTAAAGTTTATTATGCTAATATTATGCTGCTATTAATTTAAAAAATATATTATGCTGCTATTATGTTACTATTATTATAATATCACTATGATAGCATAATGTAAACATTTGAGGCTATTCAATATGCTGTTATGTTGCTATTATGAGGCTATTACTGTTTACTGGGAATAACGAACAATAGGAATACAGATTTTACTCAAAATTAATATAAGATTGTAAATAGTGATAACGTTATTGTACAATAGTGATCAGGGAAATGCATAGGTAAATAGATACGTTTTTAATAGAGATTTAAGTATGAGTTGGTGGATTAGGTATACTCTATAGAGCGTAGTTTATATGGTAGTTTGTTCCATAAATAAGGGGCCGATATGTGCCATGCACGAATATTAGTGGTATGGAGATTACGTTTAGAGGTTAGATGTAAAAGGTAAGAAGTAGTAGAACGGAGAGAGATAGTATGAATGGGAATAGAGATTAAGGAAGATATATATTCGGGTCGGTTGTGGTGAAGAGAGTTATGAGTTGTAGAAGAATTTTAAATATTATTCTAAATTTGATTGGTAGCCAATGAAACCTCTTTAAATATGGAGACACATGTATTACGTAACATCGGGCCCGGCAACATAAGAGACGGCGGCCATCTTGTTTACTATTTGTTATAGCAAGAGAGCTTCTTCTCTCTAGATCTACGTTAAGGAAAGGTTTAGTTCGCGTCGCGGTGTAGCCAGATGCTATTACCATGTATCGGCTCACACCACGGAGCGAACCACGGAGCGCACCACGGAGCACACCACGGAGCGGACAATAGAGCGCCGTCATGTCTAATGATGACGACGCGCATGTCAAGTGTGCTCGTAACACTACACACTAGGGATGTAAATTATGCCGAGCTTTTGATGCCGAACCGAGACTTTCATTTTCGGAGAAAAAAAAACGAGCCCAGGCCGAGCCGAGACTCTAGCCAAACGATCCCGAGCCGAGTTGAGACTTTTACAAAACTTTACCGAGTCGAAATGATGATTTTTTGAAATTACATTTGAATACTAATTTTTAAATATTTCACATTTACATCAATTTAAAAAAAATAATATGCGCCAACTTCGCGATTCATTGAATAATAATGTAAATTTCATCTAGTGGTGTAAATAATACCGAGCTTTTTGATGCCAAACTGAGACTTTTGATTATTGATGCCGAGCCGAGACTTTCATTTTCGGAAAAAAAACGAGCCCGAGCTGAGCCGAGACTCTAACAAAACGAGCCGAATTGAGACTTTAGGTAACTGAGACTGAGACTGCATCATGCTTTAGATTTGAGCATCATTCACATCACTAGTATACTCACACACACACACGCGCACACACACACACACTCGCACACACACACATAATATCATTATCGTATCATGGTGCGTACACACTACCTCACAGAACCGCACGCGCACCTGTTCACTAGATGTACTATTCACAGCGCATGCGTGTGCTTATAGTTATTACGAGTCAATATACCATGCTGTAATGTACCTATAATCTAGGTCCTATATCGATGTATGGCTTCGTATATTATTATCATCATCATATTTAGGTATAAGTACCTGGGTAATTGTAGAACCATTTCTGATTGTCAAGACAATTGCCCTTATATATATGTGTGGCTTCCTGTGACAAGATCGACCCTCCTCCTAGTATTACATGCCCCTGTTATAGACACGCCCACTTATATCGTAGACACGCCTACCACTAGTATAGACATGCGCATGTATGTAATAGAAACACTACGGGTATACTGCGGTCGTTGTTATAGAGCCACGTGTACGATACACACTACAAGTAGCACACCTATAGTATGTTATCGGTACTAACGTGTGTCCTAGTATCACGTGATATCACATATCGGTACAAGCGATCCCCCCTACGTTACGCGTGTATAGCCTCGAATACAGCTTATAGGCTCTTATGGTTGTTATTATCGAATTCACGCAGACGGTTTTAAAAGTTGTATTTATTGGTTAGAAATTTTAGAAATTTAGAAATTAGCTGCGGACAGCAATTGTTTAGTCATGCGTGACGGTACATGAGCCGCCTCCGCGTACAGCGCCTCTATTGTTTTCAGCAGGTGAACACGTGATACACGAGTTTATAGCTGTTCATGTTATCTATGTAGCAGTTATGTTATGTGTATTCTGTACATCATCATAACCTATATATTTAAATTATACATTATACATTGTACAGTATACAGTGTTAATGTACAGTGTAAATTGTACATTGTACATTGTACAGTGTACAGTGTATATATTACGATGATGTACGATGTACAAAATAACATCACTATACAGAATGTACACTGTACGTTGATACATTGTACGGTACACAGGTGTGAGGAGCGCGAGGAGCCCGCACCGGTGTGCGACACACCCGGTGTACGGGCTACATACGCCGTACTGATGTGCGTGTGACCTTCGTGTGACCTCTACTTCGAGTGAGTCACCGGTACCACCAGATGTGGGACATGTCCCTAAACGGAAGTAGCACCTCGTTTTTTTACAATCCAGATTACTAATCGAATATAGAATATATGTTTAGAATATAAACATCTATATATATATATATATATGCATATTATATGCATATAAAAATACGATTATTAGTTTATATATGTATATATATATATTTATATATATATATATATATATATATATATATATATATAATCTTATTATTGTATTTTATGGTGTTGGAGAAGAATAAATAATGTTATATTAAAATAATTGGCATGTATAATATTACTTATTTCAAGATATTATTAGTGTTAAACATTATAAGTATGTTTCAGGAACATGTCCACAATATTGATGTTTTTTAGTCCACATTAACCTGTATACACTCTCCTGTATACAATACATTTTAAATTACAGATTACAATCAAATATATATGTCAAATCAATATATATGTATGGGAGCGTATGTGTGTTCTAAGTGAAACCACGTGGTATGCATGTGATGCGCTTTAAGCGTGTGCATTCAATGACTTTAAGTCACGTGGTACACGACTTAGATCACGCGATAACGTAACCACGTGATTACGTAAGCGATGACGCAATGCGATGCCGAATCGATCGTCACGTGATATACACACACGTGACATGCTCGTGACCACGTGTGTGTGTGTTTTACTTACGTAATCGATACCAGCTACTGACGATAACAAAGAGGCACACGTGATCTACGGCTCTCCAGGGTCGTCGTCAGTGTTTCCGGTGACGTCACTTTCACACACGTGGAAACACGATATATTTGCGGTATTGTTCTTTCACACACACACACACACACGCGCACACACCCGCACACACACCCAGAGAGAACAAACACAATACATCTCCCCGGGATCACGTGCTCTCTGACGCGGCCTAAATAACCGCTATCCGCTGGTAACTCTACACAGCCACAACGTCAGCTGACTAACAGCACGTGATACACAGGTCATGTGATCATCAACAACACTCGTGACCTTTACTAGGTGACCTTTACCAATGCGTCCTATATCCTCATAGAAGGCCTTACCTATACTGTATTTAGATATTGAAATATTGATAAGATTAATAAGATATTGATAAAATGCCTTTTGTTATGGTAAATATTATTTAAAAATTAAAATCGGTAATAGTTTTCCTCAATATAGGTAGTCACGTGATGTGTTAGTCGTACTAGGTTATGGGTTATCGGATTATATCTAGTTATGGAGTATAGTATAGTAATTATATATCTATACACACACACACTTATTGTCAATAACAAACACCCATACATAACTTAACCCATTAACTTAACCCACCGTTTAACTACAACCCATAGCTAACTCATAACCGATCTTTCAATAATTACTCACCCATGAATCACCAATGATGATTCAACAATCATAATCAGATACATCTATATAGTATGGGTTTTAATGGTTTATAGTATAAACTTTATACCATTAACATTAAATAATATTATTTATGTTCTTTACATTACATTGTATACTACATTCGTAGGTGTCTGCATAATATGTATACCATGTACAATATTATAACTTATAATATATTATATATTATGCTATATTATGCTATATTATACGTGTTTTTATATACATAATATAATACGTAACGAGATGTATATATACATATATATATATATATATATATATTTATATATATATATATATATATATACTAATAATAATGACTGAGCGACATTTATATATTGTCATTGATGTGCTGGATTATCACCATTATTTACGCCGAACAAATCGATAGATGATGTGTAAAGACCACTAGACACGCGCCGCGGTGATTAATGCTTTCCGTCAGGGATGAGTCAACGTTCGATAGCTGCGGCTCTCTGACCGCTCTCTCTCTCTTTCTGGTAGCGATATCTATATAGAGGTGGTGGGTGGTGCCGTGTTGGTGGGTTATGGTGGGGGTGGCGTGGTGGGGGTGGTGGGGGTGGCGTGGGTGGTGGGGGTGGTGATGGTGATGGTGGTGATGGTGAATATGAAGCAACTTATCGTTTACGTTATCAATACATGTCATGCATCCATTTTAATATTATATATATAGCTAGTAAAAATATACATATATATATATATATATATATATATATATATATATATTTATATATCGATTATTCTATACGAGCATATTGCATGCAATATATTTATATAACCAATATCTAGCAATGTAATTTAATGATAATGTATAGAGAAATGTAAACCAATGCTGTATTTTAGATGCAACAATATTGTTGTTAATATATTCAATATCCTATATATGTATATATATATATATATATATATATATATATATATATATATATGTTTGTATATAGTATGATAATAATAATAATACATTTATCACGGTCCCATAAATCTCATGTTAAAAACAATACGATTTATGGATTGTTCTAACAGTTAATGTATTCGTATATGTACACTGTGAATGCCGTGTATGTTCCTTGCATGTCGTGTAATGATAATACACAATACTACTAGGATTGTTATAGATGCACTACATATAAATATTCGGTATTGTGTGTCTGTTTGTCGTCTGTCTAGAACAATTAGCGAATTATGTGGCTTAATGTTCACACGTCATGCATTTTAAATAACTGTATTCAACTACTAGTATTTAACTAGCATTCAATTCATATATATATATATATATATATATATATATATATATATATATATATATACATATATAAAGCATATAATACGTTTAGTTTCTTGTAAGAATATTATAATATAAATTCTAGGAAAATAAAGTTACAACAATAATCTCGTAACCTATATTTCCCACCCGTGACTTAACCTCAGCCACCGGTGAATAATGCTTACGTAACGAGAACGTGATTAAATAGTCGCGTTTCTTTAGACTGGAACTGTTCCTACGCTCAGTACGCAGAGGTAACACGCTATGGTAATATGTAACCATAGCAACAATAACATAGCAACAATAGAATAGCCGACGCGTTCGTGATCGATACGTACGTTCTAGAAGTGCGCACTATATCCGCGCGTGTGTGTTCGTGCTAGTATAGATTACAGCCGTGTTACTGTAACCGTATACTAGTGTGCTATCGATAGCACGGCGATGACAGCGCCGCGGTGGAGTTGTCAACGCGTCGGATTTCGGCGCCGAGGAGCCGCGGTTCGAATACCGGCGGAGGGAAACCGGTTTAATCGGCATCAATGATTGTATACTGGACATTGAATACTGTCAATGATACGCAAATGATATGCATAATGCTATTATCGCTTCTATTTATAACCGTATTATTATAATACTATTATATAACGCATTAGTAATGATGTGTTTGTATTTAATAAACCCGGCGGGATACCGAAAGAGTTAGGCTCTGGTGCAGGTGTTGTAAAGTTACTGAATATCCACAAATAATAATCAAATTATAATCAATTAAGTAATCGATATAAATATTGATATTTTAATATCATAACACATTCAAACATAACTATATTGTAACGTGAATGCCAGAACTAACTATTTAGGTAGCGCTAGACCGGGTATTGTTAGCTAGTTCACTATGATATATCATACAATACATGTCTAAGTATGTGATACCTTCACAGTGATTACGCTCTGGTGTTCGGTATGTTTGGCATCGTTGTAATGGTGATAGAAACGGAACTCAGTATGGGCAAGATCTACGGAAAAGTCAGTATACTATATCTATACCATACTATATATACTATATCTGTACTATATGTATACTCTATATATACTATATCTATAGTATAATCAAAGATCATCCAAAACTTCACAATATATTTGGTATAATTATATAATATATATATATATATCGCACTCTCGCACGTATACTCTACCCCTGGGTGATGGTAACAAGCTAAACGTTACAGCTATAAATAGCTACTATAGAGACCCCTCCCCCCTCGAGTGTAATGCAAACTGACGTGATTACGTCACTATTACGTCATCGTCGTCGTCATCATATTACAGACATCACTACTAATGCGAACCTAACGTATACGTTAACTAGCTAAACACAATTTAACACACACACATATATTTATATATATTATATATAATTATATATAATTATATATATATATATATATATATATATATATATATATATATATATATATATATATATATATATATAGTTATATGCATGTACACTATAGTGTTTTACATGTTAAAGTTATTTTTAATAATAAATAATTATTTATCAATTGTTATAACATATAATATATAATAATAATAATAATTACTAATTTATAATAATAAGTGCCTGTGACAATCTGTCACAACACACACATACATCACGCAGTCTTCTTTCTACTCATACACGATGAAATCGCTGATATCATTCTCCACATTCATACTGCTGCTGCTGATAATGGCTTACCATGCGGTAGAAGTACAGGTGTGTGACATCCTCTTAAAGCACCCCCATCTTAACTATCCTTAACCATTCTTAACTAATGTTAACCCTCCCTATAGGGTTATAACACTCCATAAACTCCTCAACACTCCTTAAATATCATTAACAACTCGTAACTCTCCATAACTACATTTAATCTCTTCTTAATGATGTTAATAGTATTAACTTAATACCCTTCCTATTTAATTTTCAAGTGCATTACTTTATCATTAATTATTAAAAAAATCAATAATGTGTCAAATAGTTTTAAAAATGCATAGATTAATATATTTATCAATATTTCTTTAATTTTCTAAATTTTAAATCGTTCTACCCAATACATTACATATAAACGTAATACATATCGGTGACTCACAATTATGAATGTATCGCCATTTCATGACTCACGGTGGGATATTTATAAACTGCCACTTATCGGTACCATATCCGTTTAGAGATAACGTATGTCAATCAATATCTCCACAACTCTTAACATTTAAATTCCTATAAATCGTCTCTACATATAGTATAGGTAGAATACACGTATGGGTCCTGGCATTTCTTTAACCCACATCTCTACATATACATCTAACCCTAAAGTCTAACCCCACCACCTCTACCACCTCCACCACCTCCGCCAGCTATTCTCTATCGACAACTGTATAGAAGACTGGCGCATTGCTATCAGTGGTCAGAGACTGGCGCAAGTGCTGACCGAACTAGTGGTCTGCTCTATTCATCCGATACCTGGCAGGTTAGCTATCATGGCGGTCATGTGGGGGGTGGGGGTGGGGGGAGATGTGGGAGAGGGGGAGATGTGGGAGATGTGGGAGCTGTGGGAGAGGGGGAGATGTGGGAACCATTATACCTAGGTCAACAGTGATAGTATGTATATACCGACCCCATGCCCTTCCGATAAACTATTAACACTGCATTAACACGTGGTAGAGGTGTATACATTAGAGTGTTTGTATTGCAGTAAATACAGTTATACTATGTAAGTGTACCAGTTCTCCCTTCTGAATAACGGATGTATACAAACTTATCGAAATTGTTTACTATTTGCAACACTTTTGGTGAAATAATATATTGTGTTCCTTACATTTTAGATTATACTCGATAATAATTTACATATATATATATATATATATATGTGTGTGTGTGTGTGTATGTGTGTATATGTGTGTGTATGTGAACAATGATATATATATATATATATATATATATATATTTACATTGACTAGTGTGAAAATAGTCATGTATATGAGTGTTAATGCATATGTAAAGTGTTATTTAAATAACATATATCCCACTACCTCGAAATACGGCTACCTCGATATCATTCATTTGTATTCGTTACCCAGAACTCCCTTCGTCACATGTTCCTAGAATTTAGTTAAAGGTGATTAAAAACGCCGTATCGAGCTGTAGTTCGTGTCCCGATATCGAGGACATCGATATCGACCAATCATATCGCTGCGTCCCACCCGCCGGCTCACCAGACGTCGCCACGTTAACTGACACGCCCCTTCCACCAGTTTCTACTTCACGTGGACAACAGTGAATGCGGACACAGACGCCATCACCTCGGTCAACGTGCCCGTAGACATCATACTGTCGCTGCCCATGTTCATGCGGCTCTATCAGATATGTAGAGTTATGCTTCTGCATAGTAAACTGTTCAGGTAAGGACATCGCTTATGTCCATACTAGAGCTATACGATATGCGTGTAATAAAGCTACGTGTATCTTAATGTTTACTATCATAATCATTACCATCGTATATAAGATTATCATCATCATCATCATCATCACCATCATAATCAATATCACCATCATCGTCAACATTATCAAAATCACCATCATCATCATCTTTTTCATAAATATCATCATCATTATTATTATTATTAATATTACTATTATTAGTATTATTATTATTACCATTATCATCACCATCACCATTCCCCAATACCACCAACACTCCACTATCAGTATATTCACCCCATTAACTACACGATAACCCCTCCAATATCACCTATTTCCCCCATTAACCATGTCTAATATCACCCCATTAACCCCTTACCCCCAAGGGGTATGGGGACATATATGTCATCTAGAGACACTATAGAGTATAGAAATGTATGTAATCGCTTATAATACTTCTTATGCCCCTATCCCCCTATCTCTATAACCTAAGTGTATGATCTTAATACGTTCATCATCATCATCACTACCCCCTTGTCTTACCATACCCCTTACCCCTCTCAACTAATCGTTCTCTCATCGACATTACCAGTATCATCAGTATAATCATAATCATCATCATCAGCATTAGTAATAGTAGTGTACTATAATAGTAATATTATATTAATTACTATTATCATCACCACCACCACCATTACCACCATCATTACTACTTTAAACCAACCAGCATCCCACTATCAACATAATTATTATATTATATTAACCCTATCACAAAACAGCGATATAACATCACTATCACTACCAAAACCCCATTACAACTCCATTAACCCCTATCGTTATAACTAACTCACCGACAACCACCCGGCATCACCACCTACATTAACCTACCCTACCCCGCACCCCTCAACCCCACCCCCGCACCCCACCTCTAGCGACACAACATCGCGGAGCATAGGAGCACTGAACCGTATCACGTTCAACACGAGATTCGTGCTGAAGACGCTGATGACGATCTGTCCGGGCACAATGCTGCTAGTGTTCATGCTAAGTCTGTGGATCATAGCTAGCTGGATGCTGAGGGCTTGCGAGAGGTACGCACGCACGCACGCACGCATAGATGCACGACCGTATTCATTAATAATGCACGTATAATACGTATGCAAATTCATCATTCGTAAGGATGCGTTTATAGAGTTAATGTAGTGTTATATAATGTAGCGTTTACTAGAATACATAAACTTTAACCTATTTATATACTGGTGTTCATTGACCTAGTTCAGCACGTGTGACGTTTAGCTAGATGTAGGAATATAATCATGTGCGAGCTTATATATTGAATGTTAAAATATTGACTTATTTATGAATAATGTTGAATTAATAATATATATCATTAAATGTTATATATCATTATAATATTCTAATAATCTACATAAGTTTTCGATATTATATTACAATAGTATAATATATATACACCTATACACACCTATATTAGTACATTGGTACATACCTGTGCCCATCTTACAGTTACCACGACATCAAACACAAGAACCTGCTGAACTCCATGTGGTTGATATCTATAACGTTCCTGTCTATAGGCTATGGCGATATTGTACCTAACACCTACTGTGGCCGTGGTATCACTGTCACTACCGGGGTTATGGTTAGTGGGGCTTAGTGGGGCTCAATGGGGTTAGTGGGGTGTAGTGGGGCTTAGTGGGGCTAGTGGGGTGTACATTGTGTATATGGTATAGAGGGAGCCACGTACAATATTCCGTTTATAATGTAACTTAATTCATAGAGTATAAAGTAGTGTATATCAGATGTAGTTCATTGAAATATGGGTTTAAACCGATACAGTGTATTCGAAATCAATATAAAATAGATATAGCGCATGCCTACATGAATGTTTAGAGGATTATATTACGTAACATTATGTAACATTCATATATTACGTAATCTGTTATTCGAGGCTAGCCTTAACGATTTATAAAGTAGAGTCTTTGCATTATTAAAATACGCAACTTATCATAAGCGATACACGACGACCTATAACGGATGACTTAGATGTATGAATCATCGGTATTGCTTATACACGTGAGTCATAGACATGCCCAACGTTAGCTTATATTCATCTCTAACTATATGTACCAATACGCGCGTTACTATTACGTCATAACGATGACATCACTGGCCGCCAGGGAGCCGGATGTACTGCCCTCGTGGTGGCGGTGCTTGCCCGGAAGTTAGAGTTGACCAGAGCGGAGAAACACGTGCACAACTTCATGATGGACACGCAACTCAACAAAAGAGTTCGTATTATCACTCGTGAAATGTATATCAGTCACATGACTTACTTACTTAATCAAATCACGTGGGTAAACAATAAGGAAGTACCTTGTGGGGTATTTTGTAGGCAATTTTCCCATGCTATAAGCTTTTGCCTACAACTTTTATATTTATGCCCACAGAAAAATCAGATTTTGTTATAGTTAATTATATCATAATCCTATAGGATTTTAGGGATAGCTATAGTTATTTATTATAAACCAGTAGACGTATTTTTTTAGATGGTGTTTCATATAAAATTAAAAACAAAATAATGTTGATTGGAAATTCCCCCCCCCCCACTTTCAAATACGTAAGGCAGGTTGCACTGCAATACGGGTAATATGTATATATATATATATATATTTGTTACTTATTTTACTTATCACTTTAATATATACCTCTATACATGTTAACCGTATTGCAGTGTCGTCTTGCCTTGGAAAGATTTGAAAGATTTACTAAATACCCATATTTTAATGTTTCCAGTTTTACATAGTAAATAATATTATGTAGTACATAACTATTTAAACGGCCATTACTTTGTTTAATGAAAACATGTATCTATACATAGCGAATGACTCATACATCTCATACATGTCGGTATAGGCACACACACGTACACGCGTATGTGTGTGTGTGTACAGATTAGCTATAATGAAAGTATGTCACGCGATACTATTATCCTGAAATGTTACGTAATAAGCATACAACAATAGCTCTCTATTGTGCAATTATTACTGCTTTATTGATATATACATATATATATATATATATATATATATATATATATATATATATATATATATATATTTGTATATAATTATATATGCTATGTAATATCGATATAAATTAATTATAATTAATTATATATTTCATATTATATAACATATATTGATAAGTATATACATTGAATTTAACGCACCTGTATATAATTATGTATATGCATATGTGCACATTTATTATAGCTCGTATATAAATAAATACATACATTTATATGTAAACACTCACACACACACACATACACACACACATATATATATATATATAATATGATTGAATAGTATATATATATATATATTAAATATTATTAAATATATATAATATGTATAATATGTATATACAATGTACAATATAATATATTATACAATGTTACATATACAGTGTATATAACATTGTATATTCACTGACTGATATTCACAAATATCAGGTAGGTTAGATAACTATAAACCTTTATAATGCATAGGTTAGATGTTGTCCACAGTATGTATTACATACCATATAATGTTATTTTATCAGAGGTCACAGTTCAGCTCACCTATGATTATTATTATTTGTTGTTATTGTTATTATTGTTATTATTGTTATTGTTGATATTGTCATTGTTATTGTTATGATGGTTTAGCATAGAAATTAGAATCGGGAAACCTAAATTATAATGTCTAGTGGTGGAGTCCTTTCAATCTATCTAGTTTTCACTGTGATAACCATATGGCTATAATGTCCCGCCGCTCTCGTGTTAAGGAATCTATAGTTTTAACATCCGTTAATGCCGTTTACACAATAAACGGATCACTTTAAATAATCCCTATTTCAGTGGTTCTATAAACTACTAGAACACACTAGAACACACTAGAACACGTTGTATGCGGTATCTCGTAGTGTAACATCGTTGTAGAGATAACAGTCAATCGGTACAGGTGCACCTAAGAAATGCAGGTACGGGGTACCTTAAGGTTGAGGTCACGTGGAGGTTACGTGGAGGTCATGTGGAGGTCACGCGGCATGACTTACGTTATAATTGCGTGACTCATGACTTGTCCACTCCATCCACACTACTGATAATAAGTCTATTAAGACGGAAGTGTTTATATATATGCATATATAATACATATATACAAATATTTTCCGAGAGAAAGATGGTTCACTCGACCGAATTATTGAAATAAAAACCACACTAGCTCAAATGCGACATGTAGGTTAACTACAATCTATTTTTGGATTTCGTATATATATATAAATATTTACATGTAAATTCACAAAATAATACCCTAATTTAATCTTAAATTAAGATATGCATATCTTACATGTATAAAAATTCCTTATATATCGAAAAGTAAGTGTTCCGCAAATATATTATTTGGAGATATCAAAAGTGAATTCATAAAAATGTTACCGAATTTGTATAGGTCAATAGTAGATTGAATCAGTCATTGTTATTTACATGTAAACTTTCAATACCGTGAAAATATCGTAATTTGAAAATATAATTTTTTTAATATAATTTATATTTCTATTACAATATCATAAGTATATTAGTCTACTAATTATATTATTACCTTATGAATTATTAATAGTAAATATAACTTATAATAATACATGTGTATACATCTAATGTGATTAAGGGCTTGCATCTGAATAATTCCCCTTTTTATTATTATTTTTTTTATTATATCATTTGTTAATTTTATATCTTAACCATATGTAACATGGCATTTATAAATCATTATATATATTCGTTTATATTCGTTATTTGTTTTTTATTATTATTATTGTTTTATGTCATTTTGTTGTTTTAAACAATAAACTATATCTATCTATCTATCTATCTATCTAATGGTTGGTATCTCAATTATATTAAAATAATCACATAGCTTATATAGGGAGTGGACCATATTTACTTCGCAAAATATTTGTATATAATCACATAGAACGATAAATTGCAGCCGAAAGTGAAGAATTATAATAGCAATAGCAATAGCAATATCAATAATATGAATAGCAATTCCATAGTTCAGAAGATTTATTCATTACAATAATCCGATTAAATCTATATTATTTATTTGTGGAACACGAAGAATAAAAGATTATTTTTAAAAACCGAACTTAATAGAGAACGGAAGTAATATGTATAGATATTACCTAATGATATAGCTAATAAAAGTATATAAATGAAATAAAGCTTAAAGAATTTATTTAAAATGATAATTTATTTTATATATTATAGTATTATCTGCCGACCTAATTAAGTTACATTTATTTATACTTCATCTTGAAACATGTTAGATATTGCAACATTTAAACATTATTTATCTATATAGTTTAAGAGGAAAAGGGAAGAATCGTTATTATTAAAATTAAGCTAGAATTCGAGTTTGTTTACCCGGAAATTGTACTAAATTAATGACATCGAATGATTGAGATTACAAACCGGATGTTTTAATGTAGGACTCTTACGCACGAATTTATTTATGTTGCTTAGATATGTTTTAAATAAAATGTGAAAATAACACATGAGTTAAGGCGAGGAGATGGGCGTGACTTTGTGGTGCATACCAACCTAATACATATAATGTACCTAAATCTGTTAGTTCTAGTGATGAAATTGTAAAAATAAATACGTATATGCTTCATAATATTAATTGTTAGTTGTAATTGTAGTTTTACTAGCTATTAATTATTAAATATTTATAGTAAAACTAAATTAATATTGTAAAGCATATACTTTTTTTATAATTTCATCACTATATAACTAACTGATTTAGGTACATTAAGTGTATTATGTATATTAGGTACATTAGGTAGATTATGTACGTATATACCATAAAGTCCGTATATGCATGTAATAGATAAGTATATATTGTAGACCTACGTGATTAATCAATGAACCCAGTGGTCTCTAGTGGTCGAATAGAACACCAACGTAAGACTCCATGAACCATGTTAACATTAGGTGGGGGGGGATCGTAATATAACTTAAGAGTTGATGATGACATAGACCTGATGACATATATGTCTATATACCTTATGAAATCTAGCGATGCTAATAACCTAGAACATCTTACTACTAAACTAGAGGCACTGTGTTAGAGCTTGTGCGATGGGAATTAGCGAAGATAAAAGCAAATGTATGATACATAGAAATGGAAGACACGTTGATGTTAAAATCATCACCTATGGCTGAACTATCTCAAGGAAGTATATATTTAAATATCTAAATGGTATAATAACTAGGCAGGTATTAGTTATAGAAACACCGTCATACACACATATACAAATGCATATATTATTATAATAAATGATATAGGAATACATATTTATCAATAGTAAAATAAGCGATTACAGCTGAAATTCAACACGTATATATACGTGTATACATGTATACATTCAAGCTCTAGTTCTTGCGAGTGCAACGCATATATGTTAAACATGTACACTTTATAGACAGCATAGTGCGACATACATCTAAGAATATCCAACTGTTTGAAAACGAATCTCACGGAAAAGTAGTACGTATGACCTATCTGTAAATAATGACAAATCAATGTATCGAACTGATCTCAATAGTAGGAGACTATGTTTTCCGGATATAACGTCATCTCAGCAACATAACAGAAGAAAGTTAACCTAATATGGGCATATCCGCGATTACAATACGTATGCACAACAATGCGAGGAGGGGTATAAGGATTCCGGTGATCACGTGAAGGACACACAAAGGACACACATAGGTTACCGAATACGGAGCAAGAATTGGTGAATAACGAATGAAAGTGGTGTACTATGAACACGACACTGATGTACGATATACTTGTTTTTGTTGTTGTTGTTGTTACCAGGGCGAACTGATTCACTATCATGTAACTTTCGAGTCATACGATGAAAGTAAAGTAAGTACGTAGGTAGTCGTACTCGGAATAATGTTACGTAATATTTGTAGATTGCATCGACGTATTATTACGCAATATACGCTAACTTAGTTCCGTGCAAGTTGTAAATCGCGAATTATGAATACATGAAACAAGATTTTAAGAAATTATATAGAATAATTAGATTTTCAAGATTTTAAGATATCACTTCGTTAACCTTTCAAACAATATGATGATCTACTCTTTACTTATATAACCTCTAACCTCGAACAAACGTATCCAAGTACAATCATGATGCATCATAACTTATGATTCATACGTGATATAAACCAATGAAAATTGTTGTCAATACAAACTCAACTGTTCATTTATGAAATTTTTGCGTTTACATCGCTGATAAATATATCATATATCATATACCTATATAGGTTTAAAAGTCCTTTCCATCCATTGTCCTTACTACATAATTCGTTGTCCTTACTATATTATTATTTGTCCTTACTATACCATTCTTTGTTCTTACTATATCATCGAGTGAATATAGTGTGCCTTACTGAAATGTGTCCTTGGAGAACATTGCACAACAAACGATACCTTCACAATGTAAACAATAGCCCCTTCGTATTACGTATCACCTACGTGTGTGTATTGCGCAATGGATGAGTCAACATTACACTTACTACATGAGACATATACTATATACTAGGGATGTAAATGATGCTCAAATATAAAGCATGATGCAGTCTCAGTCTCGGTTACCCAAAGCATCGATGCAGTCTCAGTCTCGGTTACCCAAAGCATCGATGCAGTCTCAGTCTCGGTCACCTAAAGCATGATGCAGTCTCAGTCTCGGTTACCCAAAGCATCGATGCAGTCTCAGTCTCGGTTATCCAAAGCATCGATGCAGTCTCAGTCTCGGTTATCCAAAGCATCGATGCAGTCTCAGTCTCGGTTAACCAAAGCATCGATGCAGTCTCAGTCTCAATACCTAAAGCATCGATTCAGTCTCAGTGTACATAACAATATCATCGTTTAAGTCTCAGAATGGGTTACCTAAAGTATCGATGTAGTCTCAGTCTCTATAAAATGCATTTCTATTAACTCATGCTTATTAAAGGCATCATTCAAGTGTTTGTCTCAGTTTTCATAAGCTCAATATAGTTTCAGTGTCAGTTACCAGAATCATTGTTTTGTATATCAAACGAAAATAATGTCATTACAAACTATAGACAAGTAACATAAATATCTACTAGGAGTGCTAATTGATAAGAATCTTAATATGTTCATAAACACAAAAAGTCAAATCAGCCAACTATCAATTGCATAATATTAGAATTATAAAAACAAATATAAATTGTTAAATCAAATCTTTATTGGAATATTGTAAGTTACAATTTGTAACATACTTTTAATTAATTTACCTCCTTATCAGTTAATGACATCAAATAAAATAATTCGATCGTCATTCGAGTCATATATAAATTAACACCGAGATCAATATACGATCAGAATAACTGAACTGATGCGACAACAACACCTACTATCAATTAATTTCCACATTATTCATAAATTACTGGTAACTACACATTTTGCATATCATCACAAGACACCAACATACCTCGCGAAATTAATAAAGCCATATTCAAGTCTGAGAGTACAGAGAACACATAATCTACATCAAATTAAAAATATATTAATATTATAAACAAAATAGCCACTTATCGATACATATAATTAATATTATGTCACATGAAATAGGAAACATTAAAAATATGGATAAATATATAAAAATTATGATTAAAATATAACTTCCAAAAAGTATCATTTCGGCTCGATTATATTTTGTAAGAGTCTCATCTCGGCTCAGGATCGTTTGACTAGAGTATCGGCTCGTTTGACTAAAGTCTCGGCTCGGCTTGGGCTCGTTTAGCTAAAGTCTCGGTTCGGCTCGGGCTCGTTTAGCTAGAGTCTCGGCTCGGCATGGGCTCGTTTTTTCTCCGAAAATGAAAGTCTCGGCTCGGCATCAAAAACCAATAGTCTCGGCTCGGCATCAAAAGCTCGGCATCATTTACATCCCTACTATATACTGATCCATATACTCCAGACTAATATATATATATATATATATATATATATTCTCATTCCTATATAATTATTGTGTATATCGACATTATTTATCTCATTAATATAGCTATATATTAATGATATTGAAACATACGCGTGTAAGATAATCTCTAGGACATATTCTCCAGAATTGTTATAAACCTCTTGGGAATATGTAACATACTTGGTATAGTTAACTATATCAATTGATATATGAATATATATATACATATATATATATATATATGTCGAATGGTTGTCATAGTTGTGGATTACGCGTCCACTGAGATATCTGCAACCTATTCAAGCTAACAAGACCACACGAACGAGCCTAACATGTATCACGTGACACAGCTATATCGTAAGCTACATCGCTAGTGGTCATGCGTTATATGTAGTAATGCGTATTACCCCGGTAGAGGGCGATATATCGAGAACATCTCAGTAAGCGTCGAGTATAAGTAGTGTTTACTATAGACGATTAATTGTAATTATTATCTATTTACTTTAACATATTAAATGAAGGTTACATATAGAACTATAATAATCACTATTATAAATTTATATATAAATACAAATATATATATATATATATAGATGAATGATCACAAATTATTGGAGTTATATATATAAAATATAATTTCCAAATAAAAAGTATGTATAAACAATTAATAAACAATATAATATAGTATGAAAGAATGCCAGATATCTCTAATATAAGTTTATTAGAATATATATTTATTTTTATTTATTATACCAGTATATTTTAGAATCAAGTATCATCAAAACCAAGTTATATATATATAATATAATATATTATAGATTATATAATATATATTATATATATTATATATATATATATATGTGTGCATTTTAAATCCATGCATATAATGAATAACACTAACTAATGAACTACATATACCTACACACACTTACAAAACCTACACACACCTACACACACCTACACACCTACACACACCTACACACCTACACTCACCTACACACACCTACACACACCTACACACACCTACACACACCTACACACACCTACACACCTACACACACACCCACACACACCTACACACATACACACACCTACACACACATACACACACCTACACACACCTACATACCTACACACACACCCACACACACCTACACACATATACACACCTATACACACATACACACACCTACACACATACACACACCTACACATACCTACACACACCGCAGTTAAAAAACGCCGCGGCTAACGTATTGCGGGAGACCTGGCTGATATATAAATATACTAAACTCGTGAGGAAAGTTAACTCGAGCAAAGTGAGAACGCATCAAAGGAAATTCCTGAAAGCCATTCACCGGTAAAACAATGCCCGTATTACATAATAGTATGTATTTATAACTCATTATCGACTATAACGAAACGTAAAGATACGATGAATATGCATCAATAATATATTACAATATAACATAACTATTGTTGACTTACATGTCGGTGTCTTTATTTGTTGTGTTCTAAATCACCTGCTTTCATAATAATGTTAAACATTGGTTACATATTCGATAAAAAGAAAATATAAAAATGTCTTTATATTACCTTTGTTATTCACTATTTATGTTTAACATTTAACATTCATTCCGTATATAGGAGTATATTATGTATTATAAAATGTCATCCCATTATATATACTCTTTTCAGTATATACTTTCTTATCTGTTCTATATATTTATATAATCATATTTATGTAATGAAACCACGTATTCATTAAATACAATACAAATATCGGATACAAATGGACCCCTCAAGAAGTCGCAAAATTGTACATGTTATAAATAACTATGAGGGGCCCAGGACAATAAAAATAGTATATTATTATAATTATTATAATAGGTTGGAGTGAATTTTAAAATAATTATGGCCGTCTGGTTATGTCTCGCGATAGTGATATAACGATATATATGAATTTATTGACATTATTGAACTCCACATATAACGTCATACCACTATCGCATGACATAACCAGACAGCCATCATTATTTCAAAATTCACTCCAACCTATAATATAATATTATATATATATATATATATATATATATATATATAAATAATATTTAATAATATATCTATAAAAATATTCTTTAGCATTCGTAAAATCAAAGTTGATCAAAGGAAGTTAAACGACAGTTCCAACACACTGATTGACATAGCGAAGGTTAGACGTCACACCATAGCGATGCATCTCTCCAATAGCTTATTATCGCTCCGTTTAACAAATGTTAATGAATATTCACCATTTAAAGTATTATTCTAAGAGTTCAATGTAATGTATTTTAATTTTCCACTTTGTGCAGTTTAAACTTAATAATTCACTTATTTATTCAATATATTAATATAAAATATATGGAAAATACATACTAATATATAGTAATATATATATATATTACTATATATTATTGTATGCAACTAAATATGATATTTTTGAAATTTAAAATAAATTAAATGATAACAAACGACTAATACCCATATAAGGTGTGGTTATTGTGTATGATATGATATGCTACACACACTTTTCTCTCGATGTATAGCCTCTAACGCATTCTACTATGGAGAGTCAATCGGGAATATATAGTTCTGACCCCCCGGCAGTTTATATGCAGGTGAATTTTATTTCCACACAAAAATGACTACTTTAAATTCTGCTCCTCAATTTCCACCCGTAATTACCTGTATCCTAATTTCGATATTTCGCCATTTTGATTCGAGTATCAGTGCGATTATTTATCATCCGTACGCCGCATGTCGATCGGTTGATAAATAGTTTCATGATTCGTATTAGTGTGTATGGAAACTAAGTATCATTAAACGTCGGGGGGTTTGTCAACGCGTGTAAAACAGCAACGCCATCTTAGTTTTCGTTAAAAATTCTCTTTTTTCACACACTTTTCGTCTTATTTTCCATGCACACACATACTCATCATTTGTTGTGTTGTGTGTTACGTAGGCAAATATCGTTTAGAAAATCTGCCACGCAAGTAGACAAATAGACAAGTATTTCAGCATCTAATAACGCCTCTAATACACTACTGCGCATGTCTAAACCGACTACTAAACATTGCGGTTCTCGCTTCTTATTTTTCATATGGCTCTCGTACACGCATGCTAACGGTAAAGGAATGAGTGCCCCCACCTGGCGGGCGTGTGCATACATTACATGTGTTAAGCTTCATTCACACCACACACACAAAAATGTGGCCCTATTTGTACCCATAGTTTAATAGATATCGTCTGATTTGTATTATTTTTCTATATGTTTTTCTATTTTGTATATGTTAAAAAATGAAAAATGTGAAACTTTGATAAATTCTGGCTATAAAAATCCGGGTAAAATCGGGCCCTATTTTGTAGTGTGAAAGCGCCTTTACTATAGCGTAGTTAGCGTACACGCGCACATGCGCACGTACACATGCACACACTTGCACACACAGACGCAGACGAGTATGTACGAGGCGGTACTGGACATGGGCAGACGACAGATTCAGCTCGAGAGGAGGGTTGACCAGATAGAAGATTGCCTTAAAAATCTTAAAGTTAGTGCGAATTGGGAGGTATCCATCGAGGCACGAATGCGCGCATACCTATGGTCGTATACGCGTATACAAAATAATGAATACTAAAAGTGTATACAAATATTAATATATATATATATATATATATATATATATATAGAGTTGGGGACGTGATGGGGTTTTGTTCGATATAATTAGCACTCGCTATACTATCCAGTACTCCGAGAATATTGAATCTTAGTATTTAAATTTTAGAATACTTATTAAAAAGATATGAATCAAATAAATAGCTATCTCGGATTTTTATATTATGATAATAAATTGTATATTGTAAATATCGGTGAAATATGGTACGTGGGGGGGGGTTTTGGTCGATAGTTCCCGAATGTGTTAATACTTGTCGCCCTATGCACTCAAATAATAAAATTTGAGTTAAATTAACTAATTCGAATATTATAATAATGATATGATAATATTTAATACACACATAATTTTAATTAATTATTTATTATATATGCAACATTTGACCATTAATTGTACGCTATTTATTACAATAATATAGCAAAACATGCACTTTTACATATCTATAATAGTATTCAATATATTTAATTTTTATTAATTATTCTTAAAATATTAGGTGACATTAATATAACACACAGTTCATTAATGTAACATATTTACATATCTATTACCGTTGTGATTATATTGACATCGACCACAACCCCCTTACAACGTCCCCCTACAACGAATGCTATAAATAATAAACTCGCCATCAGCTTCAAATAGACGATCTTCCCCGATGCATAGCCTCTCAGATCTATCCACAACTGATGCAATCTCAAGTAAATGTTACGTAATGAAAGAAGGTCGGCGTTACCCCATAACGAAGGAGTTACTTCATCGCCGGCATCATCCGGATTAGCGCATGAGCAGCGCGCCATCTCTCTCTCTCGTATTTATCTCATAATTTCCATTGTACATATGAATCATAACTCTCCTCCCAGTATACTTATCAACACTAAATCAAATAACTGTCCCCTTATTCTTATTTCTACCGTTATTAATGATATTATTTTTACTACCATCAAAATCATCATAATCATATATATATATATACATACTATCCTTCGTATTATTATTATTATCAGTAATATTATTTAATTACGGGAAAACTATAATGAATGCTATCTACCCGATACGCCCAATTAAGGAAGTCCCCGTAAATGGGCGTATTATGGCGTCTGATGGCCGACACACACACATTGTTATACGCGTTGGCTATTGTTATCAAACATAACCCCCTCCCACACACAACACATACGTACATTGTTATTCTACTATTGTTATAGCGTGAAATATACAGATCACTCACGTGACATCGCTAACATTGTCATACCCGCTGTCATATAATATGTCTCCATATGAAGTATGTAATATATCACATACTCTACTATATATATACTATACTGTACTATACATTTATATATATATATATATATATATATTGAAATAATTCTCATTTTATATAAAGTCACTAGAGAATTTTTGAGAAATAAAAAACCGAAACGTTTATTTTATTTATTGAAAATATATAACAATATTATTAATTACTTATCAATATAAATATATAGTGTAAGATTATTAATTAGAATTTAATGATCATAACAACATAAATTATATGAGAAAATGTAATATTAATATTAAATATTAACTTTAAATAACCTAAGATAACTGGTTTCACCTTAAAGATAAGCTTGATTAACTCGAGTATATTTACAAATGTGTCCGAGATATATTTAAATAGATATACATGTATATATATATATATATATATATATATATATATATATATATACATTTATATATATATATATATATATATATATATATATATATATATATATATATATATGTGATGCTGATTCTGATGAGTTCGTCTAGCATATTGTATAACTATGGTATATGAAGGTTATTAGAAATATTAGATTATTGGTTGTAAATTTACGAATTATGTACCAAGTAGACTCGTAAGTCCACCATGGGGAATACATATTCAGATAATTATCACGCTATTGCAATAATTATGTTATATTTCTTTGTTAATGACGTTGATATGTATTTATTATCATATGAAATGTTGTAATTTTTTATTTATATGTTTAAAGTTTCATGTTAGTTTTTTTTATTAAATTGATATATATATATTGTATCTGTATATAGTATATACTATATACTATATACTATATACCTATTTATGTATAAGTTATTTCTCTAAATTTAAGTAGAAGACTTTCTAAGCATGCTTCTTCTTCTACCTGGGCATATATACCAAACTCTGATACTATATATATACGCTATCTACATTAACGATATATTAATAATAATTGTGACGTAATAATTTCAAGGGATAACGGCAATTGTTTGTGCGCCTGATGTGTCACGAATGTGTCACTCGTATACACTCTTACAGCGAACAATCTTACAGCGTACACTCTTACAGCGTACACTCTTACAGATAACACTCTTACAGCGAACACTTTCTTACAGCGAACACTCTTACAGCGAACACTCTTACAGCGAACACTCGTACAGTAAACACTCTTACAGTGAACACTCTTACAGCGAACACTCTTACAGCGAACACTCTTGCAGTGTACAGCATGGTGGATACTATAGTGCACTATTAACTCGCTATACGCACGAGTAATTGAGTTACCATTAACCAATATACTACGTAATATACTTATAGTATCTAGTTCTAATAGTATAGTTCTAATAGTATATTTCTAATAGTATAGTTCTAATATTATAGTCCTAATAGAATAGTTATAATAGTAAAGTTCTAATAGTAGGGGAGATCGGGGCAGTTTGAACCGGTTTTTATAAAAATACATTTATCTAATAATGTTATGAATATATTTTAATAAAATAAAATGCATGGGATAAATATAGTTTATGATCAATAAAAACATTCATAAATCAGTGTAATGATAAATAATTAATTATATAATTACATTATTATTATTTTTTTAATTTGGCTCAACCTGCCCCGTATAATGGGGCAGGTTGAGCCAGGTAGATTACAATTATACATGTAAAATTAAAGATATATTTAAAAAATAAACATAGTAAAAGTTATATATTTATATTTATTAGTTATTAACAAGTATATGCACTAATATTAATATCAAAACTAACTACACTTTTAAGGCGAGAGGTTATACTAGGAGAGAGGTTATCTATGTTTTAATCCAGCATATAAACCAATTATTTAATAATTTAAAATAATTACTCAATTGTATATTTAATTAATTAGATTATTATTATTTAAATAAGTCATTAATTAAATAAATTAATAAATAAATATGTTTAATGATAAACGGGGCAGATTGACCCTATGGTCAACCTGCCCCGTTTTACTATGGTCAATACTGCTATGTTATTACAAAATATTTTAATAATATCAAATTTAAACTTTAAATATTAATAATTAAATAATATTTTAATTAGTTAAAATAAATAATGTTTGAGTTATTATAATTTTGCTAAATATAGGTGTGTAATACACACTGTGTATACATGTATTAAAAATTGCATCAAGATATTTGTTAATAGCATAAATAATTGAGATGGCTCAACCTGCCCATATATATAGTCAACCTGCCACGCTCTCCCCTATAGTTAATAATAGTTAATAGTCTAATAATATAGTTATAATAGTATAGTTCTAATAGTATAGTTCTAATTTATTTATTTAAAAGGTTTTATTGACTACAAATTACGTGGTGGTTATGGGCGTCATGAGAAGAAACAAAAATAAAATAAATAGAGTACAATAAAAATGAAGGAAAAGGGAGGGAAAGTTACAATGTTAATAGGTGCGTATAGAGTTTACATTTAAATAGTGACAGGGATTTCAAACACCTAATGTCATATGGTAGAGCATTCCAGTATTTTGGAGCTACCACAGAGAAAACAGTTTTAGAGTGAGCAGAGATAGTCGATCGTTGAACAATTTCCATCATGTGACATTTCCTGCTAGCTCGACCAAGGGTCAGAATACTGATCAAGTCTGCTAGGTACTCGGGAGATCTAAGATGGATCACCTTATGGGTGATTCATAGTAGTCTGTATCTGCAGAGATACCTAAACTTAAGCCAGCCGAGTGATCGTATTAGGTTCGATATTTATACTATTGAAGAGAACTTCAGTTTATAAAGGGTGCATATAGCACATCGTTGTATCATCTCAAGTTTAAGCATAAGCTTTAGGGTAGATTACATAGAAGTGAGCAGCAGTATATAAGTCTACTGAAGACTATCGAGTGTATTAGACTTTTAGTCATTGAAGTCAATTTATTGCGTGATTTTCTAATGTTATAAAGAAAATAGTTGTCATTGCGAATCATTATAGATATGTGGTTAAAGTAATCTAGGTGGGAGTTGATAGTGAAACTAAGAGTTTTTGTGGATTGTAAGGTACGGAGGGATAGTAGAAAGGGGTGGGTGATGATTAGGGGGTAGGTAGGTCTGGAGAGAATGATGGTGTCAGTTTTGGTTATATTAAGTGATAGGGAATTATGGGAGAACCAGTCAGTAAGTTCTGTGAGGCAGTTACAAATAGACAGTTGAATAGAATTGGAGTCACAGGAAATGGGAAAAGAAGTAAAAATTGGTAGATCGTCGGCAAAGAGGTGGCAGTGGATGTAGGATATTTACGAAAATGGATTTTATGGGTAAAATATAAATAATAAAAAGTAAAGGACCAAGCACAGAGCCTTGTGGAACGCTATGAGTGCTGTTAAGGGAGTATAGAAGGATAAGTTAATTTTCACTGAAGAGGACCTTAAGGAAAATAAGGACATAAACCAGCTGTGTACTTGACCATGAATACCGATTTCATTGAGTCGTAAAGTAAGAATGTCATGGTTTAGAATGGCAAAGGTACTGTAACATAAGGTAACAGGGGGCTTTGTTGTCAAGGGATATGAGTAGATCATTAATTATAAGATTCAGTGCTGATTCAGTGCTCCGATGGGGTAAGTAAGCACTTTGAAACTTATCAATAATTGAATTGGTAGTGATATAGTGTATAAGTTGAACAGATACAATTCGCGACAAGGTCTTAGAGATTGATGAAAGCTGGGAGATGGGTCGATAGCTCGACAGTTTCGAGTGGTTAAGGGTAGATTTTTTATAATTGGGATGATATAAGAGTGTTTCATAGACTTTGGTACAATGGATGTAATAAGGGATGCATGAATGATCATTGTTATGGGTTCAATTAAAAATGGCGAAAGGGTACGAAGTAAAGTAAGAGGAATAGAGTCGAGTGGGGAATTGGATTTTAGGGATGCCATTAGAGAGAGCACATAGGGACGAGTAGGGAGAGTGAAAGAGAACCAGTGATTATGGGAAGCTAGTGAATATGAATTAAGAGTGAGGAGATCAACATTAACATTAGGGAGAGCAGCGATGATATTCGATACTTTATTCTGGAAGAAACTGCAAAGGTGGAGCAGAGGACTGTATCCGGTTGGTCAGGAAGTGCATGTGTTTTGATTTACCTACTAAGGTGAAGGAAGGTTGTAGTCTAGCATAGATGAGGTGCCATATTTACAAAGCAAGTCAGTAAAGTATGATGATTTAGTGGATAAGAGTTTTTCCTATATAATGAGCGACATACTTTAAAGGAACACATGTTAGAGTTCATTTTAGAAGAAGCATAAATGGACTGTAGACGACGAAGTGACTTCAACATATCATATTGGTGAGTTCAGTGTTGAACCAGGGGGATTTGTGATGATTACGGTGGGTAAGATTTAGTTGAGGGAACATAAAAGTCAAGGGAATTAGATATCGCCGTGTTAAATGCGTCAAAGAGAGAGTCAGGATCAGAGAGCGGAGGTGTAATATTATTCATATGATCAAACACAGAGTTAATAAACAAGGGTTGATTTATAGAGGAGATATTTCGAAAGTATCTTAGAGGTCGAGTATTGTGCACTACTGATAACTGTAAAAAAATAGAATAGCGAAGTGATCAGATATTAGAGTGCTTTGGGTGGGAGATGAAATTAAATTGGAGTCAGATGGAGATAAAACAAGAGCAATAGTGTTACCATTAGATATAGTTAGGAAGTGAATGTGTTGTGTTAAGGAATGCTCAAAAATAAGTTTCTTAAGAGAAAGGGAAGCATTATTATCAGTATTCACTTGAATATTAAAGTAACCAAGAATAATTGTGTTGTAAGAAGACAAGGATTTTAAAATGGTAGAGAGATCATTAAGGAAAGACAGAATGCTGGATGATGATGGGCGATAGATGATTATAAAGACAATGGTAAATAGGGAGGGGAACTGAATGACACAGATAAGAATATCACAAGAGTAGAAATTAGGGGTATAAGTGAAAATAAGCTTAAGATCAGTGGAGAACAATAGGGCAAGACCAACACCACGGTTATTAGTGGGTATGTTAGCGAGTAGTAATGTGAAGCCATTGGGGGTTAATTGAGATGCTAAAGTAGAGTCATCATTTGTAAGCCAACTCTCGGTGATAGCAGATATGGAGCAATTATAGTCAATGATTAATTGAGTGATTAAATCAACTTTATTCCTGACTGATCTCGCATTGAGGAGTAGAAAGGAGTAGTTATTGGGAGAGTATGTATTTAGTTAATCCGAAGGTTTAACATTAGTGCGGGATGATTTACAGAAATAGTCATAGGATTTAGACCAAGACGCAAGCTCAATATCAGTGGGCAGGTAGGCATTCGATTTCCAGTCAATTCTACCAGAGGTGAGGGGGGATCGAAGTTGATAAGTAAGGGTTCGTCTAATAGTATAGTTTTAATAGTATAGTTCTAATTGTATAGTTATAATATTATAGCTATAATAGAAGAGTTCTAAAAGTATAATTCTTACTACTTGACTTACATTATCAGCGGTAATTATGAGTTGTTTATATTCACTGTTTCCGGTCAATACCGGCCTAGTGTTACGTAATCCCAATGTAATAAAACACGTGATGATAATATCACTTAATAGTATTAAGTTATGAATTAAGTGATTCTGTCTTATCCAGTTAGTATATGATTAATAATTAAAATTACATTAAAGCCATAGCCTACATAGCATGTATGCTCATTGGGCATGTCCTTATAGGCGATTATCTATACATATAGTTAATATATTATAGAATATATAGTACGTACATATAGTATCTGATCTCAAAGAATAGTTTAGGTCCGGCTAAATATGAATATTTATATGGCGAATATATGACATTTTTATTTTACCTAAAGTAAAACTTCTGAAATAAATAAGAGGATAACTATATTTTGTTACATCTCATTAATTATATTTAGATTTATATATAAATATAGTTATATAATTAAAAGATATTAATAAGATGATGCGAATGATACCTAATAAAACACTAATTTTAATATAATTTTAAAATAAAAAAATTTCCAGTAATTTCCAGTAACTAATCTTTACTTATATATAATAATAATAAAGAAGAAGTGGTGTTTATCTTAATTAAATTCTGAAAGTAACATATGCATTTATTATGTATATCAAAAGTTATCAATCTTCATAGATTAAAAATTAAGTTTAAAAAAATAGCTGAAATATTAGCTTAACAAAAATTTATAAATACTTTACTATCATTTTAGTCTTTATCTGTATACGGTTATATTTATAAATGCTAATTTATAACACTTATAGTTAATTGTATGCATCAATCCATCAATCATTGCAAGATAATATATTATATTTACTGATTTTTATTGAATATCATTTTTAATAAAAATTATATTTATTTAAAAAATCATCCATTAAATCTTAATGTAAACAACCCTTAATTAAGTCATTTAAAGGGTAAGGTGAAACGATACCGATATATTAAATACTTATGCTTTACTTTATATTAGCATATCAAAATGGCATAAAAGTGCATAAATAAATCTAATTAATATCTATGAAAGTAGAAAATCGTCATTGATTTAGTTTTGTGAAGTCTTTCAAATTAAATATAATTAAAATAGGTATAGATATATACCTACCAACATAAAAGAGTATTAATAATAAGCATATTATGATATATCGAATACACAATGCACAGTTTGCATAGATAATAATAACCATATAATGATAATGCACAACCTCATATGTGAAAATTAACATGCATCACATATAAGAGATATCTTGAATATATGATCCCACAAGTCTTGTATTGTAATAATGTTAATCGGCTATTGTGTGTATGATATACACTGTATATGTACAATATATATATATAAAGAAAACTAATAAATAATAAACATTTACAAAAATAAATTAGACGTTTTGAAAATCAGTCTCGGAGAAATGTGTATTATGTTTAGTAAACAGATAGGGGTATCATTATTCTATTAATAGTTTCAACCCAATACTAATGTTGTTTCTTTCATAGTTTAAAGAATACCATGTATACGTAAAGTTATTACATAACATATTAAATACAATTATATTTCGTAATGCATATAAACAATACATGTACATATCATTCATATGTTATATTATTAAATATTTATTATTATTCACATAACTATAATAATTAAATGCATAGAATCTTTAAACGCATACAATTTATATATATATAATTAATTTATATATATATATATAATTAATTAACGAGTTAGATAGAATAACTAATTTATTAGTTTAATCGAAAATCTATTCCTTGATAGTAAACAATAGAGTACCGATGAATCACAGCTGAAAGTAACGAATGTACCGAGAGCAGTTCCAGTACCGAGTAACGCGCGTGTCCTCTATACGTATAAACTGTTGCTAGACGACCCCGTAGTCACGGTTAAACAGTTATTACACAGAGTGGTTGTAGTGGAGGGGTAGGCGCGTGCACGAGAAGCCAACGTAGCGATATATTTAAACGTTTTCATGTCCATGTCATCTCTCCGCGTCCTTGTCGACGCCTCGTCGCCCCGCCTATCGGTGTACAACATCACTACGAAGGCCACGCCTATCAACAGACTGAACGCTCCCACTATCGTCAACAGTAGCGATGCTCCCGGATATACGATAGCGTTCTCTTCCGTGACTGTGTTAGTTCCGACCGAGGCAACCAGGGGTACAGGCTGGCTGTTGTCATCGTATTTCTCTACGAGTGGTGTATTATTAGTGATAGCGAATGTAATGTAAATTCTATAATTTAAATTAACGTATGTATTTCTTTGTTATTTTATTTTTGGTGGAGTTATTTCATTCCATCTAGGCACTTAAATAAAGTGATTACTTATAATCAAATGGCTCTAATGTCCCATCGAATCTACTCTCGTGTTAATGCATCCATGGTTTTAATGATAGTTAATCATTTTGTATAGACAAGTATATAAGATCACTTCTAAATAGTATTTTAAAAACTATTTTATTGTCCGGACTAGGCTAGAACCAACTTAATTGGCTGACGCATTAGCATGCTGAACTAACTGTAGTTATAGCCTATAGCCTATAGGCAGTTAATGAAACACACACACACACACACATATATGTATGTGTGCTACATAACTGCTTGCGTTGCTCAGTTGGTTAAGGCGTCAGATACACAAGCACTGCTTGTGTATCTGATGATACTGCTTGTCAAGCAGTAGGACACGGGTCCGAGCCTCGTCCGGATCATTAAAATAGGTCTTAAAATAATATTTAGAGGTGGTATTATATATTTGTATAAATAAATGATCAACTCTCGTTAAAACCATGTATGCCTAACATGAGAGCGTTTTCAAAGGGATATTAGAACTATATGGTTATAAGTGAAAACTTCATCTAAGTTCCTGGATGGGATGAAAGGACTCCACCAAAATAAAATAATAATAACAATAAAAATAACAATATATATTATATCACATACGGGGATAACTATTAAAATAAGTCTAGGTTTTATTGTAGACAATGCTAGGTATTCCTGTCGAATTTTATTATAATCTAAATCTATTTAGAAATCATATAAAAAAGTATATATGTTGTACAAGTATACGTCATAGGTTGTACAATAGAGCTTCATGATAAACTAGTGTGTATTTTTGTGTATAATAATATATGTAAAATAAAAATAGTATATATTAACTTATAGATATACCGTAGTATACCTAATAAAACATAAATGATATTTATCATATATTTGTTATCTTTTAACAAATAAATTATATAAAGAATATTCATTTCAATTCATTAATAACAGTAATACTAGGGAATACTAAAATGTTGTACAGGTCATACTAGTGATAGATATGTAGCTTTAATATGACGATATTGTATTTATACGGAAAATACAAGGAAACACAATATATATATATATATATATATATATATATATATTTACTTCTAGGCTATATAGAAATTCCATATAGAAATTCTACATACAAAATGTTACATTATTATAAATGTAGTATTATAATAGTAAACATACGATAACAACTGATATAATCACCACACACACACACACAAACTAATAATATATATATATATATATATATATATATATATATTTATATATATATATATATATATATATAAGTTATATAATGTGTTATAAACAACACATGCGATGAAATAATGAACATACAAACCGAATACGTTAAATCTAGCTCCGTCAGTCACTTCAGCCTTATCTTCAGTCGTATCATCGAATATGAATCCACCATCATCTTCTGTTGTGAATCTGGTGTTTTTATAGGTGGTGGGTCCAGTAGTGGGTCTCTGGATGGATCCCTGGCTGAATCCAGCGGTGGGTTCCTGGGCCTCGGAAATCGACAAGAACATCGTACATATCACGAGTGTCATCAGCCCCTTGAGTGAGACCATTACGTCACAGGAGGGTGTGGTGTTGCACCGTAGTCTAGTTCTATAGAGGGTGAACAACGAACGAAATGTCGTGTTTTCAAAGAGTTCAGCGTTAAATATTGAATTTCAATTCTTGAATAGATTTTTTAAAGCGATTTAAAATAATAAATCTGTTTTAATTTCGTTAACGTAAATCTCCGCTTAACGGTAAACGCATTTAGTTACGTAACTTTTAGTATATATATATATATATATATATATATATATATATATATTATACTGACTGTGTGGTACAGTTGGCTAATATAGTACAGTTAGATCCATATTGTTATAAGTAAAAACTTCATCTAAGTTCCTGGATGAGATGAAAGGACTCAACATAAAAATAACAATAACAATAACAATATATATATATATACCCATATATTCGTTATCACCTATTTGCTGATGACTTAAACATTTATAATTTTTTCCACCTGGTTCCGATATTGTCATAATTCAACTTTCAATTGCTAACTGTATTAATGATTTGATCTCTTGGTTTTCTTGTGATTCTCTTTCATTACATTTTACTAAAACTGATGACATTATACTTTCTATATCTCTTTCTTCAATTACTCTCACTCATCCATTCCTTATATCACTTCCTATATCATACACCATCACTACTCTAGGTTTTACTATTAATAATTTAACTAAATCATTATTACATTCATTAGTATTTAGTACATTTAGATATTGTAATTCGATTTTTATTAACATTCCGCAAAAATTGATGACAAAATTCGATTCAATACAACGTAGAGCTGTTCGTATATTATTTAAGCTTAAGCGTACTGATATTACCATATCTATCCATTCCATAATAGTGATTCTCGAGTGGTTGAAGTTTCGAGATATATGCAAGTTTCGTCTTCTTTGTATCACTCGCAAGGTGATATATAGGGGAATAAAATATTCATAATTAGTTTAAAAAAGTATTTTTTTATTTTTTATGTAATCAAAATATTGCTGATATATCCAAAAAACATATTTTTTTTATTATAATTTTAAATTTATGAAAAAAAATTTCTATTTAAAACCTTCTCAAGAATATAAAAATGTATTGATAATATAAAGTGTATAGTGAAAATATAACACTATATTATTAAAAAATAAAGCATTCTAAAATTATATGTCAAAATTGTATATTTGTTATCAAATATTCATTAAGTTATAAGTATATATCTAGAGGTCGTATAATTCCCTAATACGGATACTCTAGATGTCTTAATACGGACACCCAATAACCAATCAGTGTGCAGCGTATAAACTATTCTGATATTCATAAAAATCGCGTGCGTTATAATATTAATACCACCAGTAAAGCTAAATCTAAAAAATGTTATTATTTAGATACTTAAAGTGTATTATTAATTAAAAAATAATAAAAAATAAATAAATTATTAACTAATTAAATTAGAATACATTGTTCATAAAATTAATTATAAATAATGTAATTGAAATTTGTCTGATTGATTCATCAATAATATAGTTTATTTAATGTATATAGGGTGTCCGTATTATAACACAGTGTGTCCGTATTCGGACATGGGTACTGAATACGGACACCCACGTCATCTACGGGATTAAAAGATTAAATAAAATTTTAAAATCACAATAATATCTATAACCATATAATATTAATATATTGTAATTTTTGAATAAAAATAACGAATCATAAAATGTTAAGACCATTTATTGTTAAAGTGTCCTTATTATAATACCTATAGGTTACTTTCCCCTAGGGGAGTTCCGGAATACCTATCAAATGTGAGCTGATGAAACTCTATGTGCTGTTTGTCTCATCTATATATGCAGATAATGATTTCACTGTTGCCTGTCCGAAGTACTGGAACAGTCTTCCCGATGACTTATGACCATATCATCTTTTATTACTTTCAAATGTCGACTATATTCACATATTTTATCATTATAATGTCTTATTTTAAAATTGTATTATTATTCGTGTATTTATTTATTTATTTTTTTATTATATCAACTTGATGCATATAAACGTCTATCGTTTTCATTGAGTCAATAAACCTTTATATTATTATTATATATATATATATATATATATATAACATTGATAAATCTGTCATTTTGCCTATCTATAGTTCATCTAGACATAATCCAGTAAAGTTATACATAGGTAATACACTTGTAAATGTTGTTAAAGCGTATAAATATATTGGACATTGGATATCAGATAATTGTATGATGATATTGATATATATATAGCAATATCAAAAAGCTTTACAAACAAAGCTATATGATAGCGAATAATTTTAACCATTGCTCTAAAGCTACTAAGATTATTCTATTTAAATGGTTTATTTAAAATATCCTTAATAAACCTTAGTAGTATTTGGTTATCGAATAGGACCAACATACGAAAAATTAAGATAGCATATAATAACGCTTATCGTATTGTGATGAAATATAAGCGTCGAAATAGCTCGCCATTGATATAATGTTAATAATTTAACAATTAAATTACGTAAATCTTATAATTCACTTTATCAACGTATACAAAATTCTCGTAATTCGCTAATTGTTCAACTGTATTATTATAATGTCTTGTGCCTTCGCAAATATTTACCTTATGGTATAAATATGTATTTAAATAATACTTTAGATTTCGTTTTCGTTTAATATGTGTTCGTCTTAATTATTGTATACTCTATGGACCTCTGTTATGCATTTCTGATTCAAATTAAATAAATAAATTTATATATATAACCTATATGTATATACAATAATAATATTTATTTATTTAAATCACGACCTATATATATTATTATTATTATTATTTTAACACCGTTTAAATATAATATTAACAATAATATATACTCTTTATATAGAGAGAAATTATGACAATAAATAAAGTGCAGTCGTCACTGAATGAGTGTCTAGCTAAGCTCTAAAACTAAGCGTAGTATTTATTACGCGAAGATCAAAGGGAGGCTTGTTCCATTCAGTTGGACCTGCGCTACGAAAAGCTCTCGAGTTTTCACGATGATTGAAGCTTAATGTGGTCGCTTCCAGTCGATGTACATGGACGTTTCTTGAGCTTCTTGTACCTGTATTAGTTTGAAACTGTGAGATAATGCTGTTTCTTCACTAGACTAGTAATACATATATCATTGTTTATCGATCGATATGGTAAGTTGTAGATTGTCCTAATTGCTCTTTTTTTTGCAACTTTACTCATGGCTTTAGATATTTAGCTGTAAGATTAGTTAATGGAATATTACAATATTCTACGATAGATAGTACAATATTAGGTACTATTGATTTACATGTTTTAAAAGTGATGGATTTACGAATTTTACTATAAGAATATGAATATGAATATTTGCCTTTCGTATTTTTATTGAAATAAATAATAACATATCATTATTTTTGTTAAAAATAACGCCAATATTGTGAACTTTTTCGATGAGATAGAGAATTTGTGTATTAAATATAAATTGGTGTTTATTGTATATTGAAGATAAATTTTTATTTGGATTAATAAATATTATTTGAGTTTTTCCAGGATATGTTTTCAGTAAATTCGAGTTAAACCACTCAATAATATCTTTTTGGTAATTTAATAGTTTTGTAAGTGCATCAGAATCATTTGGAGATTTAGCATCAGTTTATAGAGATCATCAGCATAAGACTGAAATCTAATTTTAGCGTGATTTTTAAATAATTTATAGATATGAGCAATATTTATTAATTAAAATTGGCCTACGAACGTAGCTCTGGGGGTATACCATTTGTAATGATGCTAATTTTGATATTGAGTTACCAACTTTAATACTATATAATTTATATTTTATATGTGATTTAAACCTCTCTGGGGCAGCTCAGGATATACCAATTTATCTTAAGCTTGATATAATGATCGTATGATTAAGTGTGTCAAATGCTGAAGACATATCCAACAACACGAGGAGTGTACTTGTCTTTGACGATATCATATTATTATTGATCTTATAAATTGTAGTACTTAAACCTGTCACATATATACACTTTGGTGGGGATGAAGACAGTTAATATTTATCAGGAATTGAGTTATTTGTGGACTGATAATGCGTTCGATAATTTTTGAAAATATTGGTAGTTGTGATACAGGTCGGTATTTATTTAAATCTACAAAGTCTCCTTTTGCATATTTAATAATTGGAGAAATTAAAGCTGTTTTAATTTAGTCAGGTAGTATAGAATCGTTCAAACTCTGGTTTATGAATGCGTATATGTGGGGCTCAAGTACATATGCTAATTTGTGGAGAAGAGCAGGAGATAAAGGATCATTCAAATATATAGATTGTGTGGATCTAATCAGTTTTACAATAATTTCAGAAGATGGAGTTGTGAATATATCAACAATTGGAGAGGAATTCGAAAGAGCATGTCATACAAAATTAACTGTTATAGCAGCTCTACAGAGAGAATTAATTATCGTGGATATTTTTGTTTCAATATATTTAGCGAGTTGACAAGCAAATGTATGATCATCTAGATTTGGAAGAATGCGCTTTTGATTCCTACCAAATAGTTCGTTTGATATTTTGAATAATATTTTGTTATCATGTTTGGCTTTAATTATGTGATTTAAGTTAAACTCAGATTTAGTGGTTTTGATTAAAACATTATATAAACACCAAATATTAACAAATTTAATCAAATTGTCATCGATTTTTAACTTACATTAAATTCGTTCACTACTACGTCAAAGTATTCCCTTATGATTGTTAATTTCAGCTAACTAGGTACTAGGTACTAGGTACCTACTACTAGATATTACTACTAACTTAATACAGATTGTCTATCCATGATGGGGATGATACTACGGAAACTCTGATATATATTACGAATAATTATATATATATATATATATATATATATATCGTATGTACGTTGTATATTGTACGACATTGTACGTCCATTGGTTTAATCTGATTCTTCAGTTTGGAATCCCGATCCATTGTATATCACTAACCACATTGAAAATATTCAACAATATTTCACCAAACGATTATTTGCTAGATGTAATATTCCCAAATGTTCTTACACAGATAGACTTATTTTTCTCAATATTACATCATTATCACTTCGCAAATTGATAAAAAAAAACCTAGTGTTATCGTACGATATACTGAATGTATTTGTGGATGATGATCCTTACATGATATTCGACGTATACAGCAATAGATGTAGAGGCCTTCACAAAAGATTAGAAAGATCCTATGCAGAACGAATGCCCACCTGAATTACTTCGGCAATATAGTATCTACTGATTGGAATTCGCTGCCCATCGGTGTTACGTCCCGGTGTAAATCAATATTCGGTTTCCGTGCGGAATTAAAACATACTTGGTTGATTACATTTCGTTTTTTAAATATACCAATTGTATTATTATCATAATTCATATATCTTTATTTTGTATTTCTAAACCCGCATAGCGACATATATCTTTATTTTGTATTTCTAAACCCGCATAGCGACATATATCTTTATTTTGTATTTCTAAACCCGCATAGCGACATATATCTTTATTTTGTATTTCTAAACCCGCATAGCGACAAATATATTTGTTATTGGTTTAGAAATACAAAATAAAGATATATTTGTTATGATAATAATACAATTGGTATATTTAAAAAACGAAATGTGTATACACAGTGTATACACTGCCGTTCTCTACGACGCTATCACCATTAGTGCTGAGTGCTATTCACTAATTATAGTATACTATTGTATACTATGGTATGTAATACTGTGGTATACTAGTAGGGTATACTATTACGGTATGCTTATGTATGCGGTGTACAGCTTAGAGGTATAGCGTACGCACTATATTCAGTAGTCGACTATAGCATTATGGTTATAACCATTATTCGAATCTGTTTTAACATTGAATGCCGATTTCAGTCGCTGGAGGGCGTTAATACAGGTACGGACGAGGGATGCAGTCAAGCGTGACCATTTCGGTCATTCGGCTGGTCAAAGGGCGGTTTGATTAAACGGCACTACCGGACTACTACCGATAGCTACCGGTGACCCTACATCGATACAATTTGTCTCGAATGCCATTGTCCCTTCACTGGGCGTCCAAAATCTATCCATTTTCTAATGATAAATGTGGTATTCGTATATATTTATAGAACCTAATGTATAGATTAAATATATTTACAACTTAATATATATATATATATATATATATAGTTCGTAAATTTAGGCGTAAATATATAGAGTAAATATATTTACAACTTAATATATATATATATATATATATATATATATATATATATATATATATATATATATATATATATATATATATATATATATATATATAGTTCGTAAATGTAGGCGCCGAAATAATAAACATGATTGCGAATAGCGAGTGCTATTGTTATACTGTGTATTATTACAATAGTTAGTAGTTCAGATATTGCATCATAAGTGTATATATATATATATATATATATATATATATATATATATATATGTTACGTCATATGTTTATAAACCATAGAATTAATTCGCATACGTAATAAATAAAATTAATATATATATATGAATTCAGTTTATAGACAATGTCGAAGGATAATCAGTGAAAGCGATTAGCTATATATATCGATATGTTTCGTAATTGATAATTATCCAATTTATAAATTATAATTTATCATTCAATAAGTAATAAGTTATTACTAATAACTCTGTTAAGTAGAGACTATAGTGTTAATTACCTTAATTACCTTAGTTATTATTATTATTATTATTATTATTATTATTAAATAGTTTATTGACTACTAAACATCATATGTTTATCGGCGTCATATAATATAATAATAATAATAAAGGAAATAACAATTTGAACATACAAAATAAGAACAATAGCAAGAACAATATATATATATATATATATATATATATATATAAAAGAACAAGAGCAATATTAAATAATGCAGTTATAAAGAAATAAAATAATGATATACTTTACGTTTAAACAAAGGTTCAGACTCGGTTGATCTGATGTCAGCTGGCAATGCATTCCAATATTTAGTAGCTGCGACATCAAATTCCGATTCGGCATATACTGTTGCAGTGATAGGTTGGTGGAGCATCATAGTCGAGCCAACACGACGAGGTCGATAATCCGTTCGTATAGTAATAATATTCGCGAGATAATTAGGGCTGGCTCGATAGATGGCTCGATGCGTTATGCAAAGGAGACGGAATTTGCAAACTAGCCGGAACTTTAACCATCCAAGCGAATGCATCAGAGATGAGACGGAAACCATTGTTCGACGTTCGAGTTTATAGAGGATTCTTACTGCACGACGCTGAATAGTTTCAAGTCTGTGCAATAAATGAATGTGTAGGGTAGTAAATAGGGAACAACAGTACCGAAGTCTACTAAACACAAGGGCATGAATGAGGCACTTGGTTAAATTAAAAGTTAGTTTATTTCACGTCTTTCTAATGTTGTATAGATAGTAGTTAGCAGTACGTATAATATTTACTATTTGCGCTGTGACATTGAAGTGAGTATCGAAAGTAATACCGAGTGTAGTTTCTGATTGGGAAGTGGGAAGGGAGAGTAAAAACGGATGTGTTATATTTAAAGGAGAACTTGGACGAGATAAAATAATAGTATCAGTTTTAGATATATTTACTGAAAGTGAGTTATTAGCAAACCATTTAGTTAATTCAGTAATGCAGTTGTAAATAGATAACTGAATGGATTCAGGATCGCTGGAAGGTGGGAAGGACGTGTATATTTGGAGATCATCAGCATAAAGATGATAATGTATGTGAGGAAATTTGAGAAATATTGATTTTATAGGTAATATATAAATTATGAATAGAATGGGACCAAGGACAGAGCCTTGTGGCACACCACAGGAGTGAACAAAAGGTACAGACAAAGAAGAATTAATTTTTACAGATGAAGATCTATTAGATACAAATGAATTGAACCAGTTAAGAACTTGGCCGTTAATACCAATCTCACGTAGAAGAAACGAAAGAATTTGAAGATTAAGAGAGTCAAAGGCACACGATAAATCTAACAGAACAAGATAACAAGGACTTTTGGCATCGAGGGATAAGAGAATTTCACTAATAATAAGATTTAGTTGAGAATATCTCTGCGCATATAAGCTGATAATCATGTACATTTACTTCAAGAATACTATATGATAGTAAAGCGGGACAGTAACAATCTGGAAGGCGAGATGTTCCAGGTCATATCCCAGGTATGGCCAGGGTGCCTGGATATAACTATAGTACATATGTATGTTTTATCTGTCGTGTTTATCAAGAACTTAATGAGAAATCGTATAACAAGAAAAAACATGCACTAGTTATATTGTCCTGGGGTTCTCATGCGCTCCTATATATTTGTAGCCGTTATTCAATAGATACATATTGTTATTATTATTATATATCTATATATCTATATACCTATACGTATACGTTAGATATATATCAGATATTATTTTTATATTAATTGAAAATATTCGTTATATTATATAATAATAATAATTAATATTGGTAATTAATATAAATATATATATATATATATATATATATATAATAGTATGGAGTGACAGATTTGAAATTTTAAACAGCCAATCAAATTATTTAATAAAATAAAACATCCATATTTCTTAAAATATAGATGTAATACAACTTATGGCTGTTAATTTTTCTAAAAATGATAAAATAAATAATCATAATTAAATATATTTTATAATAATTTAGTAAAACCACATTTGATAATAAAATGCTTTATTGTACATTCATAATAGAATACTTATCCCATATACATTTAATTATTTCATGTAATCTTTTCTAATTTATATATTCAATAGAAACCCTTGTCCATGTTTCCGTGACCGAGCTTGTCACTTTTTTATAAAAAGTAAATTTTTAATTTTTTCTTTCATAGCATTTTCTTTATAATATAATATACAATTCACAATATCATTATATTTAGGAAGTAGATTAATATTCAATTTATTAGATTTAAAATTCATGATAATTTGTATTGGTAACTTATAAATATACAATAGATATTAATATGAATAAAATAAATTATAGTTGTATAACATTCAATAAGAATGCAAATTCACCTTCAATTTGATTGGTTGTTAAAAACGGTTATGAACTATTTTAAATTCTAATTATTTATATAGAAATATTTAGAAAATATAAATCTAATTATATGAATATTCAATATACATTTTTTTTAAATACGTAACTAAGTTATGTTTACTTAGATATGTATTGTTATTACAATCGTCTACTCTAATGGACCCCTCAAGAAGTCATAGACATATACATGTTATAAATAACTGTGAGGGGCCATGGACAATACAATACAAATAGTAATATTTTTGTTCTTGTGTTGATTTATCATTTTTAAGTTCTTGATTAACACAAGAGAAAAACTTCCTGGCTTATAGTAATTAGTAATTACTAATTACTAGCTTTTGGTTGTCCCACTGAGCCATATACCCCAGATAAATATATATATATATATATATATATATATATATTATATATAATATATGTATATATATACTATTATTATTGATTTGTTTAAATATGGTAGCAAATATTTAATATTTTAGGTTTATTTTTTATTTTTACGTCATTTGATCTTTTATTTTTGATATTTAAAATAGATAAAATATATGTAGGGGAGGGAAGGGAGTAGTGGCCGATAATTAATATGCCTCAGAATATTTCTAATATATCGATAAATACTGAATTGTAGGCTCTTATTTTTTTGAATTAACTAGAAAGCATATAGTTATAGAATACGGTGATTTCACTTGTATATATAAAGTGTTTAACCTAATAATATAAACGTTTGATTAGGCATTAGAAAAAACACTCAAATAAGTTCAGTGTAAAGCAAATTTACAAAGTAGCCTATAGGCTATAATGGAGTGGTATAGGATGCTAAAGATTCATTTGTACGATATATTCTCATGATATATTACTCATGAAATAGCTATGATTCATCCCCCATTCTATACGAGCTATGTATAACTTCAAATACTTCAAAAATGACGAAATCAAATATTTGATCTTCGTAACATAGCCATTTGTACATAGATCTTATGTCCTTCTATAGTTCTTTAATAGTCCTCAATATATATTTATGTTTACACTAGTAACCTTATCACGCGAGTGAAGGTTTATTAACCAATAACACCTCATATATATATATATATATATATATATATATATATCATTAACATAAATACATACATACACATTTACATAAAGGATATATATATAATAATCGACCGTCTTCTAATATTTGATATGCACTCACGAATTGCATATAACAATTAACGATAATAAACTAAGATGAGTGTGTATGTGTATGTGAGTGCGGATGTGTGTGTGTGCGTATGTGTGTGCGTGCGTGTGTGTGATACCGTACTAGGTGTGCGTACACATAGCGACCCGGTACTTGAAAGCTAACATAGTATACTTATCAGTGCAACCATCATACAAATCGCTATTCTGTGTGTCATTTTCATCTGCAGGCGAAGGGGCAACTTACCGAGAGGCAATCTAACGCCGATTTAGGTTCGTGGTACACCCCCCCTATATAGCGTACGCATAATGGCAACTAGAGTTATTTATTGATTTCAATGATACCTCTCCCGAGATGTATGCATACACACGTGTGTCGAAAAGTGTATATGTATTGATAACTTGTCTGGGTACGCCGATATTATATTACTAATTATATATATATATATATATATATATATATATATATATATATATATAGTATTGATCTTTATAACCATTTATTTATAATCATTCTTAATATTACATAAGTTAATAATATATTATTTTTAATATACACATATATATATAATAATATTTATTATATACATAAAGTATACTATTATAATTATAATAATAATGATAATAATAGTTATATTTGTATATATAATAATCTGTAAAAAAAAATATCGATTATATTATGTAATAACAAGCTATTGAAATGAATTCAATTCAATATAAATGTATATTACATTAATCGTTATACGTATTCATTGATATCAATTACAAAATAATGTAGGACAAAATAATCTCCTATTGTGCACTGTAACCATCTATAGATTTGTATTCAGAATATAGAATTGTTTAAACTTCAATAGTTAAGTCAGTTTCAGTTTCGACAATTTCACACAACATACCACACGTATGATTTCAGTGTTTCAAAAATATTTTCATAGTTAATTCTATTTTCATTAGATGTTGATATTTCCATTTATTATGGTATACATTTTTGTTATCTATATGTAAATATATTATTTTTCATAATTTATATTAATTGTACTTCCAATATATATTATTATTTTTAAAACATCTTATTTTAACATATTAAATTATTAATATACATTATATATTATCGAGCAAAATTTATATTTATCAGATTATAAAAGAATTACTAACAATTTACTATATTTAATAATAATATCATATACCTAATATTTAGTAAAAAGTTGATCTCTTTATTTATTAGTAAATGTAGATTATTAGATATGGATTATTTTTGAATAAGGAAGTTGCAGACTTCTATAAATATATCAAATATATAGTTGATAACTATTATTATAAACATTTATTTTAATATTAACGTTTAATTTGTAAATGGTAGAAGAAAATGACTCATACTTATATTTATAAGCTTCATTTGATATACAGGTATAACAATAGATGCATCTATTGTTAATAATACAATTTTACAAAACAATGAATACAATTAAATTAAATTATTATATTTATATTACTTTTTATAAACCAATAAATATGTATATAGGGAAAAGTTATCTACAGTATAAGTTTGTATTTTTTCAATCAGTTTTAAAATTTAAATCAGGTTAGCGAGGAAGCTGACAAGCTCTCATCAGTAGTATCATTAGCACGGCTTAAGGTAAGGTAAGGTATTGTTGTGGGGTAGTATAGTGGTGTAATAGTGGTGTAATAGTGGAGTAGTGGTGTGGTGGTGTAGTGGTATAGGAGTGTGTTGTGGGGTGTAATAAAGGTAATGTAGTAGGGTAGTAAAGTGGCGTAATAATTGGGTAGTAGTGGGGTAGTAGTGGGGTAGTAGTGGGGAAGTGGTGTAAAATAGAGTGTGGTAGTAGGGTAGATTGGTAGTGTAGTTGTGTAAGAGTGGGTGTGGGGGTAATGATGGTAATGGGGGAAGTAGAACTACACTTAGGTATTCTAAATAAAAAGTATGCATTATAATAATAATGTACATTTAATGTTATATCGTGATAATATCTCATACAAATGAATATTTAACATGCCATACCACTCTATTATAGCCTATAGGCTATTTTGTAAAGTTTTCTTACACTGGTCCCGATTCCTAGAATTAACTGTAATGTAGTCACGTGCTAATTATTCCCTAGTTGTAATGATATCACTATATACTTCTTCGTGTATGAGTGTATATAGATACATGAATAGTAAGTATGTTTAAATAGTTAGATAACTTGTATTTAACGTATTATTTCATATCTACTGATATATATATATATATATATATATATATATTATATATATATATATATATATACATACACACATGCATACATATACAAATACATATACACACATATATGCACAATGTGCATTGCACATACATATATACACGCATACATACATGCATAAACACATAAATATACACACATATGTATAGGAAATTAAATATATCATTATTATCACTATATAAGTTATATGTAATTCATATAAATAAATAGATATTGATGAATAAATATTAACAACAATAATTAAAAGTAATTAAAAGTCAAATATAATATATTATTCTAAAGAGAGTAAATGCCAAACGGAATATTTCTATATAAGTAGTAAAAGCTCAAGTATTTCAAAAGTGTACATTATAAAGAAAGTAATAAAATAAATTAAAAATTAAAAATTTCCATTCCCGAGTAATTATGTTTAAAATAAATTAAAGCAAATAAAATATAATAAATATAATTGAGTATAAAGTAACTTAAAATATTTAAAAAATATATATAGTTGGAAAATATATTAAAAATATATGTAAGATATAATATAAAATAAGGAAGAAATAAATTATATTCAGTATTTAATAGGGGGTTCACATCAATTCCGTTTTTAAAAACGTACGTGTAACTTCAACTTCAAATGATTCATTCACAGCAAATTTGAAGTTATGAGACACATTCCTATTTTTAAATTAGGATTTCTGAACGTTTTCTGAACGTTTTCTGAAATAGGATTAATCCTATTTTTCTGTACGTAACAACACACATAATTAGAGAGAACAGCTAGAATGAACACATAATGAACACAGAATTAGAGAGAACAGCTAGAATGAATAAATTAATAAGCAGAATGAACCCTTTTCTTTATATATGTGGCGTTATATGATATCATATTTCTAAATATAATATTTATTTCAAATTTGTATAGCACATGGCATACAGTTTGAATTAAATTGGTTTATATATATATATCAGTTAATTATTTAATAATATTATTATAGGAATAAGTTGTATGAAATAATTATATTAATATAGTAGTACATTTAATGACTTAATCATACTAATTAGTTGAACGAAATATGTATATTGATATAGTAGTGTGTTAAACGACCTAATTATATTAATATAATAGTATAAAATATAGGTGGCGATATATGTTTACCATTACGACAGACTAATAAACACGGAATTGATGTGAACACTTAAAAATCTGTTACTTCAAATTTGTGTTTTTTAAAACGGAATTGATGTGAACCCCCTATAATACATAGAAATATAATTGTATTTTAATCTTCTAGTAAACGTATTTATATTATTGAATAATTTAAATTTGTTTTCTAGAAGATATCATAAAAAAGGACCATTGTAAGTTATGCAGACTTTTTTTATATTTAGACGGAAAGGAATAACAAATTTAAAAATGTTCCTTTGACTATATATACATAGTTTAATAGAGAACATATTTTTAATAATTATTGGTGTACAATTATTAATAATCCTAAACATAAATTTTAGAGTATTTAATTTTATAATATCATTAAATTTCAAGATATTCAGTATTTTATAATATTTATCTGTATTACATCTGTTTGAAATATTGAAAATAGCTCTGATGACTTTATTTTATATAATAATTAATCTATTTAGATTATATATATATAAGTAGTAGACCATACAGTATTACAATAATTTAGATGAGGTAGAAAAAAATGTATTATAATTAGTTTTAATGATTTTTATAGTAAGTGAATATTTTAATTTATGTATAATTGATACAACTTTAGAAAGCTTAATAGCTATATTATCTATATGTTTTTTCCAATTTAATTTATCACCTATAGTGATTCCTACAAATTTATAATATTGTACTCTATTAATTATATTATCATTTATATGGAAAACGTATACACAATCTAACTATATGCATATGTATCATGCAGGGGCGTAGCATGCCTCACAAGCGCCCGGGGCTGTTAGAATGTTGGCGCCCCTTAGTATTTAACTACACACAGTTATATACATCAGTTATATTTTTCATGATTTTACATTAACAAAGTTTTAATTAACATAATTTTATTAAAACAAATTAAAGATTAAAGTGTAATTTTTCCATTTTTTCGTATAGTAAATTCATCTACTATTTCTTCTATATTAATGTTATTGAATATCTTCCTTTCTATGCTTAATATAGCAAGCCCAGATAGTCTTTCTTGACTCAATGTTGATCTCATATATGTCTTGATTAGTTTCAATTTGCTAAATGAACGTTCACACGAAGCTATTGAACAGCCAATTGATAATAGCAAATGCAAAGCGATCTGAAGATTTGGAAAAACATCTTCCCCATAAGAAATAATAAATTCATAGAATTTAATTGGATTATTTATTATGTTTCTATTCTTTGTTAATATTCTGCAATCTGAAATATTTATAAATATTGAATTAGATGACATATATATATATATGTGTTTGAATTAATTATATTAAAATAATTTTAAATTATTAATTTATATATTACCAATAATTTCTTCACATAATTTCTTGCTGGAGATGTCATTCGGATATTCTTTTTCAAGTAAATCGCAATGTTTCATAATTATACAATCTGTACAAACTGTAATTGTCACAATTTACAAAAACAATTTGCGGATTAATTTTCTTTATCCTAGTTTTAACTCCTGATATTTTACCAGACATTACGTTCTTCATTTATTTCATTAACTATTTTTACAGATTTAATAACAAATTTATCCATTATTTTGAGTGATTTCAACTTTGTTAATTTATCAATTTCTTCTAGTTTTCTCTTTTTAAATTGACTAAGACTCATTTTATTTCTAAAAAAATAATTATTATGATATTAATATAATAAATCATATGACTAATCCCCTTCCACACCAACTATTGTTGTTTTGTTTTTAAATTTAAAATACTTTAAATAATTAATTTAAATTTAAACAATAAATAACATTCCACACCTAAAATAGCGGTTTGTCCACAATATTGTTAACAATATCTTGGTATGGAAGGTGATTCATACTAAAATAATGCTTTAATAACAGAAATTTAATAAATTTAATAAAAGAAAATGAAATAATTATTCAGTAAAGTATAAATCATTTTTATTTTATAATTGAATTTATAACATTTATATAACTATTATAGTAAATAACTTATTAAATTGATTATTTTATTAAGTTATATCAAGGATATGTGTCCATGGTTATATTTACTATAGTAACCTAATAATCTTTGCGTTTTCCATTATAATATTAGATTTAAATTGATTTATTTAGTTAATTATTGTAGAATGTTGACCTGTATACAAATTCACACAAATTATAGAAGTAAAGTTCAAATCCGTCAGCCATTATGAATAATGGATATAAGATATTTAGTACCTATTCATAACGTAACGTTTACACTTATATATAAATAAGTATTTATAATAATTATAAACTATAGTTTTTTATAAAACCCAAACCGAAACCGGTTGTCTTATTAATATATTATTAAATAAGTATTCTATAGTTACTGGATTTATTTTTTGCTATTATAAATAATTATTCTATATTTTTTTGGCGCCCCTAAAATGTTGGCGCCCGGTGCACGTGCCCCCCCCCCTATCCCCCCATTGCTACGCCCCTGGTATCATGTATATACCATATGTATATTAACAATTATTCTAAATATGTAATTATTGTGTTCTATTTTTAAAATTACTGCAGTATTTACAATATATATAACTGCACCTTAACATACAACATTACATCATATACTCGTATTATAATAGTCTAGTATTATAAGATAAATCACATAAGTTGTGTTTGATTAGGTAATACAATTACATATGTTTTATCTATTTTAAATATAAAAAAAAAGATGAAATGATGAAAATAACAAAAAGAAAACCAAAATATTAAATATTGTCTACCATATTTAAAAAATATTAATAATAAGAGTATATATAATAAATATATTATATATATATATATATATATATTTAATATCTATATGTAATATATAGTATATATCATTAATATATATTAATGATAAAATAATCCACTAATTAATATATCTTCAAATTATGATATAGGAAAATGAATACAAAACTTCTATTACTAGTTTTGCTTGTGATAGTTGTGGTGGAATGTGGTCAGTATAAGAACAGAAATAACTACGCGAAGAAAAGAATTCGACAGAAGCAGCAAGTACGTAAGAAGTACTACGAAGTCAAAGAAAAAGGTAATTATGATTCATGGTATACACGTATTGTTTATATGTATGTATGTATGTATGTATGTATGTATGTATGTATGTATGTATATATATATATATATATATATATATATATTAATTAATTACCTATATTAATTAATATTATTATATAATATAATGAATATTTTCAATTAAGATTAAAATAATATCTAACGTATTAGATGTATAATAATAATAACAATATGTATATATTGAATAACGGCTACAAGTATATAGGAGCGCGTGAGGGCCCCAGGACAATATAACTAGTGCATGTTTTTTCTTGTTATACGATTTCTCATTAAGTTCTTGGTAAACACGATAGATAAAACATACATATGTACTATAGTTATATCCAGGCACCCTGACCATACCTGGGATATGACCTGGAACATCTCGCCTTACCGATTGTTACTGTCCCGATTTACTATTATATAGTATTTTGAAGTAAATTTACATATACAAAGATGTATTCAACATATTTACGAAAGAGTTTAAAAGTGTACTTAATTCTTCAAAGTGTTATTTTCAACCTTATCAAATAGATTGTGTGTAAGAGTTATATATAATATAATAAAATATTATCTTATATGATATTATTACTAATACTGATAATACCATACTATACACACTATAGTGTATATATACACTACAATATGTTATATATATAGTATACTATAGTATTATATGCTAACTATGTATAAACAAATTATATGTATGTATACTATATATATATATACTCTAGAGAATACTATTGTAAATATGATATTAGAATAATCCACTGGTTCTGTCAACATTAATTAACGGATACTAAAAATAATGTATAGACATTATTTCTATTTAATAAATGATAAAATAACTAGTTTATAACATAATTAATTGTAATACATTCTAAAGATGTATACAAAAATATGCGTTACATATTACATAAATAGATAATAAGTCTTTAATATAAAAGAATAAAAAATAAATTATATATTTAAATATTTAATTAATAATCTAGATAATTAAGTATACTTTCTCTAGAATTTCTAACGACAATATCGAATTACTTTATTATAATTCAGTAATATGTTAACATTTCAGAAATATCTAAATTAAAGAAAATTATAATTATTATTATAAAGATAAGTAGTTCATATTACTGTTCAATGACTTGTAGATAAGTAACAGTAAAGTTAACAATGTTACACTATATGGTATAGCTCTAAATGTATAGCGCTAAAGTTATAGCTCTAAAGGTATATCTAAGCTCTATAATTATTATTAGGAGAGTGAAAACTGTCAGTTAAATTTACAGAAAAATAATTATGTTTACATATATATATATATATCAAGTGAAAATTATATCCAGGAATACAATTGTCCGATAATTTATATTCGTAATTATGTAACCATACAGGCTGCTATATGTATGCTATAGCTGATATATTATAACACGGAGTTACAGTAGAGGTATATCACATATTGTATATGTTAATAGTAATAAGTTACAACATTACATAAGCACTAGTTGTAATTATTAATAGAAATACAATTTCAGAAAATTTAAATACATGAACCCCGTGAACCTCTTAACCATGGTCTATATATATTTGTAACAAAGTGAAGTTTGTAGGTATACTTTATTACAAAGAACTGTTGAATATAACAACATAAACATAGTAATAATAATAATAACGACAATGACAATATAGCATAGACAATATGTACCAACCCGGTGAGACGCAGAACCGAAAGTGTATCGATCTCACCGAGCGACATTCCTTTTATAGGAAACGAATGACACGATATATACATAAACGATAACAAACATAAAATACAAAACTAATAACAATTTATACAAATAATAAAAAATTTAATTATAAAATAGAAATATACACATGACTATGCAATCAACCGAGCGTGAAGCCTAAAACAAGTTATGTATGCAGATATGTCGATATTACATAATGACCGAATTGAATTAAATTCAATTCGACATAAATGTATATTACATTAATCGATATATCTGCAGACTTCAATTTATAACATATATATATATATATATATATATATATATATTTATATAGATATATCAAAGATTTTCCAAAGGAAAGATATTGCACTCCCTATCTATCTCTGGTACCTTTAAAAATGTAAATTTAAAATGAATCTGACCATTAACACTAGATGGCGAAATAATATATGAAATATTATAACATGTGATATTTTAATTAAGAAATTAAGAAATTACTATACATATAGAAAATTCTCATTATCTGACTAATACCGCTAGATGGCCATATCGAATTATTAGGTTACACAAATATACACAAGTGCAATATCTTTCCTTTGGAAAATCTTTGGATATATTTAGGTATAAACGTCCACCTACACTTCTATAGGTAATGTAAACCTAACTAGATATTATCTACTTATAAATTATTACGATTTTTAACAAAGTAATCCATTATGAATACGTTATTTAATATATTTAATATAACTTGTAGAAATACATTTTGATATATAATTATAGTTTTCTGGACGAACCTAACTATAATTAAATGTCGAGTAGCAATAGTTAGAATTATGAGATTTAATAATTATGTACCAATGCGATGAAGTGAGAATTAGTTAATTAAAGGCTAACATCATAATTATGATAATTATTAATAATATCTCCTCTGTAGCTCAGCCGGTTAAGTCGTCAGACACACAAGCAGTAGGACACGGTTTCAAGCCCCGTCCAGACCCATCAAATAGTTCTTAAAATATTATTAGAAATTATCTAATTAATTAGATACACAATTGTGAATCTCTCGTTAAAATCTCTCCTTATACAATTATCATCTCTCGTTAAAACCATGTATGCAATAATATGATATCGGATTCTTAAGAGACATTAGAGCAATTTTATTATATATTGAACATATGAACTTACAATTCACATTACTTCCTGGATGGGATGAAAGGACTCTACTAAAATAAAAATAACAATAACAATAGCAAATTATATATATATATATACTAATATATATATTAAGTATCATGATTTTAAATGTATACAATGTTAAGTTTTCATAAAAACGACTGAGAATAACCGCTGAATATTTCGCAGAAAATGTGAAGATCGAACACGTCATAGAGAAACGAAGCGCTATCTCGAAAGTTCTCAAGAAATGCGGTCAGAACTCATTCAATCCGACGACTAGCATCTGCTGCTCGGATCTAGTCTTTCACGTCAACGACATCCAGCTAGCGGTCTGTCGCGACTTCATCGTAAAGTTCAAGTAGGCGTGTCCGTCACGCCCCCTCGTCCTCCCCTCCGTCACGCAACAGTAACCATCCGCCTCTACGCTGTGTCACTTGTACAGTATTCAACCGTCGGGTTGTATACGCGTATGTACACGTGTTACGTAAGCATGTGTAATTATGTTATTTAGTTATCTCGTCGTATTATCTCGTCATTTAGTTATGTGGTATCTATATTTTAACTATGGTATTCGAGGGAACGTCATTATATACCGTGCGGCGCTATGAGATGCGCACTGATATATAATAATAGTTATTATGTTTCAATAATTACGTGTGATAATCATGCATACTTAATAATCGTGTATGTTATTATTATCCAAATGTTTATACGTTTTTTTCGCTTCTTCGAATACGAAATTTGAAAGAATAGTAGAGGAAAGTAACCTAATACGTACACTTTAACAATAAATGGTCTTAACATTTTATGCCTCAATATTATATGATTATAGATATTATTGTTATTTTAAAATTGTATTTAATCTTTTTATGCAATAGATATACGGGGGTGTCCGTATTCGGTACCCATGTTCGAATATGGACAACCCTGCGTTATAATACGGACACACTATATACCACTAGATAAACTATATATTATTGATGAACCAATCACATAAATTAAATTACACTACTTGTAATTAATATAATGAATAATTTATTAATTTTTATTATTTTATTAATTAATAATATAATTTAAGTATCTAAAAATACAATTTTTAGATTTAGCTTCATTTGTGGTATTAATATTATAACGCACGATATTTTTTATGAAAATCAGAATAGTTCACATGCTGCTCGCTGATTGGTTATAGGGTTTCCAACGGACAATTTACGTATTAAGATATTTATCATGTCAGTATTATGGATGTATATGACCTCTAGATATATGCTTATAACTTAATTAATATTTAATAACAAATATAGAAATTATGTATATAATGTTTAGAATGCTTTAATTTTAATAATATATTGTATGTTTTATATAGATACATTTTTATATTCCTGCGAAGGTTTTAAAGTTGACAATGTTTAAGTTGAAATTTTTTTTCATAAATTTAAAAACGTAATAAAAAAATCAGTTTATAAATATATATCGTATATATTATTTCTATAACGTATGATATCGTTAGAAAATATTATACTTTTACTTTTGATTATATATTTCGACTATGTATTTGCCTAAATAACTTATCATTCAATCGATCATAAAAAGTAAATGTTATCAAAGAATGACTTAAATATTTGTATAAAGTTATTTTATTTTATGAATGCTAATTAATTTTTTTATTTATACATTATAATGTAAAATGTAAGGTATTACGATATATCGAAGGTAATAAAGTATACACAGTGAGTACCATATTGTATACATTATATACGTTATAACTTAGCTTATCCTATTAATCCTACGTGTCAGTTAAATAGTGATTGCATCGCCTATGTAAGCCTATGTATTAATCTGACAGATAATCTCATCATTCGGTCAACTGTTTTAGCTTCGGTGTTCTTGATACCATAAAAATAGAACAACAGTAATCTAATATAGATAGCACTCGAGCATTTACGAGGTGATTAGTGATATTATGATATCATATATATATATATATATATATATATATCATATAGGATAGATTAGTGATATTTGATTATTTTTCTCATCCACGATCCTTATTCAAACAGTTAATTGATTCCTTAGGTTTGAACCAACATATACATTTCCCCAGTCATGCTACTGGTAACATTATTGATCTTATTTTTACTCCAAGCGAAACTCAAAAATTTATTTCTTCATTTTCACGCTCTGATCTTTTGACTGATCACTATCTTTTATATACCTGTATTCTTCTTGAAAAGCATTCATCCACCAATTCACTAATTCATAATAGAAACCTTAAGAATCTGAATGATATCGATCTTGGATCGATAATTTTATATTTGTTATGTAATACTAATGTATCTTTTGATAACCTTAATGTATGTGTCTCTTCTTCCCTTAATGCATTGTATCCCATTAAATCACGTTATTTTATTTACGTTATTTTACTCTCCATCCTTCTCCTTGGTTCACCTCACATCTGACAATTGTAAAACGATATCTAAGGAAACTTGAACGTTATTCCATACAAAATTCTATACAAAATTCTTGATGGCTATGAAAGCATATAAACTCGAATAAAATTCCAAAAATCTATTTACTACGAACATAAACTCAATGCTTGTGGCAATGATTCCCATAACATTTTTTAAATGATAAATAATATTCTATCTATTACATATCTAACACCTACATACCTGACACATATAGGTATACATATGAATGAATGAATGAAATCAGTTTATAGACAAAGTCTAAGGAGGATTAGTGAAAGCGATGAGCTTTATTGATTCGATACCTCCTGACAGTATGTGCAGTGCCATATATCATCATATTCATTCGGATAAAAATAAAACATAATAAAATATTAATTCAATTTTATTTTGTAAATAAAAATAAAATAAATGACACTGTAATAAAAAGTAGGGGTAAGAAAATATATAATCAAGAATAAATACATTTTTTATAAAAGATTAAAATTAATTTGAAAAAAAAAACAGTATACATTTACTAAAATTAATTTGCAACAATGATGTATCGAATCCTTGAAGAATAGAAGTGGTGACAAATGATACGTATACATTAGTACTAGGCATACCAGTAGGCGCTCATTTTATGGGACATCAACAATACAAATACAGTCAATCTATACTGAGACATTCAATGGCGCCACATTCCTGCCAAATATAGACAGATCAGTTAAGGTAGCATATCTAACATATACATATATAACACCTACATATATAACATCTATATAGCTAACACATACAAAGGAAATGATCTATATACTATTACGAGACTATAGTTAATACAATAGTATAAAAGCAATGTGGAATTTGTCCATTATAGTATTAGTATAAAGTTAAATAATATAATGATAATAGATGACATTTATATTTTCATTACATAATTCAAAAGTTGTTAAATAAATATCATCTTTATTATCGTATTCAAATTATATATATATTATTAAATTTAAAACCTAACTATAGTATATAAATAAATAATTGGCTCTCGTTAACAAAATAGATGCCTTAACATGATAGCGGCTTCGAAGTGTCATTAGAGCCATATTGTTATAAGTGAAAACTTCATCTAAGTTCCTGTATGAGATGACTCCACCAAAATAAAATAAAATTAATAATAACAATAACTATAGTTATATATGACCCAAATGTGCATACGCAATATTAAATGATGATCAAATTAAGCAAAGTATATATAAATTAGTTTGACTATAGTTTGAACAAACAAATTGTTTTTAAATGAGAGATATTATTAGATAACCCACAGCATATAAGGTGAAGATCTATTATTAATAATTGTTAATGAATAATATTACATGACACACTATATATAGTGTTAAATATAGTGTTAACTATAGTTAATGCAGCAGCGTTAAAGGAGACATACGGTAGCATGCACCAGTGTTAACTCCTCATTGGTTATATAATTTTACGTATATACCTGTGTCCTATAGTGTAGTTCCCAGTGCATCGATGTGACATAAGGGTGTGTTTACACGGTAAAAAGTGTGCCCGAAGTAGGTTATGTTATAAGGGTTTCTGTTCAAAAGTACACAACTATTTACTGAAAGCCGATGTTACTATATCGCCGATTATTGCGTAATGTATGTACAAGTTGTATTGTATTTATAAAATAAGTGTTATTAATAAGGATTATTACTTATAAGGAATAACCCTCGTCTTAATTACGTCAGTTGCGCATATCTCTGCGCAGATAAACTAATCACGAGGCTAATCACGTGACTCGAGAACCGGATGTTGAGGAGGCATGGTGGAATGACAATGGTACTACTCTCCATTACTTTAGAGCACCGTTCCATTCCGTTCCACTCCGTTACGAGTAACATTAGTATACAGATATTATCAGTTGTTATAATTAATTAGTGGCTTGTTCCACCTTCAGTATACTGAATGATAAAGTATCCATTATGAGACATATCGATAACTTTATATATATATATATATATATATATATATATTAATTTTATTTATTACGTATGCGAATTAATTCTATGGGTTATAAATATATGACGTAATATATAGATACAATTATGATGCAATAACTGAACTACTAACTATTGTAATAATACACAGTATAACAATAGCACTCGCTATTCGCAATCATGTTTATTATTTCGACGCCTACATTTACGAACTATATATATATATATATATATTAAGTTGTAAATATATATATTCTATACATTAGGTTCTATAAATAGATACGAATACCACATTCATCGTTAGACAATGGATAGATGACGGCCGGACAATGGCATTTGAGACAAATTGTATCGATGTAGGGTCACCGGTAGCTGTCGGTAGTAGTCCGGTAGTGCCGTTTAATCAAACCGCCCCTTGACCAGCCGAATGGCCGAAATGGTCACGCTTGACCGGATCCCTCGTCCGTACCTGTATTAATGCCCTCCAGCGACTGAAATCGGCATTCAATGTTAAAACAGATTCGAATAATGGTTAGTCGACTACTGAATATAACGCGTTCGATATATCTCTAAGCTGTACACCTAAGCATACATAAGCATACCGTAACGGTATACCATACTAGTATACCATACTAGTATACCATACTAGTGTAGCATACTAGTGTAGCATACTAGTATACCACAGTAGTACATACCATAGTATACAATAGTATACTATAATTAGTGAACAGCACTCAGCACTAATGGTGATAGCGTCGTAGAGAACGGCAGTTTATCCGTTGCTATGCGGGTTTAGATTAAAAGTCTGGTCAACGATTAGCTCACGATTAATCACCAGGGTTTATTGTCAACATCGTACTGTACGACGGTGGTAATGCTGACCGGTCACTAATTAATACCGACCATGTTAATATATAGAATACTTAACGCATAATTCTTACTACTTATGACCGACTACTTAGTATTTAAAACTTAAAACTCACTACTTAATACGTAATGTTGAATAGTTTCTACTATTAACGTACTACTTACTCGCCAGGGCCGTTATATGGCGCTGTTTACTTAGCTTAGTAACTAGGTGTGCTTGCATACTTTACTGATACCACGGTATACACTGTACAATTGACACTGTACAATGTATACTATGTAATGTACACTGTACATCGTACACTATATAGGAAAAGTACATGCAAGCGAAGAAAATCGCTTATAATGATAATAAAGTTGGAATTTGGGCCTAGTTAGTAAGTGAAATGCGTTAGCGATACCGAATGATATTACGTAATGATCTATAAATAACTTATCGTGTGACCCACGTGATCTGCATAACATATTATGTAATAGGTACACTAGTGGTATTCTCACACTAACTCGTGACCCAGGTAACATATGCAGATAAGAGATAATAGATACATACGTGTCGATGGTGTTATCAAAGACACGTGACCTCTATGGTGATAGCCGCCATTGTTCGTCACGTGTTAACGGTACCGGAGTTATTCGTCTACGCTCGGGTAAAGATGCGGTGACCTACTTTATAAACTATAACCATTAGCATCCGTATATCATCTACTGCGTGTGTATGTATATATGTGTGTGTATGGATGTATGAGCGGATGTGTGTATGGGTATGTAATAGTATTTCCATAACCACCACCGTAACAAATACAGCGGAATGTTGACGATACAATAACTTCATTGTTCCGTACTGTGAACTTGTTGTATTGTATGCATGGTGGTGTGTATACAATAGTATTTAGATAAATATACGTATATTGTAATATGTATTCTAATATGCAGTGTCAGTAGTAGTAAATATACTTACCCATAGCTATATAGTACGTATGGGTATACCTTATTAACCCCTTTATACCCCTATGTACGATTATATATAGGCATATTTAATGCCGTTACACTATATCATCATAATAATATATATGACACAATTGAAATATAATAGTTACAACTACACATTCATTAATATAGAATTTAGCATTTTGTTAAATGTAAAATTGTCTCATATCGAAACTTGGTTCTGTTGTTAATAAATGAAATGTTGAAATGCTTATATTTTAAATAATTGAGAGAAATCTTAACATTTAATCACGTAATACTTAGTAACTCAATATAATAATGAAATCAGTATCACCTATATAATGTACCCAAGTAGAGTATTATGTTTCAAATATGTATAATTACTGCTGACACAACAATCCTATGATAATAAAAAATAATATGATATTGAATAGCTTATTACTTCCAAATTGTAAATCGTGAACCTTAAGTTCCTTATATCTAAATTATTAAAATTAAACTTATACATTATGTCTAGAATTATACAAACCAGTATTAAATAAAATATTGATAACATATGAATATTAATAAAAAATAATTAATTAAAATAAGTAATATTATATCATACATATAATAAAATAAAACGTATTATAAAATAGGTAGATTTTTTAAAACTATTATGTAATAATTTAAATAAACTTGTGATGTAACATACACATCCGGATAGGGTTCTTTGGTTAAATGTATTTTTACACAACTTATAATTTTATATTATTTATATTAACTATACTTATACATATATTACTTATATTATATTTATATTATATCAAGTAATTAGTCATAACCTACCTCTATATTCAATCTTATTCGCATCTTAAAAGTTATTACCATTATAGAAGATATATTTCTATGTTGTTATCTCATATATGGCCAAGAAGTGTCTACCTATTTTCTTGTACTATCCCATATGTAAGTTCCACACGTCATTGTATATCATTCTACATTGGATGCTATATTCTCTTTTAGGATAATAAATGCCTGACACCTATCTATATGTATATAGATATATTTCTATTAAATATAGCAACAATTTCTCTTTCGTGCTTGCTACTATGCATAGCAGCATAAACATGCTTATTCTTGAACTATATGTTAAGACGAGGAGGCAATATATGTTGTTACTTGTATAACATATATATATATATATATATATTTATACTATAGTATAGTTTGTTAATTAATTTATAAACTATTAATATTTAAAGTTAATTTAATTTTCAGATGATTCAAATACTTACTGTAATTAATTTAGAACCACAATTTAAATGTACCTAATATATTTAAAATGTTGTTATTATATTTGTTTCAAATGCCTTTCTTATATTTTTGTTTACAATAAACAAATGCCTAACCTTTTACTTAGAATAGTTGTTATACACATATAAAGTATATAAGTAGTTAACCTGTGTTATTTTATTAAACAAAGAGATACAAATATTTCTACATTATCTACCTTATATATTTAAAATATTAATAATGATATTGTTCTAAAAGATAATGACCAATTATATAAATAAAATTATGTATGGTATCTATTATATACATTATGTTACTGCATAAATACATTTATTCCATATATTTATTATTAGAATATATTCTAATATATTCATATATGTCTAACTAAATTATTATTGTTATTTAATTATTTATCACTCTGATTTTCAATTATTATCTTTTACATCAATACTATACTACATATACATCACTATATATAGTAGTAAACTATTATGTTTATTTTAGTAATATATATTTACAAAGATACCACATTATTTATTAACTTTTATTTATGTATGTTTTCTTACAGTATTATATCTCTCAATGCTATATTTCTTTCTAATCTTGAAGTGCATTTTATCCATAGATTTATAGTTTACAATGGTTGTAAACTATAAATCTATGATTTTATCCGTCTCTTTCATATATTTATTTAAAAACATATTTAAAACCAACATTTTCTATGAATGAATAATACAGAAAATATAATGTAATCACAAAATAAACATATGTATTGATAAATAAATGAAAATCAGATTTTAAATGTCAAAACATATATTGTTTATTTTATTTTTAAAAAGTGAAATTGAAACTGTTTTAATTATTTAATGAATTCCATATATTTCCTATATTAATAGATCTAGTCTAATTATATGTTTAATTGTATTATCCTAAATAGTAATTTATAGTTATATTTATTAGAAATGTTAGGAAATCAGATATAATTATATCCATAAATTTATTTTGATTTTATAAATGTTGAGTAGATCTTTTATTAATCTTATTTAAAATATTGTAATCTCTGTTTATAGGATTTTTAATTAATATGTGATGCATATATAATATTGTAATGAATATGAATGTGATATATATTTTATATTTATATTTATATTTCAGTATCATTTGCAAATTAATATGTATTTTGAAGATAATATACTATTTAAAATATATAATAAAACTAAACTGTATACAGTAAAGATATATCTAAAACCGATCCCTATGGTACTCGAGATTTTACAATAGGACTATTTGGAAATAAATTGTTAACTTATGTAATTTGAGATATATTCAATAAAAACTATAAAATCATTTCATTATTGTATTAGTTACTTAAAGATTTTAGTTTATATAATAGTTTGTTATGAGATATAACATCACATGCGTGCATAATCAATATATTTAATATATATATATATATATATATATATATATATATATATATTATCGATTAATAATAAATTATTCAATTCATTATTACATTTTAACATTTTAATCATTTAAATTATGTTAATCTATATTGATTTTACAAACATATTGATTTTAACACAATATATATATATATATATATTAATTCATTATTATATTCTAAAATATTTCTATATGGATATTTGTCAACATAAATGAAATAGAATAATGTAATTTTTATTTTTTATAGAATCCGAAATATTATCCAATATTTATATTAGATAATATGTATTTGTCATTAATAAAACGTAAATCAATTATATTATTAGTACGTGTTAGATTATTTATTAATTGTGAAAATTAATTTCTAATAACCGAATTATAAAGTAATGCATAACTTTTTGGGTAGTTTAGTAGTATATATATATATATATATATATTTATATTTTTCCAATTAAAATTGTATACAAAAAAGTATCCTATAACTATGGATTAATTAGAATGTTATTATGTATATCAAATAATCTATATATAGCTTTTCATGAGATACTGTTTTACAATTTGGAGATATGAACATATAGGATATCCTATTTATATAAATACATTACATTTTGATTTCATTTTTAAATATATATATATTATATATCTATGTTTGAAATCAATGTCTAACAGGGCATAACATATCGTTATACTTTCTCTATATGTTATCTTATAATATAGATATGTCTAACTAGTTTGCACCTATTACCTATAGAGTACCTTCCCAGTAAGTAATGTAATCGAAGTTCGTAATCAGATTACAATCCAGCAAGTAATCAGATTACTATCATGGGTCTATGTATTGATTACAGATTATCATTCGATTACAACCTTGATATTCATTCGATTACGAACATTGATTTAAATTATTGATTAGTTAACTCTCATTTATTATAATCATATTAATATCATTGATTTTAATGTATTCTGTTAAGTTCACGATCAATGATTACAAACTGATCGTGAATCAATGCTAGTGACCAGTTAACTATCATTGATTACAATAATATTAATATCATTTATTTAGAAGAGTAGTCCATAATCAAAGCATAGTTGCTTATCAATGATTGTGATATGATTGTGATCGTATTGTGATTAGTTAATCACAAATCATGATTACATTCGAACTATAATCTAACCAATATCACTGATTACTTTACTTAATGGTTATCACATATTTATAAAAATGTTTCAACAAAGTAGGGTAAAGACAAACCTAATAACCTACGGACAATTTAACAATATTAACAATAAATGGTCTTAACATTGTATGACTAATTATTTGTATTCAAAAATTAATATATATTAATATTATATGATTATAGATATTATTGGGATAATTTTATTTAATCTTTTAATTCCATAGATAACGGGGGTGTCCGTATTCGGTACCCATGTCCGAATACGGACACCCTGTGTTATAATACGGACACCCTATATACCACTAGATAAACTATATATTATTGATGAATCAATCAGATAAATTACAATTACATTATTTATAATTAATGTTATGAACAATTTATATTAATTTAATTAGTTAATAATTTATTTATTTTTATTATTTTTTAATTAATAATACAATTTAAGTATGTAAATAATAAAAAATATAGATTTAGTTTTATTTGTGGTATTAATATTATAACACACGCGATTTTTATGAATATCAGAATAGTTCATACGTTGCGCGATGATTGGTTACAGGGTGTCTGTATTAAGACATCTAGAGTGTCCGTATTATGGACTTATATGACATATAGATATATTCTTATAACTTAATGAATATTTGATACAAAATACAGATATTATATATATATAATTTTAGAATTCTTAATTTTTTAATAATATAGTGTTATATTTTATATCGATATATTTGTATATTCTTAAGAAGGTTTTAGGTTGAAATTTTTTTTCATAAATTTAAAAACGTAATTTAAAAATCAGTTTATTGGATTATCAGCAATATTTTGAATAATTAAAAAATAAAAAATACTTTTCTAGACTATTTATATAATTATGAATATTTTATTAATTAAACATTTTCTTGTAGGATTTATGGATTCTGAGATACCGATAGTGTCCGTATTCGGGCACTCTCCGTATTCAGTTACTTTTCACTATATAATATAATATTTTTTGAAAGCAAGAACAAGACTTCTTCTATTTCTGCTATAGTAACTTTTTACTCCAAAATAGATACTTTTCAGTAGTATATTAAATGTATATTTTAATGATTCCAAATGTACCATATATATTTATTTATTTATTTATTTAAAATATATAAATGTATTTATTTTTTTTAATTTGTATATATTTATTAATATGATATTAAAAATAGGAATTTATATATAAATGCGGTATATATTGAAAGATTTGTATCCAAATTATAGATGTCGATATTCTAAATAATATAATGTACATTATATTATGTTTATAATATAATCATATCTAAATAATAAATCTAAAAACGGGTGTTTGCATGGTTTTTATATCAAATTAAAATAGGTATATATTTATTAATATGATATTAAAAATAGGAATTTATATATAAATGCGGTATATATTGAAAGATTTGTATCCAAATTATAGATGTCGATATTCTAAATAATATATTGTACATTATATTATGTTTATAATATAATCATATCTAAATAATAAATCTAAAAACGGGTGTTTGCATGGTTTTTATATCAAATTAAAATAGGTAATGCTTTAACTACGATAAAATCATTCAAGCGTGAAATAAAAGTTTCACAAAATATGCGTCCTTCATTCCTCGATGAAAGTCTAATTTAAAAAAAATGTATTGTATTTCACGAGAATTAGCCTAATATATATATGTATATTTAAACTGGTATATGTGATATATTCATGTTTATAACACTCATATTGAACATGCAGTTGTATTTATGTTTATTAGTATAATAATAAAAATATAAATATATCATTATCTTTATAATTAATATATGACAATTTATACATATTAAGAGTATAGTTACTAATTGATATAATCCAATTTATTGTATTATTTATATGTATATCTCATATAAATTCGTATTTATATACATTTATTAATTGTTGTATTATCATCATCATCATAATTATTATTAAAATTTTTCTAATTTCGAGTTAACCCTACGAAGTTTGTGCCGGAATAAGAACAGTCACGTAACGTAAACAATATCACGTGGCAGAACAATGCCTTCGTTAACCGCCAGGGGTGGCTACGTGTTATAACAATGCTATAACAATACCTGTATCCAGCATGGTGTCGCTCATTACGTAACATCGCGGCGATACATTGACCGCCCGCTAATTAGTGCCCTTTGTCCGTACTGGTCACTCGTAAATACATTGTAATCGCGACGAATAACTCACTGAGGCACGATAACAAAGGATTGCAACATTGTAGCGAATGCATCGGGTCGGCTTAACTATTCCTTTGTTACTATGTCTATAAATAGAATATTTAGGACGCCGATTTACGGATGCCATGGCTTCGACTTAGAACAATATTTATATAACATTAGGTAATGTTTGCGCATACCTAGCGTAGATGGAACCAATTAGACCGTGACTGTAATGTATATAACTTTATATATATATATATATATATATATATATATATATATATATATATATATATATATATATATAGTTCACCATGGATAAAGTACCCTCGATATAACTTCATGAAACTTCATTGTGTATTCACGCTAAATTTAATATAAGCCACATGTGTTAATACCAAAGATTTTCCAAAGGAAAATTCCTTTGGAAAATCTTTGGTAATACTGTGATGTTAAGGGAACGCTTTATATATATATATATATATATATATATATATATATATATATACGTGTATAATATGTATTGCACCTATCAGTGATCACGACTCGAAGAAGTAAATGTTGTTGTTGTTGTTATTTTGTATAACTCGAGAGTATTTTTTTATTGTATTATTTAAAAAAGCCAAGTTGTAATCTGAAAGTGTTACCGTTGTAAGAATGCTGACGCAGCGTACTAACTTACTACTTGTGTATAGTAGGATTTCATATAAACGCGTAGTATGTTTCAAGATATATTACGATATAGCAAAGGTTTTCTAAGGAATGTTCTGCTTCGCAAAATCGTTGTCAATATATATAATGTACTTTCATACACTTAGTATGCATACAGTTAGTAAAGGAATATCGTATAATATCGTTAACTTATTTAAGATAAAGATAAAGTCAGCATCCTAATAACGTTAATATATGTAATCGGAAGTAATGAATGATCACGTGTGAACTTATTGTTTCGCATGCGTTGTATTCTCTTTGTGTTAACATACGGGCGTGTTGTAGCGCCATGATAATAAGTCAAATATACTGAACTCATCAAATGGGTAAATAAAATATACATCGTTATAATATTCAATAGCACAGTGTACAGTTATATATATAATATAGTGTATACGAGTGTCATTATTATGGTGAGGTCAAATTATCAACCGAACTTTAACGTTAAATAGGGCCACCTTTCTTAAGAGACTCGTTAGGGAATAGTTCACTTTGTTACGCGTTCTATTTTTAGACGACTTATGATTGACAGCTCTCATTCCTTTATGATATTCCCGCGTTCGCTCAAGCGTGACGCGCATAATGGGAATGTCACCGTTTCTAAATAGTATAGTTCTCCTCATTCCCTCGTTTCATTTACATCGGGTATAACGTCTAGATCTACAAATAGCAATCGCCTATATACATCCATGAAACACCTGTTAGTATTGTAAATACATACATACATACATACATAAATATATATATATGTTATATATGTTATAAAGCCTAACTTGTTATATATCTAGTAATGTATTAGATATGTATTATATATAACATAATGTATACATCTCAAATATAATTTTATAGTTACGTTCGCCGAGCGTCTCTCAGTTAATTACATAACCCTAGCCTATAGGTTTTTAATTTGTACATGCCTCTTATATATATATATATATAGTATTTATATATTTAATATGTATTATGTATTTATTAATCGCTAAATAAAACACTATAATAATAATCAACGGAAAATTTACTATCCGCTACCGGCGATAATGTCATTGTGTCATTGTTGTCCGTCAACACGCCCACATTCGTACGCGCTGGTGCGTATCGCATTGTTTATATTCTCGCATCCGGTTGCGGATACGTTTAACTCTTCGATTGTGTGGCAACAATGTATCTGTTGACCACCTATTTACTAGCTGCGGCGTTAGTCGATATCGAGGCGCTGGTCAATAATTCTCCGGCGTATGTCCTTAGCTAACTATAGATACTATAGTATTGTTTAGGCGTCGGTTTCTTTATCACCGTCCGCGGCCGTGAAAAGGGCATCAACAAATAATTCTATTTATGCGGACCGAAGTACGACGGTTTAAGTAGACTAAAGTACGGTGCGTACCTCGATCTCGGATTTAGTTCCGTTAGTGAATGGTTGGCTACAATGTTGCAATTGTAGTGAATTAAGACGCTGCGTTTTACGGCCCGTCGAAATAGCCACTCGAGTTTAATTAATATTGCCAACGAGTATATATATATATATATATATATATATATATATATATATATATATATATGGTATACGGTAGCTACGTATATTAGTATATTAGCTACGTGTTTTAATAAATGACGCTACAATTACGATTACGATATAGGATATAAATAAATAACGCAATATTAATCATAATTCGATGAATGGCGAAATGCAGCTCGGCCCAAAAATCCTTTAAGGGCGGGTGGGAGTGGGGGAGGGCGGGCGGGGTAGTCGTGTTTTTACTATTTGTACCATTTATTCTTCGTATTAATTATATCTATATATAGGTCAACTATCGTGTCCTCGATGCAGACACACGACCCGCCTATTGTTAGCAACACCAAATTGAGAAGTCGCATTCGCTGTATTCCGTTACCTAATTCATATAGATATTGGTTGGGTTTGGGTTTGGGTTTATGTTTGAGTTTGGATTTGTGTTTTGGTTTATGTTTGAGTTTGGGTTTGGGTTTATGTTCGAGTTTGGGTTTGGGTTTATGTTTGAGTTTGGGTTTGTGTTTTTACTATAATATAGTACATTTTTTTGGCCGGTATTTTTAATACATAGGGGTGGGTTTGAAAATAGTTTATAACTCCGTAATTATAGAAATACGCATATCGTTACTTACCCATTTACTGTTCGTATTAATTATATCTACGTTAATAATAATACGATCAGCGATATGATCCTAATCCTGATCGCGTGGAAGAATCTAGATCGACGATTCTGATTGGCTGTAAACTTAAACAATGAACTTCTTGTTTCGTTCGACGATATTTAAATTACTTAGACGAAATTGACGACAAGTAACTGACTTTACGATCCAGCGATAAGCGATTTAAACTTGAGTGAACTAGTAAATCATCATTAACAAATAATTAATATCAAATGTTACATAATAATTCGAACTACAGTGTGGTATATGTACTTCTATATTATCTACTACTATAATCATGCAGTCTGTCTTATCTCAATAAGCCACTTTAATACTACAGATGTACTTAATTTTCTAATATGTACTTAATATATCATATAAAATAATATATAATAGTATATAATATGTAATAACAGCATATAGTATATTATAGTAATATAATTATATATAATAATAATTATATTGTATTTAATATATATATATATATATATATATATTACCATATATGGTAATATGTTAATATATGTAATATGAATACCGTATACGGTATTCATTAATTATAACTTATCACTTACGGTAAATAAATAATGGAACGAAACTTGACATTTTTATCAAAAAAATATTTTATTAAAATATTAAAATTTATTTAATTGTCTTTAAAATTATATATTTCGTCGTATAAAAGTTAATAGAAGTACATTAAATATGCATTATAAACATTATCATATCAACAAATTGAAATGAAAAATAAAATTTAGAAGTTTATTATAAGCTTACATTTTTTAATTATTTATTTTTGTATAACTCAATATTTATAATTTGTTATAGTATATAACTAATATAAAAATATTAAAAAATAATTATATTTTATAATATTATTTTGTAACACGTTTAGATTAATTTATGTTACAAAATAGTAATACATTTTTTTTAATATCTTTATATCGGGTATTTACTCTCCAAATTATAAATATTCATTAAAAGGCTACAAATATATTCAGTTCTAACAAAATATATATTTAAAACAAGTTCAGAGATATAAGCTTCTAACGTTTGTGCGAGTAAGTGTAGGAAGTTCAACTCGTGAATCCTAATGATAAAGGTGCGCAGCTAATGCTATTGGCTTGTATACTATAGTTAATCGTCTGCATTTTAATCATTAATTGTAATCATTAATAACGAGAGATACCGATAACACTCCGATACAATATTACACTATAATATAGCATATACTATGCATACATGTATGATATCAATATTTATAAATTATAATATATATATATATATGTGACAGTTGGCTCATATATATCTTATTATATATAATGTCTTAAATAAATATAAATATAGTTATACTAACTATTTCATTTTATATTGTGTTGATAATTTATCTTAATAAATATCAAACGTGTACCTATTAATTATTTGTATTCATCATGAAGTAATAATGAATATCTCACATTAATATTATTAATTTTAAATTGTTTTGTTATTATACTAATTACGCAATTCCTCAATTGTATTCAAGCTTAATTACCCTTAATTACCCTTGCTTATCTTAATTACACATTGTTAACAATTCTTATGGTTAGTCAACCTTGGTATGTTTGTATCCAAACGCAGTCGCTCAAACACATCTAGAGTTAACCGTACACATTGTTTACACCCCATAGTATACCTCTCTATAGAGGTGTTACAACGAGGGTAATAGGTTCCATTGTTTATTAACATCACAATGATATCATTGTTCCCTCGCTTCGATAACTAGTATATACAATACTGGTCGATGTGGTCATCATTTAAATATGCCCACTCTCGATATTCACTCCCTGTCACATGACACTATAAAGATCATGACTCATAGTTCGTTATGAATCATTGAACGAATGCTGACATAACAACCGATCGGTATGATGTAGTACCAGTATAGTGGTTAGCATGTATCATAGTTATCATTTAACTTTATATTCATATTTAACATTTATTATTTTACTTTTGATAATTCTAACAATTATAGTAGCATTATTCTTTTATAATGTATAATGTATTATTTATTACATATATTTATGTATACTACTTGTCATATATATATATATATATATATATATATAAATATATATATACATATATGTATATTATATATCAGAATTAAATATTTTTTTCATATATTAATGATGTATAATATATTAATAAATATATATATATATATATATATATATAAATTAGTATATTAAATAATTAAATATATAAAATAAATTAATATATATTATATACCTATTATATATATATACAGTTACATCATATAATGTGTCAAGTTACACATTACTATATACATTACGTGACTCGATATGTAAACCATAGAAAATATGCATCACTATTTAAAATATAATAAGTATGACGTAATATTCATTTGTAAGCATTATTCGCGTGTCTATGATATATTACATAACACCATTCTAATAGTAAATGTGTAGACATGCGATTGTAAAACTATTGCATAACTAAGATTAGTGGATCTTAGGTAATTTCTATAAACGCATTGAACAATACTACTATGGAATATTATAATGTGACCTATAGGTATACATATGTATACGTTTATAGTGAGTGTTTTCTTATACACGCTTGTATAAGTCTATGTATTTTAATTGCCTATTAAATTATCTATAATACGTTATTAACATTACTCACATACTTTTTAAAATTATAATTATAAATTATAATAATTTTAGTAATAGATTTATTATTTGATTTATATTAATACAGCAACATAAAATTAATGAAGAGACAATTGATTGATTGATAATTTATTTAATTATTTTAATTATTGATAATTTATTTATTTAAGCAAATATATAGGTGGAATATATAATTGAAAGTATAAAGTATAAATATTTTCTAATATAGAAATAAACAAATAATTAAATAATTAAATAAGAAATTAAAATGTGTTACAGATTGAAAATAGAAATAAAATATATATTGTAAAAATAATCGAAAATAGAAATAAATACACTTTTTTGTAAATAATATAGAAATATTCAATTTCTACTTTAACTATATTGAATTTTTCTTATATTTGTAACCTGGATTAGTAATAAATTACTAATTATATAGTTTAATATTTAAATGATACATTTTAAATATATTACAAACATAACATGTTAATAATAAAATTAACCAATACTAGAATGAAACAAACAAATAATATAATACTTATCAACATCTTTAATAATAGTATATTATAAATTTTATATTTTAATAGTATAATAAATTTGAAACATATATATACATATATGTATATACAAACAAAACACGTTAATAATTAAATAAATCAATAATGATATAATATTACAAACAATATAATACTTACAAATTTAATCTGAGATAATAGTAAATTATTAATTTTGTATTTTAATAATATAATAAATTTGGAACATTTATATATAATACAAATATAATACAGACCAATACAAATAATGAAATACTTTATTATGTTAAAATATGTAATAATAATGAATTATTAATTTTATACTATAGTAGATTTGAAAAATATATATAAAAACCCAAATATTCTAAAATTACAAAAAAATTAAGATCTAATGCAATAATAAAGATACAAAATAAAACATAAATCAATATAAAATTATAAATTTATTTTAAAACAAATTTGTTTATCAAAACAGTTTTGTTTATTTTATTTTTAAAAGATACATACTTGATTATATAATTATTTAGTGAATATGAATCCATATATTAACTGATCTATTATTAGTTATATTTGAATAGTATTATTATAATTATGTATTACATTTTATTTTTTACAATTACATACATCTAGTTATACAATTATTCGAAATGTTAAGGATATCAGATTATATCTAATTATTAAAATTATTATAATTATTTAAATAATTTTAAATTATGGTTATATCTATTTTCAATCTTCTAAGTTCAAGTGATTCTAGTTTTAAATATATGAATATATCTTTATATGATTTATAACTAATAATTTATGAATTTGTATATCCTACGCATCTTGTAATTAATCTTCTAGTAAATAACCTTTACATTCTTTCAATTTGATTTGTGAGACTACAAAATTTACTAAATATATTTACAATATATTGTAAAAGGTGAGAAAATTATGGATGCATATTCTAAAATTGGCCTGCAATAAAGTATATATGCATTTAATAATGCTCTAGGTGATTCTGTAGTAATGAATCTAAAATTGAATTCAAAGAAAAATATGCTTTTTACAAATATAATCAATAATAGCTATCAAATATTATTTCTAAATATTTATAAAAATTAAAGTTTTCTAATTGAATATTATTTATAAAATATTTAGATGGAGTAACCTTCCCTAAAGTCATAACTGCACATTTTGATAATGAAATATTCAATTGCCATTTATTTGATCATTGTAAAAATAAATTAATTTTGTAAAAGAGTTCTTCTGCAAATAAATCATATAAATTTTCTAAGAGAATTTACTAGAGAGATCAATAAGTTATGATAACATATTAAATTTGTAAATATCCTTGTGGTACACCAGATTTTACAATAGAACTATTCGAAAAAGAATTTTCAACCCGTGTAATGTGAAATCTATTCGATAACACATTTGTTATTTGTAATTAATTATAAAACCATTATAGTATTTTATTAAATATACCTTATGATTTAATTTATATAATAGTTTTTCATGATACACAACATCAAAATCAATATATATTATATCTAAAGAATGTGTATTATTCAATTCATTATACCACAATTTTAAATATTTTATTAATTGTAATACTGTTGATTTTCCACTTATAAAACCATATTAATTTTATTTATTAATTATTAGATTTTAAATAAAAAAATTAATTGTTTAGAAATAATACATTCTAATACTCTATATATATATATAATTTAACATTATTATAACATGACTATTTTAAATTACAGATAAACACTACGAAAAAGTAAAGATATGAAAGTTATTGTGATTATTACACTAGTTGTGTGTTGCATAACATTGCAGGCCTCCCGTTAGTATTATTGCATCGCTAATACTGTTTGTTTTAAAGATTTATATGTATATCATTTATAAGAATTTACATTTTAACATATTTAAAATTAAATAATCATATGCATACTTAAAATAAATAAATCTTATTGTATTATGTGTGTTTATATAAATAAAGAATACATTTTGTTTATACATTTATTATTGTAATATTAATTAATTATGTTATTACAAAATGTCACCAATTAACATATAGTTATTTAACATATTTATTATAATCATATTTTTACTTCAAATAATACTCCTATATCAATTATTATTTTTGTTCGTGTTATATTCAATGTATGTTATTATTAAATTGTTATCATATTACTATTATCTTATTATTATTTTCTTCCCGCACGAATGAAGGGATCTTCTTATCCTATTTTAGTGCATAATAAACCAAATATCATATATATATATATATATATATATATATATATATATATATATATATATATATACACATATATAATATCATAATTGTAAAATGAATACACCTTCACATAGATACTTGCAATGTTGGAATGGCTCAAGGCTGCTTGAGTAACCTGATCGCCACCGTATTTGACATCAACAAAGACGGTAGCGTTTGTAAGTTAGTGACCAATCAAAACGGATCGCATGCGTTTACATGCGTACATTTAATAACATCAAAAAATATATAATTCTATGATTACATATTTTGATACTATATGAATTATTATACTAAGGGTCATTGATTATATAAGTTATTTTGTATAAGGTATTCGTAATAAATATCATCAAGAAGGCTATCTCGTATTATTCAGTGTTTATTTGTTAATGAGGGCTTAGTTAACTAATATAATAAACTTTCACGCGTTTCTCAATATCATTACTAAGCGGGCAACTATTCTCATAGGGTTTTGAGGAAAACGACGTCATGTGTTCTAAGCGAAACGAGGTACTGTTCCAAGCAGGTAGAACTCACGTACGGCATCATGGTGGACAAGATATTACTACCTATGTACCAGCGATGCGCTACAGGTTACAGTGATACATATTCTACTCGTGTGTATGCGTATGCGTATATTATATCATTGTCCAATTAATCCCAATAGTTATCGTGTATTATAGTTTATTATATTATTAATTTATTAACGTTGTTAAATTAAGAATTCAACTTTAATAATTATAATTATTATACTCACGGAATTATAATTCATCGAATATGTTTATAGTGTTAAATTATACCTACTATAATTGTATGTAATTAATAACAATGATACAATTCACAGGATTTGATAATAAGTGTAGCGTGGAGAATAGATTAGAAATATCGAAATGTGTATCTGAAATGAATAACCTACTGATGAATTATCAATCTGGTACCAAGATGTGTAGGTCTGTACTCGTATATTACATAATCTAAAGACTTACTTCATTATGTAATAGTACTTCTAATATTCCTATATTTTAATAATATAAAGACATTTTTATAATTTAATTTGTATACTATAATTTCCATATATATATTTACTATATCGTTTAATATATCTACTATATGATTAATTAATATATTGACATATAATTAACAGCAAATGGAGTGAAGCTAAACGATGTCTGATGTCCCAGCAAACATGTATTGATTATATTCAGCAGATAACATCAATAGTTGATTATATCTGTCCAAGTATGAACTGTCAAATACATGCAGCTTCATTATGTATCACTGGATTAGAAAGGAACTATGCATCTAGTAAAGATATCTCATCATCACACTTGCCAGGAGGTTCCCATTACAATGATATTTCCTCTTCTCACTTGCCAGGAGGTTCTAAATATAGAGATATCTCCTCATCACACTTGCCAGGAGGTTCTCATTACCGTGGTTCCAAAGATATTTCCTCATCTCACTTACCAGGAGGTTCTAAATATAGAGATATCTCATCATCACACTTGCCAGGAGGTTCTCATTACCGTGGTTCCAAAGATATTTCCTCATCTCACTTACCAGGAGGTTCTAAATATAGAGATATCTCCTCATCACACTTGCCAGGAGGTTCTCATTACCGTGGTTCCAAAGATATTTCCTCATCTCACTTACCAGGAGGTTCTAAATATAGAGATATTTCCTCATCTCACTTGCCAGGAGGTTCTCATTACCGTGGTTCCAAAGATATTTCCTCATCTCACTTACCAGGAGGTTCTAAATATAAAGATATTTCCTCATCTCACTTACCAGGAGGTTCTAAATATAGAGATATCTCCTCATCACACTTGCCAGGAGGTTCTCATTACCGTGGTTCCAAAGATATTTCCTCATCTCACTTACCAGGAGGTTCTAAATATAGAGATATCTCATCATCACACTTGCCAGGAGGTTCTCATTACCGTGGTTCCAAAGATATTTCCTCATCTCACTTACCAGGAGGTTCTAAATATAAAGATATTTCCTCATCTCACTTACCAGGAGGTTCTAAATATAGAGATATCTCCTCATCACACTTGCCAGGAGGTTCTCATTACCGTGGTTCCAAAGATATTTCCTCATCTCACTTACCAGGAGGTTCTAAATATAGAGATATCTCATCATCACACTTGCCAGGAGGTTCTCATTACCGTGGTTCCAAAGATATTTCCTCATCTCACTTACCAGGAGGTTCTAAATATAGAGATATCTCCTCATCACACTTGCCAGGAGGTTCTCATTACCGTGGTTCCAAAGATATTTCCTCATCTCACTTACCAGGAGGTTCTAAATATAGAGATATTTCCTCATCTCACTTGCCAGGAGGTTCTCATTACCGTGGTTCCAAAGATATTTCCTCATCTCACTTACCAGGAGGTTCTAAATATAAAGATATTTCCTCATCTCACTTGCCAGGAGGTTCTCATTACCGTGGTTCCAAAGATATTTCCTCATCTCACTTACCAGGAGGTTCTAAATATAAAGATATTTCCTCATCTCACTTACCAGGAGGTTCTCATTACCGTGGTTCCAAAGATATTTCCTCATCTCACTTACCAGGAGGTTCTAAATATAGAGATATCTCATCATCACACTTGCCAGGAGGTTCTCATTACCGTGGTTCCAAAGATATTTCCTCATCTCACTTACCAGGAGGTTCTAAATATAAAGATATTTCCTCATCTCACTTGCCAGGAGGTTCTCATTACCGTGGTTCTAAAGATATTTCCTCATCTCACTTACCAGGGGGTTCTAAATATAAAGATATTTCCTCATCTCACTTGCCAGGAGGTTCTCATTACCGTGGTTCCAAAGATATTTCCTCATCTCACTTACCAGGAGGTTCTAAATATAAAGATATTTCCTCATCTCACTTGCCAGGAGGTTCTCATTACCGTGGTTCCAAAGATATTTCCTCATCTCACTTACCAGGAGGTTCTAAATATAAAGATATTTCCTCATCTCACTTGCCAGGAGGTTCTCATTACCGTGGTTCCAAAGATATTTCCTCATCTCACTTACCAGGAGGTTCTAAATATAAACATATTTCCTCATCACACTTGCCAGGAGGTTCTAAATATAAAGATATTTCCTCATCTCACTTGCCTGGAGGTTCTCATTACCGTGGTTCCAAAGATATTTCCTCATCTCACTTACCAGGAGGTTCTAAATATAAAGATATTTCCTCATCTCACTTACCAGGAGGTTCTAAATATAGAGATATCTCCTCATCACACTTGCCAGGAGGTTCTCATTACCGTGGTTCCAAAGATATTTCCTCATCTCACTTACCAGGAGGTTCTAAATATAAAGATATTTCCTCATCACACTTGCCAGGAGGTTCTCATTACCGTGGTTCCAAAGATATTTCATCCTCACACTTGCCAGGAGGTTCTAAATATAATGATATTTCATCTTCTCATTTACCAGGAGGTTCAAAATACAATGATATATCTTCTAGCCAACAAAATGAAACAGGTGAATTCTTAAACTTAGTAAATGACACTTTGGATATCTCATCAGAAATACAAAATAATGCAAGTGATATTTCATCCTCACACTTGCAAGGAGGTTCTAAATATAACGATATTTCCTCATCACATTTGCCAGGTGGTTCCCATTATAATGATATTTCTTCATCACACTTGCCTGGAGGTTCTCATTACCGTGGTTCCAAAGATATCTCCTCATCTCACTTGCCAGGAGGTTCTAAATATAGAGATATCTCCTCATCACACTTGCCAGGAGGTTCTCATTACCGTGGTTCCAAAGATATTTCCTCATCTCACTTACCAGGAGGTTCTAAATATAGAGATATATCATCATCACACTTGCCAGGAGGTTCTCATTACCGTGGTTCCAAAGATATTTCCTCATCTCACTTACCAGGAGGTTCTAAATATAAAGATATTTCCTCATCTCACTTGCCAGGAGGTTCTCATTACCGTGGTTCCAAAGATATTTCTTCATCTCACTTACCAGGAGGTTCTAAATATAAAGATATTTCCTCATCTCACTTGCCAGGAGGTTCTCATTACCGTGGTTCCAAAGATATTTCCTCATCTCACTTACCAGGAGGTTCTAAATATAGAGATATTTCCTCATCACACTTGCCAGGAGGTTCTCATTACCGTGGTTCCAAAGATATTTCCTCATCTCACTTACCAGGAGGTTCTAAATATAAAGATATTTCCTCATCTCACTTGCCAGGAGGTTCTCATTACCGTGGTTCCAAAGATATTTCCTCATCTCACTTACCAGGAGGTTCTAAATATAAAGACATTTCCTCATCTCACTTACCAGGAGGTTCTAAATACAGAGACATCTCCTCATCACACTTGCCAGGAGGTTCTCATTACCGTGGTTCTAAAGATATTTCATCCTCACACTTGCCAGGAGGTTCTAAATATAGAGATATCTCCTCATCACATTTGCCAGGAGGTTCTCATTACCGTGGTTCCAAAGATATTTCTTCATCTCACTTACCAGGAGGTTCTAAATATAGAGATATCTCCTCATCACACTTGCCAGGAGGTTCTCATTACCGTGGTTCCAAAGATATTTCCTCATCTCACTTACCAGGAGGTTCTAAATATAGAGATATCTCCTCATCACACTTGCCAGGAGGTTCTCATTACCGTGGTTCCAAAGATATTTCATCCTCACACTTGCCAGGAGGTTCTAAATATAAAGATATTTCCTCATCTCACTTACCAGGAGGTTCTAAATATAGAGATATCTCCTCATCACACTTGCCAGGAGGTTCTCATTACCGTGGTTCCAAAGATATTTCATCCTCACACTTGCCAGGAGGTTCTAAATATAAAGATATTTCCTCATCTCACTTACCAGGAGGTTCTAAATACAGAGATATCTCCTCATCACACTTGCCAGGAGGTTCTCATTACCGTGGTTCCAAAGATATTTCATCCTCACACTTGCCAGGAGGTTCTAAATATAGAGATATCTCCTCATCACACTTGCCAGGAGGTTCTCATTACCGTGGTTCCAAAGATATCTCCTCATCTCACTTACCAGGAGGTTCTAAATATAGAGATATCTCCTCATCACACTTGCCAGGAGGTTCTCATTACCGTGGTTCCAAAGATATTTCCTCATCTCACTTACCAGGAGGTTCTAAATATAGAGATATCTCCTCATCACACTTGCCAGGAGGTTCTCATTACCGTGGTTCCAAAGATATTTCATCCTCACACTTGCCAGGAGGTTCTAAATATAAAGATATTTCCTCATCTCACTTACCAGGAGGTTCTAAATATAGAGATATCTCCTCATCACACTTGCCAGGAGGTTCTCATTACCGTGGTTCCAAAGATATTTCCTCATCTCACTTACCAGGAGGTTCTAAATATAAAGATATTTCCTCATCTCACTTACCAGGAGGTTCTAAATATAGAGATATCTCCTCATCACACTTGCCAGGAGGTTCTCATTACCGTGGTTCCAAAGATATTTCCTCATCTCACTTACCAGGAGGTTCTAAATATAGAGATATCTCCTCATCACACTTGCCAGGAGGTTCTCATTACCGTGGTTCCAAAGATATTTCATCCTCACACTTGCCAGGAGGTTCTAAATATAGAGATATCTCCTCATCACATTTGCCAGGAGGTTCTAAACATAGAAATTCTCTTTATCCTAAGTTTAATACATTATTACAACAGAAAGCATTGTGCAGGTTAATTTTATGTAATATTATAGCATATTTTTAAATAGTAAATTATATATATATTGATTTAATTAATTAAAAATAAATAATTACTTCTATTGATATATCTCGTTGGTTATACAATTTTAAATATTTATAAAAAATATATTTAGAGTAAATTTAAATAATATAATTGCAATATATACAATAGACTATTGTCAATAGTGTAATTAATGTGCATATATGTTATGATATCTCTATAATGAATTAAAATAATTGAGACTGCAAATGGTTTAGATACAGAATTATAATTCAGAGAAGTGGAATTTCAACATATTTGTAATCACAAAAATTATTAAATAATAGATATATTTTTAATCATTTATAATAATAATTATGTTTCTAAATATGTGGCTAATAGGTGTGTTGTTAATTTTATCATAAATATTGCCAACTAAACAGTTATGCGAGTACTGTAAAGATGTGTGTGAAGAGGAGAGTTTCAGAGTGTACAAGTGAATGGCAACGTCAGCTTACCTTTGAAATGAATAAGATCATCAAGAATACCGGAGTGATATGCAATGTGCAAGGTTAGTTAAGTATTAGTGATTCGTCTAACTTCAGATGAATAGATATTATTGATTTTTTCAAAATTATGCATATATATTACATTGTATTAATGAATTATTTAATATTTTAATTTTCATCATTTTATAATATATAATATCCTTTTAATAAATAGTCTTTTATATATAGAATAATAAATTATTTAACACATGCATTGTATGTACTAAAAGTATTTATATTTTTAAAGATCAAAATAACGATAAGAAAGATGAATGCGACTTACATAATCGTCTTAATCTTTGTAAGAATGGAGGAAAATGTATCGTGATTGATGAAAAGCCGATGTGCAGGTAATTAATTATCATATTATTGATCTATATAGGCAAACGTAATTAATTTTTAAACATTCTTATCAATTATTAAAATTTATTTATACTATATATAAATAATATATAACTTTTTTATAATATATAACAATTATTAATATTTATAAAAATTAATAAAAATAACTTGTTAATCAATAGCAAACAATTTCACATTAAATAACGAATATAAATATTGTATTCACTTATTCGTAAGTATTTTATTAAAATGTAAGTCAGATATTTTATATGTGATTATGAAATAGACATTCAGATAAATTATTGTCAATAATCTTAATTATAGTCTTTATTATACCTTATTTATAATACTTTTCTATTGTATTTAATCATAATATATAATACACTATCATAATACCGCAATTATATGAATTAATGAAATAAAATAGATGCCTCGATAAATTCTATGGTGACTTCTGTACTATGGCCTCCAATACGTTTACTCCTATTTCTAAGAATAGTGTATCAGTGGCAGCTAGTTCTATGAACCAATCGGAAAGCAAAGTCAGTAATCAGTAGTGTATGCAACTTGTATTAAATCACTCTTTTAATAACTACTGTAATTATTTATTCCTAAAAATATATCAATATCAATATCAAACACAGTGAAGGATATCTTGTAACAATGTTACTAATCATGTTATAATTGAATAAATCATTGAATATAACATATATATATATTTAATAATTATCGAATAATTTGTGTAATATATAATAATTAGTTAAACGTCACCGATATATGTAAAACAATCGTCGACTAGATTGGATCGGTGAGCACAACTTCTTTCCTCGGAATACTTCTGGGCATCATCGTGGTCGCCTTCGCTGTATTCGGAATACTCGCGTGCATATTCTTCGTGATGCGAGACCAGAAGAGGCAACGTCTCATCATCAAGTTAGTATGACGCTGCCAGTGAATATGCAACATAGTCTAGCTGTAACCGTTTACGTATAACATCAGTGGCCCTATTACATTTCATAGATTATATGAATAAGTTCGATACAAATTAAATGATGAGATATTTATATATATATATATATATATATATATATATATGTATTTAAATATATCTATATGGTATACTTTTCAATGTATGCTTATAGTAATTAAATATATACAAATTATTTCATATTAATAAAGTATATTTATTTATAATTTTAGCAGATTTGTTGATCCTATAAAATCATTTATGAGTATAACTATATCGAAATAAAAATGTTCACTAATTTATAAACTAATGAAGAAATCTAAGTAATAAATATATCTTTATATATATATATATATACTTATTTTTACTGTATTTATACATCGCTAATCGCCTATCGCTAATCACCCTCGCAGCCGTTTCGACCGTTTGTCGAGCGTTTCGAGCAGTATCGTCGAAAACGAGCAATGGCAACCGGAAGAGAAGAGGTCGGCATCGGTCAGCAAGTGATCGGCCCCAGGAGGGGAAGGGGTAGCGGCGAGCGCCCAGCCGTATCGTGGGGGCGATGAGGACCCATATAAGGGGCCCCCGAACCACGTACGCGGGCGCACGCTCTTTAGAAACACACGCGCGAACCAAGCTCGTCACCAGTGAAATGACATCTTGATCCGCGGTAGTCTTGCTTGCGTAGGATAACTTCGTTTAACTAGAAACGCTATACTCGTTAACACAACAAACACTATTCTCTAATATTTTACGGTATATTATATCATAATATTATATATGATTATATATATATATATATTTATTTATATATATATATATATATATATATATATATATATAATTCATTTAGTACATAGAACTCAACTTTTACGAATATTCAATTTATATTAATTATTATTATATTATATTTAATTTTAACGTATTCCTATCTTACATTGTTTTTAAAATTTATTAATTATCTGTTAATACTAATGATTTATTATTTCATTTATTAATTGAATAAATATTAATTTATATATATATATTATATTATTTACTTATTTATTTTACCTTACACAAATGTATTTCCATCGAGTTAATACAATTATAGGTAATAGGGATATATAAATTAAGTAAAATTATGTATTTTAAATTGGAAATCTATTATAATATCTTCATATTTTATATTGTAGTTATTATAATTTCAACTATAGTTGATAATTATAAATATTCATATTCATAATATCAACTAGCTAATACTAGTGGATCTAATGATATTGCTTTTTTCATATTTATAAATTAATGATATATTAGTGTGAGATATAAATCAACAGATGTGTTATGATTGTTACAATATATGTGCTATGGATGACGACATTACTGAGGGTATTATGTAATCACTAAATAATATAAGTTTAAAAATGATAAATAATAATGTATTAAATGATTATATTTAGTGAAAATCCTGCTCCAAATTAAAATAATATAGGATCAATATTAAAATAATTAACTAAGGATAATTAATGATAAATAAGTCTGTACTATTTAATAATACGAATAGTTAGTAAACTTTTACCTACTTATATAAATGAAGTTAATAAACCATCTGAAATATTACTTATTCAAATAGTTATTATTAAATTAACTTAAGTTAATTTATAAATTTGTAATGTTAGATATTTAAATCAGAAAAATTGATTAGGATAATAATAACTTACATAAGTAATTTCATTACATAAGCCTGTTCACTATATTCACCTATATATATTTGAATACCTTAATTAAAATATATTTTAATATATATCTTCATAAATATAGATTTATAAAAGAATAAAATGTGATTTTATAAAGTATAAATATAACCTAAACCCGAGTAAAAAAGTACAAAAGTAATATGATTACCTGCATACTTATTCAATTTATATATTTAAAATATAATAAAATAAAATATAAATTACTATATCTTCCTAAATAGATAAATTGCATAGAAGAATAAATTACACGATGTATACTATACCTATAGGTACTCAACTAACAGTATTAGAACAATAATATCAGCATAATAGAATAAAATAATAGCCTCAAATGTTTATATTGTGCTATTATGCCCCTATTATAAAGTTTATTTTTACTGCTATTATGCTGTTTTTATGCTGCCATATTAAGTATAATATGCTATTATAAAGTTTATTTTACGGCTATTATGATGCTATTATGCTGCCATATTAAATCTATTATGCTGTTATTATGCTGCTATTAATTTGTGATGCTATTATGTTGCTATTGTTGTAAAATATGCTATTATTCTGCTATTATGTTGCTATTACTGTTAGCTGGGAAAATATTGATTTACATTGATGACAATAGCACGCGAGTTACGCTTACAGTTACATTGTATAAAGGACATATCCTTGATAGTAGGTAAGTATATGTAGTAGTCAAATATGTTATATATTAATACAGCTTCGGTCGTTAGATGTATATTGTAGTAGTCTATAAATTAATCCAAACTGATTAAACTAAATATTATACATTTGTAAATGTTAGTAAAATGTTGGCGAGGAATCCTATATACATTTATTGAATTTTATAACATATTACATATATCACGTGACATATTTACATATAATAATAATACTAGTAATACAAATTATAGGTTAACATTTTTTAATTTAATTATTATTTAATTAATAATTATTAATGGTAAACTATAATCAAAAATAATTATACAAATAACTTCAATTCTAAAAATATTATTTACTATTTAAACAGTTGGTATATATATATATATATATATATATATATATATATATATATATATATATATTCATATATATATACATATATATGTAGATCCGCTATAATAGCTATGATTTGTCAAATCTTGCTTTACTAAATCTTTGATAATAGTAGTTAATAGCTATATAGTACCATACGTAAAAAAATGGTTTTTGTTAATATAATATGACTAACCTAATATAGATTTTGGATACTACCTGCAATGATTATGGTGGATATTTATTATATTAACATATGACAATAGTAACGAAGCTATTGTTGGTTTATATACCTATAAGTATAGGTATATATACTTACTAGGGCCTTAATATTAAAATCTCAAATACCTGCATTTTATTGAATAAATATGTTGCCTCTATTAATGTAATTTACGTAATATATTTATCATATTACTAATATAATTACTGATATATCAGATATAACTTATATAGTTATAGAAAATCCAACAAGAGAGTTAACTAACAACTGTTATCTTACTTTTATCTTCTTGTGATGACCTTATTAGGATATATATATATCCGATAATGATTTTAATGAATATCCTACTTTTTTAATGTATACATGTATACATCTATAGATGTTAATATATTCTATATTTAGATTGGCTAAATAAACTATATTTTTTTGTATGAAAGCAAATAATGTTGCTACAATTATCGAAGACTCAACGGAATTTTGAATAACCATATTTAAGGAATAGGAATATTCCCTACGCAGCGCAGGGAATTAATATTTCCAATTTACTATAGTTTATTATGATATATTGCATTCCGTTGAATCTTTCTGATATGTTGCTGGCATTATCATAACCTTGAGATCTATAATATTCTATATTTATATTATTATTTTTTTTAATTAGCTAAATCTTGAACAATGTGATAATGAATCTCTACGTTAAGAATTATTCAATAATCATACCTTCCTTGGTATATATGTATATGTATAGAATATATGTAGCGGCGCTGGAATGATTTTGTATGTAGGGGAACCAACCAATACAAATAAATATTGTGTTAAAATTAGGGGGAACCAACACATAGGATATTTTAAAGTTGAGGGAAATATCCCCCCGACCCCCCCTGTTGCAACGCCCCTACATTATATATTATATATATATATACAATACATGAATGTTAGTTAGTTGGGAGTGTTGGGGTTGTTGTTGTTGTTGTTGGCGGCAGGATGGCGTCACATGGACCAAAGTACATGTGCGAACGCCAGAACAGCCCTTGGGTTTGAAACCAAGACTGATAGATGGGGAGCCCCCCCGCCCCCAAACACACGTATACGTTTTACGGCCGTCGCCGGGCACTCCTGAATCCAGTGCTCGAGTGTTTCAGGATCCACTTCGCAATGAGGGCAGGTTGGCGAGGAGTTTGCGTCCACGACGCTTCTGTAGGCTGCAAGTTTGCGGCAGTGACCGCTGCGGAGCTGCGCGATTAGAACAGCATCGGGTCTGGAAAGAGGGTCAGAGTTGCGGGGTTCTTCGAAGACAGCTTTTGTCCTTAGGTGGCTGGTGGGCGGGTCGACGATTTCGCGCTTGATGAGCGCCTTGGCCGATTGGAAGAAGATCCCACCGATGTTAGGCAAGGACACATCCGTTGAGCTCGCCGACTCCCCTGCTGCTTTGTCGGCCCATTCATTTCCCACTAGCCCGTAGTGACCGGGCACCCATTGAAGAATGACCGGGTACCGGAGCCTTGAAAGACCTGCTCTTAGTTGGGCGAGGCCCTTGTCATCGGACTTCTCGGAATATTTCAGCGCATTTAACGCAGCCTGGCTGTCCGTGCATATCATTGACATGCCCTCAGGTTCGCTCGCTTCCAAGAGTGTTGGGGTACTAGCTACAGTCAAATCAACCAGACCTAGTACTCAACTCTAACAGCAGGCTCTTCGTGCCACACCCTGTAAACTACTTTTAGAAGGCTAATACTGTGGGGATATCAGAGAGTGATGGGCTCCGCTGATCTTATCTGCCCAAGATACGCAAATGATTACAAAACTTAAACACCATACCGGCTCGGACGTCGCCCGGGAAAATAAGTTCCGCGTTATTTATTGCAAATTAGGATAATAGCGTAAAGATGGTTACTGATGAACAAAAGAAAATAAAGACATGAAGACACGTATATAGGTTTTTGGAACGTACGTACTTGACGAGAAGAAGGTAAACTAGAAGAACTTACTCATAAACTAGATAGATATAGATGAATGTTGTAGGACTAAGTGAAGTACACAGAAAAGGAGTGGATGAAATACAAACCACAGAAGGTCATAAACTTTACTACATTGGAAATGACAATAAACACATTAATGGTGTTGGATTTTTGATAAACAGTGAAGTAACACGCATGGTTATGTGCTTCACTCCGATAAATGACAGAATAGCAATAATAAGACTGCATTCAACCCTTTTAACAAATATAAATTATTCAAGTATATGCACCGACAACAGATCATACAGATGAAGAAACTGAAATATTCTACAATGAATGGCAAAACTCAATCAAAAAAAATTCAAAGAAAGATATAATGGTGATTCAAAGAGATATGGATGCAAAACTTGGTAAGGATATACATAAGAATTTGGGATCAACTTCTGGAATATTTTGCAATTCAGTAACAAACGAGAGAGGATATCGACTTCTGGAATTCGCAAAAACAAACGAGTTAACAATTTTTAATACATTTGACTCGCACAAAAAATCAAGAATACAAACTTGGCATATCCCTGGAGGAATATATCATAATCAAATCGATTATATTTTAGTGAGTAAACGTTTTTCCACAAGTGTGAATTTAAATAAGACTAGATCATTCCCTGGAGCTGACATAGGTAGTGACCATGACATGCTGAAAAATAAATTTACTAGAAATAAATTCGATCTTGAAAAGCTGAAAAATCCAGAGACCAAAAAACTATTTGAAAAAAAATAAATGAAAAACTGACGGAACAAAAATTAACAGAAATAGAATATACAGAAGAAATGTTACAGAAACTAAATAGAACTATGACAGATACAGCAACTGAAATCCTAGGAAAACACAGAGAAAAAAAAATGGATAACAAATGAACTGATGGATATGTGTGACTTGAGAAGAGAACTGAAAAATACTAAATTTGAACCAGGAAGTACGTACACAAAAATTAATACTAAAATAAAAAAAGAGATGAGAATAGCAAAAGAAAACTGGATTAATAAAAAATGTACTGATATTGGAGAATGTCTAATTAGAAAAAATAACAAGAAAGCCTACCAAATTGTTAATGAGATAACTAAAAATAAGGACAAAACAACAGTTAATGTACATGATACATATGGTAATTGCATAACAGATAAAACAGAAGTTCTGAAACGTTGGACAGAATATTATTCTGAACTGTATACATATAACGCAGAAGGAGATATATCAGTATTAACAGTAAATGAACCATCAAATCAGGATAATTTTCCTATATTGGAAAGTGAAGTTTAGGCTATTATACATGCATTAAATATGGGAAAGTCAGCTGGTATTGACAATATACCAACAGCATTAATTAAAGCTGGAGGAAAAATAGTGATTCAAATAATGTTAGATATATGTAACAAAATATGGGAAACTGGAATCTGGCCTACAGACTGGACAAAATCAATGATAATAAGTTTACATAAGAAAGGAAGCAAACAGAAATGTGAAAATTATAGGACAATAAGCCTTATATCACACTCTAATAAAATAATGCTAAAGATAATCATGAAAAGATTGAAACATTACACGGAAGAGTTCATTTCTGAAGAAAAAGCTGGATTTCGAGCAGGTATTTAAGAAAGTACAAGCGAACAGATATTTAACTTAAGAGTCATCTCAGAGAAATATTCTCAGCATAGTAAACAATTATATCAAGTTTTCATCCATTTCAAAAAAGCGTTTGATAGAATATGGTATAACGCGCTATGGTCGGCAATGAAAAGATTTAACACCAATTTAAAACTAATAGAATCTATACAACATCTATACAATAAAGCAGAAAGTGAAGTTTACTTTGACGGGAAAATTGGAGAATGGTTCAGAACAACAACTGGAGTTAGGCAAGGCTGTCTACTTTCACCCACACTATTCAATATGTTGCTTGTACAAATAATGAACGATGCTTTAGATAATCATGTAGGTTCAGTAAATATTGGTGGTAAAATAATCACAAATCTAAGATTCGCAAATGACATCGATGGATTAGTAGGTAGTGAATCTGAATTAGCCAATCTTATTAAAATAATCGACAATACAGCACGTGCATATGGAATGGAAATAAACTCTACGAAAACACAAATAATGGCAAATTGACAATTTTAGAGCTACTGGCAATGGTCATCGTGAATAAATTGAGATGGTTTGGTCATGTGACAAGATCAAATTCCATGTCCAAAACAATTCTTCAAGGTTCTATTGAAGGCAAGAGAAGACGAGGTAGGCCAAAAATACAATGGCAAGATAATATAGTGAAATGGACTGGTCTTGATATATATAAAGCAATGAGAGCTGCAGAAAATAGAGAGGGATGGAAACAAATTGTGACGAAATCTACTGCACCCCTACGGCATCCAAATGCTATGGGATAGGTAAAATTTTACCTTAAGGTAAAAAAAAACATTTACATGCCTCGAGTAACCTTCCTATTTGATGTGTTACGTTGATCTACTATAGTATAGTATAAATATAATATAATATAATATAATATAGTATAATGTATGTCATTTCTTCTACTATATCTAGTATATATCTATTTGATCCTCGCATGCATATCATTGTAGCCAATATACGTGTTCATATGATGTAACCTGTAGGTGATTATGTGTAGTTATAACTCTTTAGGAGATAACGTAGTATACCACGGGGTTATGGGGTTCAGTGACTGATATCAGATATGCCCGACCAATCCCAACCTCTTATCTAGTAGTTTAGAGTATTCCTATTAAAACACATGTAAAAACTAGGCGTATTTTGTATTCAGGTTCATATTCTTGATATTTTAATTTTAATTTTGTTATTTCGTGTAGTTTTATTTTTCTACAGTCATTACGTATGCTTATAGTAACTATTAATATAATTATAACATATGCTTAGATATCTATATATATATATATATATATATATAAATATATATTTATACAATTACCAGCGAAAAGTAAGATAATATATGAACAACTAGAATTAGCTAACAATATAGCATGTAATGCAATACCTACATCTATTGAAATTATCTCTCACCGCAAACAATAGATAGACTGAATACAATGAAGATAATGAATAGTAGGAGATATTTAGCCTATCAATGGATCCTATCGATGCTATTATGCATTTTATTTATTATGAAAATATGATGAAATATATAAAATTTAAATATAATTTATTTTGATAAGTTGGAAATAATGAATATAATATAATGTAATACTCCCTGTATTATATTGTATAGATACAATGTGTATTATGAAGTAGGTACACGTGAATAATGAGTCATGCGTTGAATACGCGTACGCTTATAAGCTAATCACGTGGATAACCATATAGGTTAACACACACATAGGTGTACCTAGCTAAGTGTAGCAGTCTACAATGTATATGATGGTCGAATAATAACTAAATAAGACAACGTAACATTATGGATAACGATATAGTAATATAATAATACAATAATAATAACAAAGGTATTAATATACTATAGGTAAAGATTTTTCTATGCATCGACAAATAGGTGGTATTAGTAGGTAATGCCTAGAATATAATAATAATAAGTAATGACCAGAATATACCAGAATATTCCAGAAGAGAGTGTGTATCGATAACGGAGGAATAATTCGGTAAATAATTAGATAAATTATCAGGTAATGGAAAATGATATTGAATAATATTATGTATACATATAACTCAATAAGGAAGTGTATTCCATCGGAAGCGGATAATCGCACCGGGATGATTAAGCGAGTGACTCAATCGAGTTTGAATTTGGTAGAAAAGGACATAACGTCTAGGACATCGATATCGTTATCTAGGCAGATGATAAACATCTTAATCACGTGTGTGGCGATGATGTAAAGCTAGAAAACACACGTTTGAGAGGTCACGTGTTAGAGTATTGAAGTATCACGATTATTGGAAGGGAATGTTAGGTAATTATCGGATTAAAAAGAAGATTTATAACGATTAAAAATGTATCCGAATTAACGAGTCCGGATAAAACGAACGCTTTTCCCTCATATAATGAACTAACTATATGTACGTCGTATGTGTAAGTAGGTGTAAGTAGGTGTAAGTAGTATTTCACATTAATATAATGTTTTAGTTTTAATTATAGAGAAAGAAAATCGTATTTGATATGTACGAAATAGATATTAATCGGAAGATTTTTTGCTATCAGAATATTTCAAACGAAATATTTTATTTCGATATTTGATCATCAAGTACTACAGCGATATTTAAAGTGAAATGGTGAGTGTTTTATTATAGTAATGATTAATGAAAGTTCTAGAACAGTTGCAGTACCCATAAACGAGATTATTATTAACAAAGCAGTATTCGTGTACCTGTGTGTATACCTTAGTGTGTATCTTTTGTTTCTGAATTATAACGAACACGTGACTTTCTTACACTTATCGCACATAACATCGCACATAACATCTTACGTCATATTTTCAGCACCGCATACTATGGCTATTATTGACCGCCTGTTGAAGTACTGTGACTTGCAGTAGTATAAATAACGTATGACCCTTCATATCGCGTCATCTAGATCACATACCGTTACGCTTACGTCATCGGTTGTCTAGCGCGGTAGGGTTACCTATATATATTGTGGTATATTACGCAATAACGTGACGCAATATTCTAAAACAACGTCGCAGTGGTATACATCCGTATGCTATACATAGGATGAAATAATCAGCAAGGTGTTCGGTGGAAGCTTAATCGTGATTCACTCGCGTGTGACGGATTCATTGAAGCTTGACGAACGGAATTTCTTCACCACGCCCCCTTACAACGGATGGTAGGTGTAAGCTCGTCGATGTCTATGTCGTGCAGCCGACGCCGCGCAATATACGCAGCCAGCCATCAAGCTGAAGATCATCGTAACCACGCCCACCCACTTCCACATGTTCCGCCACCTGGTTGGCATATCTGTAGATCACGTGGCGTTAAAGTTATCATTGGATGTTGTATATATTTATATATAATAGCTTCGAAGTGACATTAGAAATATATGGTTATAAGTGAAAACTTCATCTAAGTTCCTGGAAAGGATTCTACCAAAATAAAATAACAAATATATATATATATATATATATATATATATATATATATATAATAAATGTATTGAGTTTGAAATATAATGGTATCACACAATGGATATCACATAAACAATAATTGATGTTCATAATCATTTTTTTTTCATAAACGAGCGTCATACCTATAAATATATCATAATATCTGTGCAGTGTTAATATTCAACAGGTAATATATATATATACATCGTTACTATATTAGCATGATATACAGACTGTATAACACAGTATAGACTGTACTACACACAGCGCGGGGTACAAACCGTTACAGTTATCCGAGTCGCAGCACTCGAACGTTAGCCTACATTCGTGTTGGCGATTTAGCGGGCAAATCTCGGTTTTGAAATACTGCCGACCAATGAAATTGTCGCGCGTACAATTCGAGCTCGATGCGCAATCGAAGATGAACGCCTCCTCGGAACCGTACGTCGCTCGTAACATCTGCGTACGTGGGCTACAGGTAATAATGACGTCATGATGTCACGTGATGCGTGCGAATATTGCGTGCGTTTCACTAACCTCCTTATAGACTATTTCGAGATAAATGATAAAAAGATAATATTGAGATAAAAGCGAATAATTATGTTATATGTAATACGAGAAAATAAGAGGAATATAAAGTGTAATTATGACTCATGATATAATAAATATAGTATGAAAATATAGTATAATAAATACAAATATATTGTATATCTGGCGAATATTGTGATAGATATGTCATACACGACCTAATAGTGTGTATGCCCTTACTAAGTCGTCTCACATTACCGACAAGTCGTATGTGTATAATAATAGATTTAAATTAATTGTAATTAATATCTTAAAATAGTACAAAATTATGTTACCCTCATTATTAGTATTTGTAGTATTTGTATTATGAGTGTAATACCTTGCAATTATTATATTTGTTTAACAGTTTATATCTACTGAATATCATATGATATTTACAACCATATGTTTAGGAATGTATATATATATATAATAAATATTATAAAGTTTATATAGTTAAATAGAGTAGAGCGTACATACTATTTATTAGACTATGTTTCAGTTGAATACACCTAATTGGAAATAAAATTAATATTTAATAGTTGATTTTGTTGTTGTAATCGTACATTATAGGGGAAAGTGAACGGCACCTAGTACGGACACTTTAACAATACCTGTTCTTAACATTTTATCACTCAATATGTTATTCAAAAATTACAATATATCTTTATTATATGATTATAGATATTATTGTGATCATAAATTTAAAAAACGTAATACAAAAATCAGTTTATTGGATATATCAGATTAATTTTTAATAATTTAAAAATAAAAAATACTAATTTAGACTATTTATATAATTATGAATATTGTATTAATAAAACATTTTTTGTAGGGTTTATGGTTTCTGAGATACCGAGAGTGTCCGTATTCGGGAACTGTCCGTATTCGGATACTTTCCCCTAATCGTACATTATAATGATACATTAGAGACATCGATTATAGAATAATATAGACATCCGTCTGCGCGGTCATGCGTGACGACACTCACAGGAATGCGCCAGGAACTAGGCGTGAGTGTATGCGATAACAATAGTGATACAGTAAATGATATGTAATGTAACACTTTTCATTGACTTTCTTACATACGACACAATAATTCATTATCAAATACTAATGGAATCTAATAAGTATATCTAATTGGAATCAAATACCTACTAATGGATCAATCTTCATCTGAAAGTAAGTATTGTATATTTATTATATATGATCCATTTTAGAATTAAATAAACATTCAGCATTTGTTGATATACTTATGTATGGTGTATTGTGAATTGTATCCTAGTTGGCTTTAGTTACGTATATATTATATATATACGTTCAATAAAAAATGGTCAATAATAGATTTCCATGAATTTTCAAAATATAATCTTCAATGTGTTCTCCAGAATCGACTCCGGTGTCGTCTTCATGAATGCCATATATCTGTGCTTGCAAACCTTCCTCTAGTCATACCAAATTGATTAGTCAAGATGTACAGATTATAAGTTAGTACACGTATATTATTATAATGGAGTTATAAGAATTGATTTGTGTTAATATCCAATCAATAATTGCAGGAGAAATAAGATCGTCTGAATGTTATCGTAATACTTGGCTAGGTGAATATGTACATGAATATGTTCAAGATGTTCTCCTACATGATCATTTCCGTTATCACCCTGTAGGGATAGTTTATAAATATAGATATATTCCTCGTGTTCTCCAACTTTAATCCAGTATGATCTTCATGAATTCCATATATACGGCATTATATACTGTATATGAAGATATCCTATAATTTACAGAAACCTACATGCATACACAGGTGAATATATGTAGATTATAATCATATATACTTATATTAGTATCATCATACCCTTCATTCCCAGTTTATTATTAAATATATTCTTGTGTTATGTCATAACCGTTTGTCGTTGTTTCCGAAATAAATGAATTAACTATTTTACATGTTTACTTTTTATAAAATATTCAATTTTTGTTCATATATATATATCTATATATATTTGTTACTAGGAGTATATTTATAGGTAAACATATATATTCCAAATTGGAACTTCCAATATTATATTTGTATGGGTATACATATATGTTCCAATATTGTATTTATATAGATAAAAATATATAGGTCACAAACCTATAACCTAAATATATGCTCTAACATATTACCTCACATTCTATATATATATATATATATATATCAGAAATAGGTCAAAAACCTATTACCTAAAAATATGTTCTAATCTATTACCATAATATTAAACATAGAGGTAATAGGCAGAAACCTATTTCCATGTTAAGACATTTTACGATAGGTTATTCAGCAATGCGGTAATAGGTTGTGTTTACAGTGTGTGAGTACGCTTATGAGTAATACCCATAACGAGCGATAACCTATACACACGCGTAGCTATTACCTTGGCTGTCTATACGGGTATAGGGTGGCCTATAGCTGTGTTTGTACGGCTGTAATTTATTACGGGCATAAATAGTAATGCACGGGTGTCGACTATGCATCGACGGTCGTAACACACAGGCGATGCTGTAACAGACTTAGGTGTATATTATTGCGGTATAGTTGTGTATAACTATCTGTACATGATGATGATGATGGCGATGATGAATTTGATGATTTATTCACGCAGAAATACCTAGTTATAATATACTATAAGCGTGCTATACGCTCTAATGTCGCAGAATATATGCAAGGTATACCTGTACCATTTATTTAATTGTCTTTATCATTAACTTGTATATATATACAAGGTATATGTGAAGGCATACGATTAATAAGTATATATGACTATATATATAACTATAGTTAATGATAAAGACAATTCAATAAATGGTACGATATTTATGCCACCGGTAAGTTTGTAAATAGAACAAGTTATCGGCGAGGGGTTCAGGGTTGTAACCATGGTAACCCGTAGTAACCAATGGCTACAGTGGTAGCGGGTCTTCGGTGCGCTATAATCTATATATATATATATATATATATATATATATTGTTGGTAAACATATTTTAAATATATGATGTATTTATCACGAATCGTTTGTATAAACTAATCATTTATAACACTGGTGAATTTATAGTAATTAATTAATATATATATATATAATTTTTTACTTATGTGAATATTCGTTAAAAGCTGACATACTATGGTATGAATACTAATTAGAATTATTAACGTTCATTATAACGAACACTATACACTGTTAAAAATAAGGGTATAACATTATGAAATATATGGTATAACATATGGAAATACGAGTTATACCATACAATTACGTTAAATGGTATAAGATCACATATTATATGGTATAACATTTGATTTTTTTAATTATACCATATAGATTAATTGAAATGGTATAAGATCACAAATTATATAGTATAACATTTTTTTTTTTTAGTTATACCATATAGCTTAATTTAAATGGTATAAGATTACGAATTATATGGTATAACATTTGTAATTTGTAGTTATACCATTAGCTATTAAATATAATGGTATAACTTTATGAATTATATGGTATACAATATGGAAATACCAGTTATACCATAACATTTTAAAATTAAGTTTATATTTGATTGAAAATAAAATGTATAAGAATATAATTCATAATAGTATCCTTCATAATATCCTTAATATAACAGTTTACTTATTGTTGTGTTAAATTATTATAGACATAGCATGTATTGCTTCTAATTGCAATTAAACTGGTTTTCAGAAACTATATAGATTCCCCATAGGGAAATATGTATAAATATACATATTTCCTATATTTCATATACAAATACTTATAATTATTCGAGTATATGTATATATATATATATATATATAAATAATTCTATTTTATTTATTAACATATTCTATTTCCACTCTACACTCAACATGAGAAGCATCTATTTTTCAACACATTACAATATACATAAGGTATTTATACTACATTATATATATATATATATATATATATATATATATATATATATATACAAATTATATCATATTATATATAATAATATAAAAGTTTATATAATATATAATTTTATAATATATTTATATATTATTTATAATATATAATTAAATTGTTAGAATATAATTATATAATTATATATATATATATATATATATATATATATATATATATATATATATATATATATATATATATATATATATATATATATATATATATATATATGTTATAAAGTCAAAGTTGTAGATAGGTATATCGATTAATGTAATATACATTTAAATGCATTTAGCATTACGTAACAGAAATCGATATATCTACATACAACTTTAAACTAGATTTCGGTGTCTCGCTCTGTGTTAAATGCATATATGTCTATAGCCATAGCCATGTAAATGTTTATTTTTCTGGTATTTTATATTGTTATCGTCTGTAAAGTATATTTCGTTATTTGTCTATAGAATAAATTCCACTCGGTGAGATTGCCTCATTCTTCGGTTTGCATCTCATTGGGTAGGTACTATTATTATTATTATTATAATTATTATTATGTTATATTATTATTATGTTCAACAGGTCTTTGCTTTGATTAATAAACTGTATTAGAACATTCACATTATTACATACATATATATTATAAAATTATGATAACTATATGCCAATCATTAATATGCAGGAAACTGTAGAATTATTTGCAGAATTTCAAATTTCATTTAAAATATTAGAAAAACTGCCGGAGAGGAATAGTGAGTTGATGGGGATGATAAAGCATATAACGTATATACACAAATATATAGACGAATATATTGATGTACTAGGTATCGCTACTACGCAAACTGATCAAACAGGTAATTTAGTTATCTAATTAATAACATTAGTTAAATATCTATATAAAATAAATATGCAATTATATTTTATTAGTCCATGGATAGTATACAATATATCCATATATAGTCAATTATTTATTTTATTTTTAGTTCACAATGTAATTAAATTTAAATAATATTACTAATATGTATATATAAATAATGTTAACTGTTTTACAAATATTATCAATATCCTTCTTTCCTTAATCAAATATAGATTATAAAGTGTATAATTAAATATATAATATAATATTTCCTAAAATAGATGCGGGAATCATATATTTTATGATGGGAGTTTGCGAATTATTGAAAAATGAATTTACAATGAAAATAAAGATAAGGTTACTTAATAATTACTTAATAACTATAGATTTAATATTATAGTTATTATATGATTTTTCATATGCTAATTCAAAAGTATAGCCTATACTCTATTATATATATAACTGCAGTAATTAATATAATATATTGGATTTTTCTAATTACAATTCTAACATATATAAAGTATACAATTATAAAGCATACTTTATATAGTATTATCATATATGATATTAACTGTATAAAGTTTCTTATAAGATACATATTTATACTATTATATAATATACAATATTATTATTCATACTCTAGTATACTATATATATATATATATATATATATATATATATATATATATAACTTATATAAATATTTGAATTTTAATTGCAGGAAATAATGACTCCATGGATACATGGATATACATATATCAGAAAAGAGGATGCTTATTATGTGTGTCGATAATTGTTTGGTTTTCGGTCAAAATAATTTATTTCGTATTTTATTAAGTGATATTGTTAATTTTATTTGTTTCACGTAACATGTCCTAAAAACATTAATTGTTTATGTAATTTTGTATCACGTTATTTATTTAAAAATGTATCTGTTAATAAACAATATTGTTACACCAAAATATGTGGTTTTTAGAAAATAAATTATCATTATAAATGTCGATTCCATATATAAATTAATAATATAGAATAGTAAGTTATTATAAACACTGATATAAATTTAAATAAAATATAGTATAACTTTTAATAAATTATGATATAACTTTATATAACATACATTTTAATAAATTATGGTATAACTTTAAATAAAATATAGTATAACTTTTAATAAATTATGGTATAACTTTATATAATATATGGTATACATTTTAATAAATTATGGTATAACTTTATATCAAATATGGTATAACTTTTTATAAATTATGGTATAACTTTATATAATATATGGTATAAATTTTAATAAATGATGGTATTACTTTATATCAAATATGGTATAACTTTTTATAAAATATGGTATAACTTTATATAATATATGGTATAAATTATGGTATAACTTTATATCAAATATGGTATAACTTTTTATAAAATATGGTATAACTTTATATAATATATGGTATAAATTATGGTATAACTTTATATCAAATATGGTATAACTTTTTATAAAATATGGTATAACTTTATATACTATATGGTATAAACTATGGTATAACTTTATATCAAATATGGTATAACTTTTTATAAAATATGGTATAACTTTTTTAATTAGTTATACCGTAAATGGTATACCAGGGCGCCACGGGGTTATACCATTTTTTAATCAATGTTATACCATTTATTTCTAACTATAGTTACTATATATGTATTACCTATACAAAGTATACATATATACAATTGTATTAAGTATCTTCTATAATGTAATAATATTATTTATTGTACCTATACACTTATATACATATTATAATATTATATACATATATATATAATAGATAATTATAATAATTAAATGATAGCTTAGAATATATACCTATGGTAACAATTCTAATCGTATTATGTACATATTATAATATTATATACATATATATATAATAGATAATTATAATAATTAAATGATAGCTTAGAATATATACCTATGGTAACAATTCTAATCGTATTATGTCACATACTTGTAAGGCACACTACAATACAATGTAATATATATATATATGTATATATACATTTATAATGAGGCTGCATCGAATATTGATGGCCTCACATGAACAGAGTAGCAGATATTTCATCACGGATATCCGCAAGAATGCTTTCAAGTGTATTTTACTTATTTGGGACATATTATGTCACGTGACTTTATTATAAATATACTAACGATAGAAAAATGTGTTATTAAATAAAATACAATATTTTGTAATTTGTAATATGTTATATCTATATACCTACAATATAATATTATATATTGTACAATGCACACTGTACACACTCAGTGTGTACATTTTACAGTAGACCGGTTCGTTCGATTCAATTTTTAATCCTTCAGGTAAAATATAATACATATCTATATTTTAGTATAATATGTATTAACAATTTTTATAAAAAAATAGTTACCTTTGGTCACGAAGCATTTAAAGTTTGAAATATAAATTATTATTTTAAGATAAAATGTATAATATTCTATGTATAATAGTAATGACACCATCTTATTATCTTTGATGTTTACAAATATTTAAATTAATATTTAAAATTAATTATGTATTTGTATTATATTTAATGAATTAATATAATATATGCCATTATTTATATTTATTATTAATATAATATCTATATTTCATTTTTATATCTACAAATTACCAATATTAATGTCTCCTAAAACTCGAGAAAATACACCATTTTACAAAGTATTTATTTCAAAATAATTCAAAAAAATAATTAATTTTTTAAAATTAATATATATAATTATACTTTACATAAATTTGAGTGATCAGATTGTATTGCATTGTGGATATAAGTTAGATATAAATGTCCTTTATACAAATAAAATTAAAAAAATTAAAAAATATGTAAACTTATTTTGTATTTCATATTTCAAATAAAAATCCAAAAAAATTTAAAATTGATGTTAATTTTTTATCTAAAAATAATTTTAATTTTTTAATAATTAATTTGAATTGTATTATTATTATCTATAAATTAAATATTTTAATTTTTTAAATTAAATTGTAATAATTTATTTATATTAAATTATACGATTTTTAGATATTTTTTTTGACTAAAATTATTTTATAAAATTTGGGCATCTAGATTGTTATGAAAAATATGTTGTACTGTTAATACTACTTGTTATATATGTTTCTATGATATATCCATAGTTGGCTTTAAAAAAATCATCCAATTTTATAAAAATTGAATAAAACTTATTTCTATATCTCCCCCATGTTAACTTTTGTATGTATTCAATGTTAAAATAAAAAGGTCTCGTGACATAACAATATTTAAGATATAGGTCTACAATTTTAAACACTTATTCATCATAGCATACATAATTGTCACAGATGTGAAGGTTTTTAAAATTGCGAAAAAAAATGTAGTACGAACCGGTCTATTGTACAGTGTATACCAGTGATTTGTTAACGGGTATTTTGTGGTAAATTACTCATCACTATTATTTTTTTTTATTGGAATACTGAGTTATATTGGTCCTAAGCTATGGAATTCACTCCCACCCTATATTAGATCCATAACATCGCTTAAAACATTCATGAAATATATACAACAATTGATCTCAGATGGGAATCTGAACTACTAATATTGTTTGTCATTATTATTTTATTTATTCTACGGCTTATTCTATTTTATTTTATTATTATTAATGGTATTTATTATTTACCTACTTTTATTATTTGTATTCTATATAGGGGAAAGTCCCTGATTACCGACCCCCTCCTAATACCGACCCCTCTCGTATCTCAGTAACTATAAGATATATCAAAAAATAATATATACATGAACTGTTAGTAATTTAATGATAAATATGAAAACGTATTTTGTTTTAAAAAATATTTAATCCTACAATTGTTATTTGATAAAATGTAATATTCTGTTTTATTTTTTTTAATATTTGAATAATAACTTTTTTTAAATCATTGTAAATACTTTATTAATTAAAAGAAAACTTGATTTTGTACATAATATTGTAGAACAATAAAATGTTTATAACTATTATAAAAATAATTGAATTTGAATAACTATTAACCAATATATCTTAATTATAGCAACCCATATTATTTTCCTATTACCGACCCCCTAAATTACCCTAATACCGACCCCATGTGATTTATAATATCCAATCAAAATAGATTCGTATTTTACTTTAAAATATGTCGTAAGTTGTTTATGTACCATTGATATATATTTAGGATTCATAATTCCAGTTGATTATATACATACTGATTAATAAATAAATATTAAATAATAATATACAATATTTTAATATAATTACTATAAAGTTTAAATTTAAATTTAATATTACTATTAAAACATAAATTCAATAAAAAATAAATTACGTCATGTTATAATTAATTATAGTTATGTATATCTACTCTTTTTATTGGATATTATAATAATTCAATTATTTATACTACGATTATTTTAGGGGGTCAGTAATAGGGGAAGGGGGTCGGTATTAGGCACATGTATCCGATTACCGACCCCCCCGTTTATTCTTGTAAATATAATTATATCAAAAATTTAAAATAGCCACTTTATTCATTGCCATAATATTACCCTAATTACAAAATTTCAATTAAATATATTTAATATTGAATAAGTTATTACAAATAATCATTTAGGGGTCGTTAATCGGGGACTTTCCCCTATACACTTTTGAGATGTCATTTATAATATATTTAAGTATCTAAATAAACATTCAATCAATCAATCAATCAATATATATATATATATATATATATATTTATATATATAGTATACATATATTTATGCACAATTATGCGAAAATTTATTTATACACAATTATAGATCACTTCTAAATATTATTTAAGACCTATTTGTATGTTTCGGACAAGGATCGAACACGTGTACTATAGGTATAGTAGGTATATTGCTGAGGCGTCAGACACACAAGCAGTAGGACACGGGTTCGACCATAAAAATAGGTCTTAAAATAATATTTAGAAGTGATCTCATGTGGCAGAAATTGGCTCTTGGATAGAAATTGGCACTTGACCCAAACAAAAACCCAAAGACCATTAGATTGGGAACCACTGAACTAGCCTATGCCTAGAGGATGTACTAACCAGACATCTATTCGCCTGTACGTTGCTCTTGTGGTATGCACAGTCTACCACTCTACTGCTATGTTCTCCTAGTACGTTCCAGTGTCCTTTGTAACAATGCAATCCATTGTTATTCCCTATTGTTAGTGGGCCAGGCGGAGTTAGTAAGTGCATAGGGATACGAACTTAAATAATGCAAATAGTAATTATATATTAATACAGTATATTTCTATATTATTCTACCATAGTGAATATAGTTAATTATTATAATTTATTATGATAATTGTATATTTTTATATACATATATTATATGTATATATAAAGGAATATACTATCCCTTTAAGTCTCAATAGTATACCTAAATAGTATAATTTATAGACAAATTAAATTATCAATATATTGATAGTCAAAATACTATAGTCAAAATATATTTCCACATTTATTTATCTCATTTAAATGATGGCATATGTGTTGCATATTACATAAGTATACAATCGTAGTGATCAGCCTATGTACTCGGGTAGTTAGCTTCTAATACCCCGTCACCGGTCACCCGTTACATAATAAACAATAACAATTCAACACCGAACATCTCCGATATACCAAGACTTCATATAACCTCTATGACCTCCTATAAGCTCCAGAGGTTATAGGAGGTCTTGGATATACGTTCCTTTATTATCCAGTTGTGTTCTATATACTACTATATACACCAATATTTATACCACTATATACACCACTATATACACCACTATATAGCGCGCTATATATACCACTATATACACCGCTATATATACCACTATATACACCACTATATACACCACTATATACACCACTATATACACCACTATATACACCACTATAGTGGTATATATAGTAAGTAGTGTTGTTGTATGATTTATAACCACGGTCTAGCAATAGATTTCACCGGCTATATATAGACTATAGCCTATATATAAATAGCATATAGCCTATAACCTATAACCTATAACCTATACATAGATACTATAGTGACGTTATCGCAGGTTGTCACTGATTGTATAAAGATAACAATTACTGTTATGGATTCTGCGTATACAGTAACCTATTCAGGTTACTGATTAGTCATGGTTAATCATATAGTATACGTGTATGTGGCTTTATATATAAATACTATATATTACTCACTGTATACTATAGTAAATAGGTATTAACTATATCTAAATAAAATTAAATATTTACAGTATAATAATTATTGGTAGTATATAATAATATAATGTAATATTTATATATATATATAAATGTAAACCATAAGAGCTAAACTTTTAATAATAACACCTGTATATATGATGTATAAATTAACATATCTATAGATAAGTATACTCATATATATATATATATATATATACTTATATATATATATATATTATATATATATATACATATTTAATAACATATATAATAAATGTATGTGATAATAGCGGCATCACAGAAAGGGTAGTTACAGTAACCAATGTTCAGTAGTCTATGACGTATGGTATGACCATAGAGCTATAGAGAAAAAGTTAGAGCTAGAGATCTTTCTCTCTAGCTCTATGGGTAGAACATAAAGCGACCTACTGGTATTATAAGTACGAATTCGCCGCGATAATTACATATATACATAGATAAGATTATAATATGATAAGATGATAAGATGATAAGACGCGCGTGAAATTGTAGTTACCTATTAAAAACGCCGACACTACGATAAACAATAGATTCATTGTGAAGTACGTATCACTAATGACACACACACGCGCGCGCAGGTAGATACGGTCTTACTACAACGCACGCATACACCCACGCGCACGCACGCACGCACGCACGCACACACGACGATGATTGTTTTAGAGTTACTATCGATAATGAGGCATACCACATCGTCGTCGTGTAAAACGGCATCTCTTTCTTAGTCATGTGACAGCGCTATCAACCAATCAGCGTGGTGTACGTTATCCGAAGATACTGATGTGATAGCGTAACGTGAAGGACTATCGCAGGCTATTCTTTAGACATCCGGGTTAAGTGAATCAAGTGAATCACACGCGTTTACGGCAACATACATTATTCGTATTAGCTAATATTAGCTAAACTAGTTTAATGATAAATGATGATTTTATAATTAAGTAAAATTATATAAATCATGATATTATATATATATGTACATTGTACATATATCTGAAACTATATCTATATATATATATATATATACGTTTACCCAATTGTGATTTATTTGTATATATACAATATACTTTACTTGTACTTATACCCATAGTTATATATGTACTTGTACATATATATATATATATATATATATATATATATATATATATATATATATTAGTATATGTAGGGGAATTATGTCTAATACGGGCCACTGTGTAATACGGGCCACTGCGATATCTCAGTAACTATTGTTCAAATAAAAAAAAAATATATACACGATTTATTCAGTTTCAAATTTCTATTAATAATGAATATTTTTTATTTTAATATGTGCATTCATAATTCTAATATTGATCATTATATCAAAAAATAGTTTACAAATGAAAATTTACTAAATAATAATTTATTTATCAACTATTTTCGTTGATAAATCTACTATTAATTAAAAATGTCAAAGCACCATTGGAAAGTTTAATTAAATACGAAGAATATAAATGTATACATTTAGCTTTATATTCAATATTAAGTATGTGAGGGGTTGTTTAACAGATGTATGAAATGTTTGCAATACGGGCCACCTAATGTTAGTAATACGGCCCACATGACCAATAAAAATGCTTGATTCTATGTTACTATTTTATAATATCATATCACTGAAATAAAATGTAATATAAATTCGTGCGACATCGTGCGTGTATTCATACCATCGATATAAAGAAAGTGTATTTATATCGAATATTCATACATGCGTTTATTGATAGATCGATCGATTACGAGAGTGTTTATAATGAATGTGTACATTATTATCATAGAAATTACAATTAGGTGATTCTAATATATATATATATATATATATATATATATATATGATTATTACACCGCATGTATGCATATTCACGTATACTCATATGTATGGTAATATATACATACATATATACACTGTATACTCATGAATGCGTACACTGTTAAACATTAGGGAACAATGAGTACCTTTTAGGGTGTAATAGTGTCCCCATAGCAGTACCCTAATTAGGGTATAATTTTAATAAATACGACCAGTACCCTAAATATGATAAAACTGTACCCTAAAGAATATTAGCTGGTTGTACCCTATTTATATGATACCGTATACCATAATGCAAGTGTATAATATATAACGTAATTAAATTGCATGATATGTAAATTTAATAGTCACGTACATTAATATTTAACATAGCTGTACCCTAATAAATATATAAGTATAGCATAGAATATACCCTAATGCATTTAACAGTCAGGTACCCGCATATTTAACATATATGTACCCTAATAAATATGTATATTGTACCCTAGTGATGACGACCCTTTAAAAGTCTAGTATACCCTATTTAGGGTACATGGCAAATGTTGGTGATATTTTAACGATCTGTACCCCATAAATTGAATTCGCTGTACCCTAATGTTTAACAATGCATATAATCATATACGAATATCCATATGTATTGATAAAGGCATATTATATGTTTAAATATATATGCATTTATAATATTGTACATATATTTGAATATATGAGAGGGAATATGTGTAATCGTATATGTACGATTGTATTATATATATATATATATATATATATATATATATATAACCAAATATGTATACGAATAGATACATACTCATATATATATATATATATATAACTTTTGTAAATGTGATATTATTTATAATTATATCAGTGTATCAATTTAAATATTAAATAATAAAATCATAATTGGTATCTATAGATATCTATAATTATCGATTATAATCGATAATAAATATTATATTGAAATATAATTGATATAATATAATAAGTATTAAAGCATAATGTACATTTTAATATACAGTATAATTAATATTATCTAAAATTAGTGAGAATGGAAATTATTGTTAGCTCATCGATATGGCATATAATACATATCTATCGAGACAGTAATTATATTGATGTGCATTGTTTGTTTAAAATATAATTGTGAAAGAAAGTCGTATACGTAGATCTATAGATGTTACAATGTATTTCATTTTAAGTAATTATAATATGAATTACTGATTTATTAATGTGTGTATTAATAATAGATATATAATGTATACAATGTATTATTATTTCTATGGTATTAATATTATAAACCATATGTTTGGTAAATAGTTTATATATATATACAATTATATGCTTATGATTATATGATATTATTTATAATACATAATTTATAATAATTATATATATATATATATATATATATATTTGTCTATAAATAATGAATGTTATCTCATTCCTAATTTCCATTAATTATTATATGATTTTATATCATATTATTCTACATATAGGTTGTATATATTTTCATCGTTGCATTAATTTCCTAAGTCAGTTGGTAGAAAATAATTATAAAATGTAACATAGTCTCAAGAAATACATATGTATAAATGTTTACATTATTTAGCATAGTATACGTCATATAGAACAATTAAAGTTATAACTTTGCGTATAGCGTATACGCTCTATTGATATTCTATAGAATTTATTTAATTCATTTTATTGATACTTTTTTCATTGTTATTTATATTTTATTTATTTTATCTAACTTAATGTCTAACTTAATGTAGTTAGATTATAATATTTATATATAGCTCATTTTGATAACAACATTTTTGTTTATTCATATCAATTATTGTTGTATTTATTTATCGACATTTTCTTTTATTATTTATTTTATATTATATACACCATTTTCAAATGTATTCAGTGAATACTATTCACTAATACAAAACATATATAATTAATTATTAAATTTAGTTTATATTATTAGTTTATATTTTTTAATTATATTTTAATATTGTTAAATTCTCTATATCCTGCATATATACATATACCAAAGATTTTCCGAAGGAAAGATATAACACTTACGTGAAATCGTGTAATTCGAATTTGTATACAAAATACCCTGGTGCCACCTATAGCGGGTTACTTTTAGGAACTATGTGTTGTTTATAATGTAAATTCGTATTTAACTATACATTTTTTAAATGTTAAATAATATGCTTTAAATTAATATTTATACTATATTTACCTATGATGAAAACTAAGTGTTCATTACTAATATATAACAAACAAATATGATATGTATGTTTTAAATGCAAAAGTATATATTTAGTGAGTAAAAGCTAATTTATATTGCATGTAATTTAATAGAGCAATGAAAACATTGTTGTATGCAAACAGAGCCGAACCTAAATCTATTTCAGTGATTTCGATACTACTGCTAGCAGCGGTTAGGGATATTACTAAATTACGTTGCATGCATAGGGAGTGTTATATCTTTGGTTCGCAAAATCTTTGCATATACTGTACAATATAGATAGACATATATAATGCATCGTAATATTATTAATGTATATATAGTAGACCATATATACATATATATATATATAAATATATATATATATTATGTGTGCCTAACGCCGTTCGATATACAGGCACATATTATAACATATAGTTCAGTACAAAGTTTTATTTTATATTTACTATTCTAAATACTATTCTATTAATAATCATTAATACAATTAAAATTCATCATACAATTCAATATATTATTATGCAATACATTTTGATTCATTTGATTTCTATAGAAATCGATATTTTGTTTATAAATATATTATACATGTATACTATATTTTAAAATTATAATATTATATATTAATGTAACATGTTCATCTAATATTTCTACACCTAATACCATATAGGATCTCTAAACGGTTCCTAGATGGTATTAGGTGTAGAAGTATTCTGTATAAATAGAATTATATAATCACTCTATTAACTATACCCTAACAGTATATTGATAATAATACATATTAGTAATCGATAATAATATCATTTAATAATTATATTCCATATTAAATATATAATAAATATATTAATTATCATACTTTGTGTTCAAAAAATGAATTGAAATTAAAATAAATTAATGACAAACATTCATTAATAATGATTACAATAAATATAATAAATTTTAAGATTTGTAGTGAACTTGACTTCAATTCAACTACTACTACTACTACTACTACTACTACTACCACTACTACTACTACTACTACTACTACTACTACTACTACTACTACTACTACAACTACTACTACTACTACTACTACTACTACTACTACTACTACTACTACTACTACTATTACTACTAATACTACTACTACCACTACTACTACCACTACTACTACTACTACTACTACTACTACTACTACTACTACTACTACTACTACTACTACTACTACCACTTATTTAAATTAAATTATGTAATCAATTATTTACTTTATACCTGTATATATATATAGAAATAACGAAGATAGTATCTACTAGATACGTATGTTACATTAGTAAGTTGCCGTAGTTAACTATAGTTCACCATATATGGTCAAAATTAGTTTAAATCACTGAAATAAATTAAAGTATGCGTGATAAGTATTCTTATAGCGTGAAAATTGTATCATCAATATAACAATTCATTTGATTGGTTGAAAAATGATAACTAGTTTCGCCATCTATTGGATGTTTTACCCGGCCCGTATTAAAACCACCTGGCCCGTATTACAAACATTGTTTGCAATACGGGCCGGGTACATTTTAGACGATACATAACATTTTGACAACAATTGAAATTGTAATGTTATTGACGTTTATAATATCTAAATCGTGATAAAATTTCATTAATTTCTCATCATAAATAAAAAAGTTATTTGATAACATAAAAAGTGGCCCGTATTAGACATAATTCCCCTACTTTTATATGTACTTATATTAGTAGTTGACCTGTAATAGACGATGAGGCCTAATTCTGTTCAGTATCATACAATTATAGGTTTTCGCTACTAATGAACTACGACTTATACCACGATAATTACTATCTAGACTAAGATCTCCTTTCTTGGGTATTGGAATTATATTCAAAATAGACCATTGTTTTGGCTTCATTTTATCTAATAGTGCTTTGTTACAGAAGTAGAGGATAATGTCATCTATAATATATCGTTATAATACTTCTGGCAGTATTTAATCAACACCGCAGCTTTTACCTTCTTTATTTACCTATTTTGCCAACTTTTACTCATACATTTCAAAAGCTCCACGCTTTATCTCTAGAGGTTGTATAACTTGTATTATCATTTCATTTTCGTCTTCAATATTTGGTGGTTTTCCTAATCAATTCTGAAAGTGTTTGTACCAAGATTATATACGTTCTTTTTGGTTCTTTCCTTTTATCATTCTTTTTGAGTTGTTTTTCTACCAGTGATTTCATTTATTAATTCCCAGCTTAATAGGTAATTTCTGTTGAGATCAGGATTCTCATTTGTTTGATCATTTCGTATAGGGTATCAACTGCAATATTTATATATGCTATATAATTTATTGCGCGATTCAGTATTGTTATGTTGATTAGTCTCATTTGGATTGTCTTCATACTCTCTATTTTCTATATGAGTGTCTTCTCTAGCTCTAGAAACAGTATTATCAGTGGATGGATAGATTTTATTTGTTTTAATTAAAAGTAGAACTAGTTATCTTGTAACTGCAGCATTTATATCTATGAATCGTTCATAAATATCTGAAATGTTTTCATCGCCTTGCAAGATAAATCGATTTTTTATTTCAACTCCATATTTCTCCTGAAGGGTCATGTCAGATTTAAACAAAGGCCAGTTATAAAATAGTTTTCTTGGTAATGTCTTCCTATTCGCTCGCAAACTTACCATTACTTTAGATGATACGATTCGATGATCTGAACCTATGATAGAAAAAGTGCTATATGCTTCCACATTTGTGATACTGTTTCTCCATTTTGTCATTAAGATATAGTCAAGCTGATATTTACTGCAGCACGGATCCATATATGTCAAAGTGTATTCAACTTCTTTTGAAAACATGTATTTGTTATTACTAATTGTTTTTCATCTATAATATCTATTAATAATACACCATTTTTATTTGTTTCTTGATGATATGTAACATTTCCGTCATCTTTTCCTATCTTTGCATTAAAATATCCAATAATTATTAAGATATTGTAATGTAGTATAGTTTCTATAGCTCTTCTAAGTTCATCGTAGAATTTGTTTATAACTTCATCTTCGCTAGAATTTGTTGGTGAATTTTGCAGGATTTCCATGGAATGTGCTCATTAATATTCTCTCAGAGTGTGATATAACATCGCAAAGTGAGTTTATTGATATTGTGTTTAACATTATACCAATTCCTCCTGTTGATGCACCTTGATTAATTGTCCATGCTGATGTTGTTATAAGTGTGCTATTTCTAATATTATTATACTTAATTAGTTATTATACTAAATAGTTGCATCATACATAATTCGATGTTCCTGTATTCCAAGAATATCTAGATTATGGCTTTCGAAATTAAACTTGAGTTCTAGTTGTTTATATTTTTCTCCAATATTCTAACGTTCATAGTTGATACAATTATTTCTCGTTTGAATCTTAATAGTTTGGCCTTATTACCTACGCGTTTCTCAAGATCTACCATTCCTTGCGGGTTAGGAGTAGCTCCGTCATACTTCTTCTTAGAGATCGTTTCGTTTGAAGGGAAGGTTATATTATAGACTTTAACAGTAGTGGTGTTTGCTGTTAACCCTACTTATCATGTCTTTCATTTGCCAATACTGCTATGGGCGCAACTAATATAGCAGTGCGTTTTATTTCAGAGTATCACTCTCTTAGCCTTTACCTAAAGAGGTATTACTACAAGGCAGCAGACATATTTGGAATCAGAGTTACATTCTCCTAGATCCCCTACAATTTAGCCTGGATACTAAATAAACAGTTTACCGTGGTATGCCAATTGGATGCATTGAAGGAGTATTGACTTGTAGAACAATAAACCATCAGGAAAGGACTTACACGTTCGGCCTTCCTTTACGCTTATTATGTCTAGATGGTGGCTGTATCTATAGAGGGATACTAACTACAACGCTATAGTCTACAAACTATGTGCATTATGCAACATACCACAAAATTATAATAATTATATATTAGTATTATATATATATATAAATCAACTGTCTGTGTGGATCAGTTGATAAGGCGTCATACATACAAGTAGTATGACAT
>OZ025239.1:52936216-53048716 GCA_964019155.1 Osedax fenrisi | reverse complement strand
TATATATATATATATATATATATATATTAACATTGTTTTGATTATATATTTACTAGCATTTATGTGTAGGTAATTTACTAGCATGTATACCTATGTATAGCTTGTTTTGATAAATTACTTGTGTATAGTTTAATTATATATTTACTAGAATTTATATGTGTATATATGTATAGCTTATTTAGATAAATGATTTTTGTATAGTTATTATTTATTTATTGTAATTATATATATATATCGATTTTTATAATTATATAATGACACGTATAAAATAGTCAATAAACTTGCAAAACATCTGAAGTAAAAAGAAGGAACATTTTTATTTTATAACATATATATAATATATATAAATTCTATAAATATAAAATGTATATATAGATAAGAAAACATGTCTATTATATAATTTATATACCCTGCGCAGTAGTACAATATGGCACTGAGCAGGACAGCTACAGTAACATCGCAGTAACATCTGTATAGTTATAAATAGAATACAGAACTTTACTTTTTGTGTCCTTTATATACCCTGCTCAGTAGTATAATATGTTACTGTTTATTTATATGTTTATTAATTATTAACAAGTATATATACTTGTTTTAATATAGAAAGAATAACATATTATACATTTTAATTATTTTAATATATTGATTTAATTTTTATTTATGCAAATTAATTATTAATTATTATTTTACTTTTATATTTAAGTTAATATACTGCTTTTAATAAATAAAATTGTATTTTAAAAACTAAACTTATTTAAGTAATCCTATGTATTTTTCTAAATTATCATAATCTCATTAAATTGACACATTGATCTACAATTTTAATCGTAATTATATTGATAATATAATTGGAAATCATGTTGAACTAATTGCTCAATATTGAATATATAGCAATTGAATATTGATTAAAGTGTACATATTAAAATGTTATTATTATTGTATTTAAAATTTAGTTTAGAACTTAAGTTGAACTTAAGTAAATTAGTTACCATTGACTTAAGTTGAACTTAAATTTTGAACTTAAGTTTTTGATGTAAGTTGAATTCTGGGTTATTATATATAGGAATAGAAAATACTTTATATGACCCTTATTTATCCTTACCAGTATTCAGAAAGTCCGTTATTCAGTCCTTATTTATCCTTACCAGTATTCAGAATATCCGTTATTCAGTCCTTATTTATCCTTACCAGTATTAAGAAAGTCCGTTATTCAGTCCTTATTCGTCCTTAGCAGGATGCAGAAAATTACTTTTTTAGTCCTTATTCGTCCTTAGCAGGATGCAGAAAATTACTTTTTTAGTCCTTAGCAGGATGCAGAATATTACTTTTTTAGTCCTTATCAGGATGCAGAATATTACTTTTTTAGTCCTTATTCGTCCTTAGCAGGATGAAGATAATTCGTTTTGTAGTCCTTATTTTTCCCTGCTTACATGTATAATAGATAGGCCGATTGTTACAAATAAGGACTCCTGCAGGAGTCCTTATAAGGACGCCTGCAGGAGTCCTGTGCAGTAATTATTGTTTGTCGGGTACTTTATAATATTGATTTGATATTAGCTTAACTGTATTACACTCAAAAAACTAATATTTAAATATGTACTACAATTATTATATAACATATAATATATATAAATTTTTTTTAAATAACATCGATATATTGATAAGAAAATATAAAAATATTACTTTATAATATTGATTTTATATATAACATTTATATATGTTCTACAATTATTATATAACAAATAATATATATATTTTATAAAAATAACATTTATATATTGATAAGAAAATATAAAACTATTACTTTATAATATTGATTTTATATTAGTTGAATGTATAATTTCATTACTTTATAATTTATTTGAATTTATTTATTGTTGACTTTTCAAATATGTTTTACTCTGAATAAATTGTGTTGATATGTTTGCATGATATATATATATATATATATATATATATATATATATATATATATATATATATATATAAGTGTAGATACAATTACTGAAGCGATCCACATAATTTATTTTGCTATATATAAATAACATATGTATGCACAATTCCAGAGAGACAATATTAAAAATATAATTATGATGTATATGAATTTATAAAATTGATGAAAACATAAAATAAAATAAAAGTATGTCTATTATTATATATGTATAATATATATTTTTTAATTTTGGTTGTTTCTAGGATTATAGATATAAATGTCCTTTTTATATAACAAACAACAAAAATTTTAAATTCAAGGAAGATATTTTTCGAAACACCCAATAAACGTAGGCTGTGAGTTCCCTACCTCTATACATGTTAATTCAATAAAATGGCCGTCCCATGGCGATATCCCCTTAAGGCAAAATGATACATTTTTATAATCCAGTAGATGCCAAAGGAACTTTGTTTCAGACACTTGAATTAAATGTTTATTTTCAATTACTATTTCAAATTGTATATCATTTCTAAAAGATATGCAGTGAGTTTTATCAATGTTAATTCTCAACTTATTTGCAATTACCCATAACATTATTAATAGTTGGCTGAAAAATCACTAATTATAATATTTGTGTCATCGGCAAATAGTATAAAAGTATTATTATTTGAGCAAGTCGTCATTAATAAATATAAGAAAAAAGAGCTGCCCTAGAATAGATCCTTGGGGGACACCGATATCTATATTAGTGGTATTAGACCTACAGTTATTGTAATTTGTAAACTGCCTTCTGTCTAAGATATGATGATAACCTTGATAGAGGTAATTTACAACGTAAAAGTCAAGCTTTGTTAGAATTATTTCATGGTTAATGTTTCAAATGCTTTTTTAAGTCAATAAATAGACCAACACAGTATTTATTGGAGATCAGAGAATCAATAATTACTTTTTGAAGGTTTTCTATAACATGGAGGGTACTGAGGCCTTTCCGAAACCAAAATTGTGAACTACTAATTATGTTATGAAAATCACAGAAAGAATGTAATCTCGATAAAAACTATTTTTCTAAAATTTTCGAAAATTTAATAGTTAAATATAAATGTCTATAATTATTAAATTCATTACAGTTATCAGATTTATAGGTGGGAATAACTTTGTATTTTTTAAAAAAGAATCGAAAAGTGCCTGTTAAAAAGAAAGATTAAAAATATATGTTAAAGATTTGGCTATAGTGGATGAGATTAATTTTATGAGTTTCATGAATATATCAACTTCATCCTTAGATATTTTTGGAGAAAAATTATCAATAGTTTTAATGACCTCACTAATTTGTATAAGAGATACAAATAATGAAGATTAATTACTATTTTTAAGGTAGTCGTTGAATGAGATATTAGGCGAATAAATGTTTTTAGCTAATTTACTACCAACTTGTATAAAGTGTTCATTAGATTTATTAGCTATACAATAGTATCATTTTTATTTCCTTTCCATGTATATCAAGTACTGATATTTTTGGATGATTTTTTTAATAGGATTAATCAATGAATTTAAAATTGACTATGTCATTTTAATGGATTTAGATTTTTACCTACTGTTATCTAAAGATTTAGTATAAAATTCTTTTTACACTTTCTTATAATATTCGTGAGATCATTTTTATATTTTTTATTTATCCTAAGATTATTATCATTTCTATTATTTATAAATTTTATATACAGCTTGTTTTATTTAAATTCTTTCTTTAAAATATTTGTAAACCAAGGAATATCTTTTTTGAGATCATTTTTTTTTAGATTTTTGGTTTTAATACATGTATAAGGGGATACGCTTGACCTGAAAAAATCAGTAAATATAAAAAATTATTTTTTGTTGTTGATAAATGTAATAAACTATATATTTATCTATAACATATCCAAATATTACATCATAAAACGATCAATAAAGTATACAAATCAAACTTTTACAATTCTTTTAAATTTAAACATCAACTTTTTTGTATATAAATATTTTAGATGTCATTTTATCAAATCTGATTATCTCAGAATAATTATTTTAGCTTAATTTTAAATCTCAAAGTCTATTTCTCTCAAAATAATGCTTGTAACTTGATGAAATTCTCAGTATATATCACATTATGTCTATATTATAAAAATAAAGGCTTATTCAATTATTTTCATTATATCATATATAAAAATAGTTTCAAATAAAAATAAAAATATTTTTTTTACTATTACTAGATGTCTTATATTTCCGAAAATAAATAATTATATCTTATAATCCTTTATTTGCTTGTAAATAACAATTCACATTATAGTAAGCCGTTTACAGAATTAAAATAACTTAATTATTTTTAGACTAATAGACTTTTTAAAAAAACAAAAAACCCTATATTTTTACATTATTACGAGTGCTCAGGTCAAGCGTAACCACTTAATCATAAATGTTACTAAAATATGTTATAAATAGGTCAAGAGAAATATTAATATTTTCATATTTAATAAATAACCAGTATGTCTCATTAAGTTATTTCATTAATTCATTAATATTGTTAGTATTATTTATATTGTGCTCTATAATTGGAACATTTTGTTTACATTTGAAACGTGTTTTATTTAATTTCATTAAGTTAAAAAGTGGCAAGTGATCAGTAAATTCGTATTGTAAAATATCAGATGAAATATAAGAAAAATGTCCATTATAAAATATTGTCAATCAATGTAGATTTATTATTAGTGATACTTGTTGGTTGATTTATAGACTTAAATAGATTTTGTAATTGCTATGTGCTTAAAAAGAATCTATAATAGTATTGGAATTAAGTATGTCAATATTATAGTCCCCACAGTGAAATATATGTTTACCATTACATTTAACATACATTGAATTTTTCAATAAAATTATTGAGATAAACAAAAGAATCTTTTTCCAATGAGGGAGATCTATAAATTCAACTGATTATAATATTTCTAGTATCAAGTTTAATTTCTATAGTAATCAATGTAAAAATTACTAAGAGATAGAATGATTATTTTATTTGTAGAAAATTAACTTTTAATAGAGATGCCATCAGATTTTGTTATTTCTAATAGTATGAAAAGAGGTATATCCCTGTAATTCAAATAGATAATATTGAATTCATTGAACCAAGTTTCTCATATTGAAATAACATCAAATTTATAATGTATAGAGTTAAGACTCCCTTCATCTAAACAAGGCTATTTTAGCTCTATCTAACAATTCTAAGGATTAATAACTAATATAGATAATTACTTAATTTTTTTTTTATTCAACAGATACTTTCCTCCATCATATAGGTTATTTCTTTATATAAATGTAGTTAATTTAAAATGGTGTAAAAAATAGTCTCAATTAGTTAAATATTTATTTTTTATTTTTTTCATTAAAATGCAAGTTTATCATTATTTATTTAATTAATATAAAATATAATAATAAATCCAACAGGATTCATATAAATGTATATGTTATGCATTTACAATAACAATTTCAGATAAAAATAATAAAAATTAAAATAGTAGTAGGTTTTTCCTAAGTATTTACTAAGTGAAAAAGTAAAAAAATTAGAAAATTACATTCAGTTTAATATAGAAAATTTAAGTAAATATAATACATACAATTTCCTATCTATTTCAAAGAATTATTATATCGATTACGTTCATAAAACACTTTATATTGGTATAAATATACAAAAATAATTTGAGAAATTTTACAAATTTATATATAAGATATTAAACAGAAAATATGTAATACATTTTTTTTGTTAAAATAAAAATATTTATCATATTTTAACTCGCGAGCCTCCACCCTTAAGTAATAACTTTAAATTATCAAAGTTTTCAACTATACTTCTAAAATTGAATTGTAGTACTGATGATGTATTTAAGTTGTATTTAATTTATTAAGTTCATTCATCAACATATAAGGAGAAACCTGGTCAAAATTATAATTGAGATTCGCAGGATCATTGCAGAGTTGGATCATTATGAAATTGATTATCAATCATGATCAGGTGTAAAATGTAAATAAGATGTATTAAATTAAATATGAATAGAAATGTAAGATAAAAATGATTATAAGGAAGTATAAAATTGTCAAATTAAAAACATATATGTAGGTTTTATATAGAATAAAATGAGTAAATGAGTATGTATACATATATTTATAATGAGCAAGGACAATTAAAAGTAAAAAACAAGAACATAAACTGATTTTTTTTATGTATAAAATAGTATTGCTAGGTTTAAAAATGTAATAATAAATAGTCAACATTTTTCAATAGGGAAAAAAGAGTTTGATTTATTGATATAATTTTTATAGTGATTGATGAGATCGTAAGGTGATATTGTCAAAATGACATCATCATTATCCTTTAGCATACAACATATTAATCTATTATAATACCATGAACTATTGGTTAACTCATCATATTTTAAGTAATGCAATAAATTACTCTTTATCTTGAGTTAGATCTTCATTAATATAGATTTTATAATTTAAAGTATCTTACTTTCTTAATTTAATATATATATATCTAGTATATACAACAAAATAAATTAAATGAATAGTATTATGTGAACATTCTTTTGAATATACCCATTTATATCTTGTATCTATTTACATGTAAATTCATGTTATGGAATGGGGACACAACCCTCCAATTATATACAGAACAAATAATTACAAATAATATATAAAAAATTACTATTACTAATATTATATAAATAATTATGTATAAATTAATAATTATATACTTGTATTTAAATATTATTTTTCAGGTTTTATTTAATTCTTTTTATAATATTCAACACATATATGTTTTTCATTTATGAATAATACTATATCATAAACTATAATAGTTATATATATTTAACTTATAAATATTATAATGGAATGTAATTAACTAGTTAACCAAATGTTGTGAATATAAAATGCATCAATATATATATATATATATATATATATATATATCTATAACTATATTACAATTATTATATAATATATTTTAAAAATGAATATGCAAAAAGTATATACAAAAATATATGTACATTTATGGAAACTATATTTATTAATTGATATATAAACACTTTTTGGATTAATCATATATATTACGATACATGTCTATTACGTCATATAATAAAATATATTTAACCATTATAGTTTGAGTGATCTTATAATTATAAAAATATTAATCATTTTATTACTATAAACGAATATATATATATATATATATAATATATATTATATAAATATTGTCCAAATTCCATACGATTGTCATTATTCATGTATCACTTTTCACCTATTATAAATGAGAAAATAAAGATCAGATATAGTCTATATATAATATAATATTAGCTCATTGAAACCTGATAGGTAGTAGAGAAGATTATCCTCATTCCTATAGCCGGATTGCCCTATAACGATAAAGATGTAATAAAAGATCGTATTTCATTTAGCCATGCACAGTGTGTCGCACACATATCGCCAGATATACATGCATACATATAATAGCACACAAGATTGGGTGTGCTTTTTGTAGCATGGAAACTTGGTCAGATGATCAGACTACCGTTGTATCTAGGCAATGTATCAACTGAGTGACCATCTGACCACACCGCTAGACTATTCAAACCTGTCAGTCCTCATCCCAAATAATTTTCTATACGTATATGTGAATACGTGAACATTTGGAATATCAAGGGCACCCGTACATTTGATCACATAGAACAGCGTCTTAAGCTGGTCTAGGCTTGACATCTTGCTCGGTGTCAGGTAAGTTTTGTCGTAGGAAATCAGTTTGTTATAAACCTATGTATAGAAATTAGACGCTATGCTTGTATATAGTATATTTACGGTATAATATTATAATGGTTGTATAAATGATTATACAAATTAATTTAAATTTATAATTTTTTAAATAATATTTATTTATATATATATATAATTAGTATTAGTGTTGAAAATGGGTCATTATTTTGAAGCTTGAAACATACCTAAAATACTAATTTAATGTTTCGAAACATTATATTTGAAAGAGTTTACTGTTTCGAAATAATTTCAATTTTTGACGAGATCTTTCGAAAAAAGTTGAAAAAATGGATATATTGATTATTTCATAATCTAAGCTAATTACAGTAATTCTATTAATTACATTAAATGTTTAATTATTCTCTTCAGTATTGCAACTAATATAAAATATTATAAAGATAATTTTATAAAATTATGAAGTTAAAAAGAAAATAAAAGTTGAAATCCCAAAAAAATATAGATTTATATTTTTAAAATGTATTCAAAGTCAAGCTAAATACAAAAAATTAAATTTATTATAATTAATAAATTACAAGTAATGTATCATAGTGATATTACATACACACACATAAATATATATATTATATAATATTAATTTGATGTAAACAAAAAGGATAGCTTAAATCAATATTCTAATTATGCGATTTGTTTAAAGTATGTTATAATCATATATCAATTTTCTGTGGAATAGGTCTGTATCAACATCTTTCGTTTGTTACGCTGATCGAGTAGAAATAATCATTCAATTGGCGGCACTCTATATTCTCTCTTGCATGGTAGGCATTTAAATCTACGCACTTGCAAATAGAAATATTCAATAAAACTTCACATTTCTCCTGATGTTTATAATATTTTGTAGATTTAGATTTTTTTAGAGACTTTATATTAGCAATGTAGCATTTTAATATATTTATTAGAGTTTTAGTTTTATAATATTTTACCATATACGAATGCCAGATTTCATTAATAATCTCTAATGTTTTGTTTATCGCGAAGATTTCATTCTCGTTAATCGTTAAAAAGTGACACATCGAAATAAGTAGGAAATTTTAACCTAAAAATTTCCTTTCCACTAAACGAAAGCGTACTGTTATCACATAGATCCATGTGTATTATATGGTATAATAATAAAAAAATGAAAAATAATTATATGTTGTTAAATTTAAATATTGAATGTAACCAATCAATTCGCTCGCGATTACGAGATTAAATTTGTTCTATGATTTTCGAGATTATTATTTTTCACTTTTTTAAAATGTGTCTTGAAGGCTGAATATTGCACCACAAAGTTTTTTTGTTTACATAATTATATTCTAATTTATTAAATATTTCTATTCTAGTAGTACGCATATCCATGTTTAGAAATTAAATCACTCTTAGTGTACACTGTACACTGCGATAGGGCCTTAAAGATTTTTGAAATAAAAAATTATATTATATTAAAATCAGTAAATATAATATATTATCTATAAAATAATATATGGCTTGATGCATAAAGGTTAAGTATCAGTCTCATAATTGAGCATTTATAAATACAACCATATATAAATAAACATAAAAATGATAGTAAAATATTTATATTTGTTTTTTAAACTGATATTACTGCTCTTTATTTTTAAACTTAATTTTGATTCTTTGAAAATCCATAATTGTATCTACTTGATAAATACATATGAAACTTTCAGAACTTAAATATAATAAGATATGACATTTTTTGTTATTGAAAATTCTATTTCTCATGATATAATAAAGATTTTTACATAATTTAAATTTAGTAATATTATTATTATTTAATAAATTGTATTATATAATGTTAAATATTTTCCAGAATTTTTAAATGATGAGAATATTAGTTTTGAAAATTAGCGTTTTAAAAAAAGTAAAAAATATTGCTAAAAAATAAATATATATTTTTGTAATTTTATTATCAAATCTCTATCTAATTACAATCATTTTCAGTATATACAATACACATATAATATTAAACATACTGTACAAATTTGACCAAGTTTAGTTAATTATTGACTGATAAATAGCAATTTTCATAAGAAAAAACAAATATTCTGAATTAAAATTGATGTTAAAAATTGACTATATTATTTATCTGATTTTTGACTTTTATTATTATGGTAACAATTATTTTAGCTAGATCTTATAATGTTTATATTATATTTATATAACTTGTATAATTTGTCATTATTTTGACATAAATTGCATCTTGATTAATTATTAAAAAACAGTGTTATAATATAGTCAGACACACAAGCAGTAGGACACGAGTTCGACCCTCGTCCGGACCATTAATTAATTTTATAAAATGGGTCTTAAAATATTATTTAGAAGTGTATTATATAATTGTGTATAAATAAATTATCGGCTCTCGTTAAAACCATGGATGCCTTAACATGAGAGCGGCTTCGAAGGGACATTAGAGCCATATATGGTTATAAGTGAAAACTTCATCTAAGTTCCTGGATGGGATGAAAGGACTCCACCAAATAAAAAAAAAATAACAATATGTAAACAGACATTTTTGCGCCATTTTATTAATAATTATTTTATTAGAAATAAGTGGTATTATAAAATTACATTTGTTATGCTTTATATATATTTTTAACATATGATATTTTGACATATCATATATTATACATTTACAAATCTATTTTTTAAATACAATTTTTTTTAAATAAAATTTTATTTTAAAGACCGTGATCCCCCTTAAGAATAATAATATATCTTTGAAAATTTTAAGTATGAACTAAAAGTAAAACTTAGTTACATGAAATTCCTGGAAATTTAGTTATTTTAAAATTAGTGTTTTATTTAATAAGTTTTAAATAAAATGTTATGGTACTTTTAGTAAAAAAAAATCCTATCTTCACCATTTAAATATTCATATTGTTCACATTAAGGGGATTTATTCAGCAATTGAAATTTATTGAAAACAAATATTTAATTTTGTTTTATTTGAGAAAATATTAAAAGATATTATTTTATAATTAAACAATAACACTTCTAGAACATATAAAGACCTATAAATGATCAAATTCGATAGTTTAATACATTACCTATTTGTTGAAAAAATATATATATATTTAAAAAATAGCTTAAATACTATAAGTAATAGATATCTTGATAAGTTAATATTTTTTTTTAATTTTAAAGTCGTTATCTATGATCAATTATGTAAAGGGTATATTACTATAGTAATCTGTTATATTATAATACTAGAAATGTAGTCAAAGATAAAAATAATAATATATATTACCCTTAAATGTAAAATAAAAAGTAGTCAAATTTTAAACTCGCTTTACTCAGAATATTGATTTTGAATCTTAAAAAAGTTTCAGCATTATCGATAATTATCCAAACTTGATAACATTTGATTCAATATGATAACTTATATTAAAATTAGATTGTAACAATATGCAATTTACAGAATGTAAATCGGATCCCTGTGCTGACAAATAAATGTGCTGAAAAATTTCAATACACGCAAATCCCCTTAAATAATACATTAATTTCATTATACCATAAGTTATCTGATGTGATAATGTGATATAATTTCTGTTATTAATAATATCAATACTAGTTATTAGATTATAATACTACATAATTAGATGTAATCTACCTGGGTCAAAGTTAACCTTCAGTGCTAACGATTATTATGTCATACATTGTATACCTCTGGGTTGTGAGAAAGTTATGAGAACTAACATTTTCTAATGAAATCAATGCGCACATGTAACCAAGAAAACCGGTCTTTTGTGGAGTATCATACATGAGCACGCCATTAGAATCTTTCAATGTTATTATATAAAATTGTATCTTTTCTATATCCGACTTCCATATATTCTATTAAAATATATAATTATATATAATATATACATATATATATATATATATATATATATATAGATAAATGATCACAATTTCTACCTTGTACTCTGGTTTTTTCATTGGTGCTTTAGATGTCAATAACTCTAACGCTGCATGGATCATTAGTATGAATTCGATGGTAGGTGTGGCATCTTTAAATTGCGGTAATTTCAGTGCCTCCATGAGATATTTGAGCGCATGAGCCACTTCTATGCTGAAGATTTCTGTCACTAGATTTATCTGGGTGTGGTGGGGTTTCAGTAAATATATCATCATAGCACCATCGTTATAGAATAGCAATTCATGTATTCGAGGTATCTTTAGGAGGTATTCAGAAGCATTGTTTGATTAATAATGAGATAATGCAATAACAATAGATGTATTCGTAATAACGCGATTAATTCGAAGCAAAGATATAACATTTCCTCCATCTTCAAACGTGATTAGGGTAACTCGTTTTCATAGAGGACATTTGTATCAATCATTGACATTAATAAAGTAATTCTATAGTAACACTAAATTATAATTAAAAATGTAAACAATATTACAAACGTGATATTTTTAATCTAAATCAGAGTATAGAATACATCTCTTATTTATGTCCTAAGTAAACTTAAACATTTAAAATAAAATATTGATATTGAACCATTATATAAGGGTATTGAAACTTTATAATACAAACTAGAATTTATAATATTAATTTCCATTTCAAAGTTTCATGAAACATACATAATCTAATGTATATTTACTTCAAATTACATCAAATATCACTTAAGGAGAGGTACTTTGCTCAAGCAATGTACATAGATATTAATTTATGCCTTACAATTATACAAATTTAATAATAGGTAATCACATCATTTTGTTTCTATAGTTAATAATATATCATTCAATTATGAAATTATTTGTTATTACATATCCATTCATTTAAATATTTATAATATATGTTTATAAATATAAGTTTTATTTGTCATTAATAAACAAAGAAAAAATAAAAATTAATAATTTTTAGTAAAAAAGAAATAATTACATTACAGCCTATTATATATATAATTATATTGAACATTTCAATTCATTATTTCTATTATTGAATGATATATTGAATGATACAAAGCCCAAGATAAATATTTTATTCACGGTCTAATGATTTATTAAGACACGCCCACTTTGAATTGGTCATCTTTATAGTTATTTACATACAATTTATTTAAATTTATCATATAATATATAATTACTTAACCTAGAAACTAATTTAATACATTTAATGTTTAATATTTATTATCATTATTAGATCAAATAAATATTTTTAGATTCGTATAATGCTTAAAATAATATATTATAATATAAATATTTTAATATTTATTTTTAATTATTATCAAATTAAACATTCGAATACAACACAATTTGTATAAATATATTTATAATAATATATATATAATTATGTGAATAAGTATAAATAGAGTATATAATTTGTGGAATATTAGATCATGATCTTTTGTTATTATGATCAACTAATAGCTACCAGTTTGAGATTTTGTATATTGATGTAATCAAATTAGTATCATTGGAAAGCTTATTAAATTCTATATATAAGTCATATATTAGTTTTTTTAATTTCTATTAAAACAAGTTATGATCAAAAATTTGATTGCTTAAGGGGATTTCACACGACGCCCACCTCTCTATGTATAGAGATAGCAAATAATGGGTCTACACAAAACTAGTTACCTCTATAGTATAAAATAAATTGTATACAAATAAATACTATTTGATGTTTATAAATATATTAAAATTGATAAATAAACCACAAAGTTATACAGCATTTATTTAACAGATTATTTAGTAATTATTACTGGTAATTTAAATTATATATTCAATTGGTACTTCTAATTAAGTACTATTTTTATATACTTGTATGACGATTTGAAGTATAATTTATAGCTCAAATGATAGATAAATATTTGTTTATTTTATCTTACATAATAATTTAAATTATTTTTTTTCAAAAATAATAATTCCGAAGAATGTATGGGGGCACGGGTGACTAATCAAATTACGAAGAAAAAAAATTATTTTAACTTTTTTTTTTATATTATATATAAATTATATAAAATATTGTGATTAAAATTATGTTAAAATGATGTTTCTATGTGAATTATTTGTTATAAAACGATCATTTTAAATTACATGCAAATAATTAATTATAAAAACTTGATTTATTCAGAATAATTATTTTGTATATCTCCAATTAGTGTAACCACTTATTCAATATTGAATATTTTTTCGTCAAATTTTCACAATATATATGGAATATATAAATGAACAGTAATAATGAATAATTGTTATATATATGTATATAATATATGTAAATTTATATATAATATATAGAAAATATGGTGATTATTTTTGATAAATATTTTAATTAATTATTTTTTTAATAATTAATACATTTTATATTATTTATGTTAATGATTATAGTTAAAATAAAGTTAATTATGATAAACTATATGTTTATAATAAGAATGTTCAAAAATTATAAAAAAAACTTTAATATTATAAGAGTAGATACGTTTTTAAAATATGCTATTTTCCCTATCTTTTACATGTAACTGATGAATAGTAGCCGGTGCCCTTAATAAATTAATAATGCACCTATTTTTAAATAGTATTAATATTATTAAATGAATGGATACATTTGATATTTCTATTGTAATAAATACATAACATAATGTGATTTTAAAATTAATTTGTATCTGGTTTCTATTTACCAAAGATATTAACATATTACTATGTTATTAATATCTATAATATAATTAAATGCCCATGTTTCCTATACACTTGGGTGAAATGACATATGGATGTATATATAATTAATATGTAATATATGTCATTTCACCCAAGTGTATAGGAAACATGGGCATTTAATTATATTATAGATATTAATAACATAGTAATATGTTAATATCTTTGGTAAATAGAAACCAGATACAAATTAATTTTAAAATCACATTATGTTATGTATTAAAATTTACATAGGCGACCATAATGTATATTGGTCTTTGGTAATACATGACAACAATTAAATTGTGTAAATGGCATTTAAATTTTATAACAATAAAATTTTAAATTACCATTTAGAAAATGATATTACGTACATATATGAACTTGTATAATATAGAATAAATAAAATATATGATATGAAAAATAATATTTATATATATAAAGTAAGATTATATATTTTAGTGTATATTATATGTATTATATTATATGTATTATATATAATATATATCAATATTATATGTATAATTATAAATACATTATAATAAACAAAAATAAGTAGAAGTACATTTATAAATTAAAGTATACTATTAGTATTGTATACTTATTATATAAAATCAAAATTGATAAATAAATCATAAAGTTAATAATAACAGCGTTTATTTAACTGATTATTTAATAATTATTACTGTACATTTAAATTATATATTCAATTAGTACTTTAATAAAATATTATTTTTAATTTAAATTTATATTTAAATTTACTAATATGACGATTTAAAGTATACATTATAGATCAAATGATAGCTAAATATTTGATTGTTTTATTTCTAACGTAATAATTAAACATTTTTTTATAAAATATTAATTGTGAAGGACGAACAAAGTAGGTGTCTTTCAAACCTCCCCTTAAGAGGACGCACTACACTGGTTTTGTTTACATGTAAAAGATACGAAAAAATGCTATTTTTAGAAATCTATTAACTCAACAAATATTCACTTTTTTTTTTTTTTAATCTATTAATAATATTCTATATTTGTATATTATATGTTGAAATTTATAGATGTTTACACATCTTTTGTTATACGTTTCAAACAAAATATTGAAATATCTGATAAAAAACGTTAATTTTCTAACTAAATTGCTAATTAAAATTTTGTTAATAAATATATTTTAATTTTGACAAATAACTTTAATCTTACAGGTTTTATCTAGTTATATTGAAAAAATGAAGAAAAATTATTCAATTGTCAAAAGTTAATACTAGTTATGTCAGCATGATTGGTCAAAAATAATTATTCTGAATAAATCAAGTTTAAAATATAATATACTAGCTGGCTACGTCCCGGCATTGCCTGGTATTATACTGGTAGTGTTCTCATTAACAACGTAGATGTAAACAAAGATTTAATTCTAGAAAACAATTTATTTATTTATAACAAATCACTTAAATGTAAAGTATTTATTGAAAAATTTAAAATCACTACAGTAAAATAGCGAAAACGTCATTACCGTTTATTGCCATTTACGAATGCATTAATTAAAGTAAAGTGAATATAATTACATTTTTACGAAACACCTCACATTCGTATACATTTTATTTGTGAAACATTTTCTTCTAAAATCAAAATATTTCCCTATAGAGGGAAATAGGTCGATAAAGGACAGTTTTACGTAATTATGATCGGTGTAGAGGTGGAAATAAAAAATTCATCCGAACAACCACAATACTATTGTCCTAGAGAATTAGTAGCAATTTAAATTTTGTAAATCCGTCGAGCCGTTTTCTTTAACATAGAACTCATATAAATAAATAAATATTTAAATAGACTTTCTTTTATATGTATAGAAGACGATGAATATAAACAATATGAATATACAGGTACAAATAATATAATATAAACAAAATGAATAATTTAATGAACATAATTTAAACACCACTTAAAAGATAATATGTGAAGTATTATAATTTTACATTAATAAGATAATTGAAAATCATTTTTTTTCCGAAAAAAACAAGTGTAGTCCCCTTAAAGTAGGTGTCATATTGAATTACACGTTATGGGCCGAATAACGTATCTTTCCTTCTGAAAATCTTTGATAATGATTTTTACATAATTTGATATATCTAATTGTATATTACATCTTATAGTTTAAATAAAATCATTATTATATAAATTTTTAAAAAATGTGAATATTTAACAACTATATACTATATACTATTGTAAAAATGAATAAATACCTTATTTAGCTTCTGTCTGAAATTAAAATCTACGTTCATTAATTCATCGGGTATATTTACATTCTCTTTCTCTTGTAATCGTCGTAGTTGCACAATATACTTCCAAGCTATTTCTTTGCCTAATATAAGTGAAATCAACAATAAGCAATGCGCATAATTCACTAAATCAGTAAGCGGACCTTTATAATTTACCATAACTCTACAAGAGATTAGAGCATCACGTATATATGTTGTCGATAGATGAGGATCTATTAGAAATTCTATATTAAATTGTGAATCAGATGGGTGTGCGAACTGTGGACTCATCGGCTGGATCATGCGTACACTCATTGACATCACTCTTAGTTCCTGCGGTGTGGTGGGGAGGGGTTAGACGTATGCATTCACACATTGTTAAGCACACAAAATAAACACATACTATAGAAGAAACTAAACTGACTTACCTCTAAACATAGATCAATTTACAAAACTATGAATATTATATATACCGTTATACATATATTAAAGAATCAAATGAATTTAAATTTAGAAATAACTTGTGATCATCAAATGGTTGCCTTTTAAAACACACTCAATTGACTAACTACTCATCTCACTGGAATAAATTCCTCGAGAGTATAATAAACGAAACTTTCTTAAATAAATTTAAAAACAAACTACACAGATACTTACTTGACCTGAACTAACCTACTTTATGAACTGCTGCACTTTAATACACTCATTTCCAGCTATTATTATTATTATCATTATTTCATTTTTTATTATGGTTGTCGCTATATCTTTACTATTATTATTAGGTATATACTAGTGATGTAAATGATGCCGAGCTTTTGATGCCGAGTCGAGACTTTTGGTTATTGATGCCGAGCCTAGACTTTCATTTTCGAAAAAAAAGAGCTCGAGCCAAGACTCTAAAAAACGAGCCTGTGTCAAGTTGATAGGTAACTGAGACTGAGACTGCATCATGCTTTAGATTTTAGCATCATTTACATCACTAGTATATACCTATATTTTACTTCCGAACAATTTAGTTAAAATTGGATTTTAGTTAATAAATAAATTATTATACTACTACTACTACACACACACACGTGCACACGTACACACACACGTGAGAACAACCTTGGCGAGGCTCAATTGAAGATGTGGTATCCCACACGTTAGCACCATCACATCCACATTTATTGCATAGAGTTTAGCCAGCACCATGTTCACTAAGTTGGCAATTTCACAGACGTTCATGCCTAAGTAATTCATAGTAATCTTAATAGTATAGGTTATAGTATATTGTTACTAATCTACTATTAATACTATACAATTACTACTATACTACCACTACTATACTATTATAACTACTATTACTACTACTTGAATGATGCAATACCTGCGATGAAGAAGTAGCCAATAGGATAGGTCCAATCTTCGACCAGCGAGACTACCATGAAAACGAGGGCATTGGTCGCTTTCCGTTGTTGATCGTCGCGGTTACCTGAACGACGAGGTTAAAGAGTAGGTGTTGCATTATGGATAAGTGGTTATCACTAACTTACACCGTGTCCTATATCCACGTAGCCGGAAGCCTTGCCTCTTTCATCGTAGAATACTTGTTCGTCGATAGTCATCTCGTCTACCAGTAGCGTTACGCTTACTTGTTCAGTCTTCATTTTTTCTTGGATAATTTCGAAGGAACGCTTCTGAATCGATATGAAATGCGGGCGCGTCGATAGATTAGGAGAACCGACATAGAAATCACGCGCTATTAACGTACTACACGTAAAGCTAACGATGATATAACTGGCAGCGCGTGACCTATACGCACTATACTTTATTTAACGGATCTACTAAACCGTGAATCCGGGCTGGAAATTGTCAGAAGTGAACCACTCTCTGATGATGGATGGCTCCGGTAAACTCAATCCGAAAGTGCGTCGCGTGTAGTTATATGCTTTCAATGAGTAAAACTAAGGAACAGGTGTATGTGAATGCGCATTAATAGTACGCCCAGATGAACGCGTATTTTACGTACGTATAAAGTCATGGCGAAAGCTTTTAACTCTTCAGGCAGAGTCTGCTTCCATAGTATACTGAGAGATATATTTAATTGACGAGCTATCGTCACTTTCGCTGATTCTGTAGATGTTGTTAAACCATTTTAATATTATAATGACTCATCAATACCTAACTCACCGCTGGATAGACACATTTCTATATTATGCCTAGCATTTTCCGATATTAAAAGTCTACTTCTTAATTCATTTAATATGCCAGAATAATCGCATACTTTATCAATTTGACCATGAATCTATATTTAAATGAATACAAATTTATTCCAATAAAGTTAAAAATAATAATTATTTTTAAATATTTTATACATGCTTTCAATACGAATTATAGGTCAATTTGTATACAGTATTATTTATTCATTACTATAATACGGGGATACTATAATGCGCTTAATATATAGTAGTGTAACCTTAGATTTAAGAGAACATATTTTTACTTTATTAATAATTATTTCTTCTGACAAGCATTTAATAGTGCCCTTCAGATTTTTAGCATATGCGTAATCATATTCGTGGTCATTCCTGCTAATAGGGATTATTTTCGCGATTTCAACCTGAGTTTCAGCTTTACCAATATATACTTTTTCCATATCCGTAATAATTGTAGGATGTTTGTTAAATTCATTCTATTTGGATTAATATATATTACTTATCTCCATATTTATAGCATTTTATAGATGAATCATACAAACTGTAAGTTGGTAATTATTGTAATGAAATAGGGTTGGAACGGCATTTCCAGTTAAGACGGTGTTGTTTGCTCTATTGATGTATTTCTCCTCGAAGTGGCGGGTACATACTTTCGAGTTTATTGAAGGAGCCCATGGAGTGTTATCGAAATTCTGCCTCTGTATTTTATCTGTCCATTCCTTAATTCTATTCGCCTCTCTTGGAAAACTATTAAATATTTTAATTTAATATATCAAATATTTATTTATATAGTTTTAAATGTATAAAGATTCACTGACCTAATCAGTAAATTGGAAGTAATACAATATTAATTACTAAATATACTATGTAATATAATATTTTATGAATAAACAAGACATAATTATACACACGTATTTATGTGTGGTTTGTAAATAAATGTATTTTAAATAATATTAATATTGTAAGTAATTTGATTTCTTGAGAATATATTCAACAATGATTCCATTCTTATATTTCAAAGATAAATATGATAAAAAGTATTGATCATTACTTAGTGAAAGTCAACGTAATAAATCTATATTTGTATTATAATTTAAACATAATGAAATCTGTATCTATAGATATCCTAGTAGGCACTTAAATATTAATGATTATTAAATGCTTTAAATAATATTTGTCTCCATATTATCGTTATAATTATCAAGTATACATACAAAAATTATATTTGTTATTATCTAAACATTTTTTATTTGTTATTATTTAAATAATATCGGGATCGGGTAAGACACTTAGGATCAGGATCTGGATCGGGTAATGAATGGAGGATCGTGATCGGGAAAAGGATCGCATAAGAGAATAAATAGAGGATAGGGATCATGATCGGTGCCCATCACTGTTTATATATTATGTATACATATATTACACATGTGTATATGTAGTGTGCATGTTATATATGTGTATATAATAAATACTATATATATATATAGAAAATATTATATATATATACATAGTGTAATATATACACATATATAATACATACAATTCGCTATGTAATACTATAGTATACCTGGTTTTAAAATATAGTGAAGGTCTAGGCCTAATACTAAATTAAGTGAGTATATATATATATATATATATATATATATATATATATATATATATTAATTTATATATAGAATACGACATAGGCAGCATAAGTACAGAGAGTTTGCACTAAACTAAGTACCTAATTTTAAATTAAATAAAAATCGTGTACTAAGCACAATATTTTATAGTTAATATACACTTCTGGATATAATGCAGCTAAAAAAAATAATAATAAAAACAAACCAAATACATTAAATAACCTCCACAATATCAATCTGCAAATATATATATATATATATATATATATTAAATATTGCATATATAACAAATATGTTGTGCCTAGCTTCATGCGGTTCATGTACATATATAGTATTTCATATATATTATAATAATTATGATTAACTATTATTATACTATATATATATATATTTAATATATATAATATAATATTATATATACTATTTTATATAAATATATATTTATTATTTCATTTGAATCGGTTTTAATTAATTTGAATTGATTTTAATTAATTCATTTCATTTGAATTTAATTTTATTATTTCATTTGAATTGAGTTTTATTAATTAATTTCACTTGAAATTAATTCATTTCATTTGCATTCATTATATGATTTAATTATTATATCTAGTATAATTCTGTATGGATATGAATATAGTTGCAGTGTAATGTACCCACTACTCATATTTATATACTGTGATATGGTTATGACTCATAACGTATGATTCATATCCGTTATGACCCTACCTCATATTTAATATGATTATCATTATGATAATCATAATCATGATATTAAATAATCTCAAAATTGTATTGAAATTTCGCTATTTATCAGACAATTTTATTTATGTTAATATTCAATTCACTTATAAAAATTATATATAATTTTTCTCTATCACTTAGTCGTAAAATATTTATATATAATATTACAAATGATTGTATTTTATAGCAGATTATGGGTGTGGTATTTAGGATATATTTACGAAAAATTCCAAAAAGTTCCAAATGATTAGTAATCAAGCGGTACTGACAGATTAGATGAAGACATTTGATTGGTTGAAGATGTTATTATCTTTGAAAACTGTAAATTTATTATTTACTTTTTTATAATTTAATATTTAACATTTCAATTTATCTTAAAACTAATATATTCAACTTTAATAATTATTAATTTAAAATTATACACGCATATTTGGATTACTGAGAATGCCATTCTTCGAAATACCGTTGGTATTACAATATATTGCATACAAAATATTATTAAATTTAAATACATTTTATAATTAATTTTATCAAATATTTAAACATATAATAATCATTATACCATGAATGATTGTACATTTAGATTATTCTATATTCATATAATTCTAATATATTATATTCAATGCAAACCATAAAACTAAAATAATATTCCAGTGAATATAATCTATATAATAATTATCATATAAAATTATAATTTGTTCGCACATTTTTGATCATAACTTTTTATTAAATATTAATTTAAAAAAACTAAATGTGAATTGCATTATAGAATTTAATAATATTTCCACTGATACCAATTGTATTACATTAGAATCAATATAAAAAATTGCATTATAATACATAATTTATAATTTATAATATATATTATTAAAACTAATTTATTATAATACAGAATAGTTAGGATATAATATTAATAAGTATTAATATATTTAATATATTATAATTTATCCTTATATTCGTAAACAATTAACTTTACTTATGTATTTATCATGTATTTCAAATAATATTTACAATACTTGTAATGTACGGTCATTTGCGATTCATTCCATATCATATATAATTGATTTGAAAAAATAAATAATCCATATATATAGAGTATCTATATATTATGAGTTAGAAATACATATTTAAATTGCACAATATTTATATATATATATATATATATTAATAACAAATATCCAGTTTGAAATGCGAATTAATATTGTACAATATTTATATATCCTAATATATAAATTATATAATACAATAATATATACCCACTTTTGAAATGATTGCGGAAAAATTACATAAAAATAATATTGTATAGCGATATATTTAACACCGTTCAGATGTCCGATATTTATTCACAATTATCGAATAATGGGATAATTCTAGATGCGATAATATTAAATAAACATAATTATGTGTTTACCAATGAACTTAATATGTATTTTATAAGTTTGTAAAATATATTAACAGAAATAACTTAATTTAATATTATAATCAAAAGTATCAAACTGTAGTGTTATATAAATATGTATATCGTAAATAAAAAAAATACACGAGTAATATAAACAGCACTGTTTTCGCTATAGATTCTAATAATTTATAATTCTAAAAGTAAGGCCAGATATATAAAATGATATGCATGTGTGCATTTTATTTAGTATTGAATAAAATATCATGACTAAAGTATAAGTTCTAATTATTACATATGTAATATATATGTGTAATATATATGTACTATATAGTGCAATTAATACTGAAAAGTACATGATTTTACTCGTACATACGCTATCCGAAAAATATTTTACAAAATAATGTACATGTGAACAGTGCTTTATAAAAACATTACATTTAATATATATACATTATATATTATATATATATATATTCTTATTATAACTATAATTAACACCGAAAATAATTTAGATAGATCTAATTAAAAATCATTAATTTTCAAATTATATAGACATTTGTTATTTGTGTAACATATTATATACATAAATAGGTAACCAGTGATATCGTGCAAAGTAATGCATGCAGATTATTTTAATTTAGTTTGATGATTTCATGCGCATTGTAAATTATACTATTTATAAATTATCATTTAAATTAACATATCGTACGAGATCAATGCGCACGAAATAACTTCGCGCGAGATCCTATATAATCATATCCCATATAATCACTCATATCCCATATATAGACATTATTTGTGAGGGAACTACTTAATAATACTATATTTTATGTAATCCTAATACTCTGGGACCCATATACTAATTTATATTATTATATTGAATACAAATGTTGCACTATTTCAATATTCACAGTATAAATTGACGCTATATATATACATTATACAGTGTAAATAATATGTTTACTATATATATATATATATACACTGTTATAACGTTATTATAATACTAATATGTTATATAAATAATTTTGTTATTAACTATTTATTTTTATATATATAAATAAAAGATATACACTTATGTATTGTATATGATTAACGCCCGCCATACATAAATTATCTATATTATAATATTTGAAGCTCACCCATTTATTCGCTATTAATTTAATTATATGTATATACTTCTTGCGTTATACATGTATAGATTTAAGTTGTAAATAGTGTGATCCATTTTGGCTTCCCCACTTTGTAGAAACTATAAAAGTTATAAATTATATTACAAATTAACTTATATATTATCAGTTTTATATTTAGTTTGTCCAATGTGTATTATCAGAATATTAAATAATATAATAATATAAAATAAATAATACTTTTTTATAATTAATGTTATCAATATAATATGTAAATATTAAAATTTCTTTGCATGCTAATATTCTTTAACTTATTAAAACTTTATTTGATAGAACTATTCTATATCCATCTAAACTCATGACTATAAATCTTATAAATCTAAATATATTATTTGGTTACAATTCTATTAACTTAAAATTAACTTAATTAAGTGTGTTACTATTATAACTAAATACATTTGTTTGCTCATTATAATTTAATTTGCTCATTATGATTTATAGCCACTCCTAGAAGTACTCCCTACATTATATTTATAATAAAATAATATAACAATGTTATATATTAATCACAATCTTTAATTTAATTTAGTATATATATATAATGATGATTCATGATAATAAATTCAATAGTATATTAGTTTAAAATGTTGTATATAATTTTGTTCGTATATTAATCACTGTTTAATTATGAATTATCATTATTATAAATAAACTTATATGTTAAACGCAGTTATTTTATTACAGTTAGCGGCCATATATTATTAGAGACTACGGTTAATCTAGAGGGAAATTGATATAACTTCTACTGCTATTAGAAGTTAATGATAGTTTAAGAAGAAGCACTGATTCAATAACTTACTGATAATTATTGGAGACTGGATATAATAAGCTATACATGTTGAAAATGCAGAGTACATATTGTACACAGTAAGTATAATTATTATTACATTTAATTTTTATTTATGCATATTAATTTTTCATTATTATATTTATAGGAATTATTACTTGATTATTAAATTTAATGGAGCTGATACAAATGGAGCTCTAGATGAATGCGATAGACATATAAATTTACAGTATAGTTATTAATTACTATGTTTGGACTCTATCGACAATCATATTATTAATATAGATATTATTACATATGTGAACATTTCATATATTATTGTTCGTGGTATTATAACTAGAATATTCTATCAAAATGTTATTGTTATCTTACGTAGTTTATTATTATCTATATATACACAGTGTTATTATTGATTGAAATAAATATTAAATCATATCATTAAAATGACATATATTTTCTAAATATATTATGTAACATTAATTATATCATATCAATATTATTTTAAAGTTAAAAATTTAGTATTGCCATAATTTTATATTTAATTATTTAAAAGATTATTTTATAATAAAATATAGACTAAATAGTAAAATAAATAAGACCATTTTGAACAATATATTTGTTTTAATGTTATAATAAATTATGATGATTAAATAAAGTGTATAAAACTATATAAGATTAAGTATTGTTTATTAAATGCTCTAAATAATATTTGTTTATTAAATAACAACAATATCTGTATCTTTTACATGTGAATTAGCTGCATACTAAGTATGATACTTAGTAATAAATATTTAGGAAAATTCATACCCTCGAACTAGACATTTTTAAAATGATTTTAGGCTATATCTTTTTTTATAATTATTGTATCCAAATAGTAAAATATGAATAAAATAGTATGTTATCATCCTCTTTCCAATAATATCATTACTTTTATTCTAGTTATAATATAAAAAATCGGAATGATAAACATAAATAATTTCAAATTAAATTTGTATTAAATAATATCCGAATTTGATTGAAATTTCGCTGTTTATCAGACTATTTTATCCCGGATTTGATCTAATTTAACATTAATTCACGTATAACAATTATATATAATTATTTTCTATCACTTAGTTGTAAAATATTTATATATATACTATTATAAATTATTGTATTCTATAGCAGATTATAATAATTATTTAATATTTTTTAAATTTAATAAATTGAATATCTTTTCTATTATAAACAAGAAATAATAGCCAATGAAATAATATTGCGAAAACACGTGATAAGAAATTACGAAAATTTGGGGGTCAACCAATAGAATAATATTTATGATAATTTACGAAAATATATTAGCCCTATTTTATTTATGGAACTTTGAACGTTTTTTATAAGTAGGAAACGCCCGCCACAATCTCCTAAACACCACACCCTTAAATACTCATTTAATATTTTTCAAATTTAATAAATTGAATATATTTTCTATTAATCACAGACTTTGAGGGGGGCCCCTCAAAGTCTGTGCTATTAATGCATGAGAAATAATAGCCAATGAAATAATATTGTTAAAACACGTGATAATAACTCGGACATTTTGTAAACACCCCACCATTATTATAATATATAATGATTATATATAGAATTTTAAATTCATAATTTATTTCTTAAATAACATTACATTAAATGGATATCAGTGATTTCATGCGAAGTGATTTTGTGCAAAATTTTAATTTAAATAATTATAATAATTATTATTGATAAATAGTAGAATTTATTATTTTTTAAATTTACATTGCGCACGACATAACCAAATTAAAACGTTCGCACTATATAAATATTATATTTATCTTTATTATAGAGTATATACATATTAAATTACTTGTGTAAAGTATCGCTTTCCTCTTTATTTTCTGCTTTAACATCACACATAACTGCACTGCAAATAGCTGGCATTTTAATAACTAATAGTTCAAATAATTATAAGTTATATTAAAATTAAGATATTAACAAAATGGATTCGTAAACACAATGATTGTATTTAAATATGCTTGTAAAATCTTTGGTATATTTTCAAAAATATACATTGAAATGGGAAAATGGGATTATAATTTATAGAGCGTATTATTAACATATTTATAGAGCGAAGCATAGATTTTTGTTTTACCTGTTTAGGTAAAATACACATCTATGAGCGAAGAATAGAGTTTATTCGTTATATATGAGGCGAAAACAGGAAGCGTGTATTGTTCTAATTGTGATTATATTTAACATTTTATTTATTTTACTTTAATCATATTAATTATCGCTGTTGTATTGTAATTTCAATACTTCACACCTAAGCCTATTGGGATATCTATTCACCGGTTATAAAATCGAAAACATATTTAATCAACTTATATACTTTATTTAAATTTTAATCTACGATTTCAATCATCATTTATTTCGTAAATGCAATCATTAATTAAGATTAAAGTTAAAATAATAATTTCTATAAATTTGATAATATTTTATAATAAAAGACATATTAAATATAATAGATTTGTATAATATATATATATTCAAACTATTTATTAAATAATTTAATAAGAAAAATATGCATTTAATATTATATATAAGATTATGATAATCATTATCTTAAAGATAATATCTGGAATCAGAGTTATACTCACTATAATAGTGGCTATAACTTATAGCAGCAGATTTTAAAAAATGGAATCTATAATAAAATATAATTCTAAATAGCGAAAATGATGGTTCTAATTAGATCGCTAAATTGGTTGCAACTGACTAGCTGCAATTTTATTTCAACATTTATATATAATTATATAATCTACTATTGATAAGGGAATTAAATTATACTATCACAGTTACTATTATAGTAGTAACTATAGGATATATTTTCATAATTAAATTAAATTTTTTATGAAATAAAATTATATAAATATACAGAGCGAAAGTGTATACACTTACGTATATATATATATATATACATTGTATATGTATATAATTATTATACTTTGAAACTGTAAACATTATTTACTAAACATATATATTTATATATAATCTGACATAGTTATCATTTTTAGAATATATATTTCTAATATATTATATTATATATATAAGGAATAATAATTATGAACATATAAAATGTATACGAAATTTCATGATCTATTTAGAACCACATTTTTCGTATTGAGAGCGCTCACGCTATTCTATTTTCAAATATCTGCGGCTATAAATCTGATAACTCGATATTCTTATAATAATAATTATAATAATGCATGATTATATATTGATTAATGACTAAAAGCATGTAGCAATATAAATGTATCATATAGTTACTACTATGATTATCATATTTTATATGATATGATATTATGGATTACAGTCTGAAATGGCGCCAATTTTTAAAGTAATACTTATTTGAGTGATGTGTGAATGACGTTCCGCACTCGAAAATCTATTAATTTTATTTATCTCATGAATTATTCATTAGCGAAAGTACCAAGTTTATGAAATACTAAGTATGTTGTCATATCATGATCAGGGATGGGGTCAAATATATATTTATATTTAAATACACTGATTTTGTGTATTTGTATTTGTATTTGAATAATTATTCAGTGATGTATTTGTATTTGAGTGTCGTATTTGGTGTATTTTATCAAATAAAGTTTCAAATACACTTATATAAATATTTAATAGAACGTAGAATTTAAACAATTACTTAATGTAAAAAAATTAACTAAAAATGTACCATTTATATTAATATATTTAATATACATTATAATAATACATTTATTAAATAATAAAAAAATAGAACAATAATTTTCGAAGAATTTTATGAATACTATATAAATAAATTTATGAATTTATATTCTATATAGAAAATGTATATTCTATAAATTATAACTTATAATATCCCAAGCAACCAGTCTATTGTTTACAGTTTTTTATTTTATTGATTGTTTTTATGTAATGAATATATTTTAAATAGATTTCAATTAATTATTTTGCAATCTGGTATATTTATAAGGATTAATATTTTATATAAATTATGATCATATGATTTATTTTAATGTGTTAATATTTGTAATTTATATTTGTATTTTATAAAATGTATTTGTATTTATATTTGTATTTGTATTCGTATAAAAATGCAATAAATATTTTTATTTTTATTTGATAAAATTTATTTGACTCCAACCCTGATCATGATATATAACTTATGAATAACGTGTGAATATGAAATATATACGGATAACATGGATTCACTATACTTTAGTATATTATATAATGTATATACTATATATACATTATACGTACATCAAATGAATATTTTGTCATCTAGCTGGTAATCATTAATTGGTCGTGAGCTATATAGAATTAGTTTATTTACGCATTCGTGATACCACACATACATTAATCAAATGCATATTACTTTTCAGACCGACCCCCGATATTATTAGTATAACAATATAATATATATATATTCAAATAATAATATTTAGATTTATTTAAATATTACTAATATCATATTAAATATGTATTATTATAATTGTATAAATGTATATTAATACGTATTTAATATGGTTATGGGAAGAAGTCGGCACATTTAAAATAAAAATATGGCAAATTTAAAAACATATATATAAACAGGTTAAAATTCATAAATAAACACAATTAAAAATGTGCGGCCGAATCACTATCAATATGTGCCTATATTTTACTTAGAAGGAGTTATAATTTCAACCTAATTATTTATGTACCGACTTCCTCCAGTTACCTTTAATGTTTTAACATGATAAGTATAATATATATAAATAAATACAAGGTTATTAATATTATAATAATACATATTTAATATGATATTAGTAATATTGAATTAAATATAAACATGGATATAAATATTATTCATTGATTATATATATTATATTATTATGCTAATAATATGATATCATATTAAATATGGTTAACAATATAATAGTATAACTTAATTAAATATATAAATGATATATATATATATATATATATACGATCAGAAATCGTTAATATCAACATATTATGCATTGCATATAAATAAAGTTGAAATAAAATGCCGTTAGTCTGTTGCAACTTTCACCAGCCTATATAATTATGAAACTTAGCACAATATATTTGTTATACTTATAATTAAGGTACGAGTGAAGATCTACGTACTTGTATAGATTATAATCTTTATATAATATGAACACACACTATGTAAATAAATACACTTATATATAAGCTGTACTTCAATCGTAATTACTCCATAATAAATAGCGTTTTATGTATATTACAGATAATTTAATATATTAAATATAATATAATATCAATATTTAATATCTGTAAATATACCCAATGGATATATCTGTATCCATCACTTTATATATATATATATATATATATATATATATATATATATATATATGTTATATAACCACACATGCCTTGTTACAAGAATAAAAAATAAGTATTGCCAATTTTAATTCATAGCCAACATTTTAAATTATTATAAACATTATGCAAACATCTATAAATCTAAAAATATGTCTGCGTGTGTAAATAAGCAAACTCTTATAAATCTGCGTATTATACTTAATAAACATATATATATATATAATAATATATAATCTATAATAAACGTAGAATTATTTTAAAGGTCATTATATTAGTTAAATACATGTTAAATTAATAATATAGTTATTTGTGATAACTTGAGTACACTACTCACTAGTAATTCAGGTGGCACTATATTGTACAATCATGCCTGAGTATAAAGATTTACTGACAAAAATATATATACTCTAAATTAAATCTACTCATATATGTTATATCTTTCAGCTTATTTCTTCTATTTGGTGTGATATATATAACATGCATACTCCATACATCTAATACTGATGCCATTTCATTCTATAATAGTATCTTAGTAATTATACTAAGCCTAAATAATTTGTTTACTAATTAAATTATAATTAATACTAACTTCTTAATCTTGCATTTTATCATCTATAAAATAAGCATAATTATCTTAAATCTATATTATTAACCAAAACTTAATTTTAAAAACAATGTTTCTTTTTAAAATTGTATTCGTTGTATGCAGGTTAATTTTTTTAACTATTAGTTTTTTTAATTTCTATGAAAAAAATACAAATTACATATTACCAGGGTTGGCGGTTTTTTGGTTTTTTTAAAAAAACCAAATAAACCGGTTTTTTTGTTTTTTTTATGTTTTTTTTGGTTTTTTTGTGATTTTTTTATAATTAAATGTTAAGATTATTAATTAGAAAATATTATATATACATAGATCGATTATTAAATGTCTGTGCAAAACATACATATATAGAGTAAGTATAAAATATACAACACTAATGAATATTAAATATTAATAAAATTATTTTATAAAAATATATTTATAAAAATAAAGTAAAATATAATAAAAAAAAATAATTACAAATTGTAACAAAATAATAATTTAAAAAATAATAATAATAATAATTAGATGATTTCTAATAGAAATATAATAAATATAATTCTCGCAATAAAATAACAAGTTACAAATTGTAACAATATAATAATTTAAAAAATAATAATAATAATAATTAGATGATTTCTAATAGAAATATAATCAATTTAATTCTCGAAATAAAAAAACAAGTTTTACAGCCTTATCAATGCCTAATCGATTTCTTATTTTGATTGAACGCTTTTATAATGTTAAAAAAACCAAAAAAACCGATTCAAAAAAACCGACCAACCCTGCATATTACATATTTTTTATAGACACTCAGGGAATTGGTATTGAAACAAAAAATATCAGTCTACAATATTTAAATTTAAAAAGTGATTAATACTTATAATTATATATAATAAATAATATATTTTATATTATAGATTTAATAATATATTACATATATAAATATCCTATTATAATATTATTATATAAATTATTAATTACATACATTTGATAATATAATACTCTTACTACTTATAATTCATGATTAGTTTAAAAATGACTTAAAACTGTCTTGAAAACTATTGATATCCTGAACTTGATAACATTATGGTTAGTAAAATAATATTTAAAATTATTTGTATATACGCGTCTCAATAACTTTAATGTAGTTTACTTGCAACCTATATATTTATATATATATATATATATCAGATTTGTATTGTAAATCATTCAATATACTGTATGATAACAAGCAATATAGGAGAAAATTATATTTTGTTGTTTATATTGAGCAGAAGTAATTTTATTAATAAGAATAAATTATATAGTTGTTATATTGATACAGTTGTGATCTACTTGAATATATCTAAATATATTTTAAACATATCTAAAACAATTTATTTAATAATTAAAATCTATCTACGGTTATATACTTGACTATATCTAAATATATTTTAAACATATCTAAAACAATTTAATAATTAAAATCTATCTACGGTTATATTTTATCATGTTATTATAACTGCAATTATAGATATATATTTATATGTAAAATTATTTACGTATAAATTTGTATTTGAAAATTATAATTATATTCTGATTTGAAGTTACTATTCTGGAAGGGCTTTATAAATTGCATTTATTATAAAATGATATAACTGCTAATATATATTAAGCATACATTTTATGTAATATTAATTTAGTATAAATGATAATATTCATGAATATTACATTAATTAATGTTATATATATTATATATATATATATATATATATATATATTAATTTTCATATATTATCACTATTTAATTAAGATTTTTAATTATTTAAAAAAGAACTAATATTTTAAAGCATTATTTTATTACAGCTGTTCAATAATATTGGAGTACTACAGTTAATCTAGAGGAAAATTGTTTATAACAATTGCTGTTATTAGAATATATATATATACTAAGAAGAAGTACTAATGTAACATCTAGCTGATTATTATTGGACACAATAAGTTATACATGTTGGAACAAGAATACATGGTATTTATTATTGTTATTACATTTTATTTATTATTATTAATAATTATAATATGTTTAGGAATTATATACTTGCTTATTGGATTCTATGGATATGTGAATCATCTGTTACTGGATAATGGATGACAATGGAGTTTTAGATGGAGTATATGAAACATGATCATTTTTAGCTATTAACGAATTTGTTTATTCTCTATAGCCAAGAAATACATAATATGATTATAGATTTTATTTCATGTATGATAATTTCATATATGTTTATTTGTATAACTAAATATTCTATTGAATTTCTATTATTATCTTACATATTGCTATGAATTTCAATATAGAGATTTATATTATCGAAATAAATATATATTTAAACATACCTTTAGTGTATCATATATATTATTAGTGTATTGTATATCATTTATTATATTATATATATATATTATTTAATATTTAAAATGTACGTAATGCCATTGATATTTTATAACATTAATTATTTTTTAAAAACTGGTCAACAAAATACGATCATGTTGTTCAATATATATTTTTTATTTTGTATTATAAATAAGTGTAATTAAAATAATGTGTGAACAAATTAAAACAAAGTATTGATTATTTGATGCGCTAAATCATAAAAGTCATACTTTTATTATGTTATGAACTGTCTAACATTTGACGATTCTTTGGATAATAACTTTTTTGCTATGCATTTTATCAATAGTATTAATTTTTCATTATATTTCCAATGGTATCATTCATTATATTCTAGAACAAATATAAAAATCTCATTGAGGTATCCAGACTACTTTAATTATTAAAATTATAATGTAATCCATTAATATAATTAAAATACAAATTAAATGCTTATTTAAATGTTATATTTTTACCTTAAGAATATAAATATAATGTATAAAGTATTCTTATATTATTATTTATAGATGTATATGTGTAATTGTTAGTGATCTAAAAAATATTTCCAATTCTACGAAGACTTGGAATCATTTCCAAATCTCCAAAAAAGTCATTAAGGAATTTTAAATAGTTTCAAATAATGTCTTAAAAGAACTTAAAATATTTTTTTTGTAATTTCTAAGACAACAAAAATTCAAATATTTTTAAAGATTAAAATTTAAAATGATAATGATATTAAAAAAAAAAACAATATATAAGATAATGTTAATATTAAAAAGAATAATATTTATTTAATTTAATAATTATCCAATATTTTCAAATTAGACATCTAATGTTTACTATGTCTATGATTTTAAAATTTAAAATTCTATTAACCCATATCGATATTATAATTACATTTTTAATGCTCACTAAACTTTTAAATTTTAGTTTTAATATCCAATGTGACTCAAACCGACTCGGAATATCCAAATTGTGATTTTACTTGAAATTAATTAAATAATCGCCTACTCGAATCAGCTTACTCTGACTATAAATTTCAAATTTATGATTTTAATATTTCAAATCTAAAATAGGTTGAAAAATCTCCGAATCAACTCGCTTTGCAATATTTTGAATTTTATATCACTAGTAATTGTATAAAATAACTTATTAAAATTCACTATTTTTATATATAGTGGGGAATAACAATATAGCTGTCGCTCTACTTGGGTTGAGTTATACAAAATTGATCATGAGACCCATATAATACTAGTCTATTTCAATCCATAATATGTCCATGTACATTGTACATTGTACAATGTACATTGTACATGCATGTACATGGATATACATGTATATGCATATATCTATATATGTGTATCATGTAAATATATAAATATAATCTGATGATTCATTAGAATTGTAGCTAAATCCCCACCACAACGTTGGCTGTAACTCCAAGAATGCATCATTATTGAAATAATAACATCCCGTTTCCTCTCCCTAATACCACCTGATCCATCGTTGTTTTTTTTTTCAAATACAATATTTCTAGAAATTATTTTCACAATTTGATTACATTGCATAAATCCTGCCTAAAATTATATTAATAGTTATTATTTTTTATAATTAGTTATATTGTATAAATATGATTTTTTTCGGATAGCTCATATACCAGTTGCTCGGACATTTAAAAATTATCGCCAAGCACTAGACAACATTGTCCTGTGTCATAATCATAACCATATGAAAATCGGACAATTAAAATAAATGACTTGTCTAGTTATTTGGGTTATTTGTAGCGCGTATTATCTCGCCGACCGTTAGAGTTTTTAGACTATGCGTATCGTATAGAATAAAAAAGAGTTATATTAAACTTTAAATTAAAATATGATTATTCTATATTTCAAATATTGTATAATAATTTAATATAATTATATATTTTAATATATAATTAATAATTATAAATATTCAATTTAATAAATATGTTATTTAAATAAACAACGCCTATAGTGTGTGTATGCTTTATTCCGGTTTTTTCAAAATTCTACGAATTTAAAATTTTCAATCTAATAATAAGTTCAGTTTTTTTCAGAAAATTAAATGGCAACCCTACTTACTGCATATAAAGATAACGAGTATTCAATGTGATGCCTATAGGCATATATATTTAACATAATATTAGTATTAATCAACGGGAGACGATCATAAAGGACGAGTTGCGTCTCAAATATTAAATTTGACATGTAGTGTAGGCGTGGCGATATATTCATATCCAGTAGATTGACAGATGACTAATTTCGAAAAGTCGCCTCTATTCCTTACTTTTGCTGACGTCATGAATGCCCGCTAGTTTTACTACTTATTATAAATATATATATTTAACTATGAATCATCATATGATAACGCGCGAACATTTATATAAAATACTATAAACACTAATTGGACTATATAATATTGTAGATAGTATTACACTGTGCAGTAGACCGGTTCGTTCGATTCGATTTTTAATCCTTCATATAAAATATAATACATATCTATATTTTAATATAATATGTATTAACAATTTGTATAAAAAAAATAGTTACCTTTGGTCACGAATCATTTAAAGTTTGAAATATAAATTATTATTTTAAGATAAAATGTATAATATTCCATGTATAATAGTAATGACGCCATCTTATTATCTTTGATGTTTACAAATTTTTAAATTAATATTTAAAATTAATGATGTATTTGTATTATATTTAATGAATTAATATAATATATACCATTATTTATATTTATTATTAATATAATATCTATATTTCATTTTTATATCTACAAATTACCAATATTAATGTCTCCTAAAACTCGAGAAAATACACCATTTTACAAAGTATTTATTTCAAAATAATTCAAAAAAATAATTAATTTTTTTTAATTAATATATATAATTATACTTTACATGAATTTGAGTGATCAGATTGTATTGAATTGTGGATATAAGTTAGATATAAATGTCCTTTATACAAATAAAATTAACAAAATAAAAAAATATGTAAAATTATTTTGTATTTCATATTTCAAATAAAAATCCAAAAAAATTTACAAATGATGTTAATTTTTTTTCTAAAAATAATTTTTAATTTTTTAATAATTAATTTGAATTGTATTATTATTATCTATAAATTATATATTTTAATTTTTTAAATTAAATTGTAATAATTTATTTATATTAAATTATACGATTTTTAGACATTTTTTTTTACTAAAATTATTTTATAAAATTTGGGCATCTAAATTGTTATGAAAAATATTTTGTATTGTTTATACTACTTGTAATATATGTTTCTAGGATATATCCATAGTTGGCTTAAAAAAAATCATACAATTTTATAAAAATTTAATAAAACTTATTTCTATATCTCCCCCATGTTAAATTTTATATGTATTCAATGTTAAAATTAAAAGGTCTTGTGACATAACAATATTTAAGATATAGGTCTACAATTTTAAACACTTATTTATCATAGCATACATAATTGTCACAGATGTGAAGGTTTATAAAATTACGAAAAAAAATTGAGTACGAACCGGTCTACTGTGCAGTACATAGAGCTATTATTACACAGCAATACGTGTGTGATTTGGGGAAATAGAAACATATATATATATATACACAGATATAAATACACACACACTTTTTTTATAATAAGAATAAATTATATCTATATATTGTGAATATATTATATTACAAATTAATTAAAAATATTAAATATTCAGTGACCAGTAACTTTTTTACAAGACCACCTATATCAACCTATCTATTTACATGTTAATGTCTATATGTATACATAGAATACGAGTAATGCATGCATATGAAATAACTATAATATTTTTAACTATTATATAATCAAATTAGCGATTAAAATAAAATAAAATATCTCTATAAAAAAACTATCTTCAATATTATATAATCCAATTAGCGTTTATAGTATTTTATGTCGATGTTCGCGCGTTATCATATGATGAGTATTAGTTAAATATATAATATTTAGTAAAACTAGCACGCATTCATGACTCCAGCAAAATTAAGGAATAGGAGGCGACATTTCGATATTAGTCATCTGTCAATCTACTGGATATGAATATATCGCCACGCCTATAGGCGTATACAATACATGTCAAATTTAACCTTTGAGACGCAACTCGTCCTTTATGATCGTAATCCTTAATCAACAGAACTTTACGATCGACGGACATCAAAAGTTAATTTGATATGCTATACTAAATCGATGTCGTTCGATCAGTAAGTTCACTTGCTTGTATTGTATTATATGTACAAATATCCGTCAATCGTAACGTGAATCTTATATGCTAAAATATAATACAACAAGTGAACTTTAAGATGAATGACCGTTGATCGTAAAGTAACTTTAAAAGTTCACTTAGGCCATATGTTTATCTAGCCTACATCGATCTAGAACATTTCGTATTATTATAATTATTATAGTGTTATAATAAATTTATATCATACTTGTACTGTTAATGTTATTTTATATTTTAATTAGTTATACAATATGAATATGTATTTTATTTTTATATTATAATAATAAATATACTAAATTATTCAGTAAATATATTAACCCTATATTAACTACTAGTAATGTAAAATTAAGATAGGAATATTTATTTATAAAATATAATTATAAAACTTAATATTAATCTAATATTTAGGAACAAGAATGATATTTGTTATATTTATGCTATAATAATAAAATGTGTATCATTGGAAAGCTTATAAAATGCTATAATAGAATTCATATCCTATTTTTTTTACATTTTAATTTTTTTTAAATTATGATAAAAAATGTGTAACAAAATTAAAAATTGTACATGATGTAGATGGGAATTTTGCATGTTTTAATTTATTTATAATAAATACATATTTTAGACAACAACTCATTCAATGATGAATATTTGTTAGTGAAATTTAACAGAATATATTTATGTATCTATATAAATATTTATAGTTATAAAAAAATGATCAGAATTCCTACCCAATATGGGAAAAAAAATTGTAAACGCTGTTCACATGAGCAATCTATTCCAGCAATGTCACAATGGAATTCTTAAGAAATCCAGTTTCAAAATCCCATAGCGGTATCAATTTTAGGGTGTTCACATGAGCAATCTATTTTTTCAGTAGAATTCTTAAAAATATTTACGTTTGATGAACTTATGAACTTAAGTTTATTATATTATCCTTAAATGGTAATATATATATATATATATTCATAATTTAATAATTATATAAGGAATTATATATTATAATTATAATTATTAATTAATTATTTATTAATTAAACGATCGTTAACGATTACATAACATAATTGTAATCAATTGAAATCGTAAACGATTATAAATAGATTGACCCATAGAAAGGTAAATGCATATGCATTAATACTCGTCAGTATACTTGTGCGTACGTTTATTTATCAATTGCATACATTTTCACAAAACTAGAATAAATTCGGATTAGAACATTTATCAATAATCGCAGAAAAAACACGACTTTTACATTTTGGCAATTCTTAAGAATTCCATTGCGAAATTGCTGGAATATATTGCTCATGTGAACAGCGCTTTAAATGAAATTTTTTTTAATAATTTTTTTTATCTAAAATTAATATGAATTAAATTTTTATATTTTCTAAGTTCTTTAAATTCTATAATATAAGTTGTACATTAGTTTTTACAAAAGAGAAAAAAATATAGCAAAAAAACGATTTAATTATTTTTAAATCATACTTTATTTACTATTTAAAATTAAATTATTAATATTAAACACATTTCAATAATAAATATAATACATAAATATACTTAATAGGCATATATACAATTTATTTTAATATTAAGTTCTAACCTACATATATAACTATTATAATATATATATATATATATATATATAGTAATAAAAAAAGATATACATTTAATACAATATGAATATAATATTACAAATTGTAATTTACAATACATATGGAAAATTTATAATAATAGAATCTTCTTTCTTTTTCCTTTTGTTAACAAGATATAGAATTTATAATCCAGCTCCAAAACAATGATGAATTCTTACATGTAAATTTAATTTAAAATTAGATATACTAAACTTGTATCTATTGTGTTATATTCATTTCACTTTTATTTAGTTGTTAAAGATACACCAATGAAAACTTTGCTATAAAACATTAATCACTTAGGGAATTTGCGGCACTTGAAATTACAATGTATTAATATATTAGATTTATATAGATTTATTAATATATTTTTAAGTATTTTAAACAAATTTCAGCATAAGGTTATTGATCTGATTTACATTCTGTAGATTGAATATTGTTAACCAATATAATGTTAATAGAAGTTACTTATTTTAAAATAAAATGGTTCAACGAAAATCCGAAATATTTTGAGGCAAAATATGATGATAAATTAAATTATATTTATTTAATTTTTTTCATTGTTTTACATATACTATATATTACAAATATCTTTTAATTAAGTAACATTTATTTTTAATATAATTTAGAAAATAGAATTTAATACAAAATATAAAATATAGATATAATAATTATGACTGAAATTTATATTTTCAAATAGTATAATTATATTAAATAATTTCAAAATATTAAATTTTATTTTTGTTAATCCGTTCATTAATATAATAATATCTACATTCTGCCACTATTCTTAATTTTGTCTTAACTACTCGATATCTATATCCATATATATCTATATCCATATCTATTATATCCATGTTAATCATTCTATCCATAACATATCATATTCATATATATATTCATATTCATTCTTTATCTTACCATACCTACATCAATGTAACCAAAATATATATGTATTATACAAATGACATAACTAATGCTGCTGAAAACATCTCTCTGTGTGTAACTGACTTATCCACCTGGCTATCATATGACAACTCACTATATTTCAATTCTTTCGAGACTGAATATATTCACCTGTATCTCCGTGACATGCCTTTCAACCTCCAATAGTTATCTGTTCTAATCTACATAATCTACCCTATACAGCAACCGAGGCATCACATCTCTCTAAAAATAAAGCCTTATAAACTTTCATCTTATTTTGTTCCTATTTCTCGTAACTCTACGCCTTTCATCATAGCGTCATCCTATATTCTATCACCTTTTTCAACTAATTATAATTTCCTTTTTGACTATTTTCTTTATTCATCACCATCATCATCATCACCATAATTATCATCACTATAATCATCATCATTATCACAGTGAATGTTTAATAGCGATTACTTGTCACACAGTGAACACGAGATGTCCCCCTGTCTCAGCCAGGATGCAGCTTACACTGCACTATCCACACAATCTGAGGTCATCAGCATCTTATTCATTTCATCTTGTTGCTTGTTGTATGTCACTTATTTCAATTGTTAATCTCTCAAATAGATTGTCTATCACTAATCGCTTATAGAGTCAAACTTTATATTCGTACACCTTTATAATAGACGATAGATTATTATACACAAATATAACATTAATAGTTTCATTTGTGTAAAGTCAATTAAAATTAATAGATGAGTTTATTAAAATAATATGATACCAATAGAACGATTATGTGAATATTAGATTATTATATAATAAATAAATTGTAGAATTTAGAATAAATTAAGTAATTAACAACGTATTATAGTGAATTCTAATCCAATATACGAAACATTGAAGTCTAAAGTCAGAGTGATTGGCTGAACAATAATTCATGACATTCCACTATAAGGACAGGACTTATGATCGAGATCCACAAACACAAGATAATCATACTGAGAGTTAAGGTTATCTCACGTAAGTATTATTAAGTAAACTTTGTCTTAGTTACATTTCTGCATGAAATTCTCATAATTCAATAATTGATTCAATAGTTAAATTAACTAGTATAAATATAAAATTGTTTCAAAAATATTGTATTATAAAATATTTAATGTTGTTCTATTTTTATAATAATTATTTTTATGAATATAATTTCTTTCAAATATTAATATATAATGAATTGAATTATATTAATTAATATTATAATTATTTTTGATTAAAATATTATTTATAATAATGAATACGAATGAATTACATTTTTTATAATATTATACAAATATATGTATAAATATATATATATATATATATATATATAATTTAATAATTTTTTTAATATAAATTATAATTAAGCGTGATTTTTAATTTAAATCGTCATTATTTATAATTAGTAGAGAAGATAAAGTCGCAGGCATTCAATTCCACTGTGAAGGAGTCCACTCTAAGAATGAATATGAATCTAAGATTATAAATGATTTACTTGTAAATTAAAAAATGTTAGTATCCTCTTGTGCTCCCTATTATTTTATTTAAATTAACTTTGTAAAAGTGTTTTGGTGCCACTATCATCATAACGGTAATAAATATTTATTAAAATATATTAAAATATTTTACATTAACGAACTAACAAGTGTATTGTTAATGTCATCTAATATTTTAAGAACAATTTAATACAAATTAAATATATTATATAATATTATCGATTATATAAAAAGTGCCTTTTCTGCTATATTATTGTATTGATTGGTAAATTACAACTCAATTAATGACATTTTACTGATTTTTTTTGTAATATATTAAACTACACAATTATCTACATAAAATGAAGACAAAAAATCAATTTAAAATATTAATTATTAATTGAATAAAGTTAAAATAATAATACTATATGAGATTCAGGGGTTTTGGTCGATAATTTGACGTAAATCCCAATTGTTTCACAATTTATTTATATTTCTTTTTATTATTTACATATTTCTGTCATTATTTTTAATTTTTATATATCTCCATGTGTTTTGACTCTATTTAATAAACTATTACCTAATTAAACTAAATGAAATTATTAGGTTTGTATATTATACAAAAGCAAATACATAATAAATATAATTATAATTAAAAAAAATATTATTACTATATATATATATACCATTTTAAAAACAATTCTCATAAAATTATAATAAATGAATCATAAAATGTATCATATTATACATATTGAATTTAATTTATGGAATTGTATATGATGCATTATGCTAGCCCACATTATATAAATATATTTATTATGGGAAAGTATAATTATGTTATATTCTACACTATTTACAAAATAATTTGTATTTATTTATGTATATAAATAATAACATATATGATTTATTAATAATAATAATTTCATTTTTGTAGTAGTTATTTAATTATAAATTAATATATAATTAATATTAATATATAAACTATTTTTCTAGTATTTATTTAATAATAAAATAATATATACATTTTTTCAATATTAACAATAAAGCGCTGTTCACATGAGAAATATATTCCAGCAATTTCGCAATGGAATTCTTAAGAATTGCCAAAATGTAAAAGTCTATCTTTTTTCTGCGATTTTTGCTAAATGTTCTAATCCGAATTTATTCTAGTTTTTGTGACAATTTATTTAATTGGTAAATAAACGTACGCACAAGTATACTGACGAGTATTAATGCATATGCATTTACCTTTTTAGCGGTCAATCTATATAATCGTTTACGATTATAATTGATTAAAATTATGTTATTTAATTGTTAACGATCGCTTAATTAATAATTAATAAATTAATAATAATTAATAAATAATTAATAATAATTAATTAATAATTATAATTATAATATATAATTCCTTATATAATTATTCAATTATGAATATATATATATATTACCACTTTATGATTATATAATGAACTTAAGTTCATAAGTTCATAAATGTATGTATTTTTAAGTATTCTACTAACAAAATAGAATTCTCATGTGAACACCCTATAATTAATACCGCTATGGGATTTCGAAACTGGAATTCTTAAAAATTCCATTGCGAAATTGCTGGAATAGATTGCTCATGTGAACAGCGCTTTAGATTACAAAAATTCTTTGAAAATTTAATCTATAGTCTACTGTCAACAGATAACTATATGATTTCATAGCATGCATGTCATGATACAATTATAAGCAATATATATAACTTATATAATATATATATATAATATTATATAATATATTATATTAATAATAATTCCATATTTATATAAACTAGTTATTTAATTATAAATTAATATGTAAATTAATACCTAAATTATTTCAATATTAACAGTAAGATATAAGTAAAAAATAAGTTTTTTAAATTATTTATAAATTGTATGTTATTATATCGCATATATAACATTAATTTATTAATAAATAGTTCATAAATAATAAAATATAATTATAATTATTATCCCTTATTCATATATATATATATATATATATATATATATATATATATATATATATATAATAACATATACATAGGTGAGTTATTAAAATATGATTATATTGATTATCCTATATTCATATCATAGATTTGATTTTTACCCTATAAATCTATGGTTCATATATATATATATATATAATCAAGGAGGGGATAGGACACTCATATCTACTTACACGTCTCCGATAAAACGATCACGTGATTATAATTTTAGTAGCGCCATCTATACGAAGGTCGATCATTTTTTGAAATATTACTATATTTAAATAATACAAACAATTATCGTTTTCTTGTAATAATAGTCATTTATCTACGATATACTTATCAAACTTAAGGATTTTTATTCAGAGTATAAAGTAAAGTTAAGTTATTATATGTTATTCACTTTAGAAATACACAATAGGAACTATATATAATAAATTTGATGTTTATATATCATCTATATCATTTATATTTTCAATAAATTTAATTTTTTTTAAAATAATACATCGTTGGTAAATGTTATAAATATGATTGATATAGGAATATATTACATTAACATATTTATTTAATAACTCTTCTTAATTAACTTTATTTTATTTATAAAATTTATATAATAAGTATTTATTCATAAAAATATAATGTAAGCATTTATTATAAATATATTAAAAACAATTATTTATTAAAAGAAGTTTATTAATTATAAAGCTGAATATATAAAAACAAATAAATATATAATATATAAGAGCATACATATTTAGTAATTAAATTCATGATTTATTTATATTTTAAATAAAGTATAAAACAAGTAATATATTACATATAAAAAAGTTATTTATTAGAGGGAATTTTCAATTTTATAATTTTATTATTATCATGTATATTATGGTTTATATGTTTTAAATAATGATGTAATATTATATTTACATATAGAATAACAATACTATTTGACAATATATATATATATATATATATATATATATATATACATTACATATCAATTATATCAATGATATATATTTAATTTCTTACCGGAGTTCTAGAATTTTGAGAGATATTCATTGAAATCTCTTCTTAAAGCTATAAAGCATAAATACAAGTCATATAATTCTTTATTTAATATATTATATTTGGAAATCTATATGTTTAAATTAAACATTGGTAAACATATACACGCGTCTTTAACAATATAAACAATGTTACACAAAGTAATATTTAAGGGGAAGCACTACGTTCAAAATTGTATTTAAAAAAAATATATATTGAAAAAAGATATATAATTATTTATCTATCATTTCATGAAAAGATTATACTTAAATTCGCTATATTTATGAGTATAAATGATGTTTATAATTTGTATGATGTTTAAAGTGTATGATTCTTATAATTGCATGACAATATTTCACTAAATTTGATAGCTGTTTTCTTAGAATATTGATTTTATGAATGTTGCTTTACTAAAAAGTCCGAAACTTTTTTTCTATTCTAACAAATGTATATAATAATAAAAAAAGATAATCATATTATAGAATGAAGTATTATTATTACAAATGCGAACAAATTATGTAAAAATATTTAAAATATTTCAAGTTGGAGAGTTTTTAAAACTTTGTCACTGTCATTTTCGTATCTATTTACATGTAAGCCCGTGAACGTTGTGCTTCCCTTTAATACAATTAATTATGATATTTTATATATTATGTGTGTTGTATATTTTTCATCGAATTATGAAGACATTCAAAAAAGTTTATTTAAATGCTAAATTAAATGTTTGAGTACACAGGGCGACACCTATTAATATATTCGGAACTATCGACCAAAACCCCCTCACATACCATATTTGACCGATATTTACTGGTATTATTAAAACTGATAATACATATATTTGATATCATAATATTAAAATCTGAGATAGCTATTTATTATATTAATATCTTTTTAATACGTATTCTAAAATTAAAATACTAATAAAATTCACGGAGTACTGGATACTATGGCTAGTGCTAAATTAGATCAGCCAAAGCCCCCTCACGTCCCCTATTCAATTATAATATTATATATTATATGTTAAAGGACATTTTAATTGTAAAGAGTGTACCATTACTAAAACACATTATCCACATATGTATGCATTACTATACAATTTAGTATTAGTAAAATAAAAAAATATGTACAATTAATAAAATTAATAAAATGACCACCTACCAATATAACACTATTAGAGAATATGTATGATTATAAATATATATAAGTGTCCTCTATTTATTTTAATGCACATATTGAAAAATACATTTATTAACATATTTTTAATTTTAATAATTTTGATTTTAATATAAAATTGGTATCATATTTCTAGATTTAATTGGACATATCTAAATTCAATTGATTATAGTAGATTAAAAGTAAAATATTTTAATAATGTTCTGAATAAACTATTTATATCAAAATATATATTGCATGTTCCTAATATAAATAATACAATAAAACAGATACTCCCGAAGAACATATTGAAATTGAAGAAACTTGTAATACAAATATAAATGTGAACAAATATGTACATTTTAAGGAATATAGAAACAAATTCTATTTATAGGTATTTATTTATTGCATTTTTTCACCACTCTCGTATTTTTATATTAATAGTTTTTCCCCCATATACTACATTATTTTGGAATTGTCTACTTAAATGAATCATTTTAATAACATTATTCAAGATATCAAAATCATTAATAATAATGGATATATTTTAAATATACCTAATAAATTATACTTACTTACTAGTCGTTTTCCTATCTATGTACATGTAAGCCTGCAAAGGTAGTGCTTCACCTTAAATATACTTACTTAAAATTAAAAAATATTGAATTATCAAAAAAATCCTGTATTAATTTTTTCTATCACATGTTCTTTTTGAAACAAATTTCACTAATAAGGGTAATATAATAGTATCAGCATCTGAATAATTATAACTTTAATATATTTTACCCTAGAATATTGCGGTTGGAATGATACCTAAAAATAATAAAATTAAGGACATTTATTTAATACTTAGAAAAATGATGGGTATATGTTGATCTTCTATTATAATGAAAAACATAATAAATTATTTGTACGATAATATTGAAATAATTCTTAAATTATTTAGAAAAACACATATATATATTATTTGTATATATATATAATTGAATATAATCCTATAGGCATTAAATGAATTATATTAAAATCCATATTTGAATCAAAATAATGAATAAGCTTTAATGAAAGATTTTTTATCATTACGAAGAGATCGCAGTTTAAGAGATTGTTATTAAATATTCACAAATATCAGGAATCACTTTACTGTTAGTAATATTATTATTTATTAATGTAAATTAATGTAATAATAATCTTAAAAATGTATACTATGTTACTTAATTGTCTATTAATGTCTTACAAACTTATACCATATTACTCTCTAAAATAACATTACCTCGAGAAATATCTGATGAATTTCTCTCATATTTTCCATATTTAGATTACATCATTACACTCAGTATAAATATTAACTCTAATATAACATTTAATCATCATACTATTAATATAATTCACACAGTAAATGTATATACAATTGTACAATATGCCTAATAATAAACTGTGCATAAGCTCACTTGTGATAATACAATCACATATGTTTTATCGTTTTTATCAAACTTTATTTCTGTAACTCTATGATCATTGTCATCACTGAAAATGAGCATATTTACGCATATGCGAATATCATATTTAAATAGTTTACGAAGCTGTAAGCTGTGAGTAGTTAATACGTTAATTAAATTAACATATTTATATTTCAATAATTTACTAATTTTGTATTAAATTATTTATAGCAGATTGATTTGTGTAATTCAATAGGAAAGAAGAAATTAATTGTTCAACATTGATAATACGTTGAAGGAAAAGGTTTAAACATATTTATAAATATAATGTCGCGTAATTAGGTCAAATATTTAATTACGCTGCTCCCTACCAATTAGAATATCTATTAAATTTAATAGAATTTAATATCTTTGGTTTTAAATTAAAAACCCTTCACAATTCTAACAACAATACATAAACAATAGAAACCATAACGATAACAAATATAACATGATTAAAGCCTCGCTGTAGCGAACAGAACCCCACGATGTACAAGACAGACAGCTAACAACTACATCCTGATGGTGGCGTTCCTACTGGGCGTGTACATAGGAGTGCTGGTAACGATACGCCTTCACACGTCGTTCAAGCTACTGTACGCCACTCGTCTGTTGGTGTTCCTACTGCTGGTCTATGTGAACGTGGTGATATTGCCCAGGAGCATAGACCACAGACCTCGTCAGTATAGAGAGATAGTTAAAGTTATGCCTATCATTCAACAGTACACGCCCACATATAACACGGCCCATTACTATACACCCGGACGAGTGTATGAGTCATATATGTGACCACTGTATCTTAGATTAGTATTCAATATTTATTTATATTGATTTTTTATTAAAATAAAATTTCAATTAAAACCTTCTTATTTTAATACCTATATAATATATTTATATATAGATAGAAACTAATATTATATACATATCTATAATTGTTACTTATATACAATATCTATATTAATGCCTATATATATATATATATATATATATATGTGTGTTCAAACTATGGTGATGGAGGAAACTGCTCGGAGTTACCAACTTAAATAGGAAGAGAAATACTGAGATAATTTATATCATAAAACCTAAAAGATTGTTCGAATCTAGATTTGTCAAGTCTGCCCTATATTTTTTCGGACATGTTGTTAGAGCAGATGTGATGGAATTGCAAATGATGCTGGGAATAATGGAAGGTCAGCGAGGAAGAGGCAGACCACGTTGTACTTGGCTCGACAGTATAAATAAATATTTCTCTAAAGATATCACGAATCTCCGACTAGATTCTAGAGATAGAGTGGTATGGAGAATAGCTACCATGGAGGCGCCAAGGGTCGGATTCAACTCAACTGTACAAGGTGATATATATTCATTATATATTTTGTAATTTATAGGAACACAAATTTAAAAACAAAATTAATTTAATTTAACTAGTTCATTAAACTTACATTAAAATAAATTAGTATTATTTTTCTATTTAATAAATTCTTTTAATTTTATATTAAGGTCAATTGTTAAAAAACTACATCGTTTTCAATACTTAAATATATTATTTTAGTTATTGTTTGTAAAATTATCAATTATTTACTAGCAAGATTAATTACAAAAATAGGATAATTGAATACCACGTAACACAATAAAGATAAAGACATAAAATACACATACTTCTTAGCAACGTCTTCTTAGCTGTAGGTTAGTTACCTATACCGAGTGTTATTAGTTTACACTCTTATTATCTTTGATTTAAAATTATATATACATATATTATATTAATTTATTTTAATGACTCTGCCAGAAAAATCAAGCGTCGCAAGTAAAAAATAATAAAATAACGCAGACAATAAAACGAGAAAATTAAATAATTAATAATGAAAAATAAGAATATAGAAAGTACTCTACATTAATATATGATTATAAATAGTGATCAGGGATATACAGTGATAAATAGAAGTGTGTTTTTAATAGAGATGTTAATGTGTTAGTGGATTTAGTAGTGTGTAGATTATATGGTAGTGTATTCCATAGATATGGGTTCGATATATGCCATGCACAGTATTGGAGATTAAGTTTAGAGGGTAGGTGTCGAAGGTCAAATTACTTTTATATACATATAATTAACATAATTAAGAATAACATTATGCCTTATGTAATAATAATAAATATAATTTGTAATAATATGTAAAATTGAATTTCAGAAAAGTATAGGAAAAAAATAAAATGTCTATTATTTTATATAAATTATATTATATATTTTATTTTATATATACATTATATATGATATATTATGAATTATATTATTATATAAATATCTCTCCATGATTGTATATCTTTATATATATATATCTAGTATATACAAAAAAATAAATCAACTGAATTTAACGAATAGTATTATGTGAACATTCATTTGAATGTACCCATGTACCCATGTATATCCTGTATCTATTTACATGTAAATGTATGTTATGGAATGCGGACACTACTCTCCTATTAACAGAACAAATCTATTACAAAATATATATAAATAAGTATATATATAAATTAATAATTATATATTTATATTTAAATATTTTTGTCAGATTTTATTCAAATTCTTTTATAATATTCAACTCATATGTATATTATATGAAAGATTTCTATCATCATACCATAAACTATATATTAGAATATAACGTATATTTATTATATATTTTGTTATATATATATATTGTCTTATTATTACTATACGTGTATCTACGTATATTACTATCAATCGCCATATAAGGAGCGACGTACATCGTACGTATTCCTGCATGGCCGTCATGCACGCCAGCCTCGCGTGCTAGATACGTTGCTATATAAAGCAGCCGATAGCCACATATTGGGCACTTCGATACTACAAATCTACTAGGACTGAGGAATGTCCTACAACACGCCCACATACGACTGGTCAGCAGAAGACCAGGTTGAACAACTCTGTATGTTCCGCAGGAACAAGGAAGAGGTTCGCGCCAACTACGAGCTAGTTTGGCTCGGTCCAAAGGGCGATTACCACAGCTATCGAGAAGGAGGACAAGAACCCCCTAAATACACTATGGTCAGCCATAAGTGATTACACATAACTCCAAAGATAAACCACCGTATGGTCAGAGACAAGCGGTACACTATAACACGATGAATCAATGTACGAGTTCATCACGCGGTGCACTCGTTACATCAACCTATGCAAATACACGGACAGCGAAGAACAAACGATAGACCAAATCATGTTCGGCGTAAACGACGACTATCTACGCCACACTCTCATGGAGAACGACTTCCTGACCCTACAGATATGCAACCAGATATGCAAGGAACACGAGACACTATTATCTAATAGAAACAACTTACGACAGATAGATAATATAGATACCACGACCTTGGGCAGTTGGGACAACTACACGAAAGATGTCCAGTGCTAGAAATTTACTCCGTTATTAACTATATAAGCGCTTTATTAACCCACCTAGATTATACCCGCCCACATATGCATTATATAGCTACGGCTATATACCTATTAATGCAAAGGGATCAACCACCTTAGAAAGCACTTATCGTAATATCCAATACCACCTTCCCTTCCACGTCGTAGACGCCCGAGGTGCCCTTATCCTCGGATTACCCACATGTAAAGACATGTCCCTCATCAAACTACTATGCAGCGTTACATCAGATAAAACACCAAATACTACCTATACTAACATCCATGCCGTAATCAAGGCACAACCAAAACTCCCCGGAAGCCTTCACAGTCACATAGATAAATCAATACCCCCTGTAATACATGCGGCCAGATAAGTACCCATCAACATCAGAGATGAAGTGGTGAACGAGTTGAACAAGATGGTTTAAGAATACGTGATATGCCGCATCACAGAACCAACAGACTGGGTATCAAGTTTGACGTACGTAAAGAAGAAGTCCGGACAAATTCGTATCTGTCTCGACTCTAAAGACCTAAATCGAGCAATTCAAAGACCATACCATGCAGCAAAGATACTAGACGATATCAACCATCTCCTGTGCGGGTCCTACAGTTTTCTCCAAGCTAGACGCCCATTCAGGCTACTGGTCAGTTGTTCTAGACTACCCCTCCAGTCTATTAACTACTTTCAACACCCACATGGGAAGATTTCTCTTCAAACGACTTCCGTTTGGACTAAGTCTCTCTCAAGACATATTCCAACAACAGATGGACACGATGCTACAGAACACGGAAGGAATAATCAACATCGCCGACAACATCATCGTTTTTGGGACCGACCAAGAAACACACGACAAAAACCTAGAAGCACTAATGATACGAGCCGAACAATACGGTCTAGTATTTAATGCCTCGAAGTGCAATATCAGTAAAGACGAAGTGAGCTTTTTCGGCCAATTATACAATAAAGACGGCATCAGCGCAGATCCAGACAGAACACGAGCTATCTCACAAATGCAGACACCGACCACTATTGCAGAACTAAGAAGTTTTATCGGCATAGCATCCTACATGAGCCCATTCATAAACAATATGTCGGAATTACTCACTCCCCTCCGCGAACTCACACATATACACTTTGACTGGACAAGCAGCCATGAACAACGCTTCATACAAATCAAGAATACGCTATGCCGAACTACTTCCCTAGCGTACTACGACCCGACACTACCAACCGTAATACAAGTCGATGCTTCGGGAAACGGACTAGGAGCAGTCCTATTACAAAACGAACGACCCATATGTTTCGCATCACGCACCCTCACCCCCGCAGAGAAAAGATACGCAAATATCGAACGAGAGCTTCTCGCAGTAGTTTTCGGATGCGAACGATTCCACCACTTCGTTTTCGGTATAGACTTCACTATCGAAAGCGACCATAAGCCATTAGAGATGATCATCCTCAAGCACATTGCATCTGCACCCGCCCGACTGCAACGACTCCTACTTCGTCTCCAATCATACCACCTATCAATATACTACAAACCCTGCAAAGAACTAACAATCGCACATGCACTTTCACGAGACAAGTCCAATATGAACACAGAACACGAAGAAAAGAACGAAGAAATGATGACCGCCAGAAATGATGATGAAGAACACCAACGTCTTCGCAAATATATATTTACGGCTGGCCCCTAGCCCGCAGAGATGTACAAAAGGAGTTACGACACCACTGGAGCTACAGAGATGAACTAATAGAAGATCGAGGACTAGTATATAAAGGAGCAGCAGTCCTCATCCCCGTAGCAGCCATAGACAAAATACTTACAGACTATACAGAAATTACATCGAGCCCATCAAGGAGCAGCAGAAATGATACTCCTCGCTAGAGATACGGTCTTCTAGAATAGCATGAGACAAGACCTACAACGAATCTCCGATGAATGCGAATCCTGCCAGAAATACGCAAGGGCCCCATGGAAACCCGCACCCACTGTAAGAACACAACCAACACGACCTTGGGAACACATCGCATCAGATCTGTTTCAACTCGACAATAAGACCTACCTACTTATAGCAGATTACTTTACCAAATACCCTATCATACACCAACTTCCTTACGGCTCATCAGCAGCCACAGTCAAAAGATGAAACAAAGCTTCTCCTTACTCGGTACATCCACACACGTCTTCACAGATAATGGCTCTCAATTTAGCGCCCCCGCCTTCAAACACTTCAGCAAGACATGGGAGTTTACCCACATCACATCAAGCCCATACTACCCACAATCAAATGGATTCATAGAAAGACAAGTACAGAACTTTATAAAGAAAAATACAGCCGACCTTGACCTCGCTATGCTGACCCTACGTCAAACTCCAATCAGCGATCAATCCAAGCCCACTATGGCTATTAACTCACCAATCCCTAAAAACAAACATGAAATAAAACATACAACTGCAACAAGTACAAAGAAATCAAATAAACCGTTTAGCCAGCTCCAGAAGAAAACAGACCACCGACTTCACTAGAGGCCAGCAGATCAACGTCCGGAACCCATTAACAGGAGGATGCCAGCAGTCATCGCAGAAAAGAGACAAGAACCCATGTCCTACGATGTCCAGATAGAAAATCATACGAAAAGCATACACACCCTCCTTACACACTCCATACCCCAAACCTGACATGTCTATATCTAACCACGCACCTATCACGTCTAAGACATATGCCATGCCGCAATCTGCACCACCCCCACTTCCCACAACACCCGCACCACTCCCCGATCCTAACCTCCCACCCGTTACAGGTGTCGTTGTAACCACACGGTCCGGACGAATCTAAACGCCTAGACCTCTGACGGGATTCTCTACACAAGCTCGCCACACCCCATCCCTGTTCCCACCATCCCATTTCTCATGTGGAGAAGAGGGGATGTTATATATATATTGTCTTATTATTACTATACGTGTATCTACGCATATTACTATCACTCGCCATATAAGGAGCGACGTACATCGAATTCCTGCATGGCAGTCATGCACGACCGCCTCTCGTGCTAGACAAGTTGCTATATAAAGCAGCCGATAGCCACATGTTGGGCACTTCGATACTAATAAATATACCTAAGCCCTGACGCTTTTATTCTTAACATATTTAACTCATAAATATTATAATGGAATGTAATTAACTAGTTAACCAAATGTTGTGAATAGAAACTACATCAAAATATACATCTATAACTATATTACAATTAATATTTAATATATTTAAAAAATGAATATGCAAAAATAAATGTACATTTATGTAAAATATATTTATTAATTGATAAATAAACACCTTTTGGATTAATCATATAGATTGCGATATATGTCTATAACTTCATATAATAATATATATTATAACCATTATAGTTAGAGTGATCTTATAATAATTATAAAAATAATAATCACATTAATACTATAAACGAATATATATATATATGATATATATGTATATATTCATAGTTCAAATTCCATACGATTGTCATTATTCATGTTCACATTTCACCTATTATAAAGGAGAAAATAAAGATCAGATATAGTCTATATATAATATAATATTAGCTCATCGAAATCTGATAGGTAGTAGAGAAGATTATCCGCATTCCTATAGCAGGGTTGCCCTATAACGATAAACATGTAATAAAAGATCGTATTTCATTTAGCCACGCATACATGTAAACAGATACGCAGCAGTTAGATAGGGTGTGATGCTTGTAGCGTGACAGATGGACAGACTAGCGTTGTTGTATCTACTGACTGGCCACACCGCTAGACTATTGAAACCTGTCACATCCCGAATAGTTTTCTATACGTGCAGGAGAACACGCGAACATTAACAGTGCCATGAGGACTAGTAGACTTGACCACATTGAACAGCTTATCGATATGGTTTAGGCTGGACATCTTGCTCGGTGTTAGGCAGGTTTTGTCCAAGGCGAGCAGTTTGCTGTAAACCTGTGTTTAGAAATTAGATAAATATAGTAAATTTACGGTATAATATATATATATATATATGTAATAAATTGTGGTATAACTTAATTTAATTTGAACCTTTTTAAGGGGATATCGCCATGGATAAATTCGTTAAAATCGGAAAAAAATTAATTTTGTTTTTATTATGTACTATTGATTAATGATATGTTATTTAGTAACTGTGATAAAATTATCTATTAAATCAGTTTTGAAAAAGCATCTTTTATAGCATGCCTTTTTAAAATAAATTATTTATTTTGAAATCTACATTAAAAACTATTATAAATTGTTATATATATATATATATATATATAATCAAAGTTCCAATAGAAATAGAAATAAATATTATATTTACAACTATGAAATCATATAACGCCACCTATTATTAATCAAAAGGTTCATTCCGCTACATACTTTATTTTTCTGTACAGAAAAATAGGATTATTTCTATTTCATTTTCTGTACAGAAAACGATTACAGAAATATAGGAAGATGACTCATTATAGAAAATTTTCTGTAAATGATTCATTTTCTGTACGGATTTCACGTAATGTAAGGAAAACGGAATTGGTGTGAACACCCTATAATATATAAATTCTATAAATATAACATTTATATATAGATAAGCATACATACTATCTATTACTTTATAATATTGATTTCATATTAGCTGAATATATTTATACACTTATATAGGTACTTAAATTAATATATAACATATAATATATATAAATTTTATAAAAATAACATTTATATATTGATAAACAAATATATACTATTACTTTATAATATTGATTTTATATTAGCTAAATGTATAATTTTATTACTTTATAATGTATTTGAATTTTATTGAATTTATTTATTGTTGACTTTTCAAATTATTTTTACTCGGAATACATTTTTTTGCTATGTTTGCTTATATAAATTAGTGTTTAGATAAAAGTAATGAAGCAATCGACCAAATTTATTTTGCTATATATAAATAACATATGTATACACAATTTCAAAGAGACAATATTAAAAAATATAATTATAATATATTGGATATTATAAAATTGGTGAAAAAATAAAAGTATGTCTTATAATAATTATTATACATGTAAAAATATATTTTGTAATTTTGTTGTCTCTAGGATTATATATATATATAAATGTCCATTTTATATAACAAAAAAAAACAATTTTTAAATTCAATGAACATGTTTTTCGAAACACTCAATAAACGGAGGCAATACGTTCCCTATCTGAATACATGTACATTCAACTAAATGGTCGTCACATGGCGATATCCTCTTAAATAATACATTATATATATGTATTAGTGTCGTAAATGGGTCAATATTTTGAATCTTGAAACATACCCAAAATATTGAATTGATGTTTCGAAAAATAATATTTGAAAGAGTTTACTGTTTCGAAGCCATTTCAATTTTTGACTAGTGATTTCGAAAATTATTAAAAAAATGGATAAACGTACATATTGAGTATTTCATAATCTAAGCTAAATAAAATAATTCTATTAAACTACATGACATTTTTTTCCCATCAGTACTACAATTAATATAAAGTATTATAAAGATAATTTTATTATTTATATAATCCTAATTATCTACACTAATTATTTCATTCTAATAAATATAGAATATTTATGTACACAAGAAGCCAGCTTACATAACTTTAAATTGGTGTGAATTTCAATTCATCAGTTATAAAAATAAAATTAATAAAATAAAAATAGTTAACCAAAGATTGGTTTCTTGGGTGGCGTAAATTATTGAAATCATAAATAAAAATCTCCTATCTTAATTCATTTTAATTTCAATACACGCGAATCCCCTTAAATAATACATTAATTCCATTATACCATATGTTATATAATGTGACAATGTGATATAATTTCTGTTATTATTAATATAAATACTAGTTATTAGATTATTATGCAACATAATTAGATGTAATCTAGCCGGGGTCAAAATTCAGCTTCAGTGCTAACGATTATTATGTCATACATTGTATACCTGTGGGTTGTGAGAAAGTTATGAGAACTAACATTTCCTAATGAAATCAATGCGGACATGTAACCAAGAAAACCGGTCTTTTGTGGAGTTTCATACATGGGCAATCCATTAGAATCTTTCAGGCCTATCATATACGATAGTATCTTTTCTACATCCGATTTCCATATAGGCTATTAAAATATATAATTATATAATATATATATATATATATATATATATATATATATATATATATATATATATATATATATATATACATATATGGATAAATGATCACAATTTCTACCTCATTCTCTGGTTTCATTGGTACATTAGATGTCAATAACTGTAACGCTTCATGGATCATTAGTATGAATTCGATGGTAGGTGCGGCATCTTTAAATTGCGGTAATTTCATTGCCTCCATGAGATATTTGAGCGCATGAGTCACTGCAGGACTGAAGATTTCTGTCTCTAGATTTATCTGGGTGTGATGGGGTTTCAGTAAATATATCATCATAGCACCATCGTTATAGAATAGCAATTCATGTATTCGAGGTATCTTTAGGAGGTATTCAGAAGCATAGTTTGATTAATAATGCGATAATGCAATAACAATAGATGTATTCGTAATAATAACGTGATTAATTCGAAGCAAAGATATAACATTTCCTGCATCTACAAACGTGATTAGGGTAACTCTTTTTCATAGGGGACATTTGTATCAATCATTGACATTAATAAAGTCATTCTATAGTAACACTAAATTATAATTAAAAATGTCAACAATATTACAAACGAGATGTTTTTAATCTAAATCAGAGTATAGAATACATCTCTTATTTATGTCCTAAGTAAAATTTAACATCTAAAATAGAATATTGATATTGAACCAATAAGGGTATTGAAACTTTCTAATAAAAACTAGAATTTATAATATTAATTTCCATTTTAAAGTTGCATGTGACATACACAATCTAATGTATTTTTGACTTCAGATCACAAATATCACTTAAGGGGAGGTATTTCCTTCGCGCAAGCAATGTAAATAGATAGGAATTTATGCCTTACAGTAAATTCAATTATACAAATTTAATAATAGGTAATCAGTGATTACTGTTATATAGTTGTATTTCGATCTCTTTATCCAGACAGTAAACAAGTTACATAACAATGTGTCTGATATCTAGTTCGGTATAATATATATATATAGATATATGGAATAGTCCATTATGTCGTACGATACATATATATATATATATGGAATGGACCATTATAAGAATAACAAGATAACAATTACTATTCCCATAATTTTGTTTCTATAGTTTAATAATATATCATTAAATTATGAAATTATTTTTTATTACATATCCATTCATTTAAATATTTATAATATATGTTTATAAATATAAGTTTTATTTGTCATTAATAAAAAAAGAAAAAATTAAAATTAATAATTTTGAGTAAAAAAGAAATAATTACATTACAGCCTATTGTATACTTCAATTATTATTTCTATTATTCAATGATATATCTAATTTTGAGTGATAATTATTTTTACATAATTTTATATATCTAATTGTATATTACACCTTATAGATTACAAATAATCATATTTATATATTTTTAAAATCAATTATATCCTATTTGAAATAAACACAATAAACACCTTACTTAGCTTGTGTCTGAAATTAAAATTCGCGTTCCTTAATTCATTGGGTATATTTAGATTCTCTTTCTCTTGTAATCGTCGCAGTTGCACAACATACTTCCAAGCTATTTCTTCGCCTAATATAAGTGAAATCAACGATGAGCAATGTGCATAATTCACTAAATCAGTAAGCGCACCTTTATCATTGAGAATTACTCCACGAACGCGTAGAGCGTCGCGAATATATCTGCAAGTTAGACGGGGATCCATTATGTAATCAACTTGAAAGTATGAATCAGATTGGTTTGTGAACTGTGGGTTCATCGATACCTCGTCGAGGCAGCAACTCATCGACACGACTCCTAGTTCCTGTGGTGTGGGGGGGGGGGGGGGTAAACGTATGCATTCACATACACACAATGTTAAGCACCCAGTAATGAACACACACCACATACAGTATGTGACATACTATAGAAGAAACTAAACTGACTTAGATAGATCAATTTACAAAACTATGAATATTATATATATACCGTAATACATATATCAAACGAATCAATTGAATTTAAAGTTAGAAATAACTTGAGATCATCAAATGGTTCCCTTTTAAAACACACTCAATTGACTAACTATTCATCTCACTGGAATAAATTCCTCGAGAGTATAATAAACGAAACTTTCTTAAATAAATTAAAAAACAAACTACACAGATACTTACTTGACCTGAACTAACCTACTTTATGAACTGCTGCACTTTAATACACTCATTTCCAGCTATTATTATTATTATCATTATTTCATTTTTTATTATGGTTGTCGCCATATCTTTACTATTATTATTAGGTATATACTAGTGATGTAAATGATGCCGAGCTTTTGATGCCGAGTCGAGACTTTTGGTTATTGATGCCGAGCCGAGACTTTCATTTTCGAAAAAAAAGAGCTTGAGCCAAGACTCTAAAAAACGAGCCCGTATCGAGTTGATAGGTAACTGAGACTGAGACTGCATCATGCTTTAGATTTTAGCATCACTAGTATATACTTTTTTAGTGAATAACAAATTATCATACTACTACTACTACACACACAAATATAGAAAGTATACACACGTGATAACAACCTTGGCGAGGCTCAATTGAAGATGTGGTATCCCACACGTTAGCACCATCACATCCACATTTATTGCATAGAGTTTAGCCAGCACCATGTTCACTAAGTTGGCAATTTCACAGACGTTCATGCCTAAGTAATTCATAGTAATCTTAATAGTATAGGTTCTAGTATACCTGTATATTATTACTAATATACTATTACTAATATATTATTTCTACTATACTATTACTAATATACTATAACTAATCTACTATTAATACTATAATATTACTACTATACTATTTCAACTATACTATTGCTACTACTTGAATGACGCAATAGTATTGCGTTGGGGTTGATTGGGTTTTGTCATTTGGTTTTTTCAATTGGGTTTTTTCGGTTTTTTCAACGAAAAAACCCTTGGTTTATTGGGTTTTTTCGGTTTTTTTCGGTTTTCTCATTATAATTATAAATAAATATATTTTCATACCAATAATTAATATTGTGATTTTAAATTTGTACTTATATAATTTTATTTACATAAATAATTTGCAAAGTTTTTAATCAGGAAGTTTTTCAAAATACTTGATAAAATAAAAAAATCTTATAATTATGTATATATAAAATATTTAATAAAATTAATAATCCTTAAAATTAATAAGAGTTTTTATAAATATATATTTAATAAATATTATTTATATATATTTTCTTTTATATCATATATAACTCTGTTTGAAGATAAAAGATTATTTAATAAATAATATTTATCATAATATTTATCATAATAGAATAACATATTTTTTATATTATTAATAAGCTATTATTAATAATTAATAATTTATTATTATAATAGTTTATTTTTGATGATTGTAATTTAAATAAAAATAATCTTTGATTTTTATATATATAATTTAAAAATTATATATTTTTATATTATTATATATAAATATAAATTTATTTAAAATAAAAATTACTTTCATTCATTATTTTATTAATATATTCAAATAGTATTCAATTCTATAGTAAATAGTGACATTTTTTCTGTACCTATTAAGTAAAGTATAAGTTTACAGATATAAAAATCATATATCAATCAAATCTATTATAACAAAGTTTTTTCTCAATAATATTAAATTCACTATAGATATTCTAAAATTTTAATTAAATATACAATCAAACTAAACATATGTGTACATCATACTAAAAATATATATTTTTTAAATTCCTATATCGAAATAATATATTAATGAAGAGTATAATACTTAATTGAAATATTATATTTTGAAAAAACCGAAAAAACCAGATAAATACCGAAAAAACCGGGTTTAATGGTTTTAACGAAAAAACCCAAAAAACCGCAAACCCTGCGCAATACCTCTAGTGAAGAAGTAGCCAAGAGGATAAGTCCACGCTTTGACCAGCGAGACTACCATAAAGACGAGGGCTTTGGTCGTTTTCCGTTGTTGATCGTCGCGGTTAGCTGAACAACGAGGTTAAAGAGTAGGTGTTGCATTATGGATAAGTGTGATCACTAACTTACACCGTGTCCTATATCCACGTAGCCGGAAGCCTTGCCTCTTTCATCGTAGAATACTTGTTCGTCGATAGTCATCTCGTCTACCAGTAGCGTTACGCTTACTTGTTCAGTCTTCATTTTTTCTTGGATAATTTCGAAGGAACGCTTCTGAATCGATATGAAATGCGGGCGCGTCGATAGATTAGGAGAACCGACATAGAAATCACGCGCTATTAACGTACTACACGTAAAGCTAACGATGATATAACTGGCAGCGCGTGACCTATTCGCACTATACTTTATTTAACGGATCTACTAAACCGTGAATCCGGGCTGGAAATTGTCAGAAGTGAACCACTCTCTGATGATGGATGGCTCCGGTAAACTCAATCCGAAAGTGCGTCGCGTGTAGTTATACGCTTTCAATGAGTAAAACTAAGGAACGTGTGTATGTGAACGCGCATTAATAGTACGCCCAGATGAACGTGTATTTTACGTACGTATAAAGTCATGGCAAACGGTCTCAGTTGTTCGGGCATAATCTGCTTATGTAGAATTTTGAGAGATATATTTAATTGACCAGCTATCGTCACTTTCGCTAATTCTGTAGATGTTGGTAAACCATTTTAATATTATAATTACTCATGAATACGTAACTCACCGCTCATTAAAGACTTTTCAATTGTATGCATAGCATCGTCTGAGATAAAGTTTTTACTTCTTAAGTCGTTTAATATGCCAGAATAATCGCTTACTTTATCACATTGACGTTTATGCTGTATTTAAATGAATACGAATTTATTCCAATAATGTTAAAAATAATAATTATTTTTAAATATTTCATACACGCTTTCAATACGAATTATTGGTCAATTTATATACAGTATTGTTTATTGATTACTATAATGCGCTTAATATATAGTAGTGTAACCTTACATCTAATACTACGTATTTGTTTTCTATCTTTATTTAGTTCATCTGATAATCTTTTAATAGTTTGCTCCAGAGATGCAATACACGGGTGATTATATTCATGGTCTTTCCTGATAAGTGGCATTTTGTTGGGGATATCATCCTGATTTTCATCTGTAAATTTCCCAATGTATTCTTTTTCTATATTCATACGAATTGCAGGAGGTTTGAGAAATTCCCTCTAATTGGATTAATATATATTACTTGGGTCCATATTGATAGCATTCTATAGATGAATCATACAAACTTTGAGTTGGTAATTATTGTAATGAAATAGGGTTGGAACAGCATTTCCAGTTAGTAAGATGTGGTTTGCCCTATTGATGTATTTCTCCTCGAAATGGCGGGTACATATTTTCGAGTTTATTGAAGAAGTCCATGGAGTTTTATTTACATTCTGCCTCTGTAGTTTATCTGTCCATTCCTTAATTCTCTTTGTAAATGTTGGAAAACTATTTATAAAATATTTTAATTTAATATATTAAATATTTATTTATATAGCTTTAAATGTATTAACTGACCTAATCAGTAAATTGTAAGTAATAAAATATTAATTACTAAATATACTATGTAATATAATATTTTATGAATAAACAAGACATGATTATACACACGTATTTATGTGTGGTTTGTAAATAAATGTATTTAAAATAATATTAATATTATAAGTAATTTGATTTCTTGAGAATATATTCAACAACGATTCCCTCCTCAAAGATAAGATGATAAAAAAGTATTGATCATTACTTACTAAGTAATGATCAATACTTTTTTATTAGTAATACCTAGTGAAATTCTACATAATAAATCTATATTTGTATTATAATGTAAACAAAATAAAATCTGTATCTATATAGGCACTTAATTAAAACCCTTAGCTAAACAAATATAGCTAAACAATATGTTATGATATATTTGTAATATAATATTAATGACAGTAAGTAATGGCATATTTGTATTAATATTATAATATATAAATGATGATTGTCAACGTAACATAAGGTGTGAGTAGTAATAATATGCAATCATTATATATAACATACATATAGGACTTGAAGTTGACATCGATACAATGTATAATAAAGAGTATTCATAACATAAATTATAAGTTAACCATACCATTATGATAACGCACACATACATACATCCGCATATATACACACATACCTCATTTGTCTCTATACAGGGGACTATATCCCACTACAAGTATTTCCGGAAATAATGTACGGAAATGTTTGCTATATAGTGATTTTCTAGCAAGTTAACTAGACGGAAATATAATAACTTTAAAGGAGGTATCCCACTACAACTTGCTATAAAATCACTTTCTAGCAAATATTTCCGGAAATACTGGTAGCGGGATTACCCACTTAAGATTACTTCTTCCTCTACGCAACTCTGATACTATTATATATGATTCAATAACAAAATATGATTAATATTAATTCATAGAATTGTATTGCATTATTAGTATTGTCAAGGATTGTGAGCTAACGCTTATTTAATGAAACTTTTATTATTCGCTCATATGATTTTATCGTATTGTATCATTGTCCAGGAGTACAAATTAGAATTTTATAAAAATATTAATGTAAAAACATGTTTATAATCAATGATTTAAATATGATTATATTAAATTCATAATATAATTTAATATACATTAAATTAATTGGAATGTCGACATAAATATTATAAAAAAAGATCAATCAATTCGAACCTAATTCATAAATAAATAGTTTTAATAAAATATTTATATAAAAATACAATTTAAAAATATGAATGCATTTTATTTTATAAATCAATATCTCGGAAATCTTGGATTCAAAGATTTAAATCATTGAAATATAATTAAATATACCACTGAAAATTATCTTATTGGGAGTACAAAAAGTAACCATTGCAGAGAAAGCATAATATATATATATATAATCTAAATACATATATAGGAGAATATTGAATATGGCCCCTGTTTGTTTTGATTATTATTTCGGAGGTCAAATTAAAATTGTTTTACATTTATTACTATATAATTTAAATTGTAATAATAGCTAATTTATATATATTTTATAATATATAATATATTTTCATCATTCATATAATTGTATCATGTAAATTAGTGAATCAACTGTAGAAACATGTATTTTAAATTTGACCTAATAAATATAAAAGAAACGGGGCCATTCTCGATACAGACCTATATATATATATATATATATAATATATATAAATTTATATATATATATATTTATAATGCCATCGCAACATAAATTGTATAACTAAACTTACAACATAAAATCTTACATCATCCTTCTTGATATATCAGCCGCTTTTGACACCTTTGACCATAAAGTACTCATCAACCGTTTATTATCAATCGGTATTACTGGCACAGCCCTTGATTGGTTTAAATCGTACCTAAATGGCCGCACATCTAGTGTCTGCATCAATAACCAATATTCTCCACCCATGCCTATTAGTAATACACACATGGTGTTCCTCAAGGATCCGTCCTTGGGCCCATTCTATTTAACATTTACCTTCTGCCACTCTTCCAAACCATTGAGAAACATGAAGGCATATCGTTCCACACATACGCCCATGATATTCAGCTATACCTGAAATGCAATGACGTCCCACACTACACCCCTCAGAAGCTATCCAATTGCATTACTGATATTCATAACTGGCTTAATATTAACTCACTATGTCTCAATCCATCAAAATCCGAATCTATGTTCCTTCATCTAACGCTTAGGTCTATGGAAATCAACTACCCTCCGCTCATCACCTCATGCTCCACACCCATTGAATACACTGAAACAGTGCGTAATCTCGGTGTCATATTTGACTCGACCCTATCCTTTAAATCCCAAATCGACAAAGTCCATAAATCAGTCAACTATCATCTCCATTGCCTTCGTTTCATTCGTAGATCCATCCCCCTTGAAGTAGCTGCCAACATCGCCTCCTCATTTATACTGCCTCACTTCGATTACTGCAACCATCTACTATATGGTTCTCCAGCCTACCAGATTAGGCGGCTACAACTTTTGCAGAATGCCGTCATACGATGTGTATACATTCTATCTCGTCGGTCGAATGACTCAATCTCATCGTATATGAAGTCTCTCCACTGGTTGCCCATCAAATCTAGAATCACCTACAAACTTATCCTCATAACCCACAAAGTTATACACCATAGCTCGCCCGACTATCTTTGTCCACTAATTAACATCTCAAGCAACAACTCTGAAATGTTGACTCGGTCCAATAACACCTACCTCCTGGATACGGTGCACAAGTACAAACTTCACTCAACAAACTGCCGATCTTTCTCCATATCCGCACCATACCTTTGGAACTCCCTGCCACCTGCTGCCACCGAACTATAACCTCGACACTGAGTTTCAAGAAAGAACTAAAAACTCACCTATTTAATAACTCATTCGAATAACCATCTATGGACTGCCGATTGCTCGCGCACATGTGGTCCTTAAATAGAAAAAAGTAAAAAGTAAAAGTAAGTAAAATCTATAGAATGCATTCATTATTAAAATAAAAATCGTACATGTCTTTGCTGTAGAACATATCAATAGATATTAGAATTAGGTAGACTGCTATTGGAGATAAAGTTTGTTCACCAATTTGAATGAAAATCCACTATTATGTTTGTAATGTACATCATATTTTCAATATGAATTCAAATTCACTTACATTACTACAATGACTCCGAAGGAAAGATATAACACTTACGCAAAATCGTGTAATTCGAATTTGTATACAAAATACCCTGGTGCCACCTATAGCGGGTTACTTTTAGGAACTATGCGTTGTTTATAATGTAAATTCGTATTTAACTATACACTTTTAAAATGTTAAATAATATGCTTTAAATTAATATTTATATGATGAAAACTAAGTGTTCATTACTAATATATAACAAACAAATATGATATGTATGTTTTAAATGCTATAAGTATATATTTAGTGAGTAAAAGCTAATTTATATTGCATGTAATTTAATAGAGCAATGAAAAAATTGTTGTATGCAAACAGAGCCGAACCTAAATCTATTTCAGTGATTTCGATACTACTGCTAGCAGCGGGTGGGGCTATTACTAAATTACGTCGCATGCATAGGGAGTGTTATATCTTTGCTTCGCAAAATCTTTGATGACTCGCAATTGCTTTAATAAGTATGATATATCTATTAAAATAAGCAAAATTATTAAAATTATAAAAATAAGTACATCTATCAAATAATATTATAAAATAATTATACCAAACCTAGTAAAAAATGAAGTTATATAATATTTATTTTTAAATATTTTAAAATAATATTTTCATTTAATGACTAAATATAAATTTACTAAATAATTAGCTTAGATTATATAAAATAGAGATTACACAATTTTAGATTAATATATAAGTAATTTCATATATGAAAAATTCCTATTAAATGTATATTATAATTAGATATTGACAACTACTATTTACATATTTTTCCTATAAATTATAAAGAATTCCTTATCAAATTATAAAGAATATCACTGAATTATATTTGAATTAATATATGTAATTCAATGAATTTTCATTGTATGCAGATTATTCAAATGATGAAAAAAAAATACATTGCAGATTTATACAAAGTCTACTCAATTATAATGTCTATACAAATTTCACATAATCCAACTTTTTTTTCAAATAAAATATTTCTAGAAATTATTTTATAATTTGATGTCATAGAATAAATATTATCCATTATCCTTTATTGAGTCAATTATTATGATTTTGATAATTATTTATAGAGTCAAAATGATTTTTTTTCATGATACTAAGATATACTTCATGTTTAATTTTTCCCACTCTACCTTAATCGCTATAATATTTATAATATTTAATTTAAATAAAATTTTAAATTTATAAATTAGTTCTTACAAAATATTATATTAAATGGATACCATTTATCAAATTCAAAGTGATTCCATGGCAATGTTAATTAAAACAATTATTGATAAATGGATGAATTTACATTTCCAGCGAAATCGTCAAACCTAATTATATTACCAAATATAAGGAATCAGCGTCAAAACTAACGCGCGATAGTTAAAAAGTAAACAACGTGAGGAAATGCGGGAGTCGCGTGTACACAGAAATGAATATATATCATCGAATTTTATGATCAACTTAAATTCAATAATTAAACTCCCGCCTCCCACGTTTGTATTTTTAACTATTGCGTGTTATTTTTTACCCCACACCAATATATAAATACTATATTTATCTATATTATCTTATTATAGAGTATATTATATATATATATTAAATTACCTGTGTAAAGTAGCGACTTTCGTTATATTTGTCTCTTTAAAATCACACATAAATGCACTACATACAGCTGACATTTTTATAATTAAATAATTCAAAGATAAGATATTTTAATGTAAGATATTATCAAAATGGATTCATATAACCAAAGATTTTTCAAGGCATTTTTCGGAAAATCTTTGGGTATACACAATTATTGTATTTAAATTTACATTGTAAAATCTTTGGTATTATTTAAAAATATATACATTATAATCGGATTATAATTACATACTATGTTACATAGCCATAGAGCGAAGCATATATTTGTATTTTACCTGTTTAAGTAAAACATACAATTCTATAAACGAGGCATAGCGTTATTCGTTATCCATGATGCGATGTATACTGCGAATAGCATATTTTATATGTAACCAATTGAAATATTCAACAAGTAATACTTGAAGTATTGTTCTTTATACTTATAAGTCTTATATCATATAATATATGATTATTATAATAATCATTATATTTATAATTTTATTTATTTTACTTTAATTATAATAATTATCGTTTTAGTTGTATTACCAAATGCACTACTTCACACATAAATAAGCCTATTCAATAGTATATTGGAATATCTTTTCACCGGTTATATAAAATCGATAACATATTTAATAAAATTATTATAATAATTATATACATTATTTAAATGTTATGAATAAAATATGAATTCAATCAACATTTATTTTGTAAATTCAATCATTAATTTCATGTTTAAATTAAAAATAATAATTTCTGTACATTTATAAAATGATTTTTTATTTTTTTTAATAAAATAAATATTAATATTTTTAATTAAACACATAATTATTATGATAATAATTATTAAATATAATATTGAATAAATATTTGTCTTATTAAATATTTTGAATATATAAGAATAAACAAATAATATTGTGTCTAATGTGTATTTTATTATAAAATCATTTTACATTTTAAAAATGTATAGAAATTAATAATTTCTGAAATTATTCTTTTAAATTTAATCATAAAATTAATAATTGAAATTTCAAAATAAATTATTATTAATTCATACTATAACATTTAAATAATTGTTTTAAATAATTTAAAACAATTATAAATGTAGTAAAATTTATAAGATAATATTTGGAATCATGATGTGCACAGTTATAATTATAAATTATACTTATAAATTATAGCGGCTATAACTTATAGAATATAAGCAGTGATGGACAGGATCGCGATCATTGTTCGGCGATCCGATCTGGATCGATATCTGGTCAGAAAGAGAGGATCGAGATCGGCAAAGGATCGAGTAACGAATGGAATATCGGGATCGGGAAAAAGATAGTGATCAGCGATCCCGATCCATAAAAAGTCTCGATGCCCATCAGTGCCTATACGATACTATAATAATCCTATATTTATTTATAAGAATATTAACAAAATTTTAGTATTATATTATTACATTGATATGATATTGTATTGATCATTATTTTGTAATGATTTCCTATGTATTTCAATACTAGGTAAAACCTACGTAGTATTTAAATAATAATTGTTATTTTTACCATAATAGAATTTATCAATTGATATCATATAAGTAGACTACCGACTTTGACTCAACGTATATTGTACGTCGTACAATAAGTAAATATTTTATCCAATTCAATGTATTTATATAAATAAATTATATTTAATTCACTATATCATATAGTCTATGTGATATATGCATTTAATTCAATTGAATTATTATTGAAATATAATACAATATATTAATAATAAATATTATTTACAATTATTAACAATTTATATTACATAGGTAGGCTATTATACCTTCATATATATTGTTTCGAATTATGAAATAAAATCGTATTAATTGAATATATAAATAATATTGTGATCGGGATAGGGTACGAAACTTAGTATCGGGAAAGGATCGGGTAACTAATTGAGGGAAAAGGATCGCATAAGTGAATAAATAGAGGATCGGGATCGCTGATCCAGGAAAAAAGGATTGGTACCCATCACTGGATATAAGTTATATCGGTACCTAGTCAAATGCTTAGCGATTTGAACGCCCGCAAAATTGTTTATTCGAATTAATGATTTGATAATAGCGTATGATTAGCCATTATAATTAGCGTATGTCTATTTATATATTACCATACATATATAAATACAACGGCTCATAAGTAACATATATGTATGTGTGGTCATTAACATTTTGATTTTTAGTTATTTTCAACTGGTTTGGTTGAATTTATTTTTGAGTTTAGTTATTTTCCAGTTTTTTTTAGCTGCATTACATCCCAAGTGAGCCTATAAAAACACATATATATATATATATATATTAGTGTTGTCACATTTTCTAATACTGTAAGTATCAGATGGTATCAGTATCATTTGACAGCAGTACCAGTATCATTTGGCAGGAGTATCAGTATCATATCAGTATCGTTATACAATGGTATCATCAGCATCAGTACCGTATTATATTCTGGTGTAACAAGAGGATAAAACATAACTGGGCAATACCGAATCTTCCTTCGTATATTGATTCTCATCGATATTCTTAGTACTCATTTGTTCGATGAAATGATCTAATTTACTAATTTATATAATAAACTTTATTTCACATATAGTTAAATTATACTATCATAGTAGTAACTATATGATACATTTTCATAATTAAATGACATTTTATCTGAAATAAAATTATATAAATATACAGCGCGAAGTGTCTATACATATGTATATGTTGATTACTATTATACTTTGATAGTGAAACAATGTTTAATAAACATATATATTTATATATAATCTGACATAGTTATAATTTTTGATATTTTAAAAATACTATTGAATAAGTTATAATGAATAAAATATTAAACCCACATTTTTAGAATAAATATTTCTTCTATATTATATTATATATATATAAGGATTAATAATTATGAAAATATGAAATTTATACGCAAATTTCATGATCTATTTAGAACCTTTTATTTCATAACTAGAGCGCTCGCGCGATTCTATTTTAAATTATATGCAGTTATAACTCTGATATCTCAATATTATTATAATTATTATTATAATAATGATTATATGTTGATTACGGACTAAAAGCAATTTTATTTCAGTTAGCTATTTCATTATAATTCTGAAAATGTATCATATAATTACTACTATGATTATCATATTTTATATGATATTATATTCCTGATTACAGTCTGAAATTACGCCAATTTTTAATGTAATATGCATTTTATTGATGTGTGGATGGCGTAGCGCACTCCAAAATCAACGAATTATATATATCTCATGAATAATTAGCGAAAATACTAAGTTTATGAAATACTGAGTATGTTGTCATATAATGATATATAACTTGTAAATAACGTGTGAATATGAAATATATACGGATTCACTATACTTAGTATATTATATAATGTATATACTATATATACGTACATCAAATGAATATTTTCCACTTGGCTGGCAATCGCTAACTAATCGTTAGCTATATATAATTAGTTTATTTGCGCAGGCCATATTTATATGTTTATATACCGTTTATATGCCAATAAAATACTTATTATTTTAAAAATTAGCGACGTTTTAGACCGACCCCCGATATTATTAGTATAACAAAAATGGAAAAATTTTGAATTTCGTACGGCGTGACCGAGAAAAACCTGACAAATTTACTTTTTGCCTTTGATATGATTTTTTTGAAATATAGTTATTTTTTTATATAGACATTTTTTTGATATTTTTAACAAATATTTATTTTATTTTCTGTATTTTTAAAATATTTTTCGACATTTATTTAAATATATTTTGTAATATTTTTTTATATTTTTTGTATTTTTTTAATTATTTTTTTTATATTTTTCAACTAATTTTTAAAATATTAAAAAAAAAAATGTTCTACATTTGTGTGTATTTTAGATACAATTTATTTTATTGTATATACTAGGAATGTAGAATCATAGAATCATAGAATTTATTTCTCTAATTAATAAATCAATAAATAATAAATAATAGATAGGCAAACAATCATAAACCGATAAATGCCGGGTCGGGTACGATTTGGGTTTGGGTTTAGGTTCGAGTTTTCGACATTTTTTTAAAACATATGTAATATTTGAAATATTTTTCCACTAATTTTTAAAATATTAAACAAATAATTTTCTACGTTTATTTGTATTTTAGCTAAAATGTATTTAAATGTATTTAATTGTATGATAATTGTATGTATTTACTGGCAATGCAGAATCAGGGATTCTTAAAATTAATCCAAGCAACTCTGGGTCGTGTATGGCTAGTATACCTATATATAAGCTGTACTTCAATCGTAATTAGTCACTCAGTTGGCTAAGGCTTCGAAGGGACATTAGAGCCATATATGGTTATAAGTGAAAACTTCATCTAAGTTCCTGGATGGGATGAAAGGACTTCAGAAAATAAAATAACAATAACAATATATGTATATAAATTAAATTTTAAATTACTTTAGCTAATTATAGCCTGTATTATCTCACCGACTGTTCGACTATTCGTATCATATAGAATAAAAAAGAGTTTTTTTTATGAATTTTTAAATTTGATATAAATAAAATATGCTTATTTTATATTCAAAATAGTTATTAGTAATTTAATACAATTATATATTATTATATATAATTATAATAATTGAATTAAATTTAATAAATATGTTATTTAAATAATCAACGCCCAGGGTGTGTGTATGTTTTACTCAAAATTCCACAAATTTAAAATGGCCAAACTAACAAGAAGTTCAATTTTTTCAGAAAATGAAATGGCAACGATACTTACTGCATATAAAGACAATAGCGAATATCTCAATCGAAAATGTGATGCTTAGTTAGTATTAAGTTGATACTATTAACAAAATAACAGTATATTTCAATGAGGTTTAGGCCATATTTCTATTTAGTCTACATCGATCTAGAATATTTCATATTATATTGAACATCATAATTGTAATGTTAATGTTATTTTATATTTTAATTAGTTATACAATATCAATATCTATTTAATTTGTATATCATAATAAATATATTAACTATTAGTAATGTAAAATAAAGGGTGGGAAAGTTTATTTATAGAATATAATTATAAAACTTAATATTAATATAATATTTAGTTACGAGAATGATATTTTTTATATTGATGCTATTATAGTCACATTTATATTATTGGAAATCTTATCAAATTCGATAATAGAAATCTTAGTTTTTTTAAATTGTTATTAAAAAAAAGTTATGATAAAAAATGTGCAAAAAAATTAACAATTTTAAATAGTGTAGATGTGAATTATACATGCTTTAATTTATTTATAATACATACATATATTATACCATAACTCTTTCAATAATGAATATTTGTTAGTTAAATTTAACGGAATATATTTACGCATCTATATAAATAGTTATAGTTAAAACAAAATTATCAGCATTCCAATATGGGAAAACAAATTTTAAATGAGATTTTTTTTTTTATCTAAAATTAATATAAATTATATTTTTACAAAGCTATTTAAATCTATAATATTAGTTGTTCATCGGTTTTTATAAATTTACAAAATAAAATAAATTATAGCAACAAAATGTATTTAATAATTTATACAAAAAATTCTTTATTTTTAAATCCTTATTTATTTATTTATTATTTAAAATTAAATTATAAAATATAAACACATATCAATATTAAATATAATACATAATTTACTATATTAAATCGTATTTCGCAACATATTTGAATAGCATACACATAATAATATGCAGTGCATATCATAGATGGTTGATGTGAATTTGGTTTGTGTATGATTGGTTTGTTTTGTGTGTGAAATTCTATTTATATATGTGATACAGTATATAAGTGTATTATAGTTGCTACAAATTTAAAATTATTAATGATTTCAATAAATATTTATTTTCATATTATTTAATATATTAAAGTTAGGAAGTATATTAAAAGCATGAAGTATTTTACCTTTCTCAATAATTAATTTTACATTGTTAATAGTGATCGTATATAAAAGTTTATTTACATAGATTTGTGTATGTTCACTTAATTCATAATTAGAATTAGCAGATATAGATAATGATCATTATATATGAGAGATAGATGGTCAAGGTCATGCCTTACAACCTCCACCAATTATCTGTTCCAATCTACCCTATACAGTAATCGAGGCATCACATAATAATATACCCTCTAATAATAAAGCCCATAAACGTTCATCTTATTCTTTTCCTATTTCTCGCAACTCTACGCCTTTCATCATAGCATAATCCTATATTCTATCACTTTTCACTATATTTATTTTCTTCTAATTATAATTTCCTTTTTAACTATTTTCTTTATTCATCACCATCATCATCATCATCACAGTGAATGTTTAATAGTGATTACTTGTCACACAGTGAACACGAGATGCCCCCTGTCTCTAGATCATTAGACTATAGAGAAATTGTAGAATTTAGAATAAATTAAATAATTAACAACATCAAAATGAATTCTAATCCAATATACGAAACATTGAAGTCTAAAGTCAGAGTGAATGGCTGAACAATAATTCATGACATTCCACTATAAGGACAGGACTTATGATAGAGGTCCAAAAACACAAGATTAATCATACTGAGAGTTAAGGTTATCTCACGTAAGTATTATTAAGTAATCTTTGTCTTAGTTATCTTGAACATTTCTACTTGCAATTTTCAATCGTTGGTTAAATATAAAATTTTTATTAAAATATTGCATTATAAAATGTGCGTTTAATGTTGTTCTATACATAAAGGGGGTATCCCACTACAAGTATTTCCGGAAATAATGTCAGGAAAGTCTTGTTATAAAAACGTTTTTCTAGAAAGTTGTAGAGGGGTACCCCTTTACTTTCCGGCAACTTGCCAGAAATATTCAGCCAATACTTTCTAGAAATACTTGCTTGAAAACAAAGATATTACTATATATCTCATGATGATTGTGGTTTATTTTTATTTTAATTAACATTTTTTTTTTTATAAATTTAAATTATTTAATTTTAATATTAATTATTATTAATTATTTAATATATATATATAAACTTATTATATTTTAATAATGCCAATATTAGTATATTCCCATATAATTTGTATCTAATAGGTTTTGTTCTATTTGAATTAATTTAAAAAATAAAATGATTTTAATTTGAATTACAAAATTTAAAAAGATTTAAAAACAACGAAGTTGATTGGTTGATTATTAATAGCCAATCATATGATTGCGAGGAATATAATGGCGCCAGATAATCTTGTAGTGAGATACCCTTCCAGCAACATTATTGAGCAAGATAATATTTCCGGACAGTATTTCCATCAAGTTACCGGAAATACTTGTAGTGGGATACCCCCTTAAAACCTTCGTATATTATGTAAATAAATTTGTGATATTGTATCTTCGATATTAAAACAAAATTATTTTTATGAATATTATATATTTCTTTAAAATATTAAGAAATAATAAATTGAATTATATTAAATAAAATTATAAATATATATGCATAAATATATACATTTATTATATATATATTAATATATATATATATATTATATAAATATATATATATATAAATTATAATTATTCGTAATCATTTAATTTAATCGTCATTATTTATAGTTACAGTCGCAGTCGCAGGCATTCAATTCGACTGTGAAGAAATCGCTCTAAGAATGAATGTGAATCTAAGATCGTCAAAGTTTTCTTGTAACGTAACAAATGTTTGTATACTCTAGTTCTCTCTATTATTGTATCAAAACAATGTAATGCCTAATTTAAAAAAATAAGAAATTAAATCTAAATTTCAAAGTTCAGCGGATGTTTTAAAATGAAACTATTAACATTGTCAACTGCAGAAATTACAAAATATTTTTCGTTAATAATTTATATTTCTAAATATTTTTTGTTAAGATTAAAATAAAGTATTTCTGTTCAGTGAAAAGTATTAAATATATAATGAAAGTGTTTTAATTAGCTTAATCATCAACTATCATTGTTATTACGGATCAGAAAATCTACATTTTAATCAGTGATGTAAACTATCAATGTTTTTAAAGTTTAATAATTAAATGCTTTTTCTGAATATATAATACATCCGTTTAAAATAATATCATTAATACTATCTTATTTAGTAGATTACTATTGATTAGTTTATTTTAAACCCCCCTACTAATACCTCTCCCCTTATTTCACCCTCACCCAACACACCCCTCTCATTTCCTTCACTTCACTTCACTCATACTATCCCCCCTCCCCTCCCCACAATTAACCACCCTCCACCCCACCTTATTTCCCTCAATACTGCTCTTATCAACGCACGCTCTCTTCGCAATAAAATCTCTTCTGTAATTTCCCTCATGACCGACCATGACCTCGACATCCTCTTCATCATAGAAACCAGGCTATCTCCTCAGGATTCTCCTCACATTGCTGCTCTTAACACTCCCCCCTACTGTTTCATTCACAACCCTCGCGACTCTCCCCATCCCGGTGGCGGCACCGGAATACTTTACAAATCTTCTCTAACTATCTCTAATATTTCCTATCACTCGTTCTCCCACTCTGAAGCCCTTAGCTGCGCCATCAGCTCACCCTTCTCCCGGACCTTCAACACTACCCTTTTCTACCGTCCTCCCTCTCCCTCCATCGACCCATTCCTAGATGAATTCCGCCTCTTCCTACACACAATATCCCCTAACACGATTATATTAGGTGATTTCAACTTCCCTAACCCACCCTCGACTCGGTCCCTCAACAATCTACTTACCTCTTTCAACCTTATCCAACACGTCACCTCCCCCACCCATGTCCAAGGCAATATCCTTAACCTCATAATCTCCCCCAAAACTAACAAAATCATCACCAAACTTACTGTCGGACCACCCTTCTCCGACCACTTCATAATACTCCTCAACCTTAGCCACCCCAAACCAACTCGACCCCTAACCACCAGAACCTCACGAAAAATACACAACCTCCCCATTCCTGCTTTTATTGCTGATCTCTCCTCCCTACCTACCACTACGTCCGCTGAACTTCATCAATCCCTTTCAACTACCCTTGACAAATATGCCCCTCTCGTCACTAGAACCACTATCACTCGTCCTGACTCCTCCTGGTACACCTCATCCTTACTAAAATAAAAGTGCATTCTGCGCATAGCTGAAAAACACTACCTAAAACATCCCTCTCCTACTTCACTTACTTCCTACAACAACCTGAAAAACATCCACCGTAAAGCCATCACTACCGCCAAAGCCACTCACATCACCCTAAAATTGCACAAACTTTCCATACACCGACTCTCTGCCCGACTACTTGGTCGCTCACTCAAAGCTCCTCTCCCCACTACCACCCCCGAACAATTACCACTCCTCTTTGACAAAGCATTCAATGATAAACTTTCCGCCACCCTTTCTGCCCTTCCCACCCCCACATTTTGCCCCACTCCCATAACCTTTCCCGTCTTCCTTGATTCTTTCGATTCACCCACACTTGATCGAATAATCTCTCTCCTCAATTCCACCTCCTCAACCTCATCCCTTGATCCTCTTCCCCTCCCTATACTCAAACAGATTACCCACACCGTTGCTTCACCCCTCCACAAAATCATCTGCACTTCACTTTTATCCGGCTCCGTCCCTCCTGATTTCAAAGTAGCTGCCATCTCCCCCATCCTTAAAAATCCCAATCTTGACTCCCTGAATTCCTCCAACTACTGATCCATCTCCAACCTCTCAATCCACTCCAAAGTCCTCGAACGTGTTGTCTCCTCCCAACTCATCACATACCTCACAGCCAACAACATCCCTAACATATTCCAAAGCGCCTACCTCCCCCACAAATCTACTTAATCCACCCTAACCCTCATTACCTCCGACCTACTCTCTGGCCTTAACAATAACCGTGGCACCATACTCGTCCTCCTTGATATGTCCTCCGCTTTCGACACCCTTGACCACAATGTCCTCATACACAGACTCTCCGCCATCGGCATCACCGGCATTGCCCTCAACTGGTTCACCTCCTACATTACCAACCGCTCTTCCTCAGTCAGGATTAACACACACTCTTCTCACTCCCGCTCCATAACTCATGGTGTCCCCAAGGGCTCTGTCCTCGGCCCACTCCTCTTCAATATTTACCTCCTCCCCATGTTTGACATCTTCACTGACTACCCCGACATCTCCTTCCATACTTACGCCGATGACCTTCAACTATATCTTAACTGCACAGACTCCCCTACTTATGCCCCTGACCGACTCTCCTCCTGTATCAAGTCCATACACCAATGGCTTACATCAAACTCCCTAAAACGTAACCCCACTAAAACGGAAGCTATCTTTCTCCACTTACCACTACGTTCCTCCACCCTCCCTGAACCACCCCCCATCTCACTCGACAATACCTCACTCCCCTACTCTCAACACGTCCGTAACCTTGGCTTCTATATTGATACCACCCTTTCTCTTGACTCCCATCTTATATACATGCACAAATCCATCCACTACCACATACACTGCCTCCGCTTAATCCGACGCTCCATTCCCCTCCCCATCGCTATTACCATTGCCTCCTCCTACATCATCTCCCTATTCGACTATTGCAACTCCATACTCTTTAACCTTCCGGACTACAAACTCATCAAACTACAGCGACTCCAAAACGCTGTAGTTCGCTGCGTCCATTTACTTCCCCGACGTTCCCCTGACTCCATTACTCCTCTCCTAAAAAAACTACACTGGCTGCCAGTCCCCTATCGTATAAAGTACAAACTCTCCCTAACCATCCACAAAGCTATTCACCACAATTCCCCTGACTACCTTGACTCCCTCCTACATCTACAAACACCCATCACTACACTCCAGACCCATTCCTCCAACACCTTTATCCTTACCACTCCCCATTTATACAAACTCCATTCTTCAAATATACGCTCCTTTGCTCTCTCTGCCCCTTACCACTGGAACTCCCTACCCAAACACCTACGAATAAACTCATCAACTCCCTCCTTTAAACGCCACCTCAAGACTCATTACTTCTCCCTTGCCTTCCCTCCCACGGACGGCCGATTGCTCACACACTTGCAGTCCATAAACCAAAAAAAGTAAAAAGTAAGTAAAGTAATAGCTATTATCATTATTATAAATATTTTTATTATTTTTATAATAATTATTATTAATTGTTTAATTTATTATTTAAACAAATATATATTCTATAGGATGAAGTTGAAATAGTTCCTAATGATAACATACATTATTGAAATAACTAAAGCATGGTATAAAAATAAGAATGTAAAATGATTTAAAGTGACCATAAATAACGACATTTAATAAAAATAGAAAATATATAAAATAAAGTACATTGTATGATAAATATCGAAATATAAGGAAAATTATTTTGAAACTTAAATGAATTGAATATTTCTTAATTTTATAACTTGTTGTTTATAACATAACAATGCATAAACAATAGAAACCATAACGATAACAAATATATTTATAATATTAATAATTATATATTAACAACATTAAAACCGTACCGAACAGAACCCCCACGATGTACGAGACAGACAGCTAACAATTACATCCTGATGGTAGCGTTCCTACTGGGCGTGTACATAGGTGTGCTGGTAACAATACGCCTTCACACCTCGTTCAAGCTACTGTACGCCACTCGTCTGTTGGTGTTCCTACTGCTGGTCTATGTGAACGTGGTGATATTGCCCAGGAGCATAGACCACAGGCCTCGTCAGTACAGAGAGATCGTTAACATTTATTTATAGATTGATTGTTTATTAAAATAAAATTTCATTATATTAAAACCTTCTTATTTTAATGCATATATAATATATTTATATATAGATAGAAACTATTATTATATACATATATATATATATATATATATATATTTGTAAATCAAGTTATATCTATCTATAATTCTTACTTATATACAATATCTATATTAATGCCTATATATTAATTTATATATATATATCTTTATATATATATATATGCTTTCGTAACTATGGTGCTGGAGGAAACTGCTCAGAGTTACCTACTTAGATAGGAATAGAAATTTATATCATAAAACCTAAAAGTATGTTCGATTCTAGAATTTTCAAGTCTACACTATATTTTTTCGGACACGTTGTTAGAGCAGATGTGATGGAATTGCAAACGATGCTGGGAAGAATGGAAGGTCGGCGAGGAAGAGGCAGACCACGTGCCACTTGGCTCGACAGTATAACAAAATATTTCTCTAAAGATATCACGAATCTCCGATTAGATGCTAGAGATAGAGTGGGATGCAGAATAGCTACCATGGACGTCGCCAGGGGTCGGCTTCAACTCGACTGTACAAGGTGACCATGTGATATATATTCATTATATATTTTGTAATTTATAGGAACACTAATTTAAGTGTAATTTAAAAATAAAATTAATTTAATTTAACTAGTTGTAACATTTAACTTAAATTAAAATAAATGGGTATTATTTTTCTATTTAATAAATTAGATTATACTCTCTTATTATCTTTGATTTTAAATTATATATACATATATTATATTAATTTAATTTAACTTATTTTAATAACTCTATGCCAGAGCAATCAAATGTTGAAAGTAAAACAACATTGTTTAACGCAAACAATAAAACGGAATATAAACTAACAAATAAAATAACTAATAATGAAAAATAAGAATATAGAAAGTACTCTACATTAATATATGATTATAAATAGTGATCGGTGATATACAGTGGTAAATAGAAGTGTGTTTTTAATTGAGATTTTAATGAATTAGTGGATTTAGTAGTGTGTAGATCATATGGTAGTGTATTCCATAGATATGGGTTCGATATATGCCATACACAGTATTGGAGATTAAGTTTAGAGGGTAGGTGTCGAAGGTAAGAAGTATTATTAAACCCTTGCGCATTAACTAACCTGTGTATAATATACATGCACACTTATTGATAACAGATAATATAATGGTATTTTCACGACCTGCTGGAAAACAAATCTCATATATGTACAAATACTATAATATTACTATGTGATATATAACTAAATGTAGGGGGATTTACACAGGGACAACATGCATTACAAATAGAAGTCTTACTATAAGATTTGTGAAAACATATATTGTGTTCACATGAAACATCGTATTTCACAAGTTTCTGTGATATGTAAGCCGTACGCTTGATCAGGTAGACGACTGGACTATACTACTTAATACTTCTTTAACATTATTTTGATGTTTAATCATTCTGACATTACATAACGTGTTTATTTTTAATGTATTCTTGCAAACTATTTAGTCGCACTCTTAAAACTGAATAAATTTACCAAACTTACATTTATAAACTGAACATATCAATGCATTCCCAAACATTATAACTAACTATGGTCCTTGTACCAATTGGTCCTTAAGGTGGGTTCTTTAGTAAATTTGAATTAATTATAATTAATTAATTATAAAAGTATAATTAGAAAATGAACTCTGTAATTTATATAATTAAAATATTATTTTATCAATTATCTATAGATAACTATAGTTAAACTATTTCCAATCCATACTAGCAATAAATCGAGATCTAATTTCCATGCCATAAAACTCGATATTCGGGTAATACAAGAAACTTGATACTATCATATTAAGAAATTCTGATTTTTCCGTTGTACAAACTGTGGAAATCATTAGTAAAGCATTATATCTATTTTTGTAAGGTGTATGATTATCTGTGTATAATAACATTGTGCATTGGTGCAATTCACAACTCTTATTTATATAGGTAGTATTTATTTGTATGTGCATTATTAATTATACATTTATTTATTTTATTCTTATTCTTTATAATATAGATTTGATATCGAAAATGAATGTTTATCATTTATAAATGAATTATCTCGAAGCAGGCCGTAGATTGTTATTATAATTATGTCAGAATTCAAGATGGGCGTTACTTATCTATGCACTACTGCACATTATACGTATTATAAGATATTTTATAGTAACACAATATTGTATAGGATCACTTGGAGATATAATGCAGCTAAAAAAACAGCAAAATAAAACCAAACCAAAGAAATAACACAACCCCAAAATAAAAAGTGCTCTATTGACATTCTAATAATATTAATCGGCGGTATGCTTCGAGATTCACGCCTTAAATTACCAATAAATAATAATAATTATTATTATCAAGATAATTGTTATGGTATTAATAATATAGATATATATTTTTAATATGTGTTATCTGTTATATGTCGACACATATCCATGTATTCGTATATATATATATCCACTGTACTACGACTATATATATACTTATATATATATATCTACATGTGTACAGATATACATATCGATATGTTACTATAACTTATATAGATACATATGTATATGCATGTATTTACATATACATATATATCTGCGTATGTACGCATATACGTATATAGATATTCCGTTTAGATATCACTATTATATAACGTGCATCCTAAATATAAGACACGAACATACGAATAGGCAAATAGGCATTCCGCAATGCAATCCGTAGACCGTGACACTGTGCATGACTCCCTATTGGCTGAGCGCTTCCCACGAAGCCCCGCCCACCAATTGTATATATAACGTATCGCTCGCTTTATACATTGTTGTTTCTAATAAACTTTGATACTGGACCCCTTGCCTATTGATACTATCCGCGAAAGCTGCGGGATACACACACATACCTAACCATATTACATTAACACAGGTATAACATAACATGGTGACAGCTACGAACTCGCTCCTCCCTTCTCCTTCATTCGACTGGCAGTCAGAGAGCATCACCGCGGAACTGACTGAGTTCAAACAGCACGCTGAACTAACCTTCGAAGGACCGCTTGAAGGCGCTACGGACGCATCGAAACTCGCCCACGTTCTCCTCTGGCTAGGACACGACGGGCGACAAATCTACAACGCTTGGGAGTTAGACGCCAGCAAGAAAACTCTTATCGGCTTCTGGGTCTACCTCGCTAAGCACGTGTCCCCTAGCTCTAACTTCTGGTTATCGAGGATCAACCTATCTCGATTGAGGCAGCAACCAGAAGAATCGATAGATACCTACATGACGAAACTACGTCTGCAAGGCCAACGATGCGAATTCCGTGACGCTACCGAGATACAACAACGCCTCACGGAACAACTTGTCATAGGAGTTCGAGACTCCATCGTCCAGGACTGGATGCTCTCGCAAGACAAATCGATGACACTGGAAGCGGCCATTAACCACGTACGCATACATGAGGCCAAACTCGCCGATATTGCTTCCTTCCGGCAACCTCAACATCGCGCTACGGTAAACCTCGTTACTCGAAGGCACAACGCGCCACGACGTAACAACGCACCAACCCACGCACTTCCCCAGTCATCCACTCCCCGCTCATCTACTCCACATTCATCCACATCCCACCACGACCGTACGTCATGTCCGAACTGTACCACCACGCACGAACCCGGTCGTAAGTCCTGCCCGGCACGAAACTCTAAGTGCCGCAAATGCAACCGCGAAGGACACTGGGCCGCGAAATGTCGTTCGGAACAACATCCGAACCAGACCCGGCACCACCACGACGTAAACACGAACGAAACCTTCGACAAGGTCGTGTTCGATACGATAACGTCCCGCGACGAAGCGTACACCGATGTACGTTTTAACCATCCATCCCTTAACGCGTACCTCCGAGTTAAGGTCGACACGGGTGCACAAGGCAATTTATTGCCTCTACGCACATTCCATAAAATGTACCCCGACAAACGCAACCGACCGCATCTACAACCCAGCACTACACGGTTATCAGTCTACGACGGTAGCACTCTCACGCAATACGGAAAGCTCGAGCTTTCGATCAGCTCTGGAGCTCATACAACGGAAGCAACATTCTACGTTGTCGACACTCCCGGACCCGTTCTCCTGGGATTCCCTTCGAGCATTGCACTGAAGTTAGTTACAATGCACTGCTCTGTAAATCCGCAACTATGACTAGCATCCACCGCGGATCTAGTCAACGCATACCCAAAGTGTTTCGCACCCATCGGAAACTTTGAGGGTACATATCGAATCGTTGTCGACCCATGCGCACAACCGATTGTACACGCACCCCGCCGATGCCCTATCGCGCTCCGAGACGAGGTCAAGGCCACTCTCGAGGATATGGTATCCCTAGGGGTAATCAAGCGTGTACACGAACCTACCGATTGGGTATCGAGCCTCGTATACAGTCGCAAGGCTAACGGCAAGATCCGGATATGCTTAGATCCGAAGGACCTTAATCTCGCGATTAAGCGACCACACTACGCGACGCGGACCCTCGATGAAGTGACCCACCACCTAGGCGGCGCTCGGGTATTCTCGAAACTCGACGCGCGTTCAGGGTACTGGTCAGTACATCTCGACCAGCCCTCTAGTCTATTAACCACATTTAATAGCCCCTTTGGTAGATACCGATTCCTACGCCTACCCTTCGGACTAAATCTCAGCCAAGACGTGTTCCAAGAACGTATGGACCGCATACTCGAGTACTGCCCCGGAACTATCGGAATCGCCGACGACGTAGGCGTCTTCGGGAAGGACGAGCAACAGCATGACGAGAACCTCCGTCATCTGATGAAGACCGCATCCCAACACGGCCTCGTCTTCAACGAAACTAAATGCTCGATAAAGACCGACAGCCTTACTTTCTTCGGTCTCCACTTCGACAAAGACGGCGTACATCCTGACCCCGAACGTGTGAAGTCGATCCAACAGATGACCTCACCAGACTCTCCACAGGCCCTGCGAGAATTCCTGGGTATCGCGACCTATATGGGACCATTTACGAAAGACCTGGCACACCATGCGACACCTCTACGTGAACTCCTCAAGAAAGATGTCGATTACCAGTGGTCCCCTACCTACGAGAAGATCTTCAATAACGTGAAAGATCGAATATGCGCACAGACTACTCTGTCATATTACGACCCAAAGAAGAAGACAACGGTTCAAGTAGATGCTTCAGGCCGTGGCCTCGGCGCCACCCTCCTACAAGACGACAAACCCATTGCCTTCGCATCAAAGACCCTCAGCCCTGCTGAGACACGCTACGCTAATATCGAAAGAGAGATGTTGGCCGTAGTCTTCGGATGCGAGAGGTTCCACAACTACGTCTTTGCGACCAGGTTCATTGTCCAGTCTGACCACAAGCCACTGGAGATGATCACCCGAAAGAACCTATTCGCCGCACCTACCCGCCTCCAAAGAACGCTGCTCCGAGTGCAGCCGTACGACTTCAAACTAATCTACAAACCTGGAAAAGAGATGCTGATAGCGGATGCGCTTTCCCGCCAGCCATTAGATGCCAGCGAACATATCGACCTTGACATCCAGATCAGCCCCGTGCAGTTCGCGACACAGAAGATCGAGAATTTGAAATTAGAAACCAGCCGAGACGAAACACTTCAAGCCCTGCTTCACGTAATCCACAACGGGTGGCCTTCAGTGTATCGAGACGCTCCGAAAGACCTCCGAGACTACTGGCCATTCAGAGACGAACTGACTACTCACGACGGTTTAATCTTGAAAGGCCCACAAGTCCTAGTACCTCCAAACTCCCGACGATCGATCCTCAGCACTCTACATACACCCCATATGGGAATCGTCAAAACATGCGATCTAGCGAGATCACATGTCTACTGGCCCGGTATCTCGAAAGATATCACTGATATGATCCAATCATGCCTCAAGTGCCGGGAACACGCAAACCAGCAGTGTAAGGAACCCCTATTGCCATACGACACCCCGACCCGTCCATGGCAATACCTAAGTTCCGACTTATTCTATTATAACAATATCACGTACCTCCTTATATGCGATTATTATACTAAATTCCCATTCGTATACGCTATGCGCGCGCCCATAACCAGCGCAAACATTATAGATCGGCTAAAGACACTATTCGCGGAACATGGCATCCCTGACCGGTTACTTAGTGATAACGGAGGACACTATTCGTCACAAGCATTCCGAACGTTTGCATCCGAATGGGGATTTGACCACGTGACGAGCAGCCCCTATCACTCCCAAAGTAACGGCCTGGCCGAACGAACCGTACAGAGTCTGAAGAACATCTTGAAGAAGTCCGAGAACTTCCAGATGTCGCTACTTCTACTACGATCTACACCAGTAATCGGATCGACACGAAGCCCCGCCGAACTGCTCTACGGTCGCAAGTTAGCAAACCCTTTGCCCTGTAACTACCCCATAGATCCGTCCCACGAGAACACATTGTCGTCTAATGTGTCAACCGCTCGACACTACGACAAGAACAAGTTCCACCGCAACTTGCCCGACATAGAGCCACTCACGAACATCCACTACCGCGACCATGTATCGAACACATGGAAGCCAGCCGTAGTGACATCGCAACGCCAGGAGCCTCGGAGTTACGACATCCGCACGACTGATGGTACTACCCTCAGGAGGAATCGCCGAGATATCCGCCCTACTGCCCCGTCGACGCGCCGTCCGGAGGTAGTAGCAACACACCTAGATGCACCTGCGTATCACCGCGGGTCTCATGTCCCATCCTCTACCCCGTCGACACTCGGTCCGGACGTAGAGATGCCCCTCCGTGATGTATCACCACACACTCACCTCAGGGATGACCCTCTCCCCACTAGTCCGTTGACACCCGGTCCGGAACTAGATAACCACACCCTACCAACTATATCGCTGCGTCGATCCAATCGTATCACACGACCCCCCGCTCGTCTTATCGAATCGTAGCCATTTGATTTACAAAGGGGGATGTTATATGTCGACACATATCCATGTATTCGTATATATATATATCCACTGTACTACGACTATATATATACTTATATATATATATCTACATGTGTACAGATATACATATCGATATGTTACTATAACTTATATAGATACATATGTATATGCATGTATTTACATATACATATATATCTGCGTATGTACGCATATACGTATATAGATATTCCGTTTAGATATCACTATTATATAACGTGCATCCTAAATATAAGACACGAACATACGAATAGGCAAATAGGCATTCCGCAATGCAATCCGTAGACCGTGACACTGTGCATGACTCCCTATTGGCTGAGCGCTTCCCACGAAGCCCCGCCCACCAATAGTATATATAACGTATCGCTCGCTTTATACATTGTTGTTTCTAATAAACTTTGATACTGGACCCCTTGCCTATTGATACTATCCGCGAAAGCTGCGGGATACACACACATACCTAACCATATTACATTAACACAGGTATAACATAACATTATCTACTTTATATCATATACTATTTATTCAATTGTTTCATTTCGCCAAAATTCCTGTAATTAAAACGAGTCTTTATTAATTGTCACAATTTACCTTGTACAAAATGACTAGTACCTTGATAACTATAATAAACAATAACAAGTATACACAATTCTAATATCTATGATGTAAATTAATAAAATGAGTTTTCCTTTAATAATATTTGTTTGTGATTTTGATAGTGATATACCGCATCGTATGGTAAAAAGTTTTATTCTACATATTCATTAATCAACATTAATTTATAATTATTTATTAAATTTGTAATATATCATAAGAAATGATATTAATTTACAAAACAATTATTCATAATTATGATAATTTATTATTTTTTTAAATAAACGTTATTATAAAACCGGCTACTATTATTATAAACATTATATAATGGTTACAGGAGATAGTCGGTACATATAATAACTTATATATAATTATATTATAATTATAGCTATTTGATATCCGTGTATATACATCCCGCCACAATATATTACGGACTTCATAACAGCGCATACAATAAATTGTAATATTTAATATTATATTATTATTATTATTATTATTATTATAATAATTATATATTATATATATTAAATAATTTAATATATGGAATATTATATTATATATCATATATTATATGGAATATAATATTCAATATTATATAATATATTATATATATTACAATGTATTGTATGCGCTGTTACGAAGTCTGTATTATAGTCACTATAATAGTGGGGCGGGATATATGAATATTATATTATAATAATATTAAATTGAATTAAGTCAGCACATATAATTACTATATCATTATGATAATCATACGTAAATATCGAAGAAGGCTGCCACTTATTATTATTAGAATATCAGAGTTCAATTTTATTTTGGGGTTGTTTGATATCATTGTTTTGGTTTTATTTTTCTGTTTTTTAGCTGCATTATACTCCCAAATGAGCCTATAAAATATATTATAGTGCTTATAATGTGCAGTAGTGTCAGTGATGGGCACCGCTCCTTTTTTCCTGGATCGGTGATACCTACCCGAATCCCCTATTTAATCTCATGCGATCCTTTTCTCGATCCCGATCCTCACTTCGTTACCCGATCACGATATTATTTATATATTTAATTAATACGATTTTATTTCATAATTCGAAACAATATATATGTAGGTATAATACCTATATATTAATACCGTAATATAAATGGTTAATAATTGTAAATAATATTTATTATTAATATATTGTATTATATTTCAATAATAATTCAATTGAATTAAATGCATATATTAATGTTTATCATAGACTATATGAACTAGTGAATTAAATATAATTTATTTATATAAATGCATTGAATTGTATACAAATATCTACTAATTGTACGACGTACATTATACGTTGAGTCAAAATCGGTGGTTTACTTATATGATATTAATTGATTAAATTCTATTATGGTAAAAATAACAATTATTATTTAAATATTACGTAGGTTTTACCTAGTCTTGCAATACCTTGTAAAACATTACAAAATAATAATCAATACAATATCATATCAATGTAATACTAAAATGTTGTTAATATTCTTATAAATAAATTAAAAAATATTAGAGTATCGTATATGCAATGATGGGATCCGATCAGGGTTGGATTAAAATCGGATTTTTAAAAAAAAATCAAAAAAATCGGATTTTTTTGATTTAAATCGGATTTTTTTGATTTATATCGATTTATTTGATTTTTTTGAAATAATAATTTTTTTTTTAAACTATTTTTTGAATGTTATAAAGGATATATATATATATATATTGTCCTTTATAAATATATATAATTAAATAAATAAAATTTTTTTATGTAGAATCATTTATTAGTTATAATATTTATACAAGAACACCAATTCCTTGCATTGTTTTCCCGCATATTTTACAAGTGGCTTTACTACCATTGTTGGCTAAAGACCGATTATAATTTATCCATATAGAATCCTGTTTTCGTCCAGACATTTTAAAAAATATAATAGTTTACTCAATGATTATGTTTTAATAAATGAACTAACTATTTTAAAAACATAATATGTGTAATTATTATTTATATAAATGTATATAATTAATTCAAATTAATAAATTTCGTTCTTTGATGTTTAATTGAATTATAATCAGTTCTAACATTACATAAAATCTCATTACTAATAAACATATAGCTTTTTCATATTCTATTGAATTAATTTTTTATAAATTTTATATTTATTTTTGAGTGAAAAATATGTATAAATTGTTTTGAAGTGTATTGAATTGTATATAATTTATACAATATAATAATTGAATGATATTTGAAGTTGAATTGAAATGAATTTTTAATTCAATATCAAAGAAAACAATTTATACATTTTCTTCACTCAAAAATATATAAAAATGTAATTCAATATAATATGAAAAAATTATATATGATGATGACATTTTATGTAATTTTACATAATTACTTAATTACAAGTTATAATTTCTAAACCCTTTGAAATACATGCAATATTACTATATTAATTTATATATTATATTTAGATATTTTATTACTATTTATTAAATTTTGATTTAAATCATGATTTTTATTGAGTGATTTAAATCGATTTAAATTGTGATATAAATCATGATATAAATCATGATTTACTATTTATTAAATTTTGATTTAAATCATGATTTTTATTGAGTGATTTAAATCGATTTAAATATTGATATAAATCATGATTTAAATCACTTGATTTAAATCGGGCCAACCCTGGATCCGATCCTTTTTTATTGATCGGGATCGGGATTACCGATCCATATCCTTTTCCCGATCCTCCATTCGTTACCCGATCCTTTGCCGATCCCGATCACGATCCTCTCTTTCTGACCCGATCCTGCCCATCACTGAGTAGTATATATATAAGTACCGACCACCTTAAACTCTAACATTCTTATAATAACAATCAACGGCCTGAGTTATTTCTACTCATATAATATATCAAATTTTATATATGCCTACTTATTTCAATTGAATATATTAAATATAATATTTAAATTGAATATATTTCAAGTTATCGTATACTTGGATTATGGTCAAAAGCTTCGTGATTGATGCGCGATTTGAACTCCCGCAAAATTGTTTATTCGAATTAGTGATTTTATAATAGCGTATGATTGGCCATTATAATTAACCTATGTCTATTAATAGATTATAATTATCATACATGCAGCGGCTTATTATTGCCTTTCCCCTTAAGAACTAATTTAATTATTCTTCTTTTAAATCAAATGTATTATTATTCATAAATTTTTATTAATTTTAATTAATTTTATTATTTTTAAATTTATAATTTTCTACTGATTTATTATTCTTTTTAATATATTTTGTTATTTTTATATTTTTTTTAAACAATAGAAAACATTTATTTTATTTTTCGTTTATATGATATATGTATGTACATATACGTAATGAATGAATGAATATTTATTTAGAAGAAAAATAAAATAAACGTTTTCTATTGTTTAAAAAAAATATAAAAATAACAAAATATATGATATATGTAATAACTATGAATAATAATAAAATTTATATATGTAGTAAATGAATCAATACATATCATTCGTTAGTTATAGCGTATACATAAATGCGATAACTATAAATTATATAACATAAAATAATTGTGAATATTATTATCATAATTAAATGATGCAACATTTGTATTGTATGGTAAATATGGCGTCTTAAGTCTAAATATAAGTCTAGAATGTTGTACACGCAACTGTTCGAGCCTTTATCGAAATTAACGATAATTAACTATAATTAACTAGTATTATTCATCTCAATAAATGTCTTGTCATAATTTCAGATCTGCTGGGTGTAGAAGAACTACCATCACCCGTGCTGTCACCTGGTGAGACGTACCGGTGGAACATCGACACTAAGTACTACACGAGCGAGGTGGACGTAAGCTGCCGGTCAAGTTTAGCCGATGTAGGCGGCGATGTTAGCGCTGACCTTCAAGCTATCGTCGTACACGTCGACCCTTCTAAAGTTAGTGCTACGGTGTTGCTTGTAGCGTAATGGATGCCTTTGAAATATAATTAAATATACTACTGAAAAATATCTATTTCAGAATAAAAAGTTACCATTGCAGATATAGCGAGTTAACGTCCTTGATAATACAAATGTATTAATAGTAGCTCGCTGATTTCAATTGTTTTATTTATATATTTATGATAGATTTATTTACAATTTCAAAATCTATATTTCACGTGTTATTTTAAGCTATCATGAAAAACACAAAAAGTACAATATTTCTACACTGTGACATCCTCTTAATAGACAAGGTACTAAATATTCGTTCAAAGGAATCAGATAAAGCTGTCATTAACAGTATTGCCTATCACTAGAGTGCTACCTATTTGTTGAGATTTCCACTAATTAAGCGCACTTAATTGTATTTATTATGATTATTTATTACTTAAAAATTCTTTATCGATAAGTAATGATATAATTAACAAAGAACTATTTAAATTATAATAATCTATATTATTTAATTAAATAATTTTAAATCGTATTAGATGAAAATTAATGAGAGATAAATTACATATCATTTCTATATAAATAAATTTTAAATATACATAAAAAGATAAATTATTTGATAACTTATAAAACTCTAAAAATTTAAAGTATATAAAATGTATCAAAAATGTATGTATTTGTCAAGTGTTGTCATTCAATAATACGAGTACCTGAAAGTACACTTTACAGTCGTATAAGTGACACTATCTATGTAAGGTTATAACCTTCAGAGGTCATTATGAATAGGAATTTATTCTATGATTGAATTACATATATACATTATTGAGTAGTCATATATTTTATAGCAAATACATTATTCTATTTAGACACAGTTTATATATGAAATATATCGACAATAGTGTCTTATTAAATAAATATCATTAAATTAAGTTCATATATAATTCATGTTATATTTTCATCATTAAAATAATGTTTTTTATATATATATGCTATGGTTTTGTAAAATAAGTCCCATCGTTAGCATTACATCGTAACATTCATAACATATAAACTTGATGAAGGAAGAAACAAATGAATTAATGAAACAATATCAAGAATTCATGGAAGAACATGACATCGCAGTTCAAATATTATCTGTTGACAAATGCAAAGATACTGATGGTTTTTATTTATCAATTCAATTTGTAATTATAAATATATTTTATTATTAGTATTCATTCTTTTAAACTCAAGATTCTTAATTAAAACATATGTATTAATGCCTGCCTATTCAGAAGATTATATTAGACGAGGGTAATTATAGTTTACTCAATTTATAAACTTACATAGATAATATAATGTAAATGTATATACATATATTTTTTTAATATATATAATATTAATCACTTATTTCCATAAATATATTTATATAATATATGTATATATCAATGTATAATACAATTTGTTTATTTTCATTAATATTTGATAAGGTCATCTCAATTATTCATTATTATAAGCACGCTGTACATCTATTACACACACGCGAGCGACTATTGCTATTACAATGACAATCCCTAATGCTATGCTTACCACCGTACAGCTGTTTCCCACGAGAAGCTTCTCTCATTCGCTGTTGACAACGGGTGTGAGTTTGTTGACATGAGCGAATGTAACGAGCCTGACTCTGAAGGTTAAACTCTAATTAGCGTGCCTGCCTGTGTTGATACTATTAAATTTTAAGGAGGGAGGCTCCGTTCATCTAAACAATGCTATTTTAGCTATATCTAAAAACTCTATCAATAATTAATAGAGATAATTACTTTTTTTTTTTTATTCAACAGATACTTTCCTCCATCTTATATATTCTGTCTTTATATAAATATAATTAATTTGGTGTAAAAAATAGTCACAATTAGTTCAATATTTATTTTTTTTCATTAAAATGCAAGTTTATCATAATTTATTTAATTAGTATAAAATATAATAATAAATCCAACAGTATTCATATAGATGTATATGTTTTACATTTACAGTACAAATTTCAGATACAAATAATTATATTCAAAAAGTAGTAGGCATTTACATATGGTTACTAAGTGAAAAAATAAAAACTTGAGAAAATGACATTCAAAGTATAAAATTTAAGTAAATATAATACATACAATTTTCTATCAATTTCAAATTATTAGTATATCGATTATGTTCAGATAACACTTTATATTGATATATTGATACACAAATAATTTTACAAATTTATAAATAAGATACTAATCATGGAAAATATGTAATACAAAATTATTGTTAAAATAAAAATATTAAACATATTTTAACTAGAGCCTCCCCCCTTAAAATAAATGATAAACTAACAAAAAGTTACATTTTGATGATAAATAATTCGCAATTTGAATATTATTAATTGTACCTGGCAATTGTAATAATACATCTAAAGATTAGATGAAATATTAGGTAGGCATCTGGAATTAATAATTTAGTTTTGCAATATCCTTTATGTTTAAATTTAATATTGGTTACTTACAAGTTAAATTGTAATCTGCTAAATATGATTATATTAATTATGTGTCAGCCTAATGTGTACGACTTTATAGTAAATGAACAACTTCATCATATATTTTATATATTTACTTAATGATAAATTATGAAAATGTGTAATATTATAACTAAATTTAATTATTGATGAGTCACATTTTTTAGATTTCATTACATAATCTTATTCATTGAATATAAATTATGAATATTATTAATCTACATTAATATGTATTAAATCTACACCATGTTCTCGATGTGAGTTTGAATCGTAATATACACGACGTTTCAGATGAATTCAAGGACGTCTACGGAATGGATAGGATAAGGGAAAGTCTCCACTCACATACCTGGTCAAACTTACGTAAGTGTGCCCTCCCCACCCCCCCCCCCCGTGGGTGATTGCATAACATCTAATCCATCACTCTTCATTGTTAGGTAAGAAGAAATCTGAACCTAAAAACAAAGCTGCCATACACAAAGAAACAGATAATTATGGTCTATATATATTCATTATTATAATAATATTCAGTAATATAAAATTAAATACGACTCAATTTATCAGATACTAAATATTATTTTACATATTTTGTTATATTTAAATAACTAATTGCGTATTTGTGCTTGGTTACATAACCACGCAATGACCCCCCCTCCCTCTATTACCCCCCCCCCCCGCTATTACCCTCCCTCTATTACCACTGACATCAGCCCTCCCTCTATTACCACTGACATCAGCCCCCCACTATTAACCCCCCCTCTATTACCACTGCTATTACCCTCCCTCTATTACCACTGACATCAGCCCCCCTCTATTACCACTGCTATTAACCCCCCCTCTATTACCCCTGTTAATACCTCCCCACTATTACCAGCTGATAAGACTGAAGCGTATGACATCCTCTTCAAAGAGTTGAGCAACTTCAAAATTAAAGCGGATTCGCTGTCGTTTAAAGAGAAGCACGCCTTCGCTGACAAGGTAACAACAACGACTCTAGAATACACAATAACAATACTAATACACACACACCGATAATAGATAGCCTCTTCATTCCTCGATGTGCTCGACGAAAGTGATTGACCAGAAACTAGTATTTAATTATTCCAGCTTTATTTATGTCATATTTATATGGAAATACCTCAATAAAACAATTATGCAATACAAATTATTGATTGTCTAATGGATGCTACCTGTTTTATTTATTTATAATATATATATCGGTTATAAATAAATTAAAACAACTAGAAACACCTTTATAGCATTATCTTGAACTACTGCTGCATCTAATGTTCAATTTCAGATATATACTCAGTTACAATAATGTATTCTGTATCCAATATTTATATAGTTATATATATATAATATTATATAATATAGAGCTATATGAAATAAGGACAACTAGCAACCAATGTAATAAAGTAGACTCGCATAACTTGACATCGACGGCATGATATTTAGATGTAGACTTATCAGATGTCTATTGGAAGGTATTCATTGTTATGTGTGTGTTAATATTAACTGCAGAGGTATTTGTATTTATTTATAATGGTGGAATATTTAAATTAATGATAGTTATTTACTCTTAATCAAGGTCTATTATTATTAATGTAATTACAGTTGTATATCTTTTAATAATAACTAATAATGTAATAGGTTTGTTAATAATATTTACAATATAATTGATATGGGAAATACAATTTTTACCATTTATATTATTCTTGATTATATAATAAACTAAATATTACAATAATTACTATAAAGGCATTCAAATGTTCTTTTATAATAATTTAATATTTAAGTAGAAGGATATTATTGTTGTCAGGTAATGGAGTTTTTATTAACATGGAAATTATACAATCTAACTAAATATATATATAGCATGTTGAATAATTGGAGGTTAGCTACATTGAATGGGATGCCATTATTGTAATGATATATAATATTAAGTATACTTATAGTAACCTATAGGTTGTATAATATGTATAGTTAAGTAGACTTTTCTATAATATACAAATAAATGTGAGATTAATTTGAATTATCTATTTATTTTAAATATTAAACCTACTGTAATTTAAATCAAAAAATCCACATTTTTATTAAACTACAATAGTAAACATAAAAATAGGATAACAAATAGTATTAACTATATACACAATTATTATTCTATCTCATATATTCATTCTAAATTTTATAAATATCTAATTATGAATTAGATGAAATGTACTACATATAATAAAATATTGCAATTAACTAAGTTATAAGATATGTAATGTTATATTTTTTTGAATTATTAAAATATGTAGTTTTATCTTTAAAATTATAACTAATAAATAGTAATTATAATTTAAAAAAGATGAATTACATATTTTAATAAATTGTAGTGTATCGAGTATAATAAATAAATTTGAAAGGATAGTATTACATTTAAAATATCAGTAGTATAATTGTAATTTTATATAACTATTTATAATTGTTTTTTTATCAGTTTATAGATAATTAAAACATAATTGTAATGAATTATTAGAATTTCAGAATTATAAAATAAATAAATTATTTGATCGATTCATAGTAGAGTATCATAACTTAAATGGTGAAAAATGATAGAATAAGCTACAGATATACGACTGATTAATATTGAAAACACATACATATATGTTAACATCCAATGTATATATATATATTTTTATAATTTAAAAATAACTAAAATATAATATCCTGGAGAAACAATTGCTAGTTAATACCCAAATATTTAAATGTTAAGAAATAAAACTCGTATATATTGTATGAAATATAAATAATGGTATATATCTATTTATATATATATATATATATGCCATGGAAATAATACCTATGGTTAGGTGATCTCATTTCTATATGTGGCTAAACTTGATAAAAACACACATATTCATAAATGTCTTATCAATAGATATTCAGAATTCACGAATAAATTATTTATTAAATAGAAAGAAGCTAAATGAATGTTCTTGACATATGTTCATGACATTTCCAGCTGGGTGAGGATCTTATCAAAGCGAATGAACATCTTAGAAATCGACTCAATCTTCATAAGTAGTTAAAGAAACAAGTTAATGTTCAAACCGGCTAAGCAGTTAATTCAACGTGAATAATGTACAGATGTAAACGTTTCAACTATGAACATTATATATATAGAGTAGTGATGTAAATGATGCAGGGCCGAAACTTTCATCTTCGGAAAAAAAAAACGAGCCCGAATCGAGACTCTAGCCAAAATAGCCCGAGCCGAGTTGAGACTCTTGCAAAACATAACCGAGCTGAAATGATGCTTTTTTGAAGTTACATTTTACTACTAATATTTATATATTTCAAACTGATATCAATTTAAAAAAAATTATCTGCCCCAATTTCGCGATTCAGTGAATAATAATGTAAATTTCATCTAGTGATGTAAATAATACCGAGTTTTTTGATGCCGAGCCGAGACTTTTGGTTATTGATGATGAGACTTCATCAATGTTTTAGATTTGAATGGCATCATTTACATCACTAATATAGAGGTACGTAAAACTATTCAAATAATTTAAATATTAATGTATAAATTAGTTAATTTGGTTTTAATCAAAATATATATATATATGTAATCGTCAATTTACGTGAAATATTCTACATAATTTCACGTATAATGACTAAGGAGTGTGAGCTTGTATCACGTTTGATGCGTAAAGGTGATGAACGTGACAATTAGCCGAGGTATGTTGTTCGCTGACATAAAGTAGGCATACGTTAGTGCGGGTGGAGGTAGTGTTGTAGTGCTTCATAGTGTACAGCGTGCATAGATAATGTGTACCGCGCTGTGATGTCACATGATCGTCAGCGAAGACACGCGTCATGTGACTAAAGCGTACGTCACGTGTACATCAGTCCTCCAGACTGCTGCGGAGGAGGAGGAGGAGGAGCTACAAAAAATGCATGCGAGCATTATCAGTCTGTTTTGTATCTAATTACATTGTAGGGAGTAATTCTGTGAAAGTGCAGGATATACGTGTACACGATAAGTTGATAACGTTTGCATTAGAAGTGTTCAGCCATAGGGCGCCGAGTGTTAACGATACTAGTAGCAATGATCATTACGTTAATATACCTAGATACACAGTGATAGCCTGATACACATGAATACATAGATAGCGTGACGGTAAAGGATACAGCTTGGTTGTAGTCAGCGAAGAGGGCGAGTAGTTCTTTGCTCTCCGCGTACACTGTGTTCTATTGAAGAGAGAGGGTGTGGTTATAGTGGGGGCATGGTTATAATGGGGGCGTGGTTATAGTGGGGGCGTGGTTGTAGTGGGGGCGTGGTCATAGTATGAGTATGCTGGTGTGATCTAGCTACGCAACTCTAATGAAGCAGTGAAACATTATCATTAATAAATACATCGTATTTGTAACATTAATGAAGCCTGTAGAAAGCATAATATTATCTTGTACCATAATATTTGTTTAATAAATTGAATTATTACTATATATATATATATATATAACTATTATAATACAAATAATTAACTTTCAATACATTTCTATTGCATAGTATAAAGGACATGAGTCCTTACCTTTTGTTGTTCTGTAATTCGACAAGCTTCAAGTATGTCTTCTTGATTGTTGGTGAACACTGTATTAGTGTGAACATTGTATTAACATTGTATGTAATATATATTATAATATCATATAGTATTAGAATATCTACTAGTTTTCTAGCCCATGTAATCTAAATATAACCAAGTAGTATACATATCATATGAGTCCCATTATCAGTGTATACCACACTATCGGAATAGGGTTGATTTTTACTCAGGACGTTGATACAATGAATGTTATTCGCGTCATTCTTTAATTTGATTGGTTAAAGAATAGTAGAGATGTCTTTAATTCAAGGTAAAAATCAATGCTATAGAAATATCAGTTAATAATGTAATACATATGAATAAATGATCGAATGTCAACGAATTCATCATAGTTAGGTATTGAATAACGTAGACATGTATAATTTGCTACAAGCGCAGAGGAATACTGCGGGTAAAAGATTTAAATTCTCTGATGACAGTATAATAGTATAATGATTGACAGTTGCGTGTATCGGAGCCCGTGGAGTTGGGGCAAACATGCGCGACTGGATCATGTGATTTACTTAATGTGCGACAGTAACGCCACCTATCTCATTGGTACTCTCTTGCTTGTGTGTGTAGATATCACTTAGAATTGTGTGTAGACATTTGTGTCCTCGTCATAGTAGGTAAACAACAATACTCTAGTGATATGCGCCATTCAATAATAGTGCACATATTACATAGGTAATTCTATATATATATATATACAATTTATATTATAAATCAATTACTTTTCTATATACTGATAATAATATACAAACCTGAGAGATTTTTTCCATCGATGGAATCAGAAACTGCGTGTAGTTTTGACAGATCATGTGACATTGACTTCATCGTATCTTTAACTGGTTCATTGAAATAAGTGATTATTTATCAGTTTAGAGGTCACACAAGTTTAGATGATGTGCCGGAATCCATTATGTAATCAGGTTATTTATACTGAAGGTCACTTCAATGCAACACAATGTCAAACATTACGAAGCTATTAATAATGCGGTTTAGATTTGAAGAAGTCTACACAATTAACTATTCTTACTATATAAATTATTAAGCCAAATGCATCGATTTCAATGTTAATACAGTTGAATAATGATTTGAATAAATATATAATTAATTAACTGATTAAATGTATGTTATATGCGAATTATTGATTTATATTTCTATCTCCTATTTTAGAATCTTATTTGATCTTTTTAAATCTTTATAATTTTAAAATTATTTTCATACTAACTCCAAACTCTAACACACACCTATAGGTGTCATTGTAACTAAAAGTTAGGATGCTGTGCTGAAATAAATTGCGCGAGTCATCGATTTATTCTATATCTAATAATTAGATTCTAATTACACTCTGTTTACACTCTAGTTTTATCCAATGAAATTGTAGGACAAAACTTTAAGTCAAATTAATTATAAATATATAATGCATACATTTTATAGGATCGCAGCCTGTATGTGTATATGTATTTATAACAAATTAGCGCTAACATATACATATGGTTAATAATTGTATAATACATTAAAACGTGGAACTTGTAGACGATATTTAACGGAACCTGCTAATATGTATTGCAGTTCGTGTTCTTTGGTAGTGCAATCGGACGGGCTCCGTTTCAGACGCATGGCTTTCTTCTGAACTATAACGGAATGTTACTGACTTCAATGACAGCAATGAATACATTCGTGTATTGCATAATATGTATTTCATATTGTACACAACATCTAAATTACATCATATTTATTTTCAACACTTTGTAAATTTGTCGGTATTACTTATCACTATTATTACAGTCTATTTACTCTCTTTGTTATTGTATTGCCCACTATAATAATGTTATGATTAAATAGCGTTTAAATAGCATTATCTATCTATCTATACACGTTGATAATAATGTAATCAAGTGTGTAGCCATGAGATGCATTACATATGATAGAGTCACTGCTAGAAGTCAACATTATACACATAATACAAGTCGTTCTAATTAGAAGTATTGGTAATAGAATAGGTCCTACGTGCAAGTTGCATGATGTAACATCTGCTGAAGTTAGTCGTTTGATAACTCATCAAAAGCATCGTTATTGTTAAATGGAAAACGTAATAAATAGGTATGTTATCGAAAATATCAAATATTTTATTCATTTCCTATATATTAAAGTTATTGAAATTCATCTAGTAGGTGAAAGGAAATATAATAATTTTAATTTAAGAACAATATTAAACTTATTATATATAATGCATAGATTTACCTATTCCAGAATTAATTCTGCATTATATATATATATATATATATATATATATATATATATATAATATATATATATATATATATATTATATATATTATATATATAATATATATAAGTAATATCTATTGTGTATATATGATGTAGATAGGTTTTAGTTATGTATAAATGATGTGCGTATTAAAGTGATGTCAATAAATATAGCAGGTTTGCGTAACTAGTGGAGTTACAGTTACAGTACTTAGATACTTAGATATGATACCAACACTGTCGTAGCTTCAGCTTCGAGATCACCATGTTGTTGGAGAAGTTGTCGATTCTCTGCTTGACGTCGGTTAGAGATTCAACGACCTTCAAATGGGGTGCAATGTCATCGGTACGATAATAATAATAATACTGATAACTATTTATTAGGAGAGATTTTTATATTCCTTTTCCTTTTGTTGTCTTACTATTCGGCAAGGTCAATGACACAGCTATGCTTGACGCCGTACTTGCTAGTTAGTAATATTCAAACTAATCATAATTCATCTTTATAATAATGTACTCCACTAATAATATATGTCAATATAGGCTAAAGTTAACTATTTAAATAAATTAATATATATATCTTAATATAAGAGTTATTCGGGTGTTTTTACTGATCACACCCCAATGATAGGTGGACTTACATATAAATATGCACGATATAAACATTACATTACATTGTATTACCTACATCAGACGTTGTAATAAAACTTTGAAAAATAAAAAATATGAATATATTGTAAAAATAAATATAATAACAAAATACATCTGAAAGAATTAAATATGTAGCTCACATTTTTATCGGGTTATTTTGTATTCTCTTTTAACATATCAACGATGATAACAAATTCACGATCGGTGATATCACCGATGATATATTCACTGTTAATGTTGGTGCCTAATCAAAAATTCACCGTTTAAAGTGTCCTAATCTAAATGATCACGATTATTAATGAATAATCTTGAGGAATGTATGGCTATCACTGGTATACATTTGTATTAGTGATCACATGATTAGCAGCACGGAGGGGTGAGGGTGGGGGGTGTTATATAACAACTATACGACTTGTATACATATATACATTATATTGTTATGGTTATTATTTGGTGGAGTCCTTTCATCCCATCCAGGCACTTAGATAAAGTGTTAACTTAAAACCATATATGGCTCTAATGTCCCTTAAGATATTATACAATGCGTTATAATGATGTACGATATGCATTGTTGGATGATCACGCTCATCGATATGTCATACGATTCATGCATTACAGTGCATTCTTATGTATAATATGTATGCGCGTGATATAACCTATCATTATAACAATGATACCAGATCATAAGTATGAATGCATACGCTAATATAAGACACTATACGTATACATTCTATAGTGTTATAGCACACGTGTATGGTTCCCAGTATAAATAGGCGTGTAATCTATGCGTGGTTATACTCAGTCGATAATTAGAATTAACGGACGTTCCTTCGCCAGTGGAGATTATTGTTAATAATCACATACTTATTAATTAGATTTAAAATCAATAATCTCAGTGAACAGCTATGCAATAGTAGTAGTGCAATATAGATAGAGAATATAGCTAGGCAATAGCGATAGACTAATACTAATAGTGTAATGGAGCTAAGTAGTTACGATAGTTAAGCAATAGAAATAGTCTAATATAAAAATAATAATAATAATAATATATTTATTAGAAGAATTTTGATTGTTTTCTTTTCGTTTTCTAGTTTATAACATTAATATGCTTTTTCCTTCTAAAGGTCTTCAATTTATATAGCTTATCTGTTGTTGTCGTCGCCTATTGATTTAAATAAGTAATAGTCGTATCATAATTATAATGCTAACAATCCAACGCATACATGTAATAGCTGTTCATTTTGATATCGTAGAATTATTCTTATATCACTTAGTGAGAGTTAGATCGTGAACCACCTTAGTTGCAAGTATTCTATATTTATACTTATATATATGTGCTAGGTAGTAACCTTGAAACATGAATTAAAACCCAACACAAAATCAAACTTAAAATAAAATCTAATCCAAACAATTAGAATATAATTAGAATTGTAATGCTTGTAATTCTTGTAATATGGTCGGATATATTATAATTGTACACTGTACAATGTACAGTAGACCGGTTCGTACTAATTTTTTTTTCGCAATTTTAAAAACCTTCACATCTGTGACAATTATGTATGCTATGATGAATAAGTGTTTCAAATTTTAGACCTATATCTTAAATATTGTTATGTCACGAGACCTTTTTATTTTAACATGAATACATACAAAAGTTAACATGGGGGAGATATAGAAATAAGTTTTATTCAATTTTTATAAAATTGGATGATTTTTTTTAAGCCAACTATGGATATATCCTTGAAACATATATAACAAGTAGTATTAACAGTACAAAATATTTTTCATAACAATCTAGATGCCCAAATTTTATAAAATAATTTTAGTTAAAAAAAATATATAAAATTGATATAATTTAATATAAATAAATTATTACAATTTAATTTAAAAAATTAAAATATATAATTTATAGATAATAATAATACAATTCAAATTAATTATTAAAAAATTAAAAATTATTTTTAGAAAAAAAATTAACATCATTTTTAAATTTTTTTGGATTTTTATTTGAAATATGAAATACAAAATATATTTACATATTTTTTAATTTTTTTAATTTTATTTGTATAAAGGACATTTATATCTAATTCATATCCACAATTCAATACAATATGATCACTCAAATTTATGTAAAGTATAATTATATATATTAATTTTAAAAAATTAATTATTTTTTTGAATTATTTTGAAATAAATACTTTGTAAAATGGTGTATTTTCTCGAGTTTTAGGAGACATTAATATTGGTAATTTGTATATATAAAAATGAAATATAGATATTATATTAATAATAAATATAAATAATGGCATATATTATATTAATTCATTAAATATAATACAAATACATAATTAATTTTAAATATTAATTTAAATATTTGTAAACATCAAAGATAATAAGATGGTGTCATTACTATTATACATGGAATATTATACATTTTATCTTAAAATAATAATTTATATTTCAAACTTTAAATGCTTCGTGACCAAAGGTAACTATTTTTTTATAAAAATTGTTAATACATATTATACTAAAATATAGATATGTATTATATTTTACCTGAAGGATTAAAAATTGAATCGAACGAACCGATCTACTGTACACTGTACAGTGTAGTACTCGTTCAGTAACCAATACTTGTACTTGTTACTTGTCGAATATCTACGGTGTACAGTGTACACCGTAGATATTCGACAAGTAACAAGTACAAGTATTGGTTACTGAACGAGTTTGTAATAGTATTCAAAGCGTGATATATGTCAAGTGCATGACAAATGTAGTGTCTACATATATAAATAGAGTATATGTTTATATCCACGCATCAATGCATACAACTAATAACTGAGCTATAAATTATAAAGTATACTGACGTATACGGTATATACTGTATACTACACACTGTATAGTCTATACAGTATTATACTGAGTATAACTTATCCGTTATTTTTAACGATACATACACACACATATATATATATATATATATAATTATTATTATAATAATATATACACTGACACAGTGACATATGTGTATACACACATATGTATTTAGTCTAATTAGTAATCGCATTTTATCAATATATGTATCATAAAGGATATACATTGATTCGTGAATATAAACATACAATCTATTTATAAATTTTTACGAGACGCGCGTTCGGCGCTTGACTAAATTGTTGGAAAATCAGTTCCCAAGTATTTCACACTGTGTGAATCAGGTAGCTGGATGGAATCCGCACATTAAAATGAAATATCCGCACATGCAACGCCCGTAATACTAAAAATGTGGTATTGCGTTCGCTCACATTCCAGAGACGCGTGTGTTAATTAGTCGACAATAACAATGTGTGGAATAAACCCAGCTTGGAAGGGATATTCGTATATGTATATATATGGGCATACGCTATATGCTGATGTAAGAATACCTACGTGGTATCGTGTTGGGATACAGATATATATGTATAGAGACATATGAATGTGTATGCAGGCGTGTATACAAACAACGGGGTGTGTATACGTGAGCTATGTATATACATTAGCTGCATTACTTCCCGAGTTAACCTATAAATGTATATTTACACTGTTGTGGTTAGGTTGGGTTAAGTTTTAATTTTTTGTGGTTTTTTTTAGCTGCATTACTTCTCGAGTGAGCCTATAAAAGTATATTGTCACGGTTGTGGTTAAGTTGGGTTAAGTTTTAATTTTTGGTGTTTTTTTTAGCTGCATTACTTCCCGAGTTAACCTATAAATGTATATTTACACTGTTGTGGTTAGGTTGGGTTAAGTTTTAAATTTTGGTGGTTTTTTTAGCTGCATTACTTCCCGAGTGAGCCTATACAAGTATATTGTCACTGTTGTGGTTAGGTTGGGTTAAGTTTTAATTTTTGAATGCGCATCGAGGATACGAGATCTGACGTATATATAGATGTAATTAATACGAAGAGTAAATGGTAAAAATAGTAAAAACACGACTATCCCGTCCGCCCACCCCCACCCGCCCTTAAAGGATTTTTGGGCCGAGCTGCATTTCCCCATTCATCGAATTATGACTAATATATTTGGTTGTGGGTTTTAGTATTGCGGGCGTTGCATGTGCGGATATTTCATTTTTCAATGTGCGGACCCCGTACGGTACGGGCCGTACCCCATCCTGTGAATCACACCCCAAGTTACTTGGCAAGTAACTTGTATTTGGCGCACAGCATTATTCTTGTGGCTGGATTTTTTACCGACTCCTTAATATTTCATATGATATTATATTTAATATATTAATATATTGTAATATAATATTAAATTTATATTAAATATTACAATTATTTATTTAATTATTTAAATTAAATATTTTGTTTGTAATCAAATTTATTTGTTGGTTTACCGTTTTATCTGAATTATTAATCCCATTTAATTGTAATTCTATATTTCTTAATCTAAAATCGATTACTTCTAAATCATCATTCATGTTTAGTTTTAGTGCTAAATATAATTATACTATATAATCCGGATAATTATTTTGTTATTTTATATTTTGTTTATATTTTTATTTTATTATTATAAACTATGACCCTTGTATTGACATATACAAAGACATATGAAATATAATAAACGGATAGATATCAAAGTATATGTGTCCGTGATATATCTGTGAAATGTAATCATTGACTTGTATCAGGACCTCCTATAACCTCGAGTAGTAAAAAGACCTCTTACACCTCGATGTTATAGGAGGTCTTGGTAGTAAGATGTTACAGTAGACCTTGCTTGTATTGGGTCAAACTAATACTCCCAATATAAGTCAATGAATTCAATAGACAAAAATCAAGACATCTTATAACCTCAAGGTTATAAAAGATATCGCAACTATATACATTTGAGGGAATGTTTACTTCACTAAAATATATATGTACAAGAAAGACCTCCTATAACCTCGAGGTTATAGGAGGTCTTAGTATAACATATCGCTTAAATTAAGCGGCTTAATCCCCCCACCCAATAAACGACATAAGCCAAAGATACTACAAAGTATCCTTCGGACGATCTTTGCATAAGCCTTGACGCCCTTATCTATGCATACAGGCATACGCCTTATACCAATACCTCCTACAACCTCGAGGTTATAGGAGGTATTGCTTATGCCTACACAACTAGGATGCTATATACCACAACACAACATAATAGATTTCATATGCACAAGGTTAACCAAATCAGTGAGTGAGAAATTTCCCATGACTATCGTGGAAATAAGTTCATATAAAGTATAGATTATATATTAGTAAAATAGCCAGACCCCTAATAAATTCGGGTTAAAGCAATACCTCCTATAACCTCGATGTTATAGAAGGTCTTGAAAATAGACTCCTACTATTATAGTAACTATATATTTTTTTGTATATAACCATCAAGACCTCCTAAAACCTATGTTTAAGGATGTCTTGTTACAAGCTACATAGGGAAATTATTTAGTTTACTTATTTATTATTTTTTAGTAATAATACCATAGAGCTAGAGCATAGAACTATATAATCTATAGATTATCTACTAGATTCTTCCCTGGATTCTTCTAGCTCTATGAATAATACGATTTTTATGATAGATTTCCTTAAAATCAAGCAAAATGTTTGCAAATCATTGGTTGTGATTATAATGATTGGTAAATAATATTTATTTTAAAATCGGAATTAATTGTTTAAAAAAAAATATATTAAGAATATTGAATTCAAAGAAATTGATCTTAATTTTAATATTAAATTACTATAACAATATTATTGTTTATTAATAGATATTACATTAAATTACTCTTTTTCTGTGATAAAGTATCAGTGATAAATTATACTTCATAATCATTATGATAATGCATATTTATAATTGTACATTTATATTAATATTACTAATGTTGATTGCACATTTCGATGGGCTTAACCCTGAAATACGTTAGTTAATAACTTATTATAATGTATGTTAGTTTATATGCTTATACGTTGATAGTACGTACATCTAATTTTAGTATATCATATATTAATTGTGTATATATTATATATATATATATATTCAATGAATTACATCGAAGCAGGCCGCCGTTTGTTATGATATGAATTTTAGAGTTCGAGGTGGGCGGTGCTTATATCTGTCACTCAAGTACATATGTTACGCACCACTGCACAATTTAAAATAATCTGACCGAGTAACATCTATACATACAAATACATATATAAAGTGTATACGTGTATTCTATACACATACATACATACATATACACGCATATACACATACACGCATACACATATACACACATACATACATGATCATCACGTATTATATGTATATATATTGTGTGTGTATGTATCTTTTATTATATTAGTATTTCCACCTGTATGTTATTAAGTAAGGAGATGTAATTTGTAAATGCATGTTATATCCTTTATTTATTTTACTATATGAACTAATATAATCTATCTACTAATATACATATATATATATATATATATATATATATATATATATATATATATATATATATATATGATATACTTATATATACAAATACACATATATACACACACACACATACACATATATACACAAACACATATATACACACATACACATACCTTCATGCATATATATTCACATACATGTATGTATATTGTGTGTAGGTATATATGTATTTGTATTATTTTAGTATTTTCACATGTTTTTCTTAATTTAAGTAAGGAGATGTAATATGTAAATGCATATTATATCCTACATTTATTTTACTATATGAACTAATATATATATATATATATATATATATATATATATAAATTATATATATATAACTCAGAAGGGTGTAAAAATAAAAAATATATGGAATATTAAAAATGAATTTTTCGACCTCTTCATCATCTTATTGAGCCAAACTAAATAAAATATAATAAACGCAAACTAATAATAAAAATATGAATAAAATATTAAAATAAAACTGAATAAAATATAATAAGAATTATATATTTATTATATTATATGAATAAATCAAATCTATCTTATATATATATATATATATATATATATATATATATATATATATATATATATATATATATATGTAAATTCATGTTATAGCAGGGAGGTTATAGCCTACATTTATTTTACTATATGAACAAATATAATCTATCTTAGATAATCTATATATATTATAAAGTTTTGTGTGTATGTGTTTTGTGTGAGCTTATGCAAATAGGTATACTTCTCTATAGAGTAATTCTTACTTATTTTGAATAATTACTTTCTTTTGTTATTTCATATTAGTCATCTGGATCAAAGTGATATAATTATATTGTTTATATCATATTATTACTAAATTATATTATTTAACATTGTTTTGTAAAAAATCTAATAACAAATTTGTTATTCAATATTATATATATATATATATATATAGGTTAAAGTCCTTATATATTATAGTATTACCAAAGGGCTTTGGTATTACTTATAAGTTTTTATAAATTTTTAAAAACTTATAAATTCTTATAAATTTTATATAATATATATAGTGAAAATTGCTTTTATTATTTAAGTTTATTCAAGCTGTTTTATTATTTAATACTTATTAATAAATAATTATTTAATTATTAGTAATTATAAATTAATTTAGTAATTATTATTATAATATTTATTAATTAATTATTTAATTTTAATAATTATTGGATAATTAATAATTATTAAAATTAAATTATTATAAATTATTAATAATTATTAAATAATTAATAATTATTAATCATATAATCATTAAAATTAAATATTTAATAAATAATTATTAATTATTATAAATTTGTATTAATATTTTTATTATAATATTTATTAATAATAATTATTAATTATTTATTAATTATTTATTACTATTTAATGTTAATAATTTTAATTATCAGGGTTTCTGAGTTAGCGGTTTAATTTTATTAGTTAACATTATTATACAAAAATTTAATAATAAATTTATTAATATATATTATTATATATATTATATTATTATCAATATTATATTTATATATATACTATAATAAATCAATACTATAATTAATCATAACAGTATGTATTAAATATAAATATATTATATAATTTTGAACAATTTATATAAATATATTTGATATTTAAAGTAATACATATTAGTCTATAGAGTAATAATAGTATAAATAATCGTTATATAATAACATAAATATAATTAAAATTAAATATTTTCAAATATATGATGAATTTCAAAATAAAAATGGTTTATTTCATAAATTACATGTTTCTCACATACAAGCTATTACATGAACTTATGAATATTGAAGTGTCATAGATATTTGCGATATAAAGGAATAACTAAAGAGGTCCTTGGATCAAAGTTGATTTCCAAGTGCAGATCCACGGTGGATCATCCACCTGAACTAATTTGGATATAGAGTGACGTCTTAGTAAAAACTAAATCAACCTTAGTCATTTTCTAAATGATATTAATTCATCTATATTACAGTATACAGAATTCCATATATATAATAATCTCATTTAATTTTATTTAATTGTAGTTGTTTGCTTTAAATTTGTCTACTACATATATGTATATGTATATTGAGTCATTATATTCGAAATGTTATGTATTACTCTAGTAATACATAACATACAATCATCACTTTCATATGCTCCTCTCATTCTTGTATTATATGCTAGTAGGCTTTATTTTGATTAGCCCATATATATCAATTATTTATTTATTATTATTTTGTTTAAATATTTTTTTTTTCCGTGTTATTTTGATTTTATTTTACAACATTACACTTTATATCTATCATACAAATATTAAACAATCGTCTTTAAAATATCATATTACACATACTTCAATTGATGGATTATAAAAGTCAATATTTTCAAAATAATATATTGGTTATCTCATGAGTCTAGCAAGAACATTTCTAAATACTAGGATCAATATACCAATTCGAATTATTTTGAGTATGGCATATATACATATTGAAAAACAACCATTGGTAAACAAGCATTAAATACACTACCCATAAATAAATATGCATATAGATTAGAAGAAAAGTATAATGAAAACATATATGTAAATGTTATGAATGTAATAACACTTATGAGTTATCCCAATTCCCAATTCCATATCCGTTTCTAGGAGCACACACTTATCTAACTAATCAATATATATTACAAGATATAGATAATGATTTATTATAATAAATAATTAAATTACTATAGTAAATAGATGTATATATTAAATAAATAACAATTATATAATATTTATTTGTATTTATACTATTATGATTAATATTATTTTTATATTTATTCTATATAATACAATTTATTAACAATATATTACTTTAAATTTATATTTCTTTATTTATTCAAATAGTAAATTATTTACCTATTATGGTAAGAGTATTTACTGCAGACATGGCTATAGCCCATAGATATTAGAGTGAAGTCCCAACTGAATATATATGCTATAATCCCATACACAATATAATTTTAATATTATAAAATTAAATAATATAATTTTTTTTAAATATAATATGTCTTTAGAATAAAGTAATTTATAAGTTGGTGACCTATTACCATTAGTACAATTGGGTTTTTTGCCAATTACTGTATATTATCAATATGATATTATTAGCCTATATTGCTGACTGTGTAATTGGTTATAACTTATTATCATGGTGATCCGCAAAAAAGAGACCAGGTAAAAATATAGAGAACAAAAATAACAGAAAAAATGTATATAGTGATATTTAATAAAAATATTATTACATATACAATTAACTCTATATATTTCAGAAACACGCTAACTCAGACTTTACAAATATTAGTTTGGTTTTGTACCTATGTAACCTCATGCAAGTATTATATATCTCAGAAAAATTCTTCGGTTCCTTGAATTGTTAGATATCTACATTACATTACATGTTTCGGTTTTCTGAATGCAAACTGTGCTTATAAAGCAATCGGCCATCAATATATGGGTGAAATTAATTTTGAGATTGAATAAATGTGTTTTCAGTAGTTTCTTGAAGATTAAAGAATATGATGTATTATGAATGGATGTAAGGATAATATTCCAGGAGTATGGGATATTTACCAGGTGTGAGGGATATTTACCAAGTTGAATGTAAGTTATGTTCAGTAGGTAATTGAAATAGAAACTTATTGGTGGAGCGTGTGTAGTGTTACTAGTTATTAATTTAAGTTTGAGTAAGGCTGCTAGGTAGTCATAATAGTTATTATGGATTGCTTTATGTGCCAGTAGTATGGTTTTCTAGAGGATTCTATGACATACAGGTAGCCATTATTTTGGTTTTTTGAATATGCACCTAGCTAAATAATTTTGGAGAATTTGAAGTTTAATAATATATGATAAGGGGATATTAAATAGGATGACATTTTGGTACTCGAATAGAGGTAGGATGTAGGCAGAATCTATAATAGTAGTTGTGGATATTGATATTGAATGACGAATAAGGAATAGTGAACGTAGTTGATAGTTTAGTAGCTTTGTTATGTGTGACAGTTGTCAAAAAAAACTAAAAGTATTGTCAAATATAACACCAAGATTTTTGATATGGGTTGAAATCTAGAATTAACTTTATATATAAATATATATATATATATATAGAGTCAAACGCTAACTCAGAAACCCTGATAATTCAAATTTTTTAGTATGGTTTGTTTTGTATCCACATAAATATATAAGCACAATTCGATATCTCAGAAAGTTGATATATCAGATACATTTGTTCTTCAAGTCTAAGTTAGTGGGAATTTACGGTATATATATCAAAATACAATTTATAAAATCAATAAAATCTATATATCTATAATATTTGACTGTCATTTTTTTCAGTTAATTTTTTTCTTTTTATTTTTTTCTTTCATTTATTATCACAAGGGCATAGTTACAGAAAAGATTTTGTCTAAGCTCTATACAAAATAGTTGGTTATAGTTGAATTAAGTATTAATAATAAATTTAAAATAATACTAAATTTAAAATTAAAAATAATATTTATAATATAATATATGTGATTTAAAAATACACCATTATTATAAATAATATATGTATTTTGGAGAGTTAAATATTAAATAAATAAAATATTTATATAATTATTAATATTATTAATAATAATTATTAATAATTTAAAATATTATAAAATTAACAAATAATAAATAATGATTTATTATAATTGATAATTGATAATTAATAAATAATTAATAATTAATAATTATTGTTATTAATTATTTATTAATAATTATTAAAATTAAATAATTAATAACAATAATTAATTATTAATTATTAATTAATTATAAATAATTAATAATTATTATTAATAAATATTATAATAATAATAATAATATACAAATTTATAATAATTAATAATTATTTATTAAATAATTAATAAATAATTAATAACATTACTATTAATTATTAATTAATAATTATTTAATTATTAATTATAATTTATTATAAATAATTATTATTAATAAATATTATAATAATAATTATAAAAAAATGTAAAATAATTATTAATAATTAATAATAATTTAATTTTAATAATTATTATTTATTCAATACCTATTAATAATTATTAAAATTAATTAATAATAATAATAAGAAATAATTAATAAGAATAATTATTAGTTTTTAATTAATTATAAATAATTAATAAATAATTAATAGCATTAACTAATTATTAATTAATAATTATTTAATTATTAATTATTAATTTATTATTAATAATTAATAAATATTATAATAATAATAATAAAAATTATTAATAATTAATAATAATTTAATTTTAATAATTATTAATAATTATTAAAATTAAATAATTAATAATTATTAATAAGAATAATTATTAATTATTAATTAACCATAAATAATTAAAAAT
>OZ025239.1:52758716-52933716 GCA_964019155.1 Osedax fenrisi | reverse complement strand
AGATGTTACTCGTTCAGATTATTTTAAATTGTGCAGCGGTGCGTAACATATGTAATTGAGTGACATATATAAGCACCGCCCATATCGAACTCTAAAATTCATATCATAACAAACGGCGGCCTGCTTCGATGTTCACGTATTCAATATATATTCAATATAATATTGAATATAATATTCAATTATGTGATTCAGAATTTTTGAAATTATTTAAAAAATATTATACATAAACTCACTGGCTACTGTATGATAAAGTAGAAGGTTGTTTTAAAACAAAATGCGCTGTTTACATTTAAAGTGACATGATAGTCACATTTTCATCATTTCTACTATATGAATATGTTCGAATTTATTTTATATCACCTCATATTCTTTAGTATATATCATACATTTTAAAAATAAAATTATTCTATTTATATGATAATTAATAATTTAATTATTAGTTACTACTTATTAAGTAGTATACTTACAAAGTAATTAATTTTAAGATACCTATAACTTATATTCCTTTCATTATTAATATCACGTCATATTATATATAATTACCTATAATTATAGGTAGTATGTTTAACATGATGTTGATATATAAAAGGCAATATAGGGCATGTAAGTTATACTATATACTATATAACTGATGCCGGCTCGCTGCTTATACTAATAATTACTTGTAATTTAATTCACTGAATTATTCAGTCACATTAATATATAAAGTATGAATAAATTTATACTGAAATGTATGTTTTATAATATATTTATGTATCTACTCTGTATTATTATAATAAATATTATTTATAAGAATTATATATTATACATATATATATATCAGAGATGGGGTAAAATCCATTTTTCAGAGTCTATTAATACACACACACACACTCACTCACACAAACGTACTTACTCACACACACACACGCGCACTCACACACACACACATACCTGTTTACAGACATAGCGAAGGGCGTCTACAACAGGTATTCAGATTTCTACTTTGAGATAATCGCACCCGTCATCATCGGCTACAGTTATCGCATTCGACCCGCTAAGAACTTCGGCGTCAGAATGGTTACCCCCCCGCCCCGCCTCGACCCCATTAACCCCCCACTTCCACCGTAATATTAATACACATTAACCGATGTCATTAGTTTCAAAGCGAATGGTTATAATGATGCAATACATTATCATAGATCACACATTACTTATGTTTACGTATGACCTTCACAGGTCAGGTGGTTGCTGACCACCGCATACTAGGTCTGAGTTCAAATCCCCGCTAAGGCAAACATTTAAAATTTATGTTAATACAATTTCTTACGCGCATATAATAGAAATGAAAGAATATGGATAGTATTATAATAATGGTCGTTGCCTTTTACATGTTACGGTACTGCTACTTACCTCGTGATAAACCTAACTAGCTTACCTCTCTTCATGACACCATTACACCACGTCACATTAAGTTAGTGTGATCAATACACATATTAATTCACTGTAATTATTATAGGATTATACCCTTTTGTATGTAATAAATAGGGTATCAATCTCGCTAGCGTATTAACTGCAGTTTCTCCATTGTATTACCTAATAGTGATGACGTAACTATGACAGTTTTATTAGCTCTACGTATATAAACGTTATTTATTCAGTGGGCCCGATTACTACAACCCCCACCTCTCTCTCGACCAATCATAGCCACTCGTAGTAATAGATATTAACCAATCATAACGCCTACAGAACTCCACACACAAGAACGTGAAACTAATACCTACGAAGCCATTCGACGGTTGTGAACCTATCACTAACAATGTGCAGGGACACGTCGCGCTCATCGATAGAGGGTTACTAGTAGTAGTAGTAGTTGTAGTAGTTGTAGATACTGGTAGTAACACTACTTATCAGATCAGTCGCTTATGTAACACCTACACACTACCGTAATGACGTGTTAATATCCATACGAAACGGTGACAATATCGTGTTATTTGTGTACTATGCGGACATTAGCACAGCAGACGTGGTCAATAAGTCAGTGTATCCTGTATCACACCTGTATCACCCCTATTTCACCTGTATCACCCCTGTTTCATGATTTGAAACCTATAGTATATTAATGTAGTTGAAACAAAGGTGATTTGATCACTTGAACGAACAGTTCTGAGTTAGAGGAACTTCTAATCTATCCATTTTATCAATAGGCTTACAATATAATCATCATATATTTATATATAATGATTATTTATTAGTAGTCATGTATATAATGGTATAATAAATATAAATTTTCTATAACTTCTTTATTCTAAAGGGCTTCAAATTAAGATTTAACAATATGTTGTCACCTAGTAACATTAACCCACGCGCCCCACACTGGTAATTAATGCTCCCACCCCGCCCCACACACTAGTAACTAATGCTCACCCCCACCATCAGCAAGTGTTAACTAATGCTCACCCCACCACCAGGAGGTGTTCGTTCATCCAGAAGGTTCTAAACGCCGAGAAGGCAGGAGCTCTCGCCGCCATCATTACAGACCAATCCTCTGAGGCTGGTGACCTCATGCTAGATATGATCCGCGATGCTAAGGAAAGCAAGACCTATATCCCCGCTTACTTCCTGGTCGGTAAAGACGGGTTAGTCATTGTAGGCCGTAGTTCTCCTTATTCATTGTAGGCCAAAGTTATAAATCTTAGTCATTGTATAACACATGTATTATTTAGTAATACATTTTTATCAAATATATATATGTTTATTTTAGTATTTAAATTTCAAAATTTAACTAATAATGATTTATAATCAGGACCTCAAGATTTCTACATTGTGCATGCATATATAATATCTTCCAATATTTAATTATCACTAGACTGTATATATTATAATAGTGAAAATAAATGTTAGTTTATTTCAATATTAAAGTTTTATTTACCAATTTGTTAACAATATTTATGTTATATAATGCTAACAATAATTCATATTACAAATGTTTTCCATTTAAATCTAATGGGTTTATAGTTATATTATACAATGAATTCTCCATTGTAAACTACATTAATAATATAAAATAATATATAATTATAATTATTCTATTTTTATTTAATCTTATTTTAATATATGGGATTGATATATTTAGAGAAATTTTTTTAATTCCTATATTACAATAAACATTATTTATAAAATAGCATATAATTTTTCAATATTTATTAATAGATATTAATAGATAACATAGGGTAAATTATGAACATAGAACAATATTTGTCATCAACAATTTTATTGGTAATATTATACACTAGTTTACTAGTAGTCAATAGTATATCAGTTGAGTTAAGGCGCAACATACGATTATTACACGGTGAAGATAGGAATACTAAAAATAGATTCAATCTATGTATATTTCAAAATATCGACTCATTTTTTGTTATATATTATATACCAATATTTATCTATAAATATAATTAGAGTATGAGAATTATATTTTTAAAATTATACCAGAAATGGACATAGTACCTTTTATAGAAGACAAAATATGCAAGAAATTTCAATAAAATATTATATATAATTGAATAAATTATTAGTTTTAAATAGTATAATATCTGAAAAGTATCATAATATTAATATACTGTGAAAATGTCATGTCATTTGAAAATTATTTCTATATTTGAAAGTAATTCAAACATAGATATGGATATAGATAATGACAGTTCATAGTATAGATGATGAAAGTTTTTCTTTATTCCGAGATATTAAGGTTATAACATTTATTTTACTAAAAATATTATAATTTCATGGATGAACTTTTGTTTTGCTTTGTGAAATACATTTACAACAATTGATAAATATAGAATAAAATTATAAGTCATAAAAACATAAAATCATATTATCAAAGTAATAATGCTATATTGAAATATCTAATCTATCAACAAAAATTAATTCAATCCTTATATAAATCTGCTTTGCTATTTATATAATTTATAAAAATATGATACTTTTATATGTATATATTTAGTAGTAAGAATTTAATAAATTTGATAAAATGAATAATATTTATCAAGTGCGTGATAAACATGTTCTAACAACCCATTGGCTATACATTTAACCGTTTAACATGTAGCGACATCTATACTTATTATTAGTTTTTATATTTTAAAATTTGTTGTTATTTCATAGAAATTATAACAAAAATGTAAACTAATTATTTGAATTTTTTGTACATAGAGATTAGCAAAAATTATAATAATTATATGAACTATTTTATGAGCTCGTATTTATAAATGCTTATTTATGTCACTTTTATGCACTGTGCAATATACCATTTTAGAATTTAAATTAATAAAATTTTATGAATATTAGATATAAAATATTTTAATAAATGATATTTTATTTTCAAAACCTGTCTGCCGTCTTAAATAAAAGTTAGCTTCGAATATTTCATTTGTAATACAACATTATATAGTGTTAATTTATATAAAATAAATAAATATAAATGTTATATTATTAATGTCGTAGCATAGCATCATTATAATATTTAAAATATTATTTATTTTTCGTTATTACGATAAATGGAACTTAAAATAAAACAAAACATTTGTATCAAAAGTTTAAATTTAAAATAAAATAATCAATACTATACAGTCATATTTAACAATACAACAACAACAACAATAGACGCATAGTTACTTTGTGACATTCAATGATTAAGTTTAACGTCTAATAATTAACTACTTTTTTTAAATGCACACATTCAAACATTCCGGAAGAATCCAGAAAGGCCTATTTATCAACTAATAGTGTCGTAACTTACGACTCGTAAGTAAAAGTATATCGTTTAGACGTATACGCATTAGGTGCACCCGCACTAACACTGTAGCGGTGCCTGTTTACAGTTGATACACTTGAACAGGTGCTGTATATCTTCATACTAGAATATCAACATCATATATTTGTGTGATGCATCATTCATAATGAATCAATAATGATACTGATATAAATATGTTATCAATCAATCAATAAAGATTATTATAAAGCTCGTCATATCACACACACACACCATCACTGGATGTATGTTATTATTAGCATAACTTAGCTACTATGTATGCACTTGTATCTTACTATTGATAATATCGTCTACAATCATATTGATTATTGACACCAGCATTGTCTGTATTTTTGTTATGAAATAACTTTCAATTATATAGCAGTTATTAATGTATTAATACAATTTGGTATGCAAATATATCCTATTAGTATTACAGAAGTAGTGTTACAAATAAATATTAAATATAATAAATTATGGCCTTCACAAATGTTACTGCATCTTTTGCATTTAGTAAGATTTCCTTATCTCTGAACTAACAATTCCAATTGGTTCTAAATCTTATGTGTTTCTCTAGGCATTTTATAACTAATACCTTAATATATATATGTATATAACTGAGTTATATAAGATATTAATACTTTAAATTGAATTAAATAAATGAAAAATACAAAATAATATTAGTAGAATCAGAAGTGGAGTCAAATAACTCTGTAATTATAACATTATATGTAGGTATACATACGTATAATTTATAAATTGATAAATTAAATTTCATAATATTTATATCAAGTTAAAAATAATATGTTAAATATTATATTTATAAAATACTCTGATCTACATATATCATACAATAATATTATTTGATAAATGTCAAGGAATATCATTTAATAAATATCTGTTATAATTTACATATTTTATATTAATCAGATACCATTGTTATCATAAAATACTACAATATATTAATAGAGCTAATCTTATGATTATAATATGAAAATCATAAATTGTAAGAATTAGTATTATGGTTTATATACAAAATATTTTTATTTATGATAACAATATTTTAATATGTAATATACATTATATACAATTTTATAGTGAACTCTAATTAACTATGTATGACCGACTATTGTAATATATTATAATTATAGTATGGTTTTAAAAATTGAAAAAACCATAGTTTATATAATTTAAAAACCCGAATCTACCCTGTTACACAGTATCATATCATGCTACACTATCATATCAATATAGCTTAATATGATATGTTCATATTGTGCATGAATAATAATAATTTATTAGAAGACATTTTTGTTATATTTTTTTTTTGCTTGTTTATATTTTATTTGTATTTGAATCCTCCTAAATGCTTCAAAGTAATATTGAATATCAATATAATATTATTATCATATAGATATATATATATATCTATATATATCTATATGATTATCATACGATGACTCACTACCACCCATCACACACACACACCACAGCATGATGATATACAAGGAGATAATCAGGCAGAAGCTAGAAGGCGTCATCATTAACATCCCTATCAACAACACAATGCATCATCTAAAGGTCAACCTCCCGCCGTGGTCTCAAGGTTAAACACCACGCAGAGGTCACCCAGCACAGACAGACAGACGGACAACGGACATGCATAGATAGCCTTACACACACTCAAACACCTAGGAATGCAAATGGTGCATCTCGTATTGTACTTAATAAATTTTATTACTAATTATATTATTTATAATATATTAATAGTTAATTAATTTAAGAAGTGATTTATTAAATTAATAAATTTATTGACTGAATTATTCGTTCTTCGTCTGTTTACTAGCAGCATCTGCCTTACCGCTGCTGCCACCTCCTCCACCACCGGCACCGTACTTCCTCTTAATTCTGTACGGGTTATGTAACACTCATCAATGCAATGTTATGTAATAAGCGTTGACCTATATCTAATCTATAAATAGAATGTGTGTACGTACGCGTTACGCCTGTTCTTGTTGTGTCTGATGGGACATTCCCTTCTCTTGTGGTCTTTAGACTTGCAGATGTGGCACTCTGTGGACCCGAGTGAACAGTGATTAGATACAACAACAACAACAACAGAGAGAGGGGGAGATACGTACCATCTTTATCTCCGATGCAGCTTCCCTCCAGATGGCACAGTTTGCACGTATCGCAATGTCTGTACGAAGGTTTCACGCAACGACTGCACGCATCGCAGTGTTTGTAAGCTCTTCCGTCCTAAACACGACGGATAGGGGAGAATAGAGTGTTAACATGTTACTAGTAGTAGTAGTATTAGCAGCAGCAGCAGTAGTAGTAGTAGTAGTTGTAGTCGTAGTAATAGTAGTAGTGTACTTATTTAATTGCTAATATTATTAATTATAGAATAAAGATAATATTTATAATTACGATGCACATTGCATAGATCATTATTAATAGATGATATATAAATCAAAACAATACCATCAACCTATAATATAGGCCTATGCAATTATGTATCTACTACACTATTCAATGTTTCATAATTATTATATTTGTTACAACACATTAATGGTTTAAAGAATATTGAAATAAAGTTATATTAATTGTTAAATATTATTATTATAACTATATGATCAATCTACGTAATCAAAATTAAATATAGATAATTATATTCTGGTACATTTGTTAAAATCATAAATCTAAATCAGCATTTATAATGACTCAGCATAATACTCTTATTAATAATCTTGATGAGTCATAATATCACAATCTAGAGGGATTTATCTTCTAACGATCTTTCAAAACTATTCATCATATACAATAAATGTTATGAAATGATTTCTCTAAATACTATTAATAATGAGTATTAAATGTAAATAGTATATAGATTGAATTTAAAAAATGTATACACAAACATATATAAATATATATTTATACTTAGTAAAATAATGTTATTTAAGGGGATAGGTTCCCTTCGTATCTAATAATATGATTTAATATATTTGCCATGTTAAGGGTACCCTTTGAATCTAATAATGTGATTTAATTTACGCACTGTTTATAGATTTTTATAGAGATTTCTTGAATATGGGTATTTCTTGCATGTGAGTTATAAATAGCTCTAACTAATAAAATAACTAATTAAATATCTCTGAATAATATAACTATAATTTCAATATAGGTAATACTCTAATTTTGTATATGAACGAATAATAATTAAACTGAGCTATATTTGTGTATAGTTCAGTTATGATATTGTGAAGGTTAGTGTGAACATTATTGATTTTTTAATAATCTAATGCTATATATTATTGTAATGCTAATATTTTCTAACAACAAAACCAGATTATTATAGGTTTAGACCTATAGGGGGTATCCCACTACCAGTATTTACAAAAAATGGTGGGAAAAATATAATTATTTAATGTATAATTATTTTTTTGATTTGAATTTAAAAATAATATGATTATAATCATAATTAATAATGTTGGTAACAAATAATAAACAAGTTTGATCTACTTTATATTATTAATACATAGTTATTGTTATACTACATTTGATAATACTACAAGTATACACATTACACATCAAAATGTACACATTACAATTGCATTTTCGTTAAATTGAATATAATGAAGAAATATTTACTGGCATATGTTTACATTATAATACAAATTATCAATTCACTATAAAAATATATGCATCAATGAGTGTGATATATATGTTTTCAATATTTTATATTAGTATATTATAGTGAAACACAAATCTTATCAATTATAATATAAGATATTATGGTAATTATCATTGATCACTAAACTATCTGAGGTAACTATGCAAACATACAAAGATGAAAGCCATACACTTGCAAAGCTAGGTGCTAATACACGTCATAATAGTCCCACACACACACACACACGTCACACACAGGTAAGAGGAACACCACATCATCGTCACGGTTCACTAACTTTACAAACGCAGGAGTTACACTTGTCGCAATGTTTTACTTTCTTTGGTACGTAGGTGTCACATGATTCACAGAACCTGTGTGTCAAGGGGTTATGTGTTAATAGTGTACAGGTTCATACCATCGATATAAAGAAAGTGGATAAGCAATTGACGCACGCAATGCATGTAAAAGATAGACACGTGAATGACACTTTTATCGATAAATTAACAAAATGGTATCAGTGATTTTGATTGGATATTAGTCATATTATATATGTCAAATATTGAAACAGTAGTCTTTTCGTCGAAATAGATTAAAGTGACTTCTATCTATATCAATGGATTTAAATTATAAATATCAATAAAATCAATAAAATAGTATTATAACTTCAATTTAAATACACAAAATTACGAGGAATGTTGATATTATGTATTTTAAATATATAATTTTATTTTTAGTATCGATAGTATATTAAAATTGGTAGTGATTATCAATATATATATATGATAAATACATATTATTATAAATAAAAAGTAGTGGGCCAGATAGTGGGTTTCGACTGCAGCGCTCGTAGCGGAAAGTGCCATACACTACATTCAATTGCTTATCCACTTTCTTTATATCGATGGTATAATCATGTCTTGTTTATTCATAAAATATTATATTACATAGTATATTTAGTAATTAATATTTTATTACTTACAATTTACTGATTAGGTCAGTTAATACATTTAAAGCTATATAAATAAATATTTAATATATTAAATTAAAATATTTTATAAATAGTTTTCCAACATTTACAAAGAGAATTAAGGAATGGACAGATAAACTACAGAGGCAGAATGTAAATAAAACTCCATGGACTTCTTCAATACACTCGAAAATATGTACCCGCCATTTCGAGGAGAAATACATCAATAGGGCAAACCACATCTTACTAACTGGAAATGCTGTTCCAACCCTATTTCATTACAATAATTACCAACTCAAAGTTTGTATGAATCATCTATAGAATGCTATCAATATGGACACAAGTAATATATATTAATCCAATTAGAGGGAATTTCTCAAACCTCCTGCAATTCGTATGAATATAGAAAAAGAATACATTGGGAAATTTACAGATGAAAATCAGGATGATATCCCCAACAAAATGCCACTTATCAGGAAAGACCATGAATATAATCACCCGTGTATTGCATCTCTGGAGCAAACTATTAAAAGATTATCAGATGAACTAAATAAAGATAGAAAACAAATACGTAGTATTAGATGTAAGGTTACACTACTATATATTAAGCGCATTATAGTAATCAATAAACAATACTGTATTTAAATTGACCAATAATTCGTATTGAAAGCGTGTATGAAATATTTAAAAATAATTATTATTTTTAACATTATTGGAATAAATTCGTATTCATTTAAATACAGCATAAACGTCAATGTGATAAAGTAAGCGATTATTCTGGCATATTAAACGACTTAAGAAGTAAAAACTTTATCTCAGACGATGCTATGCATACAATTGAAAAGTCTTTAATGAGCGGTGAGTTACGTATTCATGAGTAATTATAATATTAAAATGGTTTACCAACATCTACAGAATTAGCGAAAGTGACGATAGCTGGTCAATTAAATATATCTCTCAAAATTCTACATAAGCAGATTATGCCCGATGGTTCATACGCGCGATGTAATGGGTAATGTGTACTGAGGCTTACAGGGTGTTAATATCAATGTGATTAGAATAATGGAGGAGGGGTAAAGAGCACGTAAAAGTGGCGTTAAGGGGGGTTCAATAATTCTTAATTCACCTTCATTATTTACATTTTTTTTAAATTTTATATAGAAAATATTTATTTGAATCAAATTGACCTGCTATGATGTCATGTAGAAATATTATTACCTAATTTGCTAAATGAGAACAACAATTATGTTTGTTAAATCTAAATAATTAAAATAATAATTGTTAATTATTTTAAATTTCGATAAAGCAAGTAAGTTATCAAATATTTTATTAATTTAAATAATGTAACAGTAATCTTTGCTAATTTATTTAAATGGTCAATGATTTTGCGAAGCAAAGATATATTAAGTGTATCAATTTACATGAAATATATATTACTACAGAGTAGTATGAAATATAGATGGCAATACTATCGTTTTTTGAAGATCTTATTTACTTTTAATAATATTCTATTGTTTATGAATTATATTTGCACATTCTTATCGTAACATTTTTTGTATTAAAATTTGAAAAAACTAAAAATATGACTAGTATTATAGAATTTTTCCAATGATATATATATATATATATATACATTTTTCAGACTGCAAACTGTGCTTATAAAGCAATCGGCCTTGTGTATATACTAGTGTTGGAAACGGTTTCGAATATCGAATCGAATATTCGAATATTTGAATATTCGATTCTCTCAAATAGTAAATTTTCGAATTTGACAGATATTTGAAAATGTCGAATACCTAAATCTAATTATTCAAAAATTTCGAATACCTAAATCTAATTATTCGAAAATATCGAATACTTAAATCTAATTATTCGAAAATTTCTAATGTTTAGTTTAACTATTCGAAAAAAACGTTAAAAGGCATATAATGCATATATTTCATTAAACAATAAACAAATAATATAATACTATTTACCCTAGGCTATTTACTTCCGTTTTAACCTTGCTCTCGAATTCTGAAGAATATTTTATATGGCTTCAAATATTTTAATAAAAAAAAGTTCAAAATTATGTCTAGAGAAATTAGACTTATTGATAATTATCAATGATTATAATCATTAATCAAAATTCATAACCCTTTTTAAATATATTTATTATTTGAAACATTCAAAGTGTATTTATTTACTATTTCAAACCTTTAAAATGAATAATTTAACTAATAGAAAACTTTGTATACTTAATTTAATACAAATAATATTATTTTAAACCTTTGAAGTGTATTTATTTACTATTTTACACCTTAGAAATGAATAATTTAACTATTTGAAAACTTTGAATACTTGGTTTAATATAAATAATACTATTTAAAACCTTAAAAGTGTATTTATTTACTATTTTAACCCTTAGAAATGAATAAATTAACTATTTGAAAACTTCGAATACTTGGTTTAATATAAATAATACTATTTAAAACCTTCAAAGTGTATTTATTTACTATTTTAAACCTTTGCAATGAATAATTTTACTATTAGAAAACTTTTTATACTTAATTTAATACAAATAATACTATTTGAATCCTTCGAAGTGTATCTATTTACTATTTTACCCCTTAGAAATGAATAAATTAACTATTTGAAAACTTCGAATACTTAATTTAATACAAATAATACCATTTAAAACCTTCAAAGTGTATTTATTTTCTATTTTAAACCTTCAAAATGAATAATTTTACTATTAGAAAACTTTGTATACTTAATTTAATACAAATAATACTATTTGAATCCTTCAAAGTGTATTTATTTACTATTCGAAACCTTCGAATACTTAATTTAATAAAAATAATACTATTTGAAACCTTCGAAGTGTATTTATTTACTATTCGAAACCTTCGAATACTTAATTTAATAAAAATAATACTATTTGAAACCTTCGAAGTGTATTTATTTACTATTCGAAACCTTAGAATACTTAATTTAATAAAAATATTACTATTTGAAACCTTCGAAGTGTATTTATTTACTATTCGAAACCTTCGAATACTTAATTTAATAAAAATATTACTATTTGAAACCTTCGAAGTATATTTATTTACTATTCTAAACCTTCGAATGAGTGAAAAATCTGAAAATTTCCAACACTAGTATATACACACATGTATATATTATGTTACATTAGCAATAATATGAACAATATTATTTTATATGTAAATTATATAATGTAATATTGTAATATTATATAATGTATTTATATTTACTATTTAATATATAGGTAACTAGTTACATATATTTAATTAGTATTTAAACTTATAATTATTAACTATTAGGATAATAATACATAATGTAATGTATATTTTATAATCAAATTTATAATATATAATTAATAATTAAGCTAACATTAAACATTATAATCGGGCTATAATAGCAATATAATGCACGTACACAATTTAACGTTATATATATGTAGCAGTGTTCATTCTAGGTTTCAGGGCAGCTACCAAAAAAAAATTATTATAGGGCATTTAAATATATTTTACTAAGTAAAATGTAGGATGACATATATGGGTAATTTCGCCATCTATTTATAAATTCATTTATGATAAATAATATATTAGATGGACACTTATACCCTGAGGCAATATAAACCTGTAACAATTGTTACTTACAAAAGCTACTTAGGAGGCTTTTTGAATTAGAGATGTAAATAAATAGCAAATAAGTATTCGATTCGATTACTTATTATTCGTTTACAATTAAATGATTTACAAATAGTAATTCTAATAAATTTATATCAAATAATTCTTTTTATATTCAATCTCTCAACATTTGATTCATGAGATATTCAGATATTAAAAATTTGATCTTCGAGCATTTATAATATTGAAAATTATGTTGTCGAGATCTTATAATATTGAAAATTATGTTGTCGATATGTTATAATATTGAAAATTAGGTAGTCGAGACCTTATAATAATGAAAATTATGTTGTCGAGATCTTATAATATTGAAAATTATGTTGTCGATATGTCTTAATATTGAAAATTAGGTAGTTGAGATCTTATAATATTGGAAATTAGATGGTTGATATGTTATATTGAAAATTAGGTAGTCGAGAAGTTATATTTTTAAAATTAGGTGTTCGAGTAGTTTGATATATAAGTAATTTGGTTCTCGATAAGTTATAATATTATGATTATTGTAATATCATATATATAATTATATATTTATTATAGTAATGTATTAGTAACTCTATCAAACTTATATATATACACTTATTTTTTTATATAAATATATTGGTAATATTACTAATAAATCAAATAGTATATTTATAATTTAAACTTTCATATTATTATAATGATTATTATAAGCATAATGATATATTTCACGAGAAACACCTGTATACTATTATGTCAAGTATACAGGATTAGTTATTCGTTATTAGTTATTCGTATCATTAAAGACTATAATACATTGAAATGCATTTATAGGAATATATAAATAAATAAGTTTCTATATATAACAAACTATATAATACAAATTATAAGATACTAAATATATAATATATATAGTAATTATATTCATTAATTATATATTATATATATATATATATATACAATTAACGATATATAATATATCATACTTATAAATACTTAAAAATACTTATAGGTAGATAAAAATTTACAAAAATACCTATATCTATATACATTTTATTAGATTATACTGGTACACATTATTATATATAATTTATATAAGATATTTTAATATCATAATATACAAAATTAATTAGAATGTATATTATAATTGTATTGATTATTAAAATTTAATAATTTGTTTGCACATTTTTGTTAATAACTTTTGTTTAAATACAAATTTAAAAAAACATAATATGAATTGTATTATATAATTTAATAAGCTTTCCAGTGATACCAATGTTATCATAATAAAATCAATATACAATATGTCATGCTCATGTATCAACATGCAGCGTACTCCGTACGACGGTTGATTTTAAATTCAATATATATAATAACTAATAAGTAGATTATACATGATATTTATGACATTATATTTTAAACATTATATATTATATATATATACGAATAATAAGTATGATAAGTATGATAATTAATATATAATATAATATTATTAAATATTAATGTAATAGTAAAAATAATAATTTTAAATTTAATAATTAGATTATAATAAATTTAAAAAGTATACAGTTTAATTATTATGAATATAAAAAACAGTGAACTTGTTAATAATATTGGTGATTAAATGTTTCATTATTTTTATATTTTCATGGTTTTTAATATCTCTGATATCACTTTAATATTACGTTTTAAAATAGGATTTTGAATAAATATATAAAAATTACGAATTTTAAATAAAACAATCACGTGATTTATATACTGGGAGAAAAAGAATTGGAATAAAAATAATTATTGAATTAATTTTCATATATTATTATAAATATAAATTGGTAGCAAATTCACTACCCAATATTTAAAGTTTGCTACCCAATTTTCATTTTGGGTAGTGAATTTGCTACCCAATCTAAAAATAGATTATTCTAATTATAGATCAAGCAGTTTATTATCATATTTCATATTTAATTTGTATTTGAATTTAAATTGTTTGTTTATATAAAATATTAAATGGATATAACAAAGGGCAAATAGTATATATTCGCCATTATTTGAAAAATAATGAATTTATCCTAATGTTATGACAGAAGTTATTCATATTCTCCATTATTTTAATACTTAAATAATAATATAATAATAATAATACATTTAATCGCCATTTTATAAATATTTATTGAAAATCTGCCATTTATTAAATACAAATTCTTCATTATTTGAATACTTAAATAATAATACATTTAATCGCCATTTTACAAATATTTATTAAAAATCTGCCATTTATTAAATAATAAATTCTTCATTATTGTATTACTTAAATAATAATAGAATAATAATAACACATTTAATCGTCATTTTATAAATATTCATTGGAAAACTGACATTTATTAAATAATATATTCCTGTAATTATAGATATAACACTTTTAATTAATGATATTACAAGTAGGTTGTATTAATTAAATTAAATTAATTAAATAACCTATATTAATAATAACTTAATAATTAAACTTAATCCATATAATTATATATTTAGGGCAGCTACCCACAAAATTAGGGCACTTCCCAATTTGGGTAGCTGGGTAGCTCTAGAATGAACACTGATATGTAGTATAATGTATATTTATAAAATATGGTTTATCACATATAATTACGTGTTAAATGTTCTAAATTTCTAATCTATTACATTTGATTATAAATAATATCAAAAGTGAATGTTATAAGCATTGTTAAATATGTAACAAAATATGTATAATTTATATTGAAAATGTACATATTTATTTATCATGTTTCTCGAATATGGCTGCAAATTTTAAGCCAAATATTTCATATTATAAAATAATGTTATATTCTTAAAATAAACACTAAATATTAATTTTTAATTATTCAAAAATATACATAACATTTCATTTGTTACATAGTTTTCAAATAGACATATAAACAATATAATCTAAAAATAGAATTTAGTATGTAATAAAGATGTCGAAATTTTACATTAATTTCAAAACTTAATTATATTTAGATTTCACTATAAGTTATGATACAGTCAATGAAAATTCAAGTGACAAATTATAGAATTTGATTACCACCATCTTTCATTTTATTATTATACGTATTTTTATAATATAGATTTTTATATATTTATGTTTTATAATATATATAAATATATTCTCATTATAAAATTAATATATTTACTTACTAACAATAACTTGTTTGCAATAATATATAGTTATTTTTGATTATGGTCAAAAGCTTCGTGATTTAAAAAATAAACTACGAATTAACTAATTAACTATTAATATAAAATAATTTTTTTTTAAATTCAAATTTATTATACTTATTTTTACTTTTAAATAACATATTATATATCATTATTTTGATAATAAACTAAATTTTAATATTTAAAAAAAAATTAAAATATAAAAACAAAAAAACTAAGGTTTCGCTACCCTTAAAAGAAGAGGTAAGGATAGGCAAGTGAAAGGGAATAGGTAAAACAAGGTAAGTTAAGATGTAAAGAGAGCTGTTCACAGAGAAAGTTGAGCCTTTTAGGTGTCGTTTTCAAGCAAATAATTACTTTCTTAAAATACAAATATATTTACATGTTTTAAAAAAGCTGAATACTCATTTTTTATTTGAAAAAGGAAAGACGATGAAGAATATTCTCGAAATTCTGTGTGCACACCCTATAAGAAAGAGGTAAATAAACATGCGCAATGGTTGATACATTGACCCCGGCCTCATTACCTATGCAAGATATAGGCTCACACCCACACAGTAACACACACTAACTTGAATTTATCGTCCTGTAGAACAAAGTTCTTAGCCGGAATGTCTGTGAATATCCTGACAGGAGAGCCTCGCTTGCTGTCACTGCTGTAGGTGACGTGGTTGTCATAGGTAACCTGGGGTAGGGGGTGGCAGGGTTGTAGTAGATATGTAGCAATGTGTCGCAGGGTGTGGCAGGGTTGTAGTGGATGTGTAGTATAGAAGTATGCAGTATGTTTGTAATGCAGCTAGTGACCACTAATACTATGTGACTAATGTAAATGTACTATTATGTAATAAAGTTAAGGGTAGAGGCTGATGTTCACAAAAACAATGCTATTTTAGCTCTATCTAAAAATGCTAACCATATCCTTGGATAGTAAATAATTAATAGATATAATTAAATAATTTGTATTCAATAGATAATATCCTAATTCACATGGATTTTTTTTTTCATGAAGATAATTAATTTAAAAGTATGAAAAACAGTTTAAAAATGATGAATAAGGTTTTATTAAAAATATATTATGTTTATCACGATTTATTTTTAAATATAAAGAATAAAGATACATAATTTACTATTCATGTTTGTATTCATTATAGTAATATATATTAAATATTTACACTAAAAATGTTAGATAAAAATAATGTGAAAAAGTAAAAACTTGAGAAAATTACATTCAAAGTTTAATATATAAAATTTAAATAAATATAATAAATAAAATTTCCTATCTATTTCAAATAATTATTATATCTATTACGCTCATAAAATACTTTATATTGATATAAATACTCACAATAATTTGAGAAATTTATAAATAAAATACTAAACATGGAAAATATATAATAAAAAATTATTTTTAAAATAAAAATATTTTTAAAATTAAAATTAATTCACAAATAATTGCGATTCTTTAATTCGAAGTTAAGAGTTGAAGATGATTTATTTTAAAGTAATCTCTCTGTTAGAAAAGTAACTACATCATAATCATGCAACTATCTAGCGCATGTAATCATTCATTAGTTGTGTGGTAACAAAGTAGTGTTATTCACTTTAGAGTGGTAACATGCATCCACAGATATCCACAGCTAATATTACACGAGATAAACCCTAATTTAATTATTTTGTAGAAAATTTATGAGGTAAACGATTAAACGATTTTAATGATTAAACATTGAATTAAAATAATACAAGTTTCTTAAACTTTAATATTTAAATAACTTCAATAAACACCTCAATTTATTATATTAACATTATATAACACGTATTTTAACACATTTTATATAGACTATTCATTAAAATTCACTGCCAAGAGAAACGCGCCTACTTTCTGAAGATTGCATCACCTAGTGGTGACTACGGGTACTAACCTTGTAATGGATCATGTTGAATTTGGGCAGCGCCTTCATTATCCACTTCTCGAGGAAATAGGGGAAGAACCACAGACATCCCGGTTCTTTAGCTGTGGGGGTGTGAGCGGGGTAGTACTACCTTGTGGGGGGCGTGGTCTATAAGTAAGGCGCCGCCCCTTTCTATAGTGAATGATGCAGCAAGTGAAGTTGTCTAAGTCGCGATCGTATTATCGTGTCAAGTTATGCAGAATAAGTTACGTAATATATTTGTTATAGAAATAATTAGTTAATCGAGGAATAATTTGATTATTGATGTAGTAATAATACTAATTAAATAGTATCGAGTAGAATAACGTGAAACATAGGGAAAACTAGTATTCAGATAGATATATATATATATAGATGTTTATTTATACGCAAATATAACGATGAAAGTTTTCATTTGCGTATAACAAAGTTTAACAATGCACAAACAAGTGATAGTACTAACCAGCTTTGCGGCAGTCCTCCATAACCCTGGTGAGGGTGTGAGCGATGACTGCAACATAGCCTCCGAAGGGGGGATCTATCACCACGGCAACGCGGTTACTACGACTCGAGGCGATGTGTTTAGCGTAGGTCTGACGCGCTTCATCTCCCTCGAAGAAGTGGTGGTTGAACAGGTTGTAGTGGAGGTAGCGTTCACTGGAGTGGAAGTTAGCCTAGGGGGGGGGTTGTGGTGGAGGTAGCGATCACTAGAGTGGAAGTTAGCCTGCCAGAAGGGTTATATGTCAACGATAGAAAAGTATTTATTTGAGAGATCGATCGGTTCTGATAATATTCGCAAAATATTATGAAATCTTATTGGAAATCTAGTAGAATAACGTTGAATAATACATAATGCATCATGATTCTTAATTCATAAATAATTATATTCGTGATAATGGATACTAACATATGTTTTTATGCCGTAAAAATGAATAGATATAATATATACCTCATAATTTATTACATACCTAATTTGTATTGTAATGATGAAATAAATTTTAAAGTAAAAGGTTTATGATTAATATAATCAATAAGTTATTATCTATAATAGAACAATGAAAGTGATAAATGAAAACATAACTATAGCAGTTCTATTTCCATAATAAATAATAAAATGAGATACTCGAGAAATTGCCCCCTCAAGATTTGGTAACAATTACTAGATGAACTATTGATATATATAAGTGAAAAGTAGCTACAAATGAAAGGTGGGATATGAACTGTAAAGTGGTATTCACATGAGCAATCGATTTATGCAATTATCGCAGAAAAAATGCATACATTATATGAACTTAAGATTATTTTATATAATCGTTAATCATATTCATTATAAAATAATAATTAGATGAACTTATTATATTATATTATATATAATTTATAATATATTTTATATATATAAACTAATATATTAACATATATAACTAATATAACTTATATAAATTTATATAACGTATATGTTAAAAATAATAATATAGGCTTTATGATAAAGTTTATTATAAAATTTATTCGTAAAGAATTTTTTTTTTTACGATTTATATAAGCTCATATAATTTATTCAGAGCAGTATGCTTAGTTTATAATATTTTTAATATAAATATTAATATAAAATGTATTTCAAAATTAAGTTGTGTTAAATAAAATAATGTTTAATCGATAAAACTGAAAAGCAAATATAAATTTGAATCAAATACTTTGTTATTTATTTGTTTTAAATGGTGATAAATTGATTAATACGTCAAGGACATTGCGTATACATCTGTACTCATCTGTATACTAATACGCGTGTTTACCCCACCAACTGCGTAATTATCTAATTAGAATATTTCGCAATCAACGAGGAAAAAATTCCAACTTTTACGATTGCGCGATTATTTCAGCCGATTGCACAAATGGATTGCTCGTGTGAACACACCTTAACAGCGATGATAGAATGATTACTTACTAACAAATCTACTGTCCAAGTCAAGGAGTAAACTCTTACATTTGTAGTCGGGGTTAGACTTTCTCTTCATTATTAATCTCTCATGAATCCTGTATGTGTGTATGTGTATGTATGTGGGTGTGTATGTGGGTGTGTTTGTGTGTAGGTATGTTCTAATTATATTTCTTTAAGGGGACGCAATACAATGGTTTGGTTTACATGTAATAGATACGAAAAAATGCTATTTTTAGAAATCTATTAACTCAAAAAATATACACCTTATTTTTTTTATTTTTTTTTAATCTATTAATAATATTCCATATTTGTATATTATATGTTGAAATTTATAGATGTTTACACATCTTTATGTTATACGTTACTAAAAATATAATTGAAATATCTGATCAAAAATGTTAATTTTCTAACTAAATTGCTAATTAAAATTTTTTAAATAAATATTTTTTAATTTTGACAAATAACTTTAATCTTACAGGTTTTATCTAGTTATATTGAAAAAATTAAGAAAAAATATTCAATTGTACAAAAGTTAATACTAGTTATGTCAGCATGATTGGTCACAAATAATTATTAAGAGAGTAAATCAAGTTTCAAATATAATATATGAGTATAAACAATATGAATATACAGGTACAAATAATATAATATAAACAAAATGAATAATGTAATGAACATAATTTAAACACCACATAAAAGATAATATGTGAAGTATTATAATTTTACATTAATAAAAAAATTGAAATTCAATTTTTTTTCGAAAAAAACCATTTATTACTCGTCCCCTTAAGAAGTATTAACTTATAGAAAATAAATGTATTAAATAACCAAAATATAGTGTTAGTATAATAACAATATTATAATATAAATTGTCAATTAAATCTATCACTTATAATATAAACTGTAATTAATTAAATAGTTATAAATGAATATTTTAACGAGGTATATTTTATTTTACGTAAGATTATAATAGAGAATAATGAAAAAGAATAATTAGACAGAGAACACTGATGATAGAAACCTAGGAGCTCCGATGCATATTACTCTGTCGTATCCCATCTTCTCAATGATATTCAAGGTCATCTCGATACTCTCATCCGAGAAGAAGTATTGCTACAAATCAATATCAAATTATATATATTACGTTGCATACATATTACGAATGAATTATTAATTTCACGATATAGAATATATCTAAAATTATCCAAATAAATTTGTCTAAATTTATCAATTGTTATAAATAAATATTAAAAATTAAATATAAGAGTTAGTTAAAAATAGAACCAAAAAAATATATATTAAAATATATCTTATTAAATGAATACAATTACTATCCCAATTCATAATAAATAATATACGCTTTAATATAAATGTTATACGATGACATGTATTAATACGATAAACAACAACATCTAATAATATATTAACTGAAATGAATACAACGACAATCCCCATTAATAATAAACAATGGTATGAACATCTGCCACTAGATGACGTGCTACTACTGACCGCATTGGTCTTGTTGTTATCGAGGCACGGCAGCAGCGCCGAAGGCTGTCGTAGCGCCGCGAGCTTCACGTTACGCTTGAGACGATGTCCTTTGTGCAGGTCAAGGTCGTTGATCATCAACACCTTACTGCAGTCGAAGCAGAACGTTCTGTCCTCGACGGCGAGGCTACGGAAACACTCCAGTCTGTGTGAGAATGACTCTTTATAACCGGACGGTCGCGGGTTCGATTCCCGGTGGGTGGAATTATTTGAATAAATTAAAATAAATTAAAAAAAATAAATTTGTTACCCTTTTTTATTTGACCCTTTTATAAATATAAATTTATTTAAAACAAGTATTAGGAATGAAATAATGTCGGTGGCCAAATCACCCTAGTGACGGTCTTTAGTGGACTGTTTACACACAGGTGAGTTATGTTAGCTCCGATATGAGATCACAGTGAGGACACGAGTGAAGTTAGCCTACTGTTTAATAGTACGTGCACTTCAATAGCTAACTAGACACACGTGCAGTCTGACTATGGTAGTAGTGCGCTACAGCGGCTAATGGTGTATCGTGACGAACGCGATATTCTAAATGTAGAATTACTCGCGCTTAGATGAATTATTATAGCTTAGACATTCGAATCGATTACATCACTATTATATTACATCACTGTTATATTACATAAGCATTACATAATACGATGATTACATAACTATCGGTGACCTGTTGTAGAGTTCGTCGCGTTTCAGCGCGGGTGGAAGAGGCGTGGACCCCTTTATAGTTTTACCGTTACGTTGCCACTGAAAGAACGAGCATTCCTTACGATCGCGGCACGCGGAACAGGCGTAGAACCGACTGCCCCCCTTCTCCCCCGCGGCATTCTTACGCTCGAACAGGAGGGTAGGACCTGAGTGGGGGGGGCGCGCGTTACTATATCATTCACTAGTCAATAGGTAGTAGGGTTTTGCTAGTGAGATAGTGGGGCGCGTAGTATATCTACTATAGTCCATTCACTAGTTCATAGTGGCAGCACACATGTGTATGTAGTACGCAGGGTGGCACCTTATTAATGAGTTATCGTTATACAGATGTACGATTATATCAACTGCTGGATTTACTAAAGATAAATAATATATATTAGATATAAATTCTAGTTTATTATAAAGTTTTTAACTTTTATTACTGAAATACTTGAAATTACAATACCACTAATTAATCTATACAAAATTAAAGTATGTTTATTAAAATTAAGTTATGGACAAAATTATTTAGAAAAAGATTAATATTCATTTATAATAATGTATATATATATATATAAATGTGTGTATGTGACAATAAATATCTAGAACTATAAAATGTATATATATATAATATATGAATGAATAAATGAATTGGTTTATTTAAAAACACCTAATTTAGCGGGAGCCCTCACTGGTATATACCGTAATGAACAAACAAATAAACAAAATAAAACGAATTGATTCCATACATTGTAGTAAAGACAAAAATATTACAATATATTATACAGAGTTTAAATGATTTTTCAATTTAATTTTAAAACAATAGGATGAATGGATCTTACGTAGATCATATGGTAATATATTCCATGTACTAGGAACAACGGAGCAGAAGGCACGAGAGCTGAATACGCTTCTAGTAGTACCTCCGTCTAATAAAACAGCATCCGATGTTCTGACATGGCTTAATATCCCTCGACGTTTCAAGAGATTGTTTAGATAGGCTTACATATTAATAAAGTTGTTTGTGCTAAGCATAGTAAACGGTGTTTGCTTCGCTTTCTAAATGAAAGTCACTTAAGATTATGTTGGTATATATCTGTAAGCGTATGGTCGCGGCGATTAACATTATAAATAAGTCGTATAGAAGCGAGAATAATCCTGTCTACTTTTTTATATCAGTGCTATTTGTGTCACTAAAAAGTGATCCACAGTAATATATCCTAGATAAGAGCATTAATTAGTTTTCTAGTAATACTCGTAGAGCAATACATTTTTTAATATTGCCGATTCTACGTAAATGGTAATCTGCAGACTTAGATATAGCATCTATGTGCTGACCAAAAGATAAATTACTATCCATAATGATGCAGAGGTTACGGACTGAATCAGAGGGTTGTATCAATTTACCATCAATAACCACAGATGGGAAAATAGTTGGTATTCGAGATACATTCAGTAGTTTTTTTGTAACATACCAACGTCCCATCTGTATGCTTATAGATGTAAACTCAGATGGTACGTTGGTACTACCTATTTGACGTCCCATCCTAACGTACCAATGTACCAACGTACCATCTGTATTCTTATACATTTAAATGCAGATGGTACGTTGGTATGTCTACACAAAACATCCATAATATATATGATATTCCCCTGTGTATATGGGACGTTGGTATGTCTAAGAAAAATGTATCAACGTATCATATGTATGCTTATACATATAAATGCAGATGTACGTTGGAACAATGTAAAGTAGAAATTTGTAAACAATTAATGTTTACAAATTTGTCCTTAAGGGGATCCCGCACATAACACGCAATTTGCAAATTTCGTGTATAAATAGATAGGAAAAATATAGGTTCACTAAAAAAAATAGAACTGATATTCTATTCATTCAATTGACCTAATTTTGTTTGTAATGTATTCATAACATATACATGCATAGGAAAATAGAAACTTATTTTTAATATTATTATTTATTATATTATATATATCTAAATTAAAAATTAGCAATACTAAAATGATGGTATTTCTATAGAAATTATCCTTTTATACAATGAATTCTATACATTCTATTAATTATCTCTCTATTTTACTATTCATATAATGAAATTCTATATAAAACAAAAAATAATATTATAATTATAATAGTTTTAATGTTCTATATTTTTGAATGTACATACCTAGCGCGAAATAATTATTCTGAGAAAACAGCGTTTGAAGTTTGACAATATAACAATGTAATAGTGAATTACATATAATAGTATCATCTTATCGTGAAAAAACACATTTTTATACAATTTCTAGACTGAATTCATGTCTCATTTTTTTACAGATACTAAAAAACACTACCATAAGTATTATTATGTAATAAAAAAAATTATAAAAATTAATACTTTATCATCACTTTAAATGTGCGGGATCCCCTTAATTGAAATACAGCTAATTAATATGATATTAATAATTTACTACTTAATAATATAATCTCAGTTATAGCCGAATATATTGTAACATTACCATGTCATAATTCAACTATAGAGGGCTAATTATATAGAAAATAATATCGGACTATATAGTAAACGATTATAGTTTAATATAGATTATATATAATAATTATTATTATATTTTATAATATATATATATATATATATATAATAGGTGACGGTTCAAAACTAACGCGCAACAATTAAAAAAACAAACGCGTGAGGCGGGAGTCGAATTATTGAATTGAATTTAAGTTGATAATAAAATTTGAATTTGAATTAGGTCATTAAATGTACATATTATAGAAAGGACATAAGTCCTTTATTGGATATATATATTCATTTCTGTTTATACGCGAATCCCAAATCGATATAAAGAAAGTGGATTAGCAATTGAATGTAGTGTATGGCACTATCCGCTGCAGTCGAAACCCACTATCTGGCCCACTACTTTTTATTTATAATAATATTTATTTATACATATATATATTGATAATTACTACCAATTTTAACATATTATCTATACTAGAAATAAAATTATATATTTAAAATACATCATATCAACATTCCTCGTAATTTTGTGTATTTAAATTGAAGATATCATACTATTTTATTGATATTTATAATCTAAATCCATTGATATAGATATAAGTCACTTTAATCTATTTCGACGAAAAGCCTACTGTTTTAATATTTGACATATATAATATGACTAATATCCAATCAAAATCACTGATACCATTTTGTTAATTTATCAATAAAAGTGCCATTCACGTATCTATCTATCTATCTATCCATTCACGTATCTTCCAATTGCTTATCCACTTTATTTATATTGATGGAATCCCATATCCCGCCTTGCGTTGTTTATTTTTAACTATCGCGCGTTAGTTTTTACTCTACTTCTGTATAATAATTATAATTATAATAATTATTATAATAATAAATGATTTTATATACAACGTAATCCAGTAAATGTTAGCCCAATAATAATTAGGCACATTTTAGTAATATAATACTTTGATATTAACTAGCCCCCTATAGTTGAATATATGAATTCTTGTCCTTAGTAACTAAGTTAGTTGGCTATAATTATTATAATTATTATAATAATAATTATATTAATTATTATAATTATTATATTATAATAACCATGAATACATGAAGGGGCCTTACTCTCATCATAGTCAAGAATAACATCAACCCCACTTGATTGCCGATTATCCATTAATATTCAAATATAATCTATGTGTGTAACAGTTTATTTTTAGTTTTATAAATAATAAAAATATACTTATGATGAGGTATTATCGTTCAAAATTAACTTTTAGACAATAAAAGTTATATATTTAAAATTTTAGAAATTAATTATAATATATATTTAAATGTTATAATTATACCTGATCTAATATTAATGATTAATAATAAGAAGTTATACCAATATTAAAATAATTTCATAAAGGAAAACTTTAATTTTTTAATTTAATATTTTAAATAAATTTAAATTTAATACCAAGGAACATAGACATTATATTGGGGAACCGTGTATTACCAGTCATTTTGGACAATCAATATATGACGACTGGAAAAAAGTAATTGTAAGGTTTTAAAATAAATTGTGTACATATTACCAAAGCCCAGGGCTTTGATATTACTAAGTATTTTTTGTAATTTTTAAAGAATAATATCTATAGCCATATATAGGCTGTCCACAAATTATTTCCCAAATTACCATATTCTTTTACAAAGATATTAAAAAATAATTCGTGTAATTTCTTTTTATAATCAAAACATATAAATAGTAGCCATAGCAATAAAAAATTAAGTTTTTTAATGTTTTAATTGTTTTAAATTGATATATCATTCAGGTAAAATAAGTTTATTATGATATACTTATTACTATAATTATCTATAATATTATTTCGCTATTGTATTATATTAATCCTAAGGATATTAATTATAACCATGATTAATAATTGTAATTTGAAATTAAAATAAATTTATCATAGAAAAGGATGGTACGGACACTGTCCGTCGGACAGGTAGGCAAACATTACATAATTATAAATAACAAAGTTCATGCGAGACAGAAAGTCGTGCGTCGCGCTCACTTCGGGAAATAATGTAAAGCTAAAAAAAAACAAAAGAATAAAACAACCAAATAAATCAAACGGTTGTGGTTCATAACCGGCGCCAAAAATATATGACTAATAGTTTATACGATATCGCAGCTCACGCTTTCGGAGTTGAAACGTATATATATTGAGATATATACGTACTTTATATATACACACACACACACACATTTATTCACGAGTTTTTTAACAAAGGAATTATGACTATAGTTATATATGGAATCATAGGTTTATAGTTTACCTTAGGCTATATATAGCAATAACGATCTAGGTCAAATACTATCTATATATTATGACACGTCTATATCTAGAGGCGGGAGTCTCAATTGCGAAAGCGCGCGATCCGATATTGAATGAAGTATTAATCATAGATTTTTGGCGCCGGTTATGAACGTGTTCCAATCAAACAACCTAAAAATATCAATCCGCAAATTATTTGCCAAATAATAATTATTTGGCAAATACTATTTGAAATATGATGGTACTCGTATTAGTATGTCACATACTATACTATGTGTATATATCATATATATATATATATAATAAAAATGAATGGTTTATTATAAACTTTATACATATATTTTTCTAAAGGAATTATTCCATATCCTATGCCATATAATATGGCATATAATATATGATATATCATCTTTCTAATTAATATTTTATTTTCGTGTGCACTAGAGCGTATATTATACGGTATAACGCGACATACGTGAACTTTGCTATTTATAGTTATTTAATGTTTGCCTACCGTCCGTATTCCCTATAGAAAAGTGTGATGAACGAATTAGTAACTAAATTCATAAATCTGAGAAAACTTTTCTAGTGAGATTTTTGATTACAATTAAAAAAAAATGTATAGAATATATACTATATAATGTAACATAAAAAAGGATTACAAAAATATATAAACATCACATTGTAAATTACAATATAATAGTGTAATTTACAATATAATGTTTATATATTGAATATTACAATTAACATTTTTAATTTACATTATTTAATAATGAATATAAAATAAATATATAGTTAAATATAATGTTTATATATTGAATATTACAATTAACATTTTTAATTTACATTATTTAATATTGAATATAAAATAAATATATAGTTACTATGATATTAACAGTACCTATATTATATAATATTCTACTAAGAAATTAGATAATAAATGTGGAAAGTGTTAGTAATTAACTTATAATATATATTCATCATTACGGTAATGAGTCTTTACCTGAGCGCCAAATATATGACTAATAGTTTATGCGATAGCATTGTCGGAGTGGAGCCTCTAGATATAGGCATGTGATAATTATCTAGCTGATGTGAACCAGCGATGAGTTATACATACATACATATATACATATATACATAGGTATGTATTACATACACACATATATATATATATTATATATAATATATATATATTATTATATAAGTGTATAAGTGCATGTCATTCACTAAGATAGTTGAATCATTCACTGTTAACATCAACTCGTGAGTATTATATAATCAATTATTTTAAGTATCAACTAGGGTACGTACTTAGCTCCTCCCATATCTATTAATACGTGTTTGTTCACAAATTCGAATGGCGCGCGACACCACTCACCGCACTAAATCTATCTATCGTTTAGGCTCTCCAAATAACTATTAGTCATATAAATCTGGTGCCTCTAGCGCATAACGACGCTTTACCTTAACCCCGTATTACGATTATTACGCACAGAGTGATATCCTTCCTCCTCCGCCGTAATGGATTTACTACGATCAACAATGGACGCCGTGGTGACGGAGTTTGATTATTTCAACGCCGCGTTCTTCCTAGCCTACTTGACGCTGATGTACCCCGGTAAAGAGATGAACGTATCCGGTATCTCGTTGAAGGTGTTCATAGAAAGTCGACTCCGACGGAACCAGTTTACCAAGTTCTACGTGAAGCGTAACTCCATATACTATGTGCTACAGGGGTCCACTCCATTCGGTTAGTGAACCTATCCCGATGCAAGCGTAATACTCATAGTCACTGCGATGATGCGACGAAAAATAGCGCCATATATTGTTGTTGTATCTAGGGAATTCTAAATATATACAGTGATTTCGTAAAATCTAGACAAATTATAAATATATAAATATATTCATAATAATAATAATAATGCTAATTATAATAATAATAATTATCATAATACTAATTATAATAATAATAATATAATAATAATAATATAATTATAATAATAATAATTATAAAATACTAATTATAATAATAATATAATAATAATTATAATAATAATAATAATCATCTATTAGAAAGTTGTCGTCTATAATTGTGTAATAAATAAAAATAATTCCATATCTTTTTCCTTATAAAGAACTACTAATTAAGGTATGAATCTTTTCTATTGTTATAGGAAACAACTTATCGTCCATTAATATATACATTCAACTATATATACACATAAATGTGGGTCACCGGACGAATTAGAGTTTATAGACTCTATACTATAGAGTGTTGATCCGTCCTCCAGACGGATGAAATCAAAGGATTAAAAAATCAAAATACATTATATTGTTATTTTTTTGAAATATTTTTATAAATTTAAAAAAATATTATCCTTATTATAACCTAAAATATTTCCTATATAAAATATAGATATTAAAAAACAGATTGATATTAAATAATTAAAATCTTTATAACATTTTTTATTTAACTAATAATTACATATATATGAGTGTATTTCATACTAAATTTGATCAAATACATTAAATACAACAAATATATCACATACAAATACAAATATATATTTAACCCCATAGTTTCTATACACTATATATTATATATATATATAACGATTTAAATATATATAAATATATTGATGTATCTATGCATAGTCATAAGCAAGGACGTCTGATAATGCATATTTTGTGAAACTTATATTCTCTGCTTGAGTGACTTTACCGTATTACATAATGGTCCAGTAGTACAACTTTGAATTAGAAACAAAAATCAATGCAAAAACTCATTTTAAATAAATGATCTCAATATGATTATATTAAATTCATTATATAATTTAATACGCATTATATTATTTTGAATGTCGATATAAAAAATATTGTTCAATTCTAACATAATTTATAAATAATTTGTATGTTTTAATAACATATTTATATAGAAATACAAAATAAATTATGAATGCAATTTATTTCATAAATAAATAAATATCTTTGATTTCATTGATTCAAAAATTGAAATCATTGAAATATAATTAAATATACTACTGAAATGTATCTAGTTGGGAGTACACAAAATAATTATTGCAGATATAGCGAGCAGACGTCCTGTTCTTGGTTATATTCCTGATATACACTATTCATTATATATATATATACTGATATAGATATAAACATTGATATACATGTAGATGTAGATGTAGATGTATAGTTATATTTCACATTATGTATCTTCCAGTATTTAATTTTTACACTCTCACATTTTATTTATCAGTTTATACTGTGACTCTATTCTAATTCAGTGTTCGTATAATCCTATATATATATATATATATACAGGGTTCGAAAAAAAGTGTGATTTAAATCAAAAAAAATATGATTTTTTTAGGCCGATTTAAATCATTCGAACCCTGTATATATATATTAGTATACCCTAGATAGTTACTAATGGTTACTCGTTACCTTAGTGTATATGATCTGCCGGGATCTATTCAAATCGCAAGAGTTATCGCACCGCATGTTCTACGTCACGTCTATCTGCTACCTGTGCTTCCGTCTGCTCAGAGTGGCGGTGTGGTCGTTGAACGGCTGGAGCAGACATCCCCTAGTGGTGGCTATCAAGAACTGTAGGCCTGAGAGGTTAGTGCCAACGTGAGGACGGCGCTGTGATGTAATGTAGCACCGCTATTGGCTAGTAGCGTTTCTCGTCTTCATCGTGGTGCCACTAACAGTTGGAATATACGCCCTACATATTTGATGAGAAATGTATTGTATAATAATAATAATACTATATACTATATACTATATTATACATATATTGTGTATAATTCATAATAGTATGCCCTCGCAGGGATAGTGCTATCATTTTTCCTATGTGCAAGCTTGGTTTGTTTACAGTTTTTACAACATAACCTTAGATAATATTGAGATCTATCTCGTTGACTCATCGGCTCATTCTACGATCGTTGCTCGAAAATATCCGTACGCTATTAGTATAGGTTTTAAATCTATTTTTAGATCATGTATTAAATCTTAATAAGATTTCTGCGTAAATAACTACGCAACTCTAGATATGCCAAACTAATATTAATAACCTTATCAATATATCGATGTAGTATGGTTGCGGTTCTATTAATTTTCGATTAATTCAATTTTCAATTAATTTTCGCCTATCCATTACACTACAGAGTTTAACTCTGCAGTAAAACTTTATAACCTAAAGAATAGGATACGCCCGCCTCTGAAACTATTACAATGTCTTAGAACCGGCGCCTAAGTTGTATATCGTAATCGTAAACAAACTTACATACAACATCGACAACTGACACTAACGTCCGCATTATCACCCGCCTAGAGAGTTCAGCGACCTGTCTCACGAACTAGACGTCGAGCTGAGACGTTGGGATACGTTCTCCAACACTATCAATCAGAACACTCTGCTCGTGTCGCACAACTGGATCACCTGCATACACAGATTCACTGTCTACGTACTGCCGTTGGCTAGTAGCGTCGCAGTAGTCGTAGTAGTCGACAGTAGTACATCATGTTCAATATATTATATAGTATAGCAATAATAATAATACATAATAATAGTAATATATAATATATTATAAATATATTGTGTTTAATTTGTAATAATTAACCTTATTTTACGAGTATATAGAATATAATAATAGTAACAGTATTCGTAATAAAACACGGTACTGCGAATAAATGTTAATAATAGAACAGTAAACCTTAACAGTAAAAGCCTTAACAAATTTGCTAGACAAACAATTATGAATATATGCTAAAAGCAGGATAATTATATATGCAATGAAACTCCCCGCATTACTAGTATTATATAATAGTGACATATCGTTACAATACTGCTATCGTTGGTTAACAGGAAGGCACGCGGTTCAGCATATCCAAGGTGGACAATCATGAAATCGTGTACAATCAGGAGTTCATCGGAGAGACTCAATACCTGACCATCGGAGTGACTCATCCCGCAGTGCCTGGCACCTCGTTTACATTCAGGTAGCTTACCTAGCTTAGGGTGTGAAGCAGGTCAGCTAGCTTACCTAGCTTAGGCTGTGAAGCAGGTCAGCTAGCTTACCTAGCTTAGGCTGTGAAGCAGGTCAGCTAGCTTACCTAGCTTAGGCTGTGAAGCAGGTCAGCTAGCTTACCTAGCTTAGGCTGTGAAGCAGGTCAGCTAGCTTACCTAGCTTAGGCTGTGAAGCAGGTCAGCTAGCTTACCTAGCTTAGGCTGTGAAGCAGGTCAGCTAGCTTACCTAGCTTAGGCTGTGAAGCAGGTCAGCTAGCTTACCTAGCTTAGGCTGTGAAGCAGGTCAGCTAGCTTACCTAGCTTAGGCTGTGAAGCAGGTCAGCTAGCTTACCTAGCTTAGGCTGTGAAGCAGGTCAGCTAGCTTACCTAGCTTAGGCTGTGAAGCAGGTCAGCTAGCTTACCTAGCTTAGGCTGTGAAGCAGGTCAGCTAGCTTACCTAGCTTAGGCTGTGAAGCAGGTCAGCTAGCTTACCTAGCTTAGGCTGTGAAGCAGGTCAGCTAGCTTACCTAGCTTAGGCTGTGAAGCAGGTCAGCTAGCTTACCTATCTAAGGGTATGAAGGAAGTGAAGCAGGTCAGGTGGTCAGGTAGACAGATGGACAGACAGGTGGACAGTGCGATGATACAGCGGTGGTCTGTTCATCTGTCAGGCTTTCCATGCAACTTTCCATACACAAATCACATCCTAGGGGGTTCATGCAGTAGGTTGCCTAGTAACCACGAGTGCCTAGTACCCCCCCCCCTGTACCCCTAAAGGGGTATCAGTGCACCGTACGTTATAACAGCATAGTTATACAAGTCGTATTAATAATGTAATATATATTTACATGTATACATGTATTATGCACAGTAATATAACTGTATACGTTACTAATGCGATTCTACAGTTAGACTAACACTAAGGGTGGGTGTGTCTGCCTTCCATTCACTATGTAGAGGCTTAATCGTGGTAAAAGTGAACATATTTTATATTTATAAAAATATATACTATATTATATATAAATGATATTATCTGAAATGAAATACTTTAGATTTGGCTATTATTAACGTAGTAATAATTCCCTTTTACTTAAATTCATGTTATAATATTGCGATGAACTGGGTTATAAACATCACTCTATCATACACATCACTGTATCATAGTGATATTGGGTCATCAGGCCGTACTTAAGTGCTAATTAGCACATTATCAAACGTTAACACACAAATACTTAAACTTATATATATATATATATATATTGTTATTGTTATTGTTATTGTTATTTTTATTTGGTGGAGTCCTTTCATCCCATCCAGTAACTTAGATGAAGTTTTCACTTATAACCATATATGGCTCTAATGTCCCTTCGAAGCCGCTCTCATGTTAAGGCATCCATGGTTTTAACGAGAGCCGATCATTTATTTATACACAATTATATAAGATCACTTCTAAATAATATTTTAAGACCCATTTTATAAAATTAATTAATGGTCCGGACGAGGGTCGAACCCGTGTCCTACTGCTTGTGTGTCTGACGCCTTAGCCACTATATATACATATATATATATATATATATATATATATATATATATATATATATATATATATGTATATTGCTTTAAATATACAATAATATTTATAATAGAATTAAAAAGTTAATTATATTTAAATATATAAATAATATGAAAGATTATATATTAATATATTGAATTAACATATATCATACAACTTATAGATATCTCTATTTGTCTATATTAATATTTACAATGCCAATATTACTTATGATATCAATTATTATTTTTTATTTTTCCTTAATAAATGTTTTACATTAATATTTATAATCTAATATTTATCTTTTATATATTTCTATAATTATTAAAATAAATTGTAGATTTATTAAAATAGTATATTTAATACCATATGATGTATGCAAAACAATATTTCTCACCTAATGTTTTAATTTGATCGATAAATAATGTCTTAAATTATGACTAAATAAACTCATACTATTAATAATGCATACTTGTAGATTCCACTATTTACGTAACCCACTACACTAAACTTCCCAACCCCTCTAACAAACCTCTACCAAACTTCCCACCCCTATATCACATTTCCTGCTTGCTACACCAAACCAGCCACCCCTACCAACACATTCCACGTCCCCTAACCCCCACCTCCCCTAACCACCAGGATAAACTCTTCAAACATAGATGAATTAAAGGAACACCTACCCGTAGACATTGACAACCCTAAACAACTGGTACTAGTGAAGCCTCTAAGGCAATCGTTCATCGACACTATGCTAGCTAAGATTCAGGCCAACACCAGGTATCACTACGATCAACGCCAGATGCCGGTTAATATCAGCCTCTTTGTAGACATATCGTGTATACATTGTATACTTTGTTTTATATACTCTCTTAATATCGTTATATACACTATAAGCATTCACTATATTAACTGTAAATTCGTTAACATTTCGAATACATTTATCATACACAATGTACAAATGTACATTCGATTTGAATGCTGTATACATTTACTATATACTCTGTCAAACATTGTATTCACGGTCTAATGATTTAGTAAGACACACCCATCTTGAATTGGTCATAACTATAGATTTCTTTGTTATTTACATACAATTTATTTAAATTAGTCATATAATATACAATTACATATATAATTATTTAATCTAGGGACTAATTTAGTACATTTAATATTTACTATTTATAATCAATATTAGATAAAATAATTATTTTTAGATTCGTATAATGTTAAATACTTAAAATATTGTATTATATTATAAATATTTTAATATTAATTTAAAATTATTTTCAAATTAAACATTCGAATACATCACAATTTATGAATACATTTTATGTATATTTATACAAATATAAATATGATACTATATATATTTATATAATTATGTGCATAAGTATAAATAGAGTATATAATGTGGGAAATATTATATTGTGAAATTTATTATTATGATCAACTAATAGCTAAGATAATGAGATTGTATGAGAGTGCTATTGTAATAAAATTAGCATCATTGGAAAGCTTATTAAATTCTATAATATAAGTCATATTTTAGTTTTTTATTAAAAATAAAAGTTATGATTAAAAATGGGGTACAAATTTGATTGGTTAAATTTATTTTGTTATGAATTATAATAATTATGAAAAATATAAATTATTATAACAATAAATATGCCTATTAAATGTATACTAAATTAATAATGCATCTATTTCTAAATAATATTAATATTAGTAATAAATGTATGCATACAATTGAATTTCTATTGTAATAAATACATAAAATAATAATATGATTTTAAAATTAAATTATCTGGTATCTATTTACCAAAAACATTAATATATTATTAATATCTATGATATAATTGAATACCCATATTTCCTACTCGGTTGGCTGAAGTGACATATTACAATGTGCATAGGCTTAGTTACCAATTTAAACAGGTAACCGCGTATACTTGTCCCATGCTAAACGCACCGTAGTTATAACCTAGTGAGATATCGAAGTACATTAATAGCCGTACATATTGAAACTATTGAGATTTGGCTGATATTGCCTGATTAATATTAAATGATACCATCATGATTTTAATACGATTAATAATTGTATTTTATAAATTTATAATTAAATCCGTGAGATATTTATGACGGTAATGAGATATTCATGAGATATTTACGAAGGGAAATGTAATCTATTTGTTTACGTTATTGATTCTCAGTAATTCATTGGCCGTATCACGACTAAAGGCAACACGTAAATAATACTATGTCATAGGTAAACTATAGAGGGTGCTTGTGATATCTAAATAATATTGTAATGTATAGTACATGATTATATGTTAATCTATATATATATAGTATATATCTCTGAAAACTTGTGTGCTTGTGTTATTGTATAATTATATCATTATAATGAGTGTGTTTATGTAAAGTATAATCAAATAGTTGACTATTTGTAATATAATAATTGAATACCGACTAGTGCCCCCTATACTTGAACAATATGAATGCTTACCTTTAGTTGGTAGTAAGCATTCATTTAAATATATTTGTTAATATATTTTTCATATTTATTTTATATTATAATAATTTATAAATTTGAAAATAAATAGAGTATATAATGTATTCATTGACTCACAGTACCAGCATATACCCACCATATTCATTAACACACAGTACCAGCATATACCCACCATATTAAATGATCACAACTATTTATGTTGAACATTTGTTAAAGAATTTATAATTATAATTTTAATAAATATTAATTTTTATTTTATTTTTATTATCAATTTATAACTAAATAATATATTATATGCATATATTTCCTGATGAATTATTATTAGAAATATTTATATATATTATTTTAAATAAAATATTTAATGTAAAACCATGGACAGAACGTCCGTTTTCTATCTGCAATGGTTTCAGTTTCTACTCCAGACTAGATACTTTTCATTGGTATATTTAATTATATTTCAATGATTTCAATTTTTAATCAAAAATATCAGGGATATTGATTTATTTATAAACTAATATGCATATTTTTAATTTTACATTTCTATATAAATATTTGATTAAAAAATACGATTTAATTATAAATTACGATTTAATTATAAATTAGGTTGGAATTGAATGATATTTTTTTTTATTTATGTCGATATTCCAAATAATATAATGTGTATTAAAATATATTATGAATATTATATAATAATATAGAAATCATTGATTTAAAAACAAGTTTTTGCATTGATTTTTTTTCTAATTAAATGAATTAATTCAAATGTGTATTCCTGGCCCATGATGCAATATGATATAATCACTCGTAAAATAATAATTTCACAATAATATGCATTATCAGACGTCATATTCTTGCTAAAAACAATATTTTTGATCCAAAATTATTTGACAATCAAATAAAGCACAATATCAACTAACTTATTGAAACATTATTAAACCTTAGTTATTATATGAAACCTAAGTTAAGATATTTATATGTTTAATTAGTATATTTATATTTAAAATTGTCTTATGTATATATTTTATTTAGTCTTCTAACACCTATCATACTGATGATAGTATCAGTATCATACTGATGATAATATCAGTGTCCTAAATTGCGTGCTATGTCTGTCTCATTTTTCTTTATGCGATATTTTATTTTGTTCAAAAATTATTTTTATAAAACAAATAATACCACTAATTCATATTTTGTAATATTAAATTATATCAATAATTACTAATTAAAAAGTTAAAATGAATTTCAAAAGTGTGTTATTTAGTGATAAAGTTGATGTTATTGCTGAGGTTCATTCAGTGATAATCAACATCCTTAATTATCTATCTTTAACAAACTATTTGATATTTTTATATATATTTTTATATGCCTATTACATTGATATTTTGTTTCTCACTTTATTTATGTAGCAGGTGCCTATTACATATATATATATATATACATATATATATATATATATATATATATATATATATATATATATATATATATATATATATATATATATAATTATATAATATTGATTATATATATACATATACATATATTTAGTTTTTATTACCAACAAATATAGGCACAAATTCAAAGGTTATTTAACTATAATAAAATATAATGGTCAGTTAAAAATCAAAATAATGTTGAACTAGAAATAGCTTAGAGTGGAACATCGAATAAATAGATTAATTAAGTAAAACAAATCTTTTTTTCATCAAAAATATGGGAAATTATTTTAATATATATTATAACTATATTTAGATTTTTTAGTACACAATATATTAAGACTTAAAAAAAATACTCTTTTTAGATAAATACTATCAATATAAGAATTTGATATAGTTGATTTTATTTCTATATGTAGGTAATACATACTATAAATACAATACCACTTGATAATTAGATAACTTTCCTCTAGGTATGATATTATATTTTATATGCACCAATTAATATAATTCAATAAGCAATAGTCGGGATTGTAAAAATTTACCTATTTTTTAGTTTATTGTCATAATTCTATTATAATTATATTCACATACAAGTATAGCATAAATCAATACCCTTTCATCATTATATCACTAGTTATATTCCATAATCAATATACACTATAAATAACATATAAATATATATATATATATATATATATATTGTTATTGTTATTATTATTATATTTTGGTGGAGTCCTTTCATCCCATCCAAGAACTTAGATGAAGTTTTCACTTATAACCATATGGCTCTAATGTCCTTTCGAAGCCGCTCTCATGTTAAGGAATACATGGTTTTAACGAAGGCAGATCATTTATACACAATTATATAAGTTAAATTCTAAATATTATTTTAAAACCTAGTTTAATGATCCGGACGGGTCTTGAACCCTTGTCCTACTGATTGCATGTCTGACGCCTTAGCCAGCTGAGCCACACAGACAGTTATACATATATATATAAATATACATATACATATCAATAACACACACACACACACTACTTCTATATTCTACAAAAACATCACCTACATTACTACCTCCATCACCACCTCCATCACCACCTCCCCACTCGTCCATCATCAGGTAGAGGAATGTTTAGGCTGCTACTCTCGGCTAGCGAACGTAAAGATAACGAGGCAGTGTGAACGCGAGGCTTGCGGTGCAGGTCGCGGATGTGCCTGTCGACCCCAATGGTGCGCCACCTGTCTGTGTAACGTGTTCCTATCTAAGCAGGTGGAACGCAGCGCCTACCATTGGATGCATGCAACCGCCCCGTGCCCCATGTGTAGGGCTCCGTTCTGCGTCGACGATGTACTGTTGATCGAGGGCGAGGGTATTGCTGTCGAGGATATCACCGAGGAGGGGGTGGGGGCTATTGAGGGGGGAGGGGCTTCAGAGGGAGGCGGGGCTATTGAGGGAGGTGGGGCTATTGAGGGAGGTGGGGCTATTGAGGTAGTGGGGGCTATTGAGGTAGCGAGGGCTATCGAGGGTGTGGGGGCTACGGAGGGAGGAGGGGCTACGGACGGTGTAGTAACGGAAGATGTGGAGGTAGGGTCTTCAGTGGGTGTGTCTTCAGAGGGAGGGCCTTCTGAGGGTGTGGCTTCAGAGGGAGGGCTTTCTGAGGGTGTGGCTGTAGAGGCAGGGCCTTCATTGGTAGGGGCTACAGAGGCAGGGCCTTCATCGGGTAAGTATTCAGTGAACTTAGACACGGTGGATAGGTTTTCAGAAGACATGGTGGACGAGGTAACGCGAATGCTTAACGACGAACTAGACGAAGACTCGTACAATTCTGACGGCGTACAGATCACGGGCATACTGCGAGAATGTCGAGGAGTCGGTAACTCCCGCAGACTGGTTGTAGACGATGGTCAGTGCCATCGCGTGTACACCTCCACCCCGCAGCGTGAGTCCGAACAGCCGCAATCGTCGTCAGGCTTCATCTTAAGGAAACGGCTGCCCGGCTTCGGGCCCGCTAAGATGCAGGCGTCCGCGTGCAGCGAGGCTCCCGTCGTAGATAATGTTGATAAACGGGCGTAGCGATAGGGTTAGTTAGCTCACCCCATCCCACCCCACCCCGCCACTAATACCTCTTTACATCCTTAAACAGGGGGGCGACCGAGCACTCCGGTATCAAGAGCCGTTCAAGTATTATATAAGGGAGAACCACGTATCGCGTATTCCATATATTGTTAGATATATGAGAATATATTACCCATTTATTGATGCGAATAGTGGTATTTATTTTAACGATATTTATTATCATTCCGCCTTATTTTACCAACAAATTGATAGATATTTTGTGATATAAAAAGAATATAAAGTAAAGCATCTGTTTTTATTTATAAATGTACAAATGAAAGTCTATAATGCGACACATCACAACAACAACGCTGTTGCTCGTGTTAAGTTAAATATTGCACACGTTGCAGGTATTTCATCAAAAGCATTCACTCCTTTTGTAGCTGCTTTGACCTAAATATGATCGTTAAATGTATAATTATTTACAGAATTCTTAGGGTGTGATTTTGGTCAACTATAGGTGTACGAGAAACTCGTATTCACTGCATGTAAAAATCCATAGCACAACCAGACGTGTTTTGTAACAGTTGGATTTGTACATGCAGTGAATACGAGTTTCTCGTACACCTGTGGTTGAACCACCTGTGGTTGACCAAAAACACACCCTTAGATTTACATTAAACATATTAAAATAGTTTATTATTTGAGAAATATAATCATCATATATAATAGAGAATAATACTATATAACCATGATGTTTTCCCTAATTATATAATAACCCCGATAAGTAGTCGATGGGAAGCTTGTAGTCCGGAGGCGTGTTATCCGATACTGAATCATTCAATCTAAAAATAGAATGATCAATCCGTTATGATATAAATAAGTTATTCTTGAATTAATATTGTTTTATAGTTTAACTGTAATATTATTTTTTTAATAAATAAAAAACTAAATTAAAATCAATTGTTAATATATAATCGAAATACAGACATAACTCTATAGCATATACAATAGAGTTTACATCTGACACTGAATAACACTGTGATTGCATGTATAATAGATGAATAAAGTAGTCGATATAGTATGTGAAAATAAGCATTGGTAACACATTAAATCAAGGTCACGTGCTACTTGATATTTCAAGGTCACATTCGTCGCTGTTACGTCTACTATGATCTGTTAGCGTACCTGGGTACGTCTGCTATCTGACATCTGTAGGTTGACAGGTATTGCAGGTTTGAACAGGCTATATTAGGAGTACTGGAGTTCTCGTAGTAACTTTCTCTGTGGGGGGGGGGGGCCGATCAGAGCAGATCACATTATCACTACACTAGCTAGACTATTAAAGTCTTATTTCAAAAGTTGCACATAATAAATACGCTCTAATACATATTAAATCTATGACAGATGATTTATTTTATATTATCTAAAATGATAAACTATTTACTATACTACTTTCAATTAATTAGGTGTATGTATTACTGACATACTATAGGGTGAGGCCTACAAAGGATTACGTAATGGGTAATGGACAATAACAATGTAGAAAGGTTCAAATACATCAGAGGATTTAGTTAAAAACATATATAAAGTTGTTTATTCATTCACGAGTGCATTGATAAGGTTACACGATAGGAGATGTGAGCATTTTATTTAAATCTAGAAACCTAAGCTTTATATAGAACATATTGATTATGATTCTACCCCTGCATCACGAATTGTGTTGTTTACGTTTGCAGTACAGCTATTTATAGAACTAGTAGCTTTAGTGTGTGAAATGTCGTGAGTCTAGTGCTTTGGCTACATATTAAATATATGAAAGCCATTACGATAGCTGTGATCACCGGTGATTACAGCCACTGTATTATTATTACTTAGGTAGGTCTCGTGACCGGTTTGTTTACCTCTTTCGTCGGCACCAGCACCTCACCATAACGGCCAAGATAACCACGCCCACTAGCACCGCCACCACGACGCCCGCACACAGGAGGAAAGAGGAGTTCCATAAGCCTGTAACGCCGGTTGTGGATACGATGGGCGGCGGGTGTCCTATGTCTGTTACGCCCACTGAGCGCGTGCTGCCGTCGTCGTCTATTGCGGGCGTCACTTGCGTAATCTGTTTACGACGACGTGGTTGTTAGTGTATGTGATGTAATCATGGGTCACTGTGTCACGTAGGATAAACAAACTCAATTAGTAAGCGAATTATCGTATAAAGAAATGAATATCACTAAAATAAGAGACCACCTACAAATATTAAAATATAAATTTAAAATATAATATAGGAATAAATATGTAATATAATAAGTATAGTAAAATCAAAAGTAGTGTATGTAGTAATTCAGATATAAGTATAGACACGTGTGTTATTAAAGTAAAAACAACATTCTTTTATTAAAAATATAATTCAAGTTAATGTGATTTTATCATTTTAATTTTCAAATTAATAATTTCGATTATATTTAAATAGAAATTACTTATATAAAATTCTATCTAGGGGAAAGTAACCGAATACTGACAGTGCCTGAATACGGACACTCTCGGTATCTCAGAAACCATAAATCCTACAAAAAAATTTTAATGAATAAAACATTCATAATTATATACATAGGTAGAATTCATTCTTTCTATAAATAAAGGTTATACTATTTATATTAATTAATCACAATTATGTACATGTAATAAATTATAAAAACAATTAATTTACATAATAAATACATTAATAAATAATTTTTCTATTTTGATATAATTGAATTGACAAGAATAAACAGGGGTGTCGGTATTTGGATACGTATGCGTGTTACCAACCCCCCTAACATACGCGTGATGGATATACAATATGTATTATAGTATCCAATAAAAATAGCTATAAATATATATATATATAATAACGTATACAAATAGATTCAATGAATTAAAAAACGCACGCAATATATATATATCATTAAATGTAAGTAATAATATTCCTATTAAATTTATAATTGAACTTAATATTTCTATATTAACCTTTAAATGAATTGAGTATGAATATATATTTAAATATACTAATGAAACATGCCAATGCTGCTTACAAATATGTAGGGGAAAGTAACCTAATACCAAAGCCCAGGGCTTTGCTAATACGGACGCGTTAACAATACATGGTCTTAAAATTGTATTACTCAATATTTTTATTCAAAAATTACAATATCAAAATATTATATGATTATAGATATTGTTGTGATTTTAAAATTGTCTTTAATCTTTTTATTCAAAATATAACGGGGGGTGTCCGACAGACACTGTCCGTATTCGGTACCCGTGTCCGAATACGGACAGTGTCCGTCGGACACCCTTCAAACCACTAGATAAACTATATATTATTGATGAACCAATCAGATAAATTACAATTACATTATTTATAATTAATTTTATGAATAATTTAATATAATTTAATTAGTAATTCATTTATTTATTTTTTTACATTAATAATACAAGTTAAGTAGTCCTATATAAATAATAACATTTTTTAGATTTAGCTTCACTGGTGGTATTAATATTATAACGCACGAGATTTTTATGAAAATACTAATAGTTCACACGTTGCGCGCTGCTTGGTTATAGGGTGTCCTATTATATATGCTTATAACTTAATTAATATTTATAACAAATATAGCAATTATGTATATCATGTTTAGAATACTTTATTTTTTAATAATATATTATTTTATATTGATAAATTTGTATATTCTTGAGAAGGTTTTAAGTTGATTTTTTTTTATAAATTTAAAAACGTAATAAAAAAATCAGTTTATTGGATATATCAGCACTATTTTAAATATTTAAAAAATAAAAAAAACTTATTTTGACTATTTATATAATTATGAATATTTTATTCATTAAACATTTTTTTGTAGGATTTATGGTTTCTGAGATACCGATAGTGTCCGTATTCGGTTAATTTCCCCTATATATATTCCACTATATAAATTCCCCTATAAGCACTATAGTATATATAGTGCTATTGATGCTGTTACAATCCGCTATTAACAGGTTTACATCAACATATATTTCAAAGTAAAACATTGATTTATTTTTATTGGATATTATAAATCACATGTGGTCGGTATTAGAGTCATTTAGGTGGTCGGTTATTGGAAAACCAAATGGGAAGCTATAATTAAGATATATTGGTTAATTATTATTCAAATTAACAGATTTTTTATAAAATGTAAAGACATTTAATAGATCTACAATATCATGCATATATTTTTTTTAAACAATTGTACATACTTTATTAATACAAAGAAAACGCAATGCTATAGCATTGCGTTTTCTTTGAATTAATAAAATATTTATTGAATTTTTCTTTATTTTAATTATTCCAATCCTATAGGTATACTATCGCATAATTGAACCTTACTTTACCCCCAATGGAACATTATTGCACGTCGTCAAGGTTATAGAAGGTAACTTACTACAAGCGAGGATACACGTAACATTATAGTAGCATTATAGTAGCGTTATAGTAATGGATGCAGGTATAGTAATGGATGCAGGTATCTAATAAGTAATGTGTTATACACAACATTATTGTATTTAGATACATTTGATTGGTTTCTGTTACTGGTGCCGTATTCTCACGGCTGACTTCATTATCAATACATATACCAGCTGACATTTAATTAAGAATATATGTTTTCTATGTATATATATACACACATATAACACAGGAATATACATATAAACAATGCTCTGTATACTATATATAGTATACACCTATAGTACTATAGTATCCTAATTAGGATAATACAGTTAACTGTTATTTAGTGGCATCGGATATATGATAATTAGGATAATATTATTAATAACATAAATAGTTATATATAACCATAGGTATACCATTGTATACAATTAATTAAAATTCAAATTGTAATGTTAATTAACAATAATAATATATATATATATATATATATATATATATATATATATATATATATATATATGGACTTATATACAATATTTGAATATTTAAGTTTATATTTTACATTTGACCTTATATTAGGTAATTTATATCTGTAATATTTAATTGCGCCATAATTACATCATATTTCACCTTATTATTATTTTAATTATTAATATTATAATTTATTTTTTCTATTACTATAAGTATTTGTATTATTAATAATAATAATTAGTATACTATCATATATATTTCCTATAAATGTGTTGTTATTATTATGTATATCACGTGTTATATCACGTGTTACTATCATCATCAGCATCCGTATCATCACAAATGATGACTCACGAATGATGACTCACAAATGATGACTCACACATGGTGACTCACAAATGATGACTCACTAAATCATCATCATCATTACTATACAAGCCAAGGATTACAACTACAACAATAACTATTAATGATCGAGATAAACGCACCCTGTTGACAAAGCTTGACACAACTAATTAGTCTAGTGTGTGTGGGTGTCGTATAGGTCATAATGGTTGATGAATCATCACTTGGGTCCTATATAATACGCGTATATATATATATATATATATATATCATATAGGACCTATATACATACCTACAGGTATACCTATACTATAGTATACCATATAGAGCCCCTATATATAGTATCGAGGCAGAATATTATCGTGTCACCGTAGGACCTATACGGCGTAGGTCGTATACCCTATAGGGTTGTATATATATAGGGTATACCCTATAAATAGGGTCATACGCCCTATACATAGGGCGTAGGAGTCACGTGGAAGTGACGTAACACCGACAGTAGTAGCTCAGCAGGCACCTCCTCCTCCTCCTCCACGTCGTCGTTACGTAATGCACAGGCGCACACCGCACACCGCACCGACTGCGTGGCGACAGTAGCGCCGCCCACCACCACCACCTCGCCACCGCTAGACTCCCGCAAGCCCGTAAGCGTTTCAGCGTGCGGCATTCATGCTACACCACTCGCTGAGGTAAGTTGTAGTACCGCACATTGTGTGTATGTATGTGTGTATATATATATATATATATATATATATATATATATATATATATATATATATATATATATATATATATTTAATTATATATATATATATTTATTTTTAATTATATATATATATATATATATATTTATTTTTATTTTTAATTAAATATATATATATATATATATATATATATTTAATTATATATATATATATTTATTTTTAATTATATATATATATATATATATATTTATTTTTATTTTTAATTAAATATATATATATATATATATATATATATATATATTTAATTATATATAAATATATTTATTTTTAATTGTATATATATATATATATATATTTATATATATTTAATTATATATATATTTAATTATATATATATTTAATTATATATATATATATATATTTATATTTATAAATTGCATAATAAATTACATAACTGCCATCGTATTAATGACACGTGACATATTTATCACCAAACATCGATTATGCGATATTTCCTAACCACTTTACAAACATCACATCGTATATTTAGTTTTCAGATTATGCAATAGATATTTACGATTCTTGTATTGTCAACATGATTGATTACATAATCACGTAATCAATGCCGTCACTTTATCGATATTACGTATATTAACGTATTGTATTAGGTATATTAATTATGGTATACATTATAGATTAAGTATGATTACTAAATGTAATAACAATTAATACTCGATATTCAATTTATAGATAATTAACATATATTATAATACATTAATAGCAAGAAAACATTATATATTTAATATTATATTAGTGATATGAATTGAAATCGCTTATTATATATAGCTATAGCCTATAGGTATACAACCATATATATATGGTATACAGTATAGTTAACCTATAGGTTATAATATATATATTATCATAAATTATAATATTAATATATATATTTGTAGTATACCTTGTTGCTTCCACTAGTTATTGCTATTGTGGTTATCACATGTTGTAGCCGTTATAACGCTTATTATTATTATTATTATTCAAATATATTTGAATAATAATAATAATAATAATAATGGTATACCATATCAAATAACACTTCCAATTATATTAATTGTAAATATTACGTAAGAGTTTTAATACCACCTAGCGATCAATCATATATTATACACTTAGTAAGTATATTATACATTAAATATTAATCATATATGATTAAATTTATATATATATATAAATATATGTAATCATTTGAAAATAATAATATTCATAGTTTGTTCGATAAGTATATCTCATAGAATATATATATATATATATATTGTTGTGTGGTTCAGTTGGCTTATGATGAGTCAGACACACACGCAGTAAGAAGAGCCCAGTCCGGACCATTAAAATAGATCTTAAAATAATATTTAGAATTGATCTTATATAATTGTGTATAAATAAATGATCGACTCTCGTTAAAACCATGGATGCCTTAATATGATATCGGCTTCGAAGGGATATTAGAACCATACATGGTTATAAGTGAAAACGTCATCTAATTTCCTGCATGGGATGAAATGATTCCATCAAATAAAAATAACAATAACAATAACCATATATTATTATTATTATCAGCTTTATGTATAAGTATACTTGGGTATACAAGGTATACCTGGGTAATTGTAGAAGAATGTCTGCTTTACGAGACAATTACCCTTAATTTAATTGTTGACAGAAATCAAATAATGTAATAAAAGCTATATAAATATAATGGAATGGGAATATTTTGGAATATATATAAATATATCATTTTCTGTGTGGCTCAGTTTGCTAAGGCGTCAAATACACAAGCAGTATACTGCTCCTATAGGACAATGGTTCGAGCCTCGGTCGGACCATTAAAATGGGTCTTGAAATAATATTTAAAAGTGATCTTATAAAATCATGTATAAATAAATGATCGGCTCTCGTTAAAAATATAATTACCATATACGGATGCCTTAACATGAGAGCGGCTTCGAAGGGACATTAGAGCCATATGGTTATAAGTGAAAATTCATCTATGTTCCGGGATGAAAGGATCCACCAAATAAAAAAAATTAAAAAATATGCATAACATCTATATGTAGTTTGTATACATAGGATTATTTAATTAATTATATAATATAATAAATAATACATTAATTATTACCCTATTGGTAAAAGAAGTATTGCGTCCGTTTAAAATTAAAATGAAACCCATAAACCAATACTTGCCGCTCGCAATCTACACATCATAGCGATATAGCCGACCGACTGTATACAAACGTTTGTATACAGTACACAGTACACAAGTAGGCTATACTCAGGCTTACCTTGCGTACACTGTACGACGTAGTGTACGTTGTGCTGTACTATATAGAAAGGTAAGCCTACGTCGTACAGCAGTGTGCGATGTAATCATGCGGTGTACTGCGTGTGTACGTGTAGGTGATAGAAAATACCGGTTAAATTCAGATATAGATAATAATGCTAATTATGCGGACATCTTTATACAGAGACATGTCGTTGTACACGCACACACGCACGAGGGGGCGCGCACACACACGTACGTAACAGCTAGACACATACCCTAGCAGAGCGGTTGATTGTAGCGACGCCTAGTGTGAAACCCCTTCGCTGATGACGTAAGAGGCATTGATCGTGTATAGTATACACTGTATACATACTATTGTATACATAGTATACATATTATTGTGTACACACACGCACACGCTAGTGAATACCGACATACTACGTTTATCATCTTTGCGAAGGAAGTGAATCACGCAATGGATGAACACTTGAAGTTGTTGTACGACAGTGTATGTATAACTATATATATACATATGTATATACAGTACTGTATATGTATACATATAATGCAGTATATATATAGTATATGCTTACTTGCTTACTTGCTTATTTCGGGATTCTTTTTATTGATTCCCGGACAGCTATAGACTTCCAAACTTCACCATTCATCATAGCCACTCGTAGATCATTTTCTCGTAGACCGGTATCACGCTCCAGAGTCTTTATGTATGAATCAGGTGGTCTTCCTCGCCTTCTAGTTCCATGGGTTGTCTGCCACAGAACCAGATCCGAAACTACCTCGTCTTCTCTTCGTATACGTATTACCTATAGGTAATGGCCGGCAAACTTTAACCTTCTTCTTCTGATCTTGTTCGATATTCTTTCTAGTTCTCCATAAAGTATTTCATTCTTGATTTAACTTGTCCATTGGATATTTAAAACCATTCTCAGAATGTTAGTATATGCTCCATCCAGCTTTTTGAGTAGTGAGTATATATATATATATATATATATATTGTATATATTATATACCATATATGGTAAACAAAGTATATATAGAAGGGAAATGCCCCATAAATGCGGCTCCCGTATCCCTAAATGAATTATCAAGTCAATATAACTTTGGGTAACAATCAGGGAAGTAAACTCCCTGGTAATCATTACAAATATTACTATGTATTTACATAGTGATACATGTGAAGGTTCTACATAAGATCTAGAATATATAACACAATCTGTTGAAGGATCCGAACAAGATATGAATGTAGTCTATAGTATATGGTCTTATTTATAAACAACATAAACTGAGAGAATATATAATATAGGATAGGATAGGATGGATTATTTATACACCAAATATGGTAAAAAGAGATTACCCTCACTGGTGTTGAAAATGAACAAACAAAACGAAACAATAACAGTAAATAATGTAGCAATATAATATATAAGAATAGAGATGGAACCAGATCAACATCAATGAAAGGGTTACTTTAAGTTTAAATTTAAATAGTCTTTGAGACTATTAGAAAATACGTGAGGCGACTTCAATTTATGTAGGCGGTAAGGCAGCAAATTCCATGCAGTAGGAGACATGCTTGAAAATGAGCGAGAACGCATCACATTACGAGTAATAGGTAAGTCACGTAGTGTGGCATCAGACGAGCGCAGATGTGGGAGGATGTTGCGACGAGTGAGCAATCCACGTAAATATGCAGGTCTGCATAGGAATAGTGTTTTCTCTGTTAAGCAGAGAAGCCTAAATTGACACCGTTTTCTAAACGATAGCCATTTCATATTACATTGGTGGGTGTCGGTTAAAGCATTATCGCATCGCCTATGAATCAATCTTACGGGTGAGCGAATAATTCTATCAACTTTTTTAACTTCAGAGTTCTTAATTCCGTAGATTAGAGTACAACAATAGTCTATTCGAGATAGTACTAGGGCGTTGAGAAGGCGCTTAGTGATGTTGGGCGAACAATAGTTTTTAATGTGGCGAATTTTTCTCAAATAGAGATTAGCGGGTTTAGAGATTGCATTGATATGAGCACCGTACGATAGAGTACCATCAATTAAAACACCAATATTGCGCACAGATTCAGAAGGCTTAATTATTATACCGTCAATTGACAGAGTAGGGAAAGTGACAGGTACCTTCGAGATGTTAAGAAGTTCAGTTTTGGAAGTATTTACTATAGCCTATAGGAGGTCATTAGTTAGTAACCATGGTTTAACATTGACCGTTGAAAATTAACTGCAGTGAATAATCTCAGAGGTACAATCAGACAGCCCAGAGTTAGAGTTCATAGAGTCAATGGGCAGTTTCAGTAGTAGTTGAATGTCATCAGCATAGATGTGGTAATAGATATTATAATACCCTATAGGGTATTTGCGAATAATATTAGAGATAGAACGTAAGTATATATAGAAGAGAAGTGGGCCAATAACTGATCCTTGAAGGACCCCTTTAATAATGTTGGTAGGAGGTGATATGGAGTCATTGATTTTAACAGACGAAGTTCAATCAGTGATGAACGACATCAGCCACTTAAGGGGGTACCTTCAATACCAAGTTCGATGATACGGTTAATGAGGATCGAATAGTTGAACATGTCAAAGGCATTATATAGGTCAATCAGGAGTAGTTGTATGCAATAAGACGAGTCAAGCGAGTTAAGAATCAGGTCAGTGACATGGATGAAGGCAGTCTCAGTAGAGAAAGATTTTCTATAAGCACTTTGAAAGTAATCAAGCAGATTGTTATTTTCAAGGTAATTGATGAGCTGAGGACTGACCACACGTTCCATGATATTACTTATTATTGGAAGTTGTGAGATCGTCGGTAATTGGTCAATACATCTGGATCATGAGATGATTTTTCAAGGATGGGCTTAATGATGGCATATTTCAGGGATCTGACCATGATTCCATCGTCAAATGATATATACATTATTTTAAGCATCTATAAAATTCTACATATATATATATAATAATATGGTAAATGTAATATATATATATATGTATTCGAATTAAATATCAGTACAAATATTATATGAAACGTAATATAAATACATGGATAGTAATATGAATGATGCGCATTAATAATGCATGTATTCCTGTAACATTGTAACGTTAATATTATCTTTAGATTAAACTATATATATATATATATATATATATATATATATATATATATATATATATATATATATATATACACGTATATTACGCTAATATGAACATATAATAATAATGATAATACAAAAAATAAAATAAAAATAACTAATAATAACTACTATGTTCTACATGTATATATTAACAATAACTACATAACTTAATACTACTGCATTATATATATATATATATACATATGTATACATATGTATATATATATATATATATAATGCAGTATTATTACACTTGTGTATACTTCATTAATATAGCCTATAGGAAAAGTATACTTGAGTTCTATAACATCTAGTACTCAATTCGTCACTCTTATCAGCTCCATTCTCTTATTATATATTATATATAGTAATATATAGTTTATTAGGTAAACAACAAAATAAATAAACAAAAATATGGAATAAAAAATATATATGAATGGATACCCAAATCGATATGGTACACAAATTAACATTAGGTTTACATTTAATAATAAAACGCCTTGGTGTATGCATGCCGAACAATTTATATGTATGTATATATATATATAATAATAATAATAATAATATCAGAATTTAGGCATGACCAAGGTAATCGAAGAAGCGCAATGCTTATCTAGTCGTTTACCTGAAACATATTCCCAAATAACAATTATGAGGAGAAAAAAAAAAAAATTAAAATTTATATAATATAGAAGTAAAATATGTAATTTTATAAATCTTATAAGAATCATGAGAATATAAAATTATGAATCATATACACATATAAATAACTTTAAAAATAATATTAAAAGTAAATAATTATAAATAAAAAAATTAATAGTATAAGAAATTAAAAGTATAATTGGAGTATATATATATGTTAGTTTTGAATGCTGTAGTTAAAGATTACTAATAAATTAGATCCAGAGTTGCCAATATTATGTTGAAATTAATGATGGTATATGATGTATCAACTTCAAGGATATGGGTACGCCAGTTCCAATGCCTTAGGGATCTTAATATCGCCAATAATAAGAACACTGACAATACTTGCCCACTCCACAAGTATATCCCATCCCCCGATACGTATCATAATCATATCAAGTCCAAACATATTAGCCACTCCGGTCATAGAAAAAATATAATGAAAAAAAAAAAAAAAAAAAACTAATATATATATATATTCCAATAATTAAAAACTCCTCATAATGTCATTCATCATATAATCATAAAATGTAAAGAAGAAAAATAAATTAATATAAAAATCTAGGAATATAAATATAAAATAATTATAAAATTAAAAATTAAAAGACAAATCCTATTGAATAAAAATTAAACATAACTAAAAATAACTAAAAAAATAAATAAAAAAATAAATAAAAATAAATAAATAGCTATATTATATATATATACAAAAATTAAAAAAAAAATTAAGTAAATTTATAGTAAGTCGAACACTGTAAACACATTTTTTTTTTAATATTATAATAAGTCAAGAAAAAGTCAAGAATAAAACAAACAAATAATATTTTGTAATTTTATATTATGTCAAAGTTATATAAATATTAAAAAAATTATATAAATATTAAAAATAAAAATAAAAATAAAAATAAAAATTTAAAATTATAAAAAACATCAGAAATGTGTGTTAAATTTATATTATGTCAGAAATAAAAATTAAAATAACAAAATAAAAAAATAATTATTTAGACAAATTTCCCTTTTTAAGTCATTTTTAATTCAAGAATATATTTTTTAACACGTCTTCCAAACGATTTAATACACCTATTTTTTGTAAGTTGAATGGGAAGTAAGTTCCACTGTCTAGAGGACACATTTCTCACTCTAAACAGATCTCTGCTAGTTCTTGACTTGAATCTTACAAATTTATCCGTGTTTTTATTAATCAAAAAAAGTGTTTGAATGTTACTCGGTAATATATGATAATATGCTCTGTGAGCAACTTTAATCGAACTTAATTTTACAATATGATCAAAATTCAAAATTTTATTTTCTCTCAAAAATACATTATACGATGAACTTGTGATTAGTTTTAGTATTCGCTTTTGTAATCTATTTATATAATCAGTTAATGAGGAAAAAGTATTTCCCCATATATGGGCACAGTAGTATAAGTAAGGAACAAATAAAGCATTATATATAGATAGTAAAGTATATTTGTTTGCCATTGGTCTAACTTTCCTTATAATTCCGGTTATCCTAGATAACTTTTTGGAAATGTAATTATACTGTTCTTTCCAGTCTAGTTTGTCATCAATGAATACTCCAAGAAACTTATAGTGTTTAACCTTTTCGATCTTGGTATTATTTATTCTGATATCAAATATAGAGTTAGTATGTATATTTCTAACATTGAAAAGGATAAAATTAGATTTTTTCAGGTTTAAAGTTAACTTGTTTGCGCAAAGCCATTTATTCAATTTTTCAAGTTCCTTATTCATTTTAACATTTAATTTACCTAGTGAATCACTATTAAAAATAATATTAGTGTCATCTGCAAATAAAATTGTTTTGAAGTCATTGGAAATATTCTGTAAATCATTAATATATATTAAAAATAAAAGTGGCCCAAGAACAGAGCCCTGCGGAACACCATATTTTATAATCTCAGTAGTTGAGTATTCATCTTTATAGTGAACAAATTGTAGTCTATTATGTAGGTAACTTTTAAGTAATGAAAGTGCTGACCCCCGTATACCATAATGCTCTAGTTTAACAAATAATATGTCATGGTGTATAGTATCGAACGCTTTTTTTAGGTCAATTGATACAACTGCACATTTTTCCAATCGTTCAAGACTTTCAGATATTGATTCAGTTAGATCCATTAATGCATCCGAGGATGAAATACCTTCTCTGAATCCATATTGTGAGTCACTCAATATATCATTTTTTGTTAAAAATACATTTAATCTTGTTTTTATTATCTTTTCAAATAATTTTGATATTTGTGGTAACATTGATATTGGTCTATAGTTGGATAACTCATTTTTAGCACCAGATTTATATATAGGAATTATTTTAGAAATTTTTAAATCATCTGGAAATAAACCAACCTGTAAACATTTATTAAAAAGTATTGCAAGAATTGGACTTATCTCATCCTTTATTTGTTTAATTATATGCATATTAAAACCTAAGGTATCAATGCTGTACTTATTATCACAATTTTCGATAATTTTTTTAATTTCATTAATGCTAGTAGGAAATACAAATAATGAATTTTTGTTTTTATTAGTTAATGTCTTATAGATTGACTGCAAACTATTATCACAAAATTCCTTAGCTAAATTTGGGCCTACATTTATGAAATGATCATTAAACTTATTTGCAATTTCACTATTAGATTTATCACTAATAAAAGTAGTATCCTTAGATTTACTAGTATATCCAATTAGCTGTTTTATCGCTTTCCACATTTGTTTTGGGTTATTACTATGAGTTTTAAATTTTTCATTATAATATTTATTTTCTACATAACTAAGAATTGTTGTTAAAATATTTTTATAACTGGTATAGCTCAGTTTGTTGAGAACAGTTTTATTTTTTATATATCTTTTATAAAGTTTATTTTTTTTAAATATACATTTTCTAATTGTATTCCATATCCACGGTTTGTTTAGAAAACTTTTTTGGATAGTTTATTTGTTATTAATGGACAAGTTTTATTATATAACATAGAAAGGTCTTTTAAAAATGTTGTAAAAGTATCATTTATACACATTTCAGTGTCATATTTGAGTAAATTCCAATTAAAATTAGTTATTGCGAGTTTGAAATTAAAAATGTTATTTTCTTTGAGCATACGTGACTTTTTAATTATACTTATATTATCTCTTTTAGATGCTATTTTAAAATTTATAAAAATTGGTAAGTGGTCACTTATGTCTGAGTAGACTATACCAGATATTAAATTATCTTGAAAGTTTGTAAAAAAATTATCTATGAGTGAATGTGTGCTTGAAATTCTTGTTGGTTTAGTTATTGTTGGGTATAAATTAAGTGAATATATGCTATCGTAGAAATATTTAGTATTATTAGAATCATTATAATTAAGCAAATTTATATTTACATCACCACCAATACATATTACATAATCTGATATATAATTTTCAAATTTATTTGTAAACATATTAGTGAAATCAATAATGTTACTATTAGGTGGTCTATATATACCACTAATTAAATATTTTATGTTTGAGTTTTTTAATTTAAACTTAATTGTACACATGTCACATATTTCTTTATTAGTATAACACAATTCATCTATATTTTCAAAGTCAATATAATTACTAATATAATAAAACACCTATGTATATATATATATATATATATATATATATATATATATATATATATATATACATATATGTAAACCCTGTTTATATAAACCCTATAGGGATATAAATCCTAAGATATGTTGTAATATAAAACTTATAATTACTTATGTTTATTATATTACCTGACTAGTATTACCTACATTTGTTTTATAAAAAGGCTAACAATATTATTATTGCTTTAAATATACATTACCAATAATAATACTATTCTAATAATGACATAATTATATTTAATGCGCGTGGAATTTAGATAAATAGAACCAACCCGCTAATCGTCGGCTGATAATTACACATTTATTGTAAAGTAAAGTAATTCAAGCATTAGGAAATAACAGGATTTTAATTGGCGCAGATTTATCGGTATACCGCGGCGAGAGATATAATTGGTGCAGAAGAGAGAACCGGTATCGCCACCTATTAACGAGAACCAGAAACCGCATTACTATAGTTGTTCACAGCGCGCCGCACAGCATCAATAATAAATGAGGCTATTGATATAGGACATAAACGGAAACTTTTTTACATGAGCTTCTTATTAGAAACAAACCTATTATCTGCATATATATATATGCATATACATATATATATATATATATATATATATATATATATATATATATATATATATATATATGCGTGTACGTGTGTAAGCATGTACAATGTACGTCATACACTAACTCGCTCATATATATATATATATATATATATACATATCCTATAGGAGAGACATGTCCTTCCTATATATTAGATAAATATGTTCCATATCGTACGCTACGATTATATATATATTGCTATTATTGTTATTATTATTGTAGTGTAGTCCTTCCATCCCATCCAGGAACTTAGATGAAGTATTCACTTGTAACCATATGAATATGGTTCTAAATTAGAACTTCTAATGTGCCTTCGAAAACCCTATAGTTTTAAGGGAGGCTCCCGTTCATCTAAACAATGCTATTTTAGCTCTATCTAAAAACGCAAAGGATATATAACTAATAGAGATAATTACTTAATTATTTGTATTCAACATATCCTTTCCTCCATCATAAATATTCTATCTTTATATACATATAATTAATTTAAAATGGTGTACAAAAATAGTCTCAATTATTCAAATATTTATTTTTATTTTTTTTCATTAAAATGCAAGTTTATCATCATTTATTTAATTAACATAAAATATAATAATAAATCCAACATATAATTCATATAGTTTTATATATTAACAGTAAAAATGTTGTACATTAACAGTAACAATTTCAGATAAAAATAATGAAAATAAAAAAAGTAATAGGCATTTATATGAGGTTATTAAGTGAAAAAGTAAAAAATTGAGATAATGACATTCAAAGTTTAATATATATACAATTTAAGTAAATATAATACAAGCAATTTCCTATCAATTTCAAATAATTATTATGTCGATTACGTTCATGAAACACGTTATATTGATATAATTATACAACAATAATTTGAGAAATTTTACAAATGTATTATTAATAACATCGAATATATGTACAAAAAGTTAATGTTAAAATGAAAATATTAAACATATAACATTTAACTAGAGCCTCCACCTAAAGCATCCATATTTTTAACGAGAGACGATCATTTTTATACAAACTTATATAAGATAACTAAATATTATTTGAATACCTTTATTTTATTGGTCCGGAAGGGGCTTGAACCAGCGACGCGGGTCCCGCGTCCTACTATATATAGTATACACATATATGTATTTAACCAACTGAGCTATATAGGCAGTTACACACATACACACACACATATATGTATATATTCGTATTTACAGTGCACAGTCATTGAACGGGCGGCGCACAACTTCATTACACTCCATTAGACATACAATTAGACATACCCTTAGACATACCCTTAGACGGGCATATGTGCCGTATTGTAGAACTATATAGATTAAATCTATTAGATTGTATACAATAATATATATATACACTAATAATGAGATCGTCTTTAGTATCGGTGCGTGCGTGTGTGTGCGCACACCTGTGTCTCCCAACAACACCGATCGCACTCCTAAATGGGTGTTCACGCAATAAGTATGAAACTTGTCTTGTGAAAGTCGTCTTACACGATAAAACGCAGATTTCCTATGTTTTACGTACAGAAACAATAGAACATATTCTATTTAAAGCACGGAATATTGCATACGTCGGATAGTACGGATATCCCTCAGCTCATTGCACATGCGCGGCATTATATCATCGATATGATTTCTTTATATCGATCATTGATTTCTTTACATCGATGCATTATATATATATAATAAGTAGATCAATTAACACATATAGCATTATTTAGAATTGTATATATACCAACGATTATGTGAAGATAAATACTTTGAAAAATCGATGAGTATATATAAACAGTGCAACACACCTAACGCACGCGTACGAAGTACACATGTATGCGTGTGCATCGTCTCGCCTACCACCGCACGCATACTGTACGGTACACTCGTTAATATAGTATACTATAGTATATACGATATATACGATGTATACGATATATACTATATATACTATATATATATATATATACTATGAAATAAAGTTTAAATCTAAATATAGCACTTTACGCATGCGCTAAGCATACACAGCCGCGCCTGCCGCTAGGGGGCTACACAAGTGTTACGCAACAATGGCGTGCGTCGTGTGCCGGTGATATAGGTTATTGATTAGCGATGTATGGATGGATACGGCTATTTAGGGTATACCCCATTTAGGTTATAACCACCGATAATGATCGCCTCTGAAACCACATCGCATCCACACATATAGCATGCGCTGTACTGGTTATATATTTTTATATTTTTTTATTTGGTGGAGTCCTTTCGTCCCATCAAGGAACTTAGATGAAGTTTTCACTTATAACCATATATGGCTATAATGTCCATTCGAAGCCGCTCTCATATTAAGGTATCCATGGTTTTAACGAGAGCCGATCATTTATTTATACACAATTATATAAGATCACTTCAAAATATTATTTATAAAATTAATTATTGGTCCGGACGAAGCTCGAATCCGTGTCCTACTGCTTGTGTGTATGACGCCTTAGCCACTGAGCCACACAGACAGTTGATTTATATATATAATACTAATATATATATATATATATATATATGAGATTCAATAAATACATAGTATTATATGTGTGTGTGTGTGTGGCGTCGACGCATCCAAGATGGCCGCTGTAACCAAGATGGCTGCCGCTGTAGCCTATAGGCTCTGTAGAAACAGACGTGTTACGTAACATATTACGTAATAGGTTGCTGCTGTGGTGGTTGAATGAACGCGGAGGTGTGGTATAGCAGGTAGGTAGGTAGGTAGGTAGGTAGGTAGATAGGTATGTAGGTAGGTAGGCAGGTAGTTAGTTAGGTATGTATGCCAAGGCTATAGCCTGTAGGTCTCAGAGCTTCGAGCTACTAGAGGTGTGTCATCGGCATTACCTAACAGTGCACTAGATAAAGGACACCGTCTACTTAGCCACCCTAGCGTCGTAGATGACCGTTAACTTGTGTTTACTTCCCGTGTATCGAATTGTGTTTTATTTACAAATGAATTGAAGTATAGTGAAGTCGTATTGTACGGATGATGTGTTCGTAGACGACCTATAGGTAATTCACTTAAAGAATATATTAAGAAAATAATTAAACATTTTTAATACAAATATATATTTATATATATATATGCAATGAATTTTATTTATACATCATTTATATATATATATATATATATATTTATATTAGTTTTCAAATTAGTTCAATCGATGGAGTATTAACAACTTTATTATATAATCTACGTAGGTATACCTGCTTATAATTTTCAATATATTGAATAGTATATTGAAAAATAAGTCCTATACAACATACTTATTTAGATATGATATCAAACACGTAGATGAATCGATGTAAAGTCAATGAATAGTAGTTATATATTATAATAAACGTAGAATGATTGTTTCTAATAAAACGAAGGGCTTAAGTCGCCTCGAGTACATGTGTCAGAGTACTACTCGCATAACGTAATAGATAACGGGTTATCTTCGTCGGAGATATATCTCTACAGGGGTAATAGACTATTACCGTAATATACTATGTCCTGTCCTTAGCCGAGTACTAGTCACGTGACTAATACATGTTAGAACTTCTACACAGGTGGCACATCTATTCAGTGACGAGGTACGGTAATGATATGTGAGGGGGTGTGCTCGTGAGGGAGGCTCCTATCACCCCTATTGCTGCACCCGTAGTTATAGATAACCTAGGTGACACTATGGGGTGTTTATCCTCTTCTCTATCACCGTGCTAGCTCGTGATAGAGATATCGGGGTAGGAGTCTCGCAATGTGAGAGGACCCTCCTCCTATACCATTAACACGTTTGTAATTACATGTAATATATGGAGTATAATACGTTGCTAATGAAGTGATTATCAAGTCTATAAACAACAATAAAACATCGCCCCCACGCCCTTATAAGTCTATATAGAGGCTATTATACGGCTATAGTCGTAGCCAGTGTTTACCGAGGCTATGTGCATGGGGTTTACTAGAGTTACGTAGTCTGTGACACGCCCTAAACCCATATGTGGTAGTGGACAGATCCTTTCGGTAATATAGGGGTATCACATCGGTTCCGCAGGTGTACAGTGATAGAGAACCCTACCCGTATAACACGGGTGCCGCCCCTAGCGATAGATTATGCGTTATCCCTAGCGAGATAGTACCACGTGACACTAACGTGGCGTCCCTAGAGACGGGATCGAGGTTATAACAGCTCGTTCACCTAGCGAAGGATACCGGTACTGTTAGAGAGAGAGAGAGAGAGAGAGAGAGAGAGAATGTGTGTACATATGAATGACCTATAGGTCACAACAGGTTGCAATGGCATAGCTATAGCAATGACACATGTCCTTGGATATAGTGTGTGTACCAGAGAGAAACCACAACGCGTACACCATAGCAATCTAATAGAGGGCGCTACGCCACGCCACTATTATGCAATACTAGTGCTATTATGCAATGTATCAATGTAGATTACGTAACACTTAACAAGAGAGGTGGGGAGAGGTGGGGAGAGGTGGAGAGGGGGGATTACATTAGTTTTGGTTAGCGCAACAGCTTTCGTTGTGAAGAAGTGCTTGTTGGTGTATCGTATTAGTGGATACGTTTCAGAAAGGTTACATTATATCATATTATATCACGCGCGCACACACTCACACCCGCACACAAACCCGCACACACACACTCTCCGACCGTTATATCGATTACACCAGATACTTATCAATTAATACAATGGCTTTATTGTGAGTGCGTGCATTACTTATATCTCATAGCGTAAGTATAGATCATATCACGCGATATCATATCATATATACATATTATATATATAAATATATATCAAATGATATTGATAGGGAATAATAATACTATATCTATTATAATGAAATGTTAATCTACTTAAAGCCATGGCCCCCCTCTCATCCTCGTCGCCTTTTCAGCTCTACCCGACTTATAGTTGACGCACACGCACTCACACGTGTGTACGCACACCTACACATACGCACACGAATACGCGTATACACATTAACTACTATGTGTATATATTGTTGCGCGTACTGTGTATTACTTTAGCACTCGCTACCAAGGCTATAGCCACATATAACGTGATAATGTGAGAATGTATTCTCCGGTGCACAGATAATTAGTCTGTTAATATGTTCCGTAATTCCTGTAGTTCCTGCATTTAACACACACACACACACACACTCATACCAGCACACATATATATATATATATATATATATATATATATATATATATATATACATATACTTTATAAGATATGCACTTTATCTAAGAGTGTGCTGTGTGTAGCGGGAAAGTAGGTAAGGTGAACAGTCAGGTAGATACACTACATAGATACACCGCTAGTCTGTTCATATGACTACATTTCATTGCTAAAAAACTTTAGTAACATTGTAAACGTTACGAATAATTAAGTCATGTGTTTAGTTGATAACAGAATATTGTATACACAGTTGTATATATGCCACTTTAGCCGTCGCGTTACAATGCATGTCATGCTATACGTCATTACACGCACATAACATGATACACGACATGCTATACGTCATGCATGTAGCACTACATGGCGCTAACGCATGCAACACGTCATGCTCACTATATGGCGCTATCGTCTACACCGAGACACCATGTGATACATCACGTGACCTGTTACTATATTTATTATAGGTACATCACGTGATGTTAATAAACTTATTGTTATCAGCATTAAAAAATGTAAGAACGAGCGTACCTCGGCTATCATAGTACCAACTAGGGATGTAAATGATGCCGAGCCGAGACTATTGGTTTTTGATGCCGAGCCGAGACTTTCATTTTCGGAAAAAAAACGAGTCCGTGCCGAGACTCTAGCCAAACGAGCCCGCGCCGAGTTGAGACTTTTACAAAACATTACCGAGTCGAAATGATGCTTTTTTGAAATTATATTTTAATAATAATTTTTATATATTTCAAATTTACATCAATTTAAAAAAAATAATCTGCGCCAACTATTCTGTAATTAATCAACTAATCTAATCTTCGCGATTTAGTGAATAATAATGTAAATTTCATCTAGTGGTGTAAATAATACCGAGCTTTTTGATGCCGAGCCGAGACTTTTGGTAATTGATGCCGAGCCGAGACTTTCTTTTTCGGAAAAAAACGAGCCCGAGCCGAGCCGAGCCGAGATTCTAACAAAATGAGCCCGAGCCAAGTTGAGACTTTAGGTAACTGAGACTGAGACTACATCATGCTTTAGATTTGAGCATCATTTACATCACTAGTACTGACGCAGATTGTGCCTGAGTCACGTGGCTGTAACTATTGATAAGATTAAAGAAGCCAATACACATTGCTGTATGTATTTATGACTACCTGCGTGGCTCAGTTGGTAAGGCGTCAGACACACATGCAGTAGCACGCGAGTTCAAGCCCCGTCCGGACCATTAAAATAGGTCTTAAAATAATATTTAGAATTGATCTTATATAATTGTGTATACATAAATGATCGGCTTTCGTTAAAACCATGGATGCCTTAACATGAGAGCGGCTTCGAAGGGACATTAGAGCCATATGGTTATAAGTGAAAATGTCATCTAAGTTCCTGGATTGGATGAAAGGACTCCATCAAATAACAATATAGGTATATAACCTATTCTATATATTGTGTATTTTAGTATAAACTGTTACATCAAGTATAAGAGATAGCTATATATAGCTATCTATAGAGATCGGTTGTAAAATCTACGCAGATCAAAACGGAAGACAACGGCTTGACTTGTGATAACTGCACGGCTATTACAAACTTAACACCGTCATACCATAACATAAGTTGCCGACCTCTAGTATCTCCGTAGCTATACTGGATAACCTTGAGATGAGGTCAAGGTCAGAATAGTATGACAAGTATGGGCATAAATAGCATGAACACAATATGGAAATGTAACCTCTCGATCAGACTCTATAAAGAATCTCTATTAGAGATACTTCTTAATGGCAACAGTTGAAGCGGTTCTCTTGTATGGTTTATCACATGGACATTAACATCATCTTTAGATAACAAGATTGATGGAACCTATACACGATTGCTACTTGATGCTTTAGATAAACTTAGATGGATCACACGACGAATTAAGAACACTATAGATATACGTGACATACCATATATGGCGGTGCCTTTTTAAAAGGGTATTCTATGGACAACTGCCACTACACTATTTGTGTTGCCCCGCCACCCTTGAATGATTGCCCACCACAAACTCAGAAATTTTCATAATTAATTATATTATAGTCCTATTTATTTATTATAAATCAGCAGATGTATTTTATTCAATTTCCAATACTATTGAAATTAATTTGATCGATTTAACTATTACAAATTATTAATATTACATTTTGTTTACATACCTATTTTTTGAATTCCCCCACTTTCAAATCATTAAAAAGGCACCGATACAAGATAATATCCCATATACGGGTGACCAATACGAGAGCGGATTAACCGGATACCGTAGAGGACATACAGACAAACAAGTCGGTAATGTTATACTCGGTAATGCACGACCCTGACAACACAATCGTAAGGCTCACCATCTGATGGACATCAATGGGCATCAATGCTGCGATGCCTGCCTGATAGGTAGGGATGACGTGGCAGTCACGTGACAGAGAATGTCACGCATGCGTACAGCTGTACTGGTATACTAGTGAACAGTTTATACAGTGCAGGAAACTCTATATACGCTCGGTACCAGTGTATATACACTGTATATACAGTGTATATACACTGTATATACAGTGTATATACTTACACGACACGTTACATGTCACGTGTCGAGGTATACAATGTACACAGTGGTGTGTACACTATGTACATTATATACACTGTACACGGTGTAGAAGCGTGTACACCATCACCAGCAGTAAAGGCAGCATTAGAGGTAGTAGAGGTAGTAGAGGCAGTAGTAGAGGTAGTAGAGGCAGCAGTAGAGGCAGTAGAGGTAGGGGGTAATGTGAACCCGTGATCATCTAGTGAACGCCTGGTTGTTGTTGTTACCCGATACAGTCACAGTGTACGTAGCGCTGCGGTGTTTCTGGCGATTACGTCATCGTCATGGTGATTACGTCATCGTGCTAGTGATGATGATGTAACTATAGTACTACCTAATATCAACAGAATACAACACGACGGAAGAACTGTTCGGTACATGGCTGCATCTATGTGCAACAATCTCCCTGTTGATATACGACAATAAACTATATTTACAATAACGATACCCTTAAATATTACCTCGCTTACATATTTATTTAACTTATAAATTATAAATTATAATTTATAATACATTTTATTTTGGTTTTTATTTATTCTTTTTACCGGCAGAATATTCCGTAGGATATTCCTATATATACATATATATATATATATATATATATATATATATATATATATATAAAACTGGTGAATCCTAAGAAACCAAAGAAAGATAAGGATCGATCTTCACTGAGTACTACACGAAAAAAGCAAGATATCTACGTCGGGAAGGGGTCGTCTGAAGCATTAGGAAAAACTCCTGGTAGGCGTTGTAATTTATTCTTATCGCGTATTAATATTGATGTAACAACAGATGTTTTAAAAACTTATATATGTAATGAATTTAAAATTTCCGATAATGATTGTCAGGTGGAAAATATTAATACTAGACAAAAATTTGTATCATCTTTTAAGGTGAGTTTGATGATTGATAGTGTCCAAGATGCTTATGATGGTAATAGATGGCCAAAAGGAATTATTATAAAGAGATTTTTTATTAGAAATAATAATAATGCTACTAATAATAGTTCATATGCAAGTAATGCATCTGCATCTACATTAAATCAATGAATCTAAATAATAAGCTTAAGTTAATGTCTTTAAATTGTAATGGCATAAAAAATAAAATAGATGAAATATTAGATTTTTATAATAATGTAGATTTATTCTGTTTCCAAGAACATTGGCTTTCTACTGAAGAATGCCTATTGTTCAATACTATAAGTGATATGTTTTGTGGTTATGGTAATGCAGCTTTTGACAACTCTCAATTGAGAATAGGTAGACCGTTTGGTGGGGTTGGGTTTATGTGGAATAAGAATATTGATAGATATGTCTCAATTATAAAATCAGATTATGATTGGCTAATTTGTATTAAAATGTTTAATTTCTATATAATTAATGTTTATATGCCTTATGAATGTCCTAATAATGTAGATAAATTTAATACTCAATTGATACAACTTTTTTTATATTGTGATTGTCTTAATACTAGCAATTATTGTATAATTGGTGATTTAAATTCTAATATTTTGAATTTAAAATCTTTATATAGTAATAATTTAATAAAGTACTGTGATGAAAAAAATTTGATTATATCTGATAGTTTGCTTCTTGAGCCTAATAGTTATACCTGCGTAAGCTCTGCTTGGAATTCTTTTTCTTGGCTAGACCATGTTATCTCAACAAATGATATGCATATTTCTTTAATTGACATTACTATTGATTATTCTTTTATACTCTCGGATCATCATCCGTTATTAATAACTGTAAGACAAGATAATACACATTTAGTAGTTTCAAATGACTCTAAAGTGAATAAGAGAATAAAATGGAATAATCTAAATAAAAAGCAAATATTATTATACAAACAGAATACAAAATTTAGACTCAATAGATTAATTACTTCAATTAATAGTAATAATAATGTTAATTTTTCAGAATCAGTATACAATACACTATTAAGTATACTTTTAAGTGAATCTGATGTATTACATATTAAACTTAAAACTAATTTCAAAAATCTTAGGTCAGAATGGACTAGTGACGTAAAAAAGTATCATTCGATTGCTAGATCACATTATTTAATATGGAGATCAGTAAATAATCCCCGTTATGGTATAGTTTATGATAACATGGTTATGTCGAGGAGAAAGTTCAAATATGAGTTACGCACAAGTAAAGCTTATTATAGCCGAATAAAAGCGAATGATGTTGCATTCAAATTAATAAATGATCGTAATTCATTTTGGAAAATTGTAATTAGTAAATTAAAAAAAAACTTATCAATACAAAATAATATTGATAATGTACATGGCTTATCTGATATTGTAAAATTCTGGTTCAATCATTATAGTTGCATTTTCAATAGATGCAAAGATGGTCATTACCCCTACCAAATAGTGGATATTAATGAAATAGTTTATACAGATAGAAATGAAATATCATCTATTATTAAGACTATTAAAAAAGGTAAAAATGTGGGTCCTGATGGATTATCAGTTGAACACATTAATTATGCAGATAATACTATTATAGATACACTAGTATTACTAATCAATAACATGCTTCTAAATTCTTATTTCCCGAGTAAGTTAATTGAATCATATATTTTACCCATTATTAAAAATAAAAACAAAAGAACTACTGATTCAGCGAATTATAGGCCCATATGTATCTCTAATGTAATTTGTAAGATAATTGAGAAAGTAATTTACAATAGAATATATAAACTATTATCTACTCATGATAATCAATTTGGTTTTAAAGCAAAGCTTGGCACGGAAATGTGTGTCTTTTCCCTAAAACAGTTGATCAATGATTATAAAAATAACAACACAAATATGTTTGTTGCATTTTTAGATGCATCCAAAGCATTTGATAATATAAGTCACAATATACTATTCGAAAGATTAAGGAATAAAAATGTTCCTATATACTTAATTAATTTTCTAAATTATTGGTATCGAAATCAGCGTATATATATTAAATGGGGAAGCTATAATTCTGATACGTTTAGTGTTGCTAATGGAGTGCGTCAAGGTGGGATATTATCACCTTTACTATATAATATTTATACTGATCCAATGATAGGTAATCTGAACTCTATTAAAACTGGGTATTGTATTAATGGAAATATAATAAATAATTTGTGTTATGCGGATGACACAACCTTATTCTCACCCTCGCTATCTGGTTTGCAGCTGTTGATTGATTGTTGTCAGAAGTTTGCAAATAGTAATAAAATAACATATAATATTGAAAAATCTGTTATCCTACCAATTTATTATAACAAATCTCATCATAATCCAATTAAGCTACGTATTGGAAATACATGCTTGAGAGTAGTAAAAGCTTATAAGTATCTTGGACACTGGATTTCTGATAATTTATCTGATGAGATGGATATAAACTGTAATATTAAACGTCTTTACACAACTAGCTATTCTCTATCTAATAGATTTAGAAACTGCTCGAAATATGTATGTATATTGCTTTTTAAAACATTCTGCTCTAATATGTATCTTTGTAGTCTATGGGATACAGATAATGCTTACTTTAAAAAAATTCAAGTAGCATATAATAATGCATATCGCATATCACTTGGCTATAAACCTAGATGCAGTGCATCCGAAATGTACCTATATGATAATGTCGATAATATTATTATAAAATTACGTAAGTCGTATTACTCACTATATAATCGTGTTAAATTATCTGACAATTCTATTATTAAAATGATATATTTATATAATGTTTCTCGCCCGTCGTCAATATTTAAAACATGGTGTACATCATTGTTTTTTTAACTATATATTATTTGTAATTATATACTTATATATATAGATATGTGTTGTATAGTTGTATTTAATTTTTTTTTTGTTTTGTTTATCTATGGACTGTTTATGTCTGACTCAAATATATAATAATAATATATATATATATATATATGCTTCTTATTTCTATTTTGTTTTTCTTTATACCGATACTATTACTCACGCACTTTAGTGCACTATATATATTATTGTTATTATTATTGTTATACTAGTTAACACACATTCGAGAATAGCGTTCGCTATTATATATGTATATACTAAATCATCATCAACATATATACTATAGTACTACAATATAGTAGTAGTAGTAGTAGTAGTAGTAGTAGTAGTAGTAGTAGTAGTAGTAGTAGTAGTAGTAGTAGTAGTAGTAGTAGTAGTAGTAGTAGTAGTAGTAGTAGTAGTAGTAGTAGTAGTAGTAGTAGTAGTAGTAGTAGTAGTAGTAGTAGTAGTAGTAGTAGTAGTAGTAGTAGTAGTAGTAGTAGTAGTAGTAGTAGTAGTAGTAGTAGTAGTAGTAGTAGTAGTAGTAGTAGTAGTAGTAGTAGTAGTAGTAGTAGTAGTAGTAGTAGTAGTAGTAGTAGTAGTAGTAGTAGTAGTAGTAGTAGTAGTAGTAGTAGTAGTAGTAGTAGTAGTAGTAGTAGTAGTAGTAGTAGTAGTAGTAGTAGTAGTAGTAGTAGTAGTAGTAGTAGTAGTAGTAGTAGTAGTAGTAGTAGTAGTAGTAGTAGTAGTAGTAGTAGTAGTAGTAGTAGTAGTAGTAGTAGTAGTAGTAGTAGTAGTAGTAGTAGTAGTAGTAGTAGTAGTAGTAGTAGTAGTAGTAGTAGTAGTAGTAGTAGTAGTAGTAGTAGTAGTAGTAGTAGTAGTAGTAGTAGTAGTAGTAGTAGTAGTAGTAGTAGTAGTAGTAGTAGTAGTAGTAGTAGTAGTAGTAGTAGTAGTAGTAGTAGTAGTAGTAGTAGTAGTAGTAGTAGTAGTAGTAGTAGTAGTAGTAGTAGTAGTAGTAGTAGTAGTAGTAAGGGTAGTAGTAGTAGTAGTAGTAGTAGTAGTAGTATAGTTATAGGATACGTACGACATGGGTAAACAACTGACGAATTATACGAGTTCATTTGTTCTTAAATCCGCATTTATTAAACAATCATTGTTGAGTTATTATAATGTGACTGATATTATATAATATATATATATATATATATATATATATATATATATATATATATATTGAATTATTATAATTTGAATAACGAGATAATAATCTATTATATGTGGACTAATTATCAGTGGTGACTATTGTCATGCGTGACGAACAGGTGTATATGTTTGTGTGTGTGTGGTTATACGTGGGCACAGTGTGAGTGTGTGTGCGTATCACCTCACAATGAGGCTCGCATGAAGGTATACTATTAAATAGTTGTGTACATCTATGGTTAATCGATCCCACCCCCACATACATGTTAGCATGTTGTGTATACACGTTATTAGCTCACGTAAGTATGCTGTCACACACACACCATTAACTATATCGAGAGCGCCGCGCACACCCACACTATTAATGAATGGAGCGTTCTGACTATTACTGCAATGCGCATGCGTTAATAATAGGTCGTAATGTGTGTGTGTGTGTGTGTTAAGTCACCTCGTTACGCCCCCTCTCTCTCTATCTCGTTACCGCTATTATTGTGGTGTGTTGAGGTAGTTAACACCAGGTGGAGGTATCATCATACCTCTATGATCGTTATCATTAAAGTTTACTACCTATACTGTATGTCCTACACTGTAGGTGTGTGTGTGTGTTACCTTAACATGACGGCTTATCTATTACGTTATGTAACATGGCCTGAGTGAAACCTGTCTATACCGTATATCACGAGTAATATCACACCTCGGTATGTAATCCAGATATTACGTTAGCAATAGGAGCATCATCTCCATCAACTTATTCATCATCATCATCAGCATCATTATCATCATCATCAGCATCATTATCATCATCATTATCACCATCAATATCATCATCGTTGTCATCATCGTTATCATCATCATCATTATCATCATCATTATCACCATCATTATCTTCATCACTATTACTTACAAATACTATAAATTATAATTATCTCCCTTCCTATTAATATTACAAATAATAATGATTTTTCTAGCTACATTAATAATTATAATAAATAGCTGAATTTTATCTAATATCATACCTCTAAATGCTAATAAAATATAACTTATTAATCTTTCATTTAATCAACCATTGCTATTTCTTCACTTTATTTACATATTGCATTCATATTGTCAGTATTATTTTTAATTTACAATATTGATATACAGTGTATATTATACACCATTGAATACAATCATTAAGATATCATAAGAGAACCATCATCACCATCATCATCACCATCACCATCACCATCATCATCATCATCATCATGATCATCACTACCATCATCACCTTCACCATCTCCATCATCTACACCATCACAATCATCATGAGCAGCATCAGTGGTAGCATCAGTATCATCGGAATAGTACACTATGGTATAAAGCTAGATTAATAATGTTATACCTGACGCTGACGCCCACTAGATGGCGATAGTTAATTACGAAAGAGAGTCTGCCGGCGGCAAGTTCTTATGTAATCTAATTGTTTACCTTGTTTAATTACCTCCATCTCCTTCTCCACTACTACTGTTACTGTTACTACTACTGCTACTGCTACTGCTACTGCTGCTGCTACTGCTACTGCTACTGCTACTGCTTCTGCTACTGCTACTGCTACTGCTACTGCTGCTGCTGCTGCTACTGCTGCTACTGCTGCTGCTGCTGCTGCTGCTACTGCTACTGCTACTGCTACTGCTACTGCTACTGCTACTGCTACTGCTACTGCTACTGCTACTGCTACTGCTACTGCTACTGCTACTGCTACTGCTACTGCTACTGCTACTGCTACTGCTACTGCTACTGCTACTGCTACTGCTACTGCTACTGCTACTGCTACTGCTACTGCTACTGCTACTGCTACTGCTACTTCTACTGCTACTACTACTACTACTACTACTACTACTACTACTACTACTACTACTACTACTACTACTACTACTACTACTACTACTACTACTACTACTACTACTACTACTACTACTACTACTACTACTACTACTACTACTACTACTACTACTGTTACTACTACTGCTACTGCACTGCTACTACTAATACTAATATTAATACTAATACAATAGTAGTATACTACTATAGTAGCATACTAATACTACCACTACCACGAACTTTTTCAGATAATGGATGAAAATAAAATAAAAAATGATGATAACATTTAATATTATTAAAATCGTATACGATTATATTATTTATATAAAGAACACCTTTATATAAGCAATGATCTCCCGTCGGATAATCTGTTGTATAATGAAATTATAATGAAATCTACTTAAATGTACTTCTACTTATAGGAAATGTACTTCTACTTGTATGAAATGTACTTCTACTTATAGGAAATGTACTTCTACTTGTAGGTAATGTACTTCTACTTGTAGGTATGTATTTCTATTTTCACGTGTACTTGTATGTGTATTCGAACTTATCTTTTATCTACAATTATTTGTGGAATCGCAACGAATCAAGGTTTATTAAAAATTAGCATCTATTGAAAGAATTGAAGAATGAATTTATATAAAATCATTAATTCTCATCAATAAATACTAATAAACACATGTACACATGTGTATATTTACCGTTATGTTAAAGATGTGGGTAATGGGGGTATACCTATAGGATCTGTAATAAGAACACTAGGTCGTATTAATAACCCAAGGTTACACACCATACGCCTATGTGAATACACACACACACACTTACCTAGAGGATATTTCACGGATTTACTATGGTATCGTTACGATATCCACACGAGGACATATGTCCTGTTATATTACGTAACTGATATGTAATGCATGACGTAACCGAGAGGGCAAATTCATTACGTAATAGTAGAGAGAGACGGGGGGAGATGTATACATACCACGTAGACGGAAGACACACACACACACGCACACATATACACACATACACACACACATACACACACACATACACACACACACACACACACATACACACACACTGTGATGTTAACTAGAGACACGCGTGTAAACATAGCAGCATTATAATGAGACGCTGAGTATACATTATTATGTAATGTTATCTCAGTAGGTAAGTGTTAATTACCTACGTAATATCAGTCGTACCTACAGTGTGGGTATTACAGTGTGGGTCTTACAGTATGGTTCTTACAGTGTGTGTCTTACAGTGTGGGTCCTACAGTGTGGGTCCTACAGTATGGGTCCTACAGTATGTGTCTTACAGTATGGTTCTTACAGTATAGGTCTTACAGTGTGGGTCTTACAGTGTGGGTCTTACAGTGTGGGTCTTACAGTGTGGGTCTTACAGTGTGGGTCTTAAAGTATGGGTCTTACAGTGTGGTTCTTACAGTGCGGGTCTTACAGTATGGGTCCTACAGTGTGGTTCTTACAGTGCGGGTCTTACAGTATGGGTCTTACAGAATAGGTCTTACAGTGTGGGTCTTATAGTGTGGGTCTTACAGTGTGGGTCTTACAGTATGGGTCTTACAGTATGGGTCCTAGAGTGTGGGTCTTACAGTGTGGGTCTTACGTATAGGTCTTACAGTATGGGTCTTACAGTGTGGGTCTTACAGTATGGGTCTTACAGTATGGCTCCTACAGTATGGGTCTTACAGTGTGGGTCTTACAGTGTGGGTCTTACAGTGTGGGTCTTACAGTATGGGTCTTACAGTGTGGGTCTTACAGTATGGGTCTTACAGTATGGGTCTTACAGTGTGGGTCTTACAGTATGGGTCTTACAGTATGGGTCCTAGAGTGTGGGTCTTACAGTATGGGTCTTACAGTATGGGTCTTACAGTGTGGGTCTTACAGTGTGGGTCTTACAGTGTGGTTCTTACAGTGCGGGTCTTACAGTATGGGTCTTACAGTATAGGTCTTACAGTGTGGGTCTTACAGTATGGGTCTTACAGTGTGGGTCCTACAGTATGGATCTTACAGTATGGGTCTTAGAGTATGGGTCTTACAGTATGGGTCTTACAGTGTGGGTCTTACAGTGTGGGTCTTACAGTGTGGGTCTTACAGTATGGGTCTTACAGTATGGGTCTTACAGTGTGGGTCTTACAGTGTGTGTCTTACAGTGTGGGTCTTACAGTATGGGTCTTACAGTATGGGTCCTAGAGTGTGGGTCTTACAGTATGGGTTCTACACTGTGGGTCCTACAGTATGGGTCTTACAGTGTGGGTCTTACAGTATGGGTCTTACAGTATGGGTCTTACAGTATAGGTCTTACAGTGTGGGTCTTACAGTGTGGGTCTTACAGTATGGGTCTTACAGTATGGGTCTTACAGTATGGGTCTTACAGTATAGGTCTTACAGTGTGGGTCTTACAGTGTGGGTCTTACAGTATGGGTCTTACAGTATGGGTCTTACAGTATGGGTCCTACAGTATGGGTCTTACAGTATAGGTCTTACAGTGTGGGTCTTACAGTATGGGTCTTACAGTATGGGCCTTACAGTATAGGTCTTACAGTGTGGGTCTTACAGTGTGGGTCTTACAGTATGGGTCTTACAGTATGGGTCTTACAGTATGGGTCCTACAGTATGGGTCTTACAGTATGGGTCTTACAGTGTGTGTCTTACAGTGTGGGTCTTACAGTATGGGTCCTAGAGTGTGGGTCTTACAGTATCGGTTCTACACTGTGGGTCCTACAGTATGGGTCTTACAGTGTGGGTCTTACAGTGTGGGTCTTACAGTATGGGTCTTACAGTATGGGTCCTACAGTGTAGGTCTTACAGTGTGGGTCTTACAGTATGGGTCTTACAGTGTGGGTCTTACAGTATGGGTCTTACAGTGTGGGTCTTAGAGTGTGGGTCTTACAGTGTGGGTCTTACAGTATGGGTCCTACAGTATGGGTCTTACAGTATGGGTCTTACAGTGTGGGTCTTACAGTATGGGTCTTACAGTGTGGGTCTTACAGTATGGGTCTTACAGTATGGGTCTTACAGTATGGGTTCTACAGTGTGGGTCTTACAGTATGGGTCTTACAGTGTGGGTCTTACAGTATGGGTCCTAGAGTGTGGGTCTTACAGTATGGGTTCTACACTGTGGGTCCTACAGTATGGGTCTTACAGTGTGGGTCTTACAGTGTGGGTCTTACAGTATGGGTCTTACAGTATGGGTCTTACAGTATGGGTCTTACAGTATGGGTCTTACAGTATGGGTATTACAGTATGGGTCTTACAGTATGGGTCCTACAGTATGGGTCTTACAGTATGGGTCTTACAGTATGGGTCCCGATCACCTGCATATATGTACCAGCGCACTGGAGAATATTACACCATCCCTCGATAGTCTTCTATACATACATATATATATACATCAATAATAGGCAATATTGTGTAACGGAAACGTAATATATAGTAATTGATTAGATCGGGTATTACCTCGCATGCGTCGCTGTGCGCGCACGTGAGAGTGTGTGTGAAGGTAACACACACACGCGCACACACACACGCACATGATTAATACTTGAGCAATTGATTAGAGTAATGATTTAGAATAATATGTGTGGCGTGCTCATTAACTGGGACGACGTCGTCAACGTTTGAAAGTGAAGTTATCGAGCCCGCCCACGTGATTAGCCGGTCACGTGTGCGTACCACGTGACTCTATTGTGTCTACGTCACGTGGTGTATGCACGCAGACCACCCAGTTTTAATAGAGATGGAGGTGGTGAGGTTGTTACGTCATCAAATGTGAAAATAATGGCCGATAGTTTTCTCATTTACTGTTTCTATAGTAGGCGATATGAATATTAAATATGATTTATATATATATATATATATAATAATAATATTTATTTATAAAAAAATCAATATATTGAAATCTCATATATATATATATATATATATATATATTGAATAAAAACAAATAGCGGATATAAATGGAACTCTGGATAATTCATAGACTTACATGTACTATAGTATATATACATGTACTATACATGTTATAAATAACTGTGAGGGGCTCCGGAAAATACAATACAAATAGTAACACATATATATATGTATGTGTGTGTGTATGTGTGTGTGTGTGTGTGTATGTGTGTACGATGTACTTGTTTCCTTTATAAGGGAAATACAGTATTCCCGTGTTCGGTTACAAGTGACGTCTCGTTATTTCCTACATTGCATAACGTCAACGATACATATCGATAAACACATGCATACATACACACACATACACACATATATATATATATATATATATATATATATATATATATATATATAAAATGTTACTATTTGTTGTATTGTCCGGGGCCCCTCACATTTATTTATAATATGTACAAGTCTATGACATGTTGAGGGGTCAATGACATGGAGCATGGATGGTATTCAATGCTCCATGGACAAATGTATCCGTTATCCGTATTGTATTCGATATATATATACGTGATTCAATACATAATTATTATTATTATTATATTATTGTTATTGTTATTTAGTGGAGTCCTTTCATCCCATCCAGGAACTTAGATGACGTTTTCACTTATAACCATATATGGCTCTAACGCCCCTTCGAAGCTGCTCTCATGTTAAGCCATCCATGGTTTTAACGCGAGACAATCATTTATGTATATACAATTATATACGATACTTCTAGATATTATTTTAAACCTATTTTAATGGTCCGGACGAGGCTTGAACCCGTATCCTACTGCTTGTGTGTCTGACGCCTTAGCCAACTGAGCCACACAGGCAGTTATATAAAAAATAAACAATATATATATATATATATATATATATATATATATATTAGATTGTAATATAAACAAGTCAGTGAAATATCTCTTACGGAGAAACTTTACCGGCTTCGTATAAAATTAAGATATATACATACATAGTTATTAGTACAAGAAAGCCCATGAATACATGTAAGCCATACATACACATATTCATATTAGTTTATTATTACAATACGATACAGGGAGGAATGAATTGTGGTGCTATTATAATATGATATATCACCGAAACTCTATAGGGTGTATACACAAGGCATGTTAGTGTTAGTGTATACACTAGGGGTGATAGTGTTAACCCTAGTATATGGGTGTGTAATACACACTATGTATATACCGTATATATATATAGGGTATAGGGTATATATATATAAATGACCCGAATTTGATAACATTCATTTTTCAGATGAAATATATAATTTATTTAATACATTTTCTACCGATAATACAATATTTCTTAGCGGAGACTTTAACATTAATATATTAAAATGAACTTGTACTAAAGTACTCATGTACTCATTGATATACGTATTGCATTAGGTCTACAGTGTATGCCCTACAACAAATGATAACCCAACCCTCACGCTTTACTGATATAAAGTCCACCTTAATTGATAGCAACTACACAACTTATAATCATGTATCACCCTTTAATGGTTTATTATATAATGATAATAGTGAGAACTATAGTACTTTATTATAATAACTTACCCATTTTTGTATTTATAAATTTAATAAATTTAACAATTCTATTAAAATAAATAATGAATCCATATATTACATGACACAGAATAATATAAGCGAGTTTAATCAATATCTTCTAATTTATAATTGGTCAGCTTTATATAGAATAGATAATGCGCATAGTCATTTTGAGTTATTCTAATTTAGACAACTTTAAACAAAAATTCCTTTTTAAAAAAAAATGTATACACAAAATTCTTATTTAAATAAACCTTGGCTAATAGAGAAAATTAATGCCTACAAAATTAATAATTAAAAAAAATAAAATTTGCAAAAAAGTTAAAAAAAAAACGATTTAGTTCGGGCGCGGAGCTAAACTCTGTAGCAGATCTCGCACCTCGTAATAGGTTACGTAATCACAGACCTCAGCACTCGCCGGTAGGTGGTGGTGTGTTATCTATTGTCACGTGATCACAACGACAATAATGAAGTAGCGCCCGTGAATACCTACACGACGTGTATTATACCCGACTGCGTGTGTATTATAACGTGTGCAGCAGACCGTGACGTGTCGTATCACGAATGTATCACTAGTGATGGATAATTTTAAATCTCAAATCTCAAATATTTTTTTCGGATCGCTTCAAATCTTTAATTTTCAGGTATCTGAGAATATTTTATGGTCAAGATGATAAAATATCTAAAATATTTAATTCCGTTTCCCTGTCCATAAAATAGCATAATTTTATCAATGAAAAGTTGTCCTTGATTTAGTATTAATAAATTAAACCTATAAGTTAAATAAATTTAAAAAGTAAAACGTATATATATATATATATATATATATTCTGACTGTTGCTGATAGGACCAGAGTAATGTGTTTAGATGGATAATCGATAAGAGTCGGAATTAAAGTATACTTTATACATATATGGCTTAACTCCTTACACCAGGTTAAACCTAAAGTATACTATAACATATGATAAATAATTGTTAAACCGCTTATCACCATATTTTTCTACAAATACATTTTATGTATATATATATATATATATATATATATATATAATTATATAGTTAACATCATATGAGTGCATTATAATAAGTAATTACTTTTAATGAATATTCATTATTTATCAAAATTAATTAATTAAATAATAAATATATATATAGTAAGAACTATTATAATAGTTAATTATTTAATAATTAATTAATAATTATTGATTATTAATTAATAATAAATTAGGAATTTATTAATTATTACTATAATAATAATAATACTAATTAGTTATTACTATTTGATTAATAATAATCAATTCTTTATTAATTAATTAATAAATATATTATTTTTTCTTCGATGATAAAATATAATTTATTAAACATATTATTAAAATATTTGCAGTTCGCGAGAACATACAAATAATTGAAATTGTACAGCACTAACACTACTAATTATACTTATTGTGTGTTTGTATGTGTGTGTGTGGGGGTGTGTGGGGGTGTGTGTGTGTGGGTGTGTGGGTGTGGGTGTGTGTGTGTGGGGGGGTGTGTGTGTATGGGGGGTGTGGGTGTGGGGGGGTGTGTGTGTGTGTGGGGGTGTGTGTGTGTGTGGGGGTGTGTGTGTGTGTGTGGGGGTGTGTGTGTGTGTGGGGGTGTGTGTGTGTGTGGGGGTGTGTGTGTGTGGGGGGTGTGGGTGTGTGTGGGGGTGTGTGTGTGTGGGGGTGTGTGTGTGTGTGGGGGGTGTGTGTGTGGGGGTGTGTGTGTGTATGGGGGGTGTGGGTGTGGGGTGTGTGTGTGTGGGGGGTGTGTGTGTGTGGGGGTGTATGTGGGGGTGTGTGTGTGTGGGGGTGTGTGTGTGTGTGGGGGTGTGTGTGTGTGGGGGTGTGTGTGTGTGTGGGGGGTGTGGGTGTGTGTGGGGGGTGTGTGTGTGTGGGGGGGGGTGTGGGTGTGGGTGTGTGTGTGTGTGGGGGTGTGTGTGTGTGTGGGGGGTGTGGGTGTGGGGTGTGTGTGTGTGGGGGGTGTGTGTGTGTGTATGTGTGTGTGTGGGGGTGTGTGTGGGGGGGTGTGTGTGTGTGGGGGTGTGTGTGTGTGGGGGTGTGTGTGTGTGTATGTGGGGGGTGTGTGTGGGGGGGGGTGTGTGTGTGTGGGGGGTGTGGGTGTGGGGTGTGTGTGTGTGGGTGTGTGTGTGTATGTGTGTGTGTGGGGGTGTGTGTGTGTGTGGGGGTGTGTGTGTGTGTGGGTGTGTGTGTGTGTGGGGGGTGTGGGTGTGTGTGTGGGTGTGTGTGTGTGTGGGGGGTGTGTGTGGGGGGGTGTGGGTGTGGGGGGGGGTGTGTGTGGGGGGGTGGGGGTGTGGGTGTATTTACAAACCTACGAGCTATATATACACCTATAGGTGTCTGCGTGCACAAGAACATGCAACGCACAGCGTGTATTCACAATGCGTCATACACGTATATTCACGTGTAAGCATTACGTATATATATACGTATACGTATACGATATCATACATATGAGTTAATTAAATATAATTGAATATAAATGTTGAATCTAATTGAATATAAATATATATATATTTTTGAAAATAATTTAATATATATATACATATAGATAACATATATTCGATATACTATGATTGACGTATTACAATGCAATAGTTGCAATGAGAACGTACTAGTGATGTAAATGATGTTCAAATCTAAAGCATCGATTCAGTCTCGGTCTCAGTTAAATAGAGTCTCTACTGGGCTCGGGATCGTTTTATTAGAGTCTCGGGCTCGTTTTTTTTTCCGAAAATGAAAGTCTCGGCTCGGCATCAAAGGGCTCGGTATACTTTACATAACTAGATGACATTTACATTACTATTCACTGAATACTAAAGTTGGCGCCGATAAAAAAATTTTTAAATTGATTTAAATGTGAAATATATAAAAATTAGTATTAAAATGTAACTTCAAAAAAGCATAATTTCGGCTCGGTTATTTATTGTAAGAGTCTAAACTCGGTTCGGGCTCGTTAGGCTAGAGTCTCGGCTCGGCTCGGGTTCATTTGACTAGAGTCTCGGTTCGGCTCGGGCTCATTTGGCTAGAGTCTCGGTTCGGCTCGGGCTCGGTTTTTTTTCAGAAAGTGAAAGTCTCGGCTCGTCATCAATAACCAAAAGTCTCGGCTCGGCATTAAAAAACTCGGCATAATTTATACTACTAGATGTTCAAAGTGTAGGACCTATATGGTATGTCCTACCACTGCGTTGCAGGTCCTACCACTACCTATAGTTACTACACTCTTGCTTTCACAACCGCCCCCGCAGTATAATGTTGATTATCCAATTCTAATGCTATTAGTGTAATATCCGAATTCAATAATGTCCTATTAATGATATTATTATAAGTATTACTAGTGCAGTGTGTAATGGTATTACAGTTATTGGTCAACAGGTCACCACCGGAAGTAATCATAGCATAGCATTATACACGTATGATATGTTCACTTTACAGTTTCACGAAATAAAACTCGAATCGAATTCTCTAAAAACTCTATTCGTAAAACATATTTCACTTTATAACATTACATACACAGGTGACTGACTGACTTTTGTCATTACATACAACCTGCGTAATCACTTTCATTCACTATAGTCATCTTCCGTTTAGACTGTGATATTGTATACTTGTGACGGTGTATATATATATATATATATATATATATTTACTACACTCATGGGTAGTTACTATGATAGTGGTGTGATAGCAGTATATCAGCTGAGTGACAGCAGAGTGGCAGCAGTGTCATATGTGACCTATATACAGACATAACCTGTACCTATGGAATAAGCTCGCACTAACTAGTATCAGTGAATAATGGTTTATCTTTCACGACGTAACGTTACATCATTGCAATACGCATGTGTCTGATGAGTCATAAGTGATGAGTCATTATAAGTATGGTCGACATCGATATATTATGTTTAGTATGCTTAATTTGAAATGGATTTATGAACGTATATTATTATTGTATGGGTATCAATTAAATAGTACCGATGTACACGCTGTTGAGTGATGTCATTATTATATATGTATGATGTTTAAATACACCTATCAATGATGACATCACCGTCATATGTATCATTATAATCATCTTCACCATCATCATAACACCAGCAGCATCATTACATATGTGTATATCTATTTGTGATATCGTTAACTAATCCTCACATTGAAGGGCATTGAAGGACAGTGATATAATAGTCATACGGCATATTAATTACTTACCTCGCCATGTCGAGTTTGCCTGAAAGCATATTACACATAATAAAGTATATCACACGTCTGTTATAATTGTGTACATAATTATGTACTCTAATATATATATATATATATATATATATATATATATATACAAATACTTATATATATACTTATTTATAGCGTTATACATAAGAGATCGCGGAATCACGCACATACACACACATGCCCACACACATACACACATACACACACAGGGTGGCGCTAATTAACGATGACAACATGATGATGATGGTGATGATGATGCTGGTGATAGCGGTTAACACGATTACTACTGTTACGTCATCATCATCATCATCATCATCATCATCATCATCATCATCATCAGTAGCAGAAGCTTAACTTGTTACGTAATCGATACAAAGCTACCTATAGCTAGCCGACTAATCACATGACTTGTTGCCGCACGCTATAGCGTACACTATATCATGCAATGATAACACTGGCATTAATGCAATATCTAGTTACATATATGTAAGTATATCAATATATATATACAATTTAATCCACACATTAAAATAAAATTCTGTTTAATAATATGTGTATAATTATTGCTTATAGTTATATATATATAAATATTAAATGGTTTACTTTGGAAAATTTGTATTGTGTATAATTATTGAGCCTATCGCGTGTACACCTCTCCCTAATATTTGTCTTATGTTACCCAGCAACCTCTCGCTCCATCTATCGCTCAATATCTACGTATGTCATTACCTCAGTTTGAAAATATCCTTTTCCACTCTCCCCTTATTTCTCACATCTCCATCTATCTCTCCCTCTATCTCCCTCTCTCACGCGCTCTCTCTCTCTCACTCACTCACTCACTCTCTCACCCCCCACCCAATATCTTCATTATGTTACCCCTCACGAACACACACATTAAGTAACATTGTCACGCTTCATTAATGACGACGTACCGATCATGAGTCACGTGCCCCCACCGATGACTAATCACGTGTCACAAAGATATATATATGGTAATGTAATCAATGCGTACAGGAGACAGGAGGTGTATTTATCGTAATTGTCGATTGTTAATTATCTATCGTTACACATCTAATTGAACTTGCTTCTAATCGCTATGGCCTAACAGTAACAATTGTATCTAGAGGTCAAATATGTCCATCATATTATTATTATTATATATCAATATCATTATTATTTGTATTAATATTGTATTTATAATAATAATTAGCATTACTATAGGGCATATGTATTACCTAAAGGTGATTATGCTATCTATAATGAGGATAATTAACAAACTTGTTAAGTATAGTAATCCGTGGCTAAATCCAATATCATTTCGTATCCACGTATTCATGCATAAAAAGCTACTCGACACTAGATCGTCTACCTAACTCACGTGGTACATAACCCACGTGGTACCTAGCCCACGTGTTACCTAACCCACGTGGTACATAACCCACATGGTACCTAACTCACGTGGTACATAACCCACGTGGGACCTAAATCATGTGTTACCTAACCCACGTGTTACCTAACCCACGTGATACATGACCACATGTTACGTCATAGTGTGCGAATACATAGAGATTCCCCTATATCACGCCTGTAATATATGTACTGAGGGGCGTGTTAACGGTCAGTATTTCTAGCGATACCTAGCGGACAGTAACCGTAACTATTTAGGTTTACTTTCGGCTATAGCCGAGTAACTCAGGGGTTGTATTCGTCGTTTGTCAACATAGACATGCGTTCACACCAACACATACAGCTGCCCGATATCAGCTCGATATCAAATAGGTCTGTTTCTGTGTGGATGTCTATCGAACATCAATACGAACGAAGTTATACAATAGTTTACAATATAACACATGTTCTTTACTTTATCATCTATTCAACAAATTACTACATGATCAGTGTTATATAAGTAGATATACATAGATTTATATATATATATAATATATATTTAATTCTATACAATTATATTATTGATTTATTAAAAAGGTCATATTTATGATTATAAGGAATATCCAGCCTAAATAAATGATACATGATATAATTACTAATTTAATTATGTCGACCTAATTAACGATCGTCTCACGCTTACTGCCACACACACACACATATATATATATATAAATTACCTATTATAAAATATTAAATATTTGGATTTCCTGATATCTATAGATAGGTATACCTAAATGTTTTAAAAAGTATACATTGAGAAGCCGATATCTGGCTATAAAATCGTTCCGATATCTGCATATATTCGTTGGTTTGAATGTCGGCATTATACATGTCTATATGTCACACCGCTACGATTCGTTAGAACACCACCTCCGAGCTAGTGAACTGTTATGGGAGGAGTTTCGTACGGGACCACACCCCTTCGCGTGTGTATACGAGATCTCGAGAGAAATAGGAGGATGAGGAAGACGATGAGGAGTATGAGAGGATAAAGCTATACTTTCTTGATATTCTATAGAACATCAAGAAAGTCGCGCGATTTACGTAATGTTATATAGTTATATACTATATATAGTATGTTAATATACAATATAATATATTATATACCTACTATACTATATTATTAAAGGTAATAGTGTGTGTTATGCATGATTATCGTGCGGGCCCGCAATCCGGATTACCCTTTAGGGTAGATATTACATAATATATATAGTAATTAAGTGAGGTTTAGTCATTGTTATTTACACATAAATGTATGTTTTATAATAGTTCGGGTTGGTTTAAAACAAATCTTCAGTTCTGTCTGTATTCTGGACCGTAATTAAAGAAAGTATGCGCTCCAGTTCGGGTTCAAATGAGCGATGAGTCATAGTGCTTCAGTTCGGGTTCAAATGAGCGGTGAGTCATAGTTATTCAGTTCGGGTTCAAATGAGGGTTGATTAAGTTCGCAGTGCTTCAGTTTGGGTTAATTTCAAACACTAGTTTATATTATGGTGTATATATATAGTAATATGTTAAGGTCATATTTCAATATTGTAATGCATTTACAATGGTAAATTAAAAGTATAGTATGTAAGTAATATTTTATAAATCATAAGATAATCTATTTAGCTAATGTATATATCATACACTATATCATATATTATAACAATACGAATATGATAGGTTACGTATCACAATGCAACAATCACGTGACATCACTCTATCACATGATACCAATACAGTGATACTAACACTGTGGTATCGTGCGTGGTAGTGGTTACCGTAGCAGTGGCACATACTATCACGTGCTCGCCGTCACGTGGTGTACTTAATGCGCAATAGAGTGCATGCAGTAGTCGTAGTGGTGTCATCGTGTCACGTGGACGAAACTAGACACTTGACACGCGCGTCGTATACCCATAGCACGTGTGTGTGTGTGTGTGTGTGTGTGTGTGTGTGTGTAAAATACGCTGATTTAATACATTATATATGTATATGATACTTATTATATAATATATATTAATATAATATATAATATATAGTAAGTATATAGTATATATAAAATATGTATTTACTGAGTCACGATAATAATACAAATGGAGATAATAATACGACCCCCCTATAAGTCGTAGACTTGTATATGTTATAAATAACTGTACATACGTAGTGACCAGGAACAGTACATAAAAATGTGTAACATTTTGTTCTTGTGTTTTGATTGATCGTTATTAAGTTCATTATAAAACACAAGAGAAAAGCACAACTACCTGAAGTGCACTACCTGCAGTGGAACATATGACCTCTAACCTTCCCAGCAAGTGATAGTTCCACTGAGCCATATATCCCGGAAAATATATGTATATGTATATTAGCTAAATAATATAGCTTATGATTGATGAAATGTTACTTTATATACTATAGATATTTACTATTGTATGGTTACCACAAATATATCGAATTTAAATATTACTATATATATACTTTATATATATATACTTTATATATATATATATATATATACATACATACATATCCAACACCCGCTCTCTCTTAATACGGCTAACTTAGACTTTTTACTAGTTTTAGATTGGTGTTGTGCCTATGTAAAACGAATATCGATAAGTCAGACACATTTTGTCGGCCCCTTCGAGTCTGACTTAGCGGGAATTGACTGCGTGTATGTATAATACCTCGTAATGAGCTCGCTTATTTATCGTTTATTAGTTTTCTGCACTAACTCCTAGTACTATTTATATTCCAGTATTCCCTATAGTACAGTCGAGATGATAAACGAACACTAATTGTAGAGCGGTAATTAGTGCGGATGTTCCCCGCTCCCTTTCACGCGCGCTGCTTCCGTAAACACGTCCTGTTTCAGAAGTGTCCCGCGTCCTATAGCCGGCCAATGACACGCCAACACATTGATTATATGTGTATTACTTGTATGTGAATAGTTTATATGTATGTCAATATCATAGATTTATAGTTTACATAGTCAACATTAGATTTATATTTATAAACTATAAATCTATGGTCAATATTCACGAAATATATAATTATTTACATTTTTGTTATTGAATTAATATTGATTAATAATTATTCATTGTTATTGTTGATACATGTAGCGGGGCTGGGCTAATTATTTAATTTAATTCAACTTAAGTTTCTATAATAACTGTATGCTACGTACTATATCGTTGCAATATGTTATGATATTAATTCTATAGAAAATATTTATATTTTTATTTCGTAATCAATTATGTAATAGTTATACTATATAATCATAATCATAATCATAATACTAATATATACTATAGAAATTATATATAGTAATTATATTATATATTGTTTTAAACGAGAGCCTCGGTTCGAGATGTTACACTATCGAGGTGGACATATAGCTCACGAGCACGTGATATATTACTACATACACATATACAGTTATCACGTGACATATACATATACAGTTGTCACGTGACACATACATATACAGTTGTCACGTGACGCATACCCATACCGTTGTCACGTGAAATATACAGTTATCACGTGACACATACATATACAATTGTCATGTGACACACACATATACAGTTGTCACGTGACATACACATATAGTTATCACGTGACACATACACACATTGCTACGCGTTACAATGAAATGTTGTTATTTATAAATAATAGTTTAACTGTCCGGGTGATAACTGATAACCAACCTGATTAATTCAGTATTTTAATAAATCACGTGGTATACATATTTGATTACCACGTGTCCGCTTAAAGTGGTGTACATACCTCTAGCATCAAACACGGCGATTTGTTACTGCACTCGATGCTCAGTATACATTATTATTGGTGTTCAGATAGCGAGCATCAAGTACGGCGACTTATTACTGCACTTGATGCTGTACTTACTGCACTTGATGCTGTACTTACTGCTAGCGGTGTGTACACGGCGTAATACTATCGCAAGTAACATACACATGTACCTAATGTGAATTGGTTAACGTGCAATATGGTATCTAGTATATACTATCTACACACATTTACTCGTTCCATAGTATACTATATATAGTAGTAGGATAGCACTGTTCGACGACAGTGTTCGTCCTACCCAATCTTACGTTCTGACAAACCAATTACGTACTATACTATAATATATATATATATGTATATATAATAAGTATACGTATCACGTTTATAAGTGTGTGGGTGCGCATGATACGCGCCGCACACATTGATACGTCGCATGCACGACGCTAGCGTATTAGTGTATGAGTCATCATTGATGCGTCATCATTGATGACTCATCAAGTATATCAGCATTAGAACTACGGCACACCGTGTGTTCTGTGCTATAGTTCTGTACGCCTGCCTCGGTTCTGACTAACAGTTCTCACGGTTCCGCGTACTAGAAACCTTAGTTACGTAGTGTCAATACTGTATGATCCACGTCCTAAATAGCGTACATAACAAACTCTAGTGCTGCCTAATTAACTATCTCAATTCCGCCTACTCATTATCTCGATTATTCTTACTATAAATACCAGTGCTGCCATCTATGTATGAACATGTGTTATTGTCTATACCCGACGTATTCCACTGTGTTATTTTGTATTAAGATAATCTATCTTGAGAATAAAAGTGCACTTCATTCATATATATATATACTAATGGATATACATTTTGTTCTATAGAGCATATATGCGATTCAATACGATTCATTTAGTTATTTTTTATATATATATATATATATATATATTTATATATACTACTATCATAACTACTGTAGGTTACTATAGGTAACTACTATATATATATATATATATATATATATATATATATATATTTTGTATGTATAAGATTATATTGTGTAATTGTCATTCAATTATTTATCAAACAACATATACACTACTATAATATATTAAAACACCAATTTGTATGTATAATTAATATTAATATAAATATTAATTACAATTGTATATAAATAACATATACGCATTTTAAAATATATACATATATATAATTTCTTAAATATATGTATCATGTTCTAAATAAATAATAATTATAATTCTAATATGAATTCATTTGTTCCTATAGGAGGCCAAAGATTATCGACAATAATATCAAGCAAAAGATGTAAACAAATTGTATTAATTAATTAATCGTCTGCTAAATTATATTCAAAAGAAGAATATAGCATTCGTAGTGCTGGAAGTATTCTGATATAATATGTGCCTAAAGTCTACTTAAATAAGTCATAAGATAAACAATAATACTTACAAGTGAATATATACTACCATGTAGTTATATTGAATGAAGCCAGAAAAAGTTCTCACATAGTAATCTAATGGGATTTTCGAAATCTTCAATAAAATAAAATGTACCAGATTAATTCGACTGATATCAATACCACACTAGGTTTGTTTATTATAGTAATATTATAATTTATATACATATATATATATATATATATATATATATTATTTTATTGATATACAAAAATAAATGAATATTATGTATTATTACATTATGTTTATTTTAATATATTCCTATATTTTATTTTGAAAATTTAAAAAAATCAATATGAATTTGTTATGATCAATAACGTTTTTCTCGGAATATGAAATCATAGTTTATGAGATATCCTAATAAAGTTTTTAAGATGCTATATAATATATCTATACTCTATAGGTTCAATTTCATTATAATAGTTATATATATATAATGACAATTTTACCAAGATATATGTTTAGTTAATGATTGTCAAATAATGTTTGGCATTATTCCAAAATGTGTATCTCTATAGATAGTTACATGTATAGTATACTATAATATATCTATACCTATATACTGAATATTAACATGTAAACGCACTCAACTGTATGAGGACTGCAGTATATTGGATATGTCAATATATCCTCGAGGATCTCTCAATACTCCCAATATTTATTTTAATTATTTTTATATGTTTATCATTTTGATATATTTTCATAAATTAGTAAATTTATATTATTGAAAATATAAAAAATATTATTTCTAAAATATTATGAATACACTAATAAAAGATTTTTTCTTATAAATGGTAATTTTCTCGGTAAACATGTGCTTCTACAATTACATTTAATGATTTTTCGAAACAAAGATATGTCACTTATATCTATTTACGTGAAATAAATTATAATGCCGATAATTTTGAAATATAAGTGGAAATAGTATCGTTTTAAATAATTTCAAAAGCGTTACAAATAATTAAACATGTTAATATGTATAATTATGTGTAAATATGTATAATTTTACATTGAAAATGGACCTTTTCATTTATCGAATATTGCTGTTATTTTAAGGAAAATGGTTCTAATTATAAAATATGTTACATTCTTAAAATAAATACTATAAATTAAATTGTTATTGTATTCAAAAATGTACATTAATTTTCATTTATAATAGAGATATATTTTTCAAATTTACATGTCAAAAAATATATAAGAAATAAAATAACTAAAAATATAATTAGGAATAAATAATGTGCAGTACATATAGCGCAATTTGTCATTAACTTCAACAATTAATTAGAGTGACATATATTTGCTAAATGAAATCCTTGTTACCGCATATAAAATCCTAAATCCGATGATAAATATAAAAAAGCAGTTGTAGAATTAATTATTTATTAAAATATATAGCATATATTTAAAAATTGTTGTATGAAATAATTACCCAATTAAAAAAAAGCAATATTATTGTTCAATATTATAGAAATATTTATATTGTTATTGTATATTACCTTGGTAATATAAAATATCAATATACCTATTCTAAAATACTGAAGAATAATATTTATTTTGTGTATTATATTTATGTGGCCGATTGCATACAATTTTATGTACAAATGTAAATACCTTACTTTATTTGGTATACAAAATAATTATAGACTATATTGTATATTGTATAGAATTTTGAATTGTCTCTTATAAGAGACATATATGATATTTCATATATATATATATATATATATATGAACAAGTTTTAAAAGTTATTACAAACACCTAGTTGTATATATACAAAGATTTTCCAAAGGAAAGATATTGCACTTGTGTATATTTGTGTAACCTAATAATTCGATATGGCCATCTAGCGGTATTAGTCAGATAATAATAATTTTCTATATGTATAGTAATTTCTTAATTTCTTAATTAAAATATCACATGTTATAATATTTCATATACTATTTCGCCATCTAGTGTTAATGGTCAGATTAATTTTAAATTTACATTTTTAAAGGTACTTAATTATAGATAGATAAGGAGTGCAATATCTTTCCTTTGGAAAATCTTTGATATATACTTGGGATATATATATATATATATATGTATCCTCTATCCCAAGTATATATACTGAAGAATGTAAGGCATAGAGTAAATATACTTTAAGATTTGCCTTAAGGCCTTAAGCTGAGGCCACATGTGGTGCACTTGCGAATATTCGCCACTATTTGAGAATAATAATCGCGGTTTTTATAGATCAAACATGTTCGATTTTGGAGAAAATTCGCAAATGTGGCATCAGCTTTATAAAGGTGTCTATCAAATTAAATAATTCATTCGCATAATATTATTTATATATATATATATATATATATATATATATATATATATATTATACCTACATATTAATGATTATTCCATTGTATACATTCTATATCGATATCCTATTTCGGTGTGTACACGCTTACTAAATAGTCTTATATAAATCTTTACATCGTTCGTTAGTTCCGCTGGAGGAGGTGACGTCGGCGACTTCTGCCCTCATAGACTTCTCGCGCTGGTACGCGTCATGGCACGGTCACCTGGCCACGGGTGTCTGCTGTTTCGGTATACTGACCAACGCCGCCAACATCACGGTGCTGAGCAGACGTGCCATGCGCAACTCGTCCGTGAACCTGTTGCTGACCTGGCTGGCCGTAGCCGACCTGTTGACCATGCTCGACTATCTGCCGTTCAGTCTGCACTTCTACGTGTTCCGCGCGCAGGAACTCTCCTTTCCGCAGGTATACGTCGGTGAAATATACGCTTATATGCTTATACATGTGTATACATATCACTATATATATAATATATAATATATTATATATATATATATATATATTTACGTATATAATTATATATTAATAATGTGTAACATATTTATGTAATAGATCAACTGTAATATTATATTTATCTTACGAACGCGTGTATTAGAGTATATATATATATATATATATATTTTAATAAATCAATACGTTATAATTTATTAACAATTATAATCTCAATAAGGAAGATTCCCAAACATAATATATATATTATTATAAACCCCACTGTATATAAGGATTAGATAAATATAAATTAATTTTAAATTATAAATTAATAAATAAAATATATCTATTTAACATGCATTATACATTACCTATAGCTAAGTCATTGTCGTATATAGATATAACTCGTGTTTTAACGATATGTTTTGATAGGTTCCGATAATGTAATTACAAAGGACTTTTATTATATATATATAATAAATAGGATACACATTGAAAATAACAAATACATCAATATCACGTGGTATTACATCATCATCATCACGTGATGCACCACGATGAAATGCCACGTGATCACAATGTCATAATAATCACTTATTTATACAACGCTACTTATGCGGAGCTAGCTATACACACACACATAAACATACAGTAACATCATTTACGATACAGCTAAATAGATAATATATGTGTATCGATAATATCGATTCGATACACACATCTATATAGAGTAAGCAATTTATGTGTTTACTAAAAATCACACGCTCATAAATATGCCGTAAGTATTGCGGTGGTCTGATATAGTGGTGCAATAGCAATAGCATGTGAGCATAACTATAGTAATTAGTGCAGCCATGGCAAGCGTATGTGTGTGTGTGTGTAATAGATGTTCACATGTGTTTAAAGGTACTGCTGTATAAACATATACATATAAATACACACGAATATCTAAATATACATACACATATACACACGCATACACATATATACTGTATCGTTTAGTGTACCTAATAACGTCATGCATAATGATTTGTTTATTATGACATCGAGAATACATGTTTTAAATCATTTCCGCGTATATGTATTATATATAATAGGTGTTTTTCCTTAAAAAGCACTATATTATTTAATATATGTGAATACAAATATTTACAGCCACATCTAAATACATACATACGCACATATATATATATATATATATATATATATATATATATATATATATATATGTGCACATATGTGGAAAATTCATTTTTTAAAGCACATTAGTTTATATACTAATGTATTCGGCAGGCTATTATTGATGCATTCTGTCACGTGACATTAAAGAACACACAGTAAAAACAATAGTAAACAATACATATCTATTTGTGCGTTTGCATCAAAGTAAAGACTAAAACCCTTTCTCCCCCATATTCTATGTATAAGTGGACACTATAACTATAGTATACAACTATCAATATATATATATATATATATGTAAAGCATATTTTATTGATTATTACACGTGACGTTCGATTCGGCTATGACGGTTTATGTTATACGCGTACTACGGGAGAGAACAATGGTCACATGTCACGGGGTGTGGTCACGTGAGATGAGTCATGATCAGTGTGTACACAAGTATAGTGTCGTATACATCGACATTTAAATATGTACGTGCGAGATATACACGCCGATGAATGCGTAGATAACACACACACGATGAATAAATCATCAGAAATGTAACTAATTATACGAGTAAATACATACAAATGTATACATTAATCACGTGTATAATCACGTGTATACTAGTCTACACATCCGTGATGTAACACATCGATTACAACCATAGAAATTAGGATTATGTAACTATATAGAATCACGGCGGTATATTAATTCTATTTCTTACCTAATTATGATGTCACTAGTTACATTGTCATTATCCGTGCAGAAACTAAATAATGGATTCAAAGAATTCAAATATATACGATATTATTTAAATTCGTGCTTCAAACAATTCAGTATACAATTATTTATTACAATCATCACCTGGTATTCTATGATGTCACATTAAATAATAAACTACATTACTGATCTATAAATAACAAATCTGGTTTATATAATATAACTATAGCATGTTATATATGATACTATATTATGACCAATGACCTATAGGTATTACAGATAAAATATACATTCGAATAAGATATATATATCGCATAGCTATAGCGTATATTCATATGATATGGGAAGCTGGTAATAGTGACCGCAGTAGGCTGGTAATAGTGACCGCATGGTCAATGTAATATATTCCTATTAAGTACTATTTTTAAATAACGACATACTTAGCGGGAATTCATATAGTACATATGTGGTGGTATATACATACACACATCACTTCCTCGTACTATAGTAATATATATATATATATATATATTACTATCTATCCTAAAGGAACAATATAAGTATTATACTATAGTATTAACATGCACTATAGTGCACTAATAGAATACATACATATGTCATTGTTTCCACCACGTGATATTTCCACATATATCAATCTGCTATATCACTGCTATATATCACCGCTATTTTACCTATTTATAAAAACAATAGTGTTATAGCAGTAGTGTTCGCATTAATCAAAACTGTTATCACGTGATATTGATCATATTGATAACCGATGATGAATGTGTCTATTGTTCACAATGACGTAACCGTATGACACGTGTTCTCGATTAAGCTGATACGGGTATTGTCTACGTGTATGTATACTGTGTGTACATTGTATACCGTATACAGTCACGTGAGAACTGCACATTGCGATAATGTGTCTAGTTTATTAATTAATATATAATACTCATTTATTTACGGAAATGAATTAAATACTCTCTCTCTCTATATATATACTGCCAAATATTATATATGTATTTCGATTCCGAAACATACTAAAGTGATAATAGGATTGTTTAGCGGTTTGGTTCGTTATAGGTAAATGTTAGTTACAAATATGATTTCAATACATCGGATAAGAGATGAAGTGGATAGGTGGTCAGTGTGTGCTGCTGTGTATGCTGACACGCCCACATTACACAACGCATGTATTGTATCTAGCGCCGCACCACGTGTGCACTAAGAGTGATTTAATTTTAAAGATCCTAAACCGGCATAGTAGATTTTATAGATATGATGCTCATGATACTATTGTATTAAACCATATACATTTTGGTTAATTATTGGTGGTGCGCCGGAGGTTTTAAAAAAAAAAATATTAAAAAAAAATAAATCTCGAAATGTCGTTATTCCTATGTAATTGTATTGTATATGTTTATAAAAAATGTCCTTAAGGACATTTATTTGAATTCTGTACATTTTATTTGTATTGTATTGTAATGGGTATATATATAATAATGAGTACTTTTTTTAAATACTATATTCTTCTAATAGATAACACTAATATATAGTAAATATTATCTATAGTATCCCTAATTACAATATTAGTTATTAGATAATTAATTTAAACAATAAAATAAATTTTATATATATAAAAATTTTCTAAAAATTAGGCCACTTTGACTATTTATTAAAATTATAAAGAGCTATTTTTTTAAATTTACAATAATTGTACGTTAAAATATAACATCTTAAGATGAGGTAGAAAAAAAAAAAAAAAAAAATCTTAAAATTTGTAAAGGTACCAATCCCCAGAAAAAATGGTAATTTTTTGATGATTTTTAACAAAATTAAAGAAATACCAGGGTAGTTATTATTTTTTCGGTCAAATTGTAATATATAGTGATTAAATAATTGTTTTTTTTGTTATATATAATATAAATTGATAAAATATAACAATTCTTTACACAATTATGAGAGGTCACAAAAATTTCTGGAAAATCCTATAATTTAAAAAAAAATCCTAGAAATAAAATTAATTTTGTTATGAATTTATAATATTACAAGGAACTATACACATTACACATATTCTGAAAATGTCATGATTGTAGCTTAATTATAACTGTGAAAAATATACATATTTATGTTTTTTTGGTATTTTCCTATCTATTCCCATGTTAAATGTTGTTAAATTTGACCAAGCTGGCGCATGTAAAAAATTGTCCCAAATTAAAAAAAAATGTTGTTGTGTATTCTCTATACTCATATTTTGATGTTCCAAATGCCGTTAAGGAATCGATAACCAATAGCATGTTTAAAATCACTCTTAGTGTGCACTAGGCATATAGCAGACGGTCAAGACAATAAGCACGTCGTATTTAACGTTACCACAGCTACAGCTTGTGTATATAATAATAATAGGATCGCTTCCGGCGGGGCGGGGGGGGGCGTTACTAGTGCACTCTGGGTACAGCGAGGCAACACCACTAATCTAGGTATGATCCGACAGCATGTCTCTATAGAGACCGCTAGATAAACCACGATTATCTCTGAGCTATGTATGCGTAATGTATGCGTGTGTGTGTGCGTGTGTGTGTGCGTGTGTGTGTGCGTGTGTGTGTGCGTGTGTGTGTGCGTTGTTTGTGCTATGTGTGTAGGTGAATAATCCTGTAGATATTTTTTTTATAATGTACCAAATTATAAATTATAATATAAATTCATACATATATATATATATATATATATATATATATATATATATATATATGTGTGTGTGTAATATTTATAATTATATATATATAATTATTACCATATTTTTCATACTTTATGTATAACGTCTCAAAAAAAACCTAATACTTGGTATATACTCTATAAATTCTTGTATACACATATATACTATATATATATATATATATATATATATATATATAGTCTATATATTGAACTCATTCATATATTTCTATGTGTATCTGTACACGCGAAGTAACAAGAGTTGATCCATTGTTGATAGAAATGAAGCTGATGATGATACTACCACCACTACCACTACAACTACCACAACCACTACCACTACCACTACCACCACTACCATTACTACCACCACTAGACTTACAAGCCGGCTTGGATGTACTACATGCTGTTCCACGTGAACTTCTCTGTGATGACTCACACCTCTGCGATCTGGATAACAATAGCGCTGGCCACATTCCGATACGTCTACATCCGTTATCCGGCAAGGGCGGCCACAATGTGTACCCGCAGTAGAGCCAAGGTCACCGTGTTCGCAGTGTTCGCTTCCACCATGATCACGTGTTAGTAGACATAACGGTGGTGAACTTTGAACTCGCGTGTATGTCGTATATACTGTGCCGGGTTACGATCAAAAATGACGAGTTGAGGTGCAAAGGTTAAATTTTAAATGCGAAATACATTTTAATAGGCTCACTTTGGGATGTAATGCAGCTAAAAAAAACAAACAGGACAAAACTAAACCAATTAAACCAAATAACCCACAAATATCTATACAAAATATATGTATATATACTATTTACTATAGTATTTCAAATGTAACCTTTAACCCTCAACTCGTCGTTTTTGATCGTCTCCGCTGTGCACGACGTTCACCGATATACTGATAGGATATATATATATATATATATACACTATAGTATATATACTATAGTGTGTTTTATTATTAAGTATGTAATGTATTAGTGTTAAAAAAACTTTCAATAAATAGTTATGAATTAATTCATGTTAATTAACATTCTAAATAATTATCAATATATATATATATATGGTTGTCGCAATTCGCTTATATATATTCACAATATTTATAAATGTTGGTAAACTATTTAACTGTTTACAAATAACTATGTATGTATTTATATGCAGTATACTATATATAGTACCTATAGGTCATCTACAAATGTATATACGTATACGGTCTATAGTACACTGCCTATAGGTGTATAGTATATATATATATACTATACACATCTGTAGATACTGTCAATTAGTGCTGCAAAATTTCAAATCTCAAATATCAAATCTCAAATCTTTTTTTTTCGGTTCGGTTCAAATCTTAAATTTTCGGGTATTTGGAAAGATTTGATGGTCTCAAATCTTTATTTTAAATTTAGTTTCGGTTCGGGTATCATGTCGGGTAATTGTTCGGGTAACGATCGATTAACATAAGTATGTAATAAGTTTCTTTCAACTATTTTAAAATATCCATTAAACTGTATAGATACTATTAATTCGATCATCAGTTATGCCACCTATATGATAATATATTTAAAATAGAATAATGTTATCAAGGACACCGTGTCCTTTATTTATTATACATTAATAACAATTTTTAAAAATTACTACGTATATTCTTCATATCGTACCTACTCTGTACTAATATATAAAAATGTTAATTCATAAACCGTTTAAAACTATATTTGTCTACAAGTACATATTGAATAAATATTTGACACTATGGTATATATATATATATATATATATATATATATATATATATATATATATATATATATATATCTATATATAGTCTAAATATAATATTTATATTTAGCCTTCTATATATATAAGCTGTGGTGTATATAGTATATATGATTCCTCTTACAACTTTACTAAATAGGTTTTAAATTACTATATAGGTTTATATAGCTATATATGATTATTAGAATAGTAACGTATTCAATAATTCAAGTAATTAATAATTATGTATTGTTAATTATTCAATTATAATTTATTAATTAATAATTATCAATTATTATTATTAATTAATAATAATTAATTATATATTATTTTAATAATTATTAATTATTTTATTATAATTAATAATTATTTATAAATTAATTATTATTATTATTAATTAATAATAATTATTTATTAAATATTATAATTGTTTATTAATTATTATAATTATTTATTAATTATTATATTATTTATTAATTATTATAATTATTTATTAATTATTATAATTATTTATTAATTATTATAATTATTTATTAATTATTATAATTATTTATTAATTATTATAATTATTTATTAATTAATATAATTATTTATTAATTATTATAATTATTTATTAATTATTATAATTATTTATTAATTATTATAATTATTTATTAATTATTATAATTATTTATTAATTATTATAATTATTTATTAATTATTATAATTAATAATTAATTTAATTAATAATAATTATTTATTAATTAATTTATTATTATTAATAATAATTAATTAATTAATATCTAATTTTTTTCTTCGTTAACGTATTTTAAAATATTATTAAAAGATTTGAAGTTCTCGAGAACATACCTAAATATGAGAGATTTGAAGTTCTCGAGAACTTGATATTTTTTTAAAGATTTGAAGTTCTCGAGAACAAAATTTTAAGATTTGAAGTTCTCGAGAACAACCAAGTATTTGAAATTTTACAGCACTACTGTCAATCTATAGAGAGTGATTGCATAATTTTTAATAAATCTAATGATATCATAACAAAGTGAATAGATAAAAATGTGAGAATATATGTTATTTTATGGGCTTTTTATATGCCTTGCAAGGCGTACCATGGTGTACTTATAGAATATATAGGTCTGTAAAAAATGTACTACTATGCTACTAATGTGATTTTCTTTGATATAAATGACATACATTGATTTTTATGATAACTATATCACATAATTTATGATGGAAAAAGATAGATCACGTATATTCATCACGTACATTCATTACGTACATATTATATAATATGTTACGAAAATAAATATTTATAAATTCGGATTATTATTCAAATAATTATCAATCAAACTAGTTGATAATTACAATTAATATTACTAAAATGATATTACATATATTTATAGAAATGTCATCATCAATGATTAAAGAGATTCTCTATTTGTACATGATATATCATAATATATATATATATATATATATATATATATATATATATATATATATATATATATATTATGATAAGATATATCATTAGGTATTATGTAATATCTTACTATGATGAATGTATAAGAATCTATGAGAATTAATAATTGATTTCTTAATAATTTCATAATAATCTTAACAATTATTATATCCATGTAATTATGACCAATAATATATATATTAGTAAATATAATTTAATATTAAATTATAAAATTAATTTTGTATAGGACGATATATTTTAAATATTACAATATTTTCTAATTAAAACATAAGTAAATACATTTGTAATTTATGATGGCAATATATGTATACATAATAAATTAATAAATTATGTAAATTTAAATGTACACATGTATACATGTATACATGAATATATATGCATACAATGTACATACGTATATATATATATACGTATGCATACGTGAACATGTTCATTGTAAGCATATATGTTCATTACCTAATACATATTGGAAACAATATTATAATATATATACACCTATATATTCCCAGCATTGATTAACAGTGAAACCATAATGTTAAATGTGACTAGAAGATGATAATATAAAAGGTTGAAATGTAGTATAAAATGCATGATGTGGTTCCTATAGGCAATATATAATTTAATATATATTTAATATATAAAAATACATATATATTCATATAGTTTTATAAATTTAAATAACCTTAAATATATATTAAATTATATATATATATATATATATATATACAATTTAAATAATTTAAATCAAATAAATCAATTGTTGTTTTAAATGAAAATAAAATATTATTAATGTGATTTCTTATCTAAAGAGGGTTTCCCATTACAATATTTCTGGAAATATTATAACTTTAAACAATTGTCTATCAATTTGTAATGGGATACCCCTTATAAAGTCATTATATTTCAGGCAAGTTGCCGGAAATACTTGTAGTGGGATACCCCCTTAAGAAATGTTATACTTTCTATAAGTAATATTATAACTAATTTTAAATTATAAACGATTATGTATATAATCATATACGATACTATTTTAATACAATCATATACTATATAGTAGTATATATATATATATATATATATATATATATATACATAGTACTACTATGATAGTAGTATACTACTTATAGTATATATACTACTTAAATATATATATATATATGTGTGTATGTGTGGTTACATATATATCTTAATTCACCGTATATATTGGTACTGTATACAGTATATATTCGGGGTTGGCAAATACCTAAAAACTGTAAATTTATATTGTGTATTTTGAAAGTAAGGTTTTTCATTGTTTCTTGGGTATTTGACAAATTAATTTCATATATTCACATTTTTTATTTTAATATTATATCATGTTATATTATTAATCGTTAACATATATAAGTAGCATTAATGTAAATAAAACTATTTATTAACTATGTATAACAAATTATTTATTAAAATTAATAAACAATATGTAAACATAATAATCTATAACATAATATATTATTCACATATAACTAATTATTGAAAACCATAGGAAATATTAGGAAAAACACACAACAACAAAAAAAACTTTGTAAACGCTGATGTACTCTATAGACTCGTATACGAGTGTACTATATATATATATATATAATATATATTATATTTACTATTATATACATTATTAATAGTATGCGTTTAGAGTTAAGAAGATAGTTATTTTACGTTGACACCATCGTTCATGTCAATAAAGTATTTAGACTGCTGATCTAATATCGTATCTTTATATCACACATACATATGTGTATTGCTAGTTTCACTATATAAATATATATATATATATATATATATATATATATAAAATACGAAAATATTTTCTAATTAAAAATGTTGATGTCACGCAATAGATAAATTAAACAAAAACCTATTATGATAGGTTTTTAATAATAGGATCACATATGATATCACATATGATGAACACTATGAAGTGAATGCGGGGGGTACACAATGCAATATAGCACACGTATTATACACGAGTTATTATATATGCTTGTAAGTAAAGGTACGAACATTTTATAATGTCACTTATACATGTACATAGTTGTATTGCAGTTTCCTTGGCAGCCAGTTTACTCGATAACTTATCGAGGGTCCATTTGTATCTACTATTTGTATTCACTATTTGTATTGCATATTATGTTAGTGATTCATTACATCATAATAATAACACTGTACATTGGACAGTATCCGATGATGATATATCATATATGATATTAACCAACAGAAATATATATATATATATATATATATATATTGCATACATAACATACTGGTTTAAATCACATAAACGGATACGTATATGTATATCCGTATCCTATATAAGATACACATATTTTCTATATACTTTCTAACAGTGTATACGTTTCATCACGTGTATCAAATAAATTATAATGTATACATTAGCTATAGCTATCGTCAATAAATATTAATTAATTAGTAATATGTGTACATTGTTAATGCGCATTGTATGCATATTACTAATTATAATAATACGAAAGTATACTTTAAGTATGCATACTAAAATGTATAAATATAACTAATTAAGTGTTGTTGTTATGAAGATGACTATAGGATACAGAGCAGGTAACACGCCGTACCTCCCCTCCCTGCAGGTATACCTAACGCGGCGCTGTATCACGTGTCTATGGACAACTCCGGTACCAGAACTATATACGAATTCGGGGATAGCTGGCTGGCGGAAACCATTGTAGCTAGCATCAACTACTGGATACAGGTTAACACTATAGGTATACCTATATATGGGCATATATACAACCAATCGTATACGGTGTTTAATAACTAACTTTAGTACGTATATTGACCTTATACAAGTATATTATATAAAATAAATAGTATATATATGTATACATATATGTATATATATATATATATATAAATATATATTATTTTATCATAATGAAACTAGAGAGATGTATATAATTATATTAAAATAACGACACTATAATGGACTCGGAGCCTACCGACGCCGTCGGTCCGACGGTAGGGCGGTATATTTATGTATATATATATATATATATATATATATATATATATATAATATTCGATAGGAGTATTCATACATACACTATATAAGATTTAGTAAGATATATAACAGGTCACCGACCTTGACTAATCATAGTAAATCTAAGAATGTATACGTGATATTACGTAGAAATATGTAATAGTTATTGGTTTCTCTCGCTGCGTGTTGTTTTAGTAAGAGTATTATAAATTAGTTAGAAAATATAATTACGGTACTAAATAATATACATTATACTCTATATATAGAACGCATACCACTATAATTAGATAATAAAACATATATATATATATATATATAAAAAATATAAAAATATTCATCATAATTTAATTTAATATATTCATTAATGTATATATAATTATATATATATATTAAATTATATAGTCTCTTATTTTATATTTAGCAATGAAAATATATTGTATCAATATAAATCTGTTATTGTATTAAGCATATATAGGTGTACTTTAGTAGTGCGAAATATACTTGCTAAACAATGTACATTAGTTGTTTGTTACATGTAATTAATGCATTACCACCAAATAATCCCAATATTATCTATTTTAGTAACAGTTATACATATATATATATATATAATATCAGATTTGGCAATTGCCTGGGTTAAGAAAGAAGCAGAGCTTATCGAGTCTTTCACCCATTTAAGATTACAAGGAGAAAATAATCATATAGAAATATTATTAAAAACAGGAACTAGTAGAATAATAAATAAAGTAACAAATTAAAATATAAATCATCAACTCGTAAAGCAAAATATCCATAGTATATCAACTTTCCGAATTTGGGTTAATTAAGTCCAAAAACTTAGGGAATATACTTTCGCAAATAGTATATACTTTGGTAACATTTGGAGCAAGCATATGTATCCATAGCCCGATCTAAAATATGAAAACTTTATGAATTAAGCATCAATGAAATACAACACAAAAATAGTCCATCATTATAACTAACTCATTAAATATAAATATATAAAATGTAATAAAAGACAAAATTAATTAAAAATAATACAATTATAAATAGTAAATAAATTATAAATTTCTATTCTTTATTCGAGAGCAGAATATGATTTAGATAAAATATTAAACATACAATAATATTATTAAAATCTACTCGTAATCTAATCATCATTTTAATAATACATAAATATATATAAAATAGATAAAAAATAATAAAAAATAATAGTAAACCAAATAGCAGTAACCAAATAAATATATACTATAGTAATATAGCTCAAAACCTGACCATCAACATTTAAAACAATACTTAACTGATACTAATATTATGGTTTTTCATAATATGTATATAATAAATTATCCTATTATCAGTATAGTAAATACCCATAACTTACATTTAACAAATGCAGTAATGTATATACCTATTATATTGTATATAATAACTATAACACACAATTCATAATATAGTAATGGCTAACACACCAATACATTCTATAGATAACCTATAGGCAACATTCTATGGGTTCAACATTATAATGTATACATTATATATAGTCTACCTGAAACAACAAAAACAATAGATATTTAAATACTTTTTTTTTGTTCACTAGAAGATTTTCTCCTCAATATAAATAAGTTATGGGAATAAATAAAATTAATTGAGTTGATGTGTAAATGATAAAACATAAACACATAATTTATATTTATTTTATATAAATTAATATTTTATTAATACATTAATACATATCATACATTTCATATAATACATATAATATAATAATGTGTTCTTAAAAAATCTTAAAAAAGTATAGTATATTTTCATAAACGTTACAAATTGTAATTCAAAACAATATACATTGAATCACTGGAGATATATTCACCTGAGAAACCACGGAGTGAAAAATAATAACTTGAGTACATAATATTTAAAGATTTCTAATAAATAATCACAGAAAATGTGATAAAACATGATGTAAGAAATGATGTAAGAAATAATAATAATAGATAATATATATATATAAATATAATATTAAATATATATTTAATATAATAAAAGTAGTTATATTCATATTTGAATAGTTTTGTAATATAAAGAAATCTAACTTATAAAATGATTACTTATTTACGAATACCAAAAATAAAATGTTTAAATAAATTTCACTAAATATTATTTCGGTTGAGCTTGAAAAATATCTTAAATTGATCGAAATATTCAACAATAAAAAATTAAAAAAAGTTCACACGTTGAAAAATATGATTCTAAACTTGGGAAATACACAATAAAAAAATATACAAATATAACATAAAATATAACCAGTCCGTAATACATTATAATTAAGGGGTATTTTGACAAAATATTTAACAACCACGTGGTTGTTAAATAAGTGGTACCACTACTGTATTATTTATATATGAATATTTAGGTTATGAGTCACTTATGAGTCATACGTTATGAGTCACATCTTCGTTTAACGTTCAGTCTATTTTCAGATAGTTTTTTAAAATATGTATTTAACAAATTATTTCCTTATTTATACATGGTAATAAAATATATATTTTTAGTAATATTACTTTAATCTTATTGATAGCATATTATACATATATATATTATAATATATTATATAATCTGAAAACTAATCAAATAAATGTATTAATACTTTGTAAAATATATTATTGTATAAATGCATATTTTATTAGAATATATATATATAGATATTATATATATATCCATATATATTAATATAATGTAACCCATATACACACATACACATATGTACATATGCACATACATAAATACAAACTATATATATATATATATATATACATATAGCCTGGTTAACTGAGAAGTTACATGAATATGTAGTAACACAAATGATGTTCTATACATCATATTGATTCGTTTCGGGTCAATTTATTAAATATATAATATATCACGTTTATGTACTTTATGTAGTAGATAAAGCATATTGCACTTTATTATCATGAATGTAAACTATTGTATTAAGTGTTGTTTTATTATCACTATTCGTCGCATTAGTCGATGAAAGTCGCATACTATATATCAGATATGCACATTAATACATTAATACATCAATACATGTCCGTGTATTGAAATAGTGCACATCAGTTCATGATGTTACAGTGACACGTGATCCGTTTCCAAAACCTAGATATACTCCACCATCATTAGACTTGTTAAAATGAGTCATGTTTATGGCGTATAACTAACCTATAGGTAAAGATTAATCATCGGCTGAACAATCAACAACAACAAAATAAAAATATTCACTATAATAACTTATAATAACATATTATAAACACATACATTTACCGTTCGGCATGGTTAAAGGTATATTGCGTCTTTATAATAAGAAAAGCTATTTCGAGTTTTTATTTGATAAACAGAGAATATTAGAAGATAATTTCACATAATCCGCGATAAAGATTTGAGAATTCTCAGTTATTATAGAATTCATCAATAGTTAACTACAGGATTAATATGCTGATATTTGGGAGCTAGGAAAACATTAGTCCAGAAGTTAAATACTCTGAAATGTTATTGTTCTTTGAACTCTTCTTTAGTTATAATACTATTTATGATCTCCAATAATTATTCTAATTTATCGATATGGAGATCTCCGACAGAAAATTGCGTTGTGGATAATATTCTTCTAATATTCTCATGTTTACAAATATTATTAAAATAGTATTATAATTTATATGCAGTTTTAACAATTGTTAACTTATGTTATTCTTTCCATCTCCTATGAAACTGATTATTCACATCAGTCAGGAGTTATGACGGAGATATTAATTATCTGACACATCATATATGATATATATCATATATATTTATATATATATATATATATATAATATATATATATATATATATTATATACATATGTTCATTAACTGTAAACATTATCGTTCGTGACTTTGACCAATTGGTAGGCGCGTATACACGAATAACCATCCTGACATTAAGTACTCTTGACCACCATGAATCTGCACCTATAATTAAGATATAATAACATAGCATACACATAGAAGTTTCGTATGTACAGTAATATACTATATATATTAACTAAGTTTTGGTATTCATAGCATGTTCGTCGTTTGACCGTTTGTTATCAATAAGATTCAATAATAATAATCTAATTAAATACATTTGATAAACGATAATCGAATAAACACAAATGAAATAGTAAGAATTAGTATATATTTCAATGGTGTTTTCATATCATTATAAATAATCTGTAATGAATTTGAATCAGGTCATCCGTATTAGTATGAATTTTATTTTGTATCAACATTATTTATCTATGAAGAGAAATTAATTATTCACGTCATTTATTGATAAACTGTAATTCTTATATAAACAGTGTGTGTTTGTGTGTGTATTGACTCTAAATCTGGGCTACATGTAATAACAGTAATAACCACTATATAGTGTGTATATAGGGTATACCCATACGCTAACACTATAGTGTTAGCATTTAGTATATATGCAACGTTCAATAATAACGACATCGTTATCATAATAATGATGATGATGATGATGATGATGATAATGATGATGATGATGATGATCATGATCATGATAATGAAGATGATGATGACTATTAATAGTATAAAGGTATAATACGTATTATGATGGTGTTTATGATGATGATGATGATGACAATATATCGTCATCATCATCATACAGTATACTGTAAAAACTCCCTGTGTAATTGTACCAGGGTTCGAATGATTTAAATCAGCTAAAAAATATGATTTTTTAGCTGATTTAAATCAATATTTCTCAAAATATATTACATAATTATTAGATCGTAATTTTTATAATATAATAATTACATTCATGATTGCCTCCTATATCCCTATAGGAGGCTATGTTATATCATTAATATATAAATAAATGAGAATTATATATATAAATCATAATTCATGATTCATAAACACCAAAGGAAATATTGATATATATATATACATATGTAGGTATATATATATAGCTCATTTATAAAACATATCGTCGGTTCCCTAATAAAGTAAAGTATGCTAAGTATACTTCGTATCCTACGTAATAACGTATCGTATACGCGTAGGTAGATTAGATATAAACACATGCAGGATACCGACTGCTTGTCCTATAGCACACACACACGATGTAGGACAAGCAGTATACACTACGCTAGCTTGGTATTACAAAACACTCAGTTTTCACTAGGTGTATTGTAACATAATAGTGGCGTGTTATTATTACGTTTAATATAATAACTCATGAACAGGAGCACGTAATAACATTTTATGTAAGAGAGCGATATGTTTATAATGAATATTCTACTATATGTGTATGCAATGTATGCCAATATCTACATAGGTTGAGATATACACACACACACAAACGCATGCGTCTTAATATATTACTTAATATATTACTGCAAGCTCCACAACTATATTTGTATATAGTTATTGCCGATTAGTTGAATAATATATGTATATATTTCTATCATTTATTTAAAATATATATTTGTAAGTATAATATTACATATATTTTAAATATATTATAGTCAAATATTAATATAACAAAATATACGTGATTATTGAAATAATCAATTTTATGATATTATTCAAAATATGAAAATAACTATTTTCTATGTATACATAGTATTCTATTGAATGTATCGATGCATTTAGAAGAAATACCAATTATAATTGGTATTTCTGTATACAGAATATACTATAGTATACTATATTGATTTACATGTAAAGTTGAATCCGGGAGTCATGCCAGTTGGGTTATAAGTTATTGGGGATATATATGGGGATTTTTGTCACGGTCTTTAAAATAAATATGTTAGTAAAAAATGTATAATTAAAATAATAGATTTTACATGTATAATATATGATATGTCAAAATAATGCAGGTTAAAAACATATATAAAGTATAAAAAACGTAATTTTAGAACACTACGTATTTTTAATAAAATAATGATTATATTATAACACTGATTTTAATCGTTATAATTTATAAATTTGAATTAATTAAAAACAGTGTTATCAATAATATTTTTATTTTCATATCAACTAACGAAACATGTTGGTTTTATTGTATACATGCTATTGATTGGCGTTATTCTAGAATAATACCATATATGAAATTACGCTATAGCATAATTTCATTATAAATAATATAGAGAATTGTTAACATAAATTATCTCAGAATATTTGATTTTCTTATGAAATTTACTATTTCTCAGTCAATAATTAACTAATTTTCACAATGTGTTTAATATTATACGTATAGTGTATCTACAGGAAATATTTGTGATTAGATATATAGTTAATAATAAAATTTAAAAAATAAATATTTATTTTGATCACATTTTTTACTTTTTAAAATGCTAATATTTTCAAAACTAATATTCTAATAATTTACAAATTCTGTAGAATAATGAACATAATATATCTTAATGTTATGCAAATTAAATTATGTACAAATCTTAATTATTTCATGAGATTTTAAATTTTCAATAAAACAAATATGCTATATAATTACATTGACATTTAAAAACGGTGAATCCGCTTAATTCTATATCTCCTACTTCATTGCACACATATATATGGAATTACATCTATTAAGTATATATTTAATCATGTTTAATCAATCGGATAAAACACAGTTATGATAAGCATAATATCACATATATATAATTAGGTTTACCTATAGGTATATCTATAGATAGTTATTCACCAATATTTAGTGAAACATCCGCGGATGATCGCGATGTCCGCCATTGTGTGTGTGTACTAGTGATGTAAATGATGCCAGTCATATCTAAAGCATGATGCAGTCTCAGTCTCAGTTACCTAAAGTCTCAACTCGGCTCGGGCTTGTTTTGTTAGAGTATCGGCTCAGCTCGGGCTCGCTTGGCTAGAGTCTCGGCTCGGCTCGGGCTAGTTTTTTTTTTCCGAAAATGAAAGTCTCGGCTCGGCATTAAAAACCAAAAGTATCGGCTCGACATCAAAAGCTCGACATCAATTACATCACTAGTGTATACCCTATATATATAGGGATATTGTAACTTTGGTATTTTTATATTTATTTACACTGGAATTTTATTTTTTTACATAGTAATTTGAATGTATTTCAGATTGTATTATAAATTAAATTATGATTACAGTAATATACTAGATATAATCATATATAATATATATAAATATATATTTATATAATAATTTAATATTATATTATATAATATTTATATAGTTATTTTGCACATGGTCATTAGTAGGGACTCCATACTCACAATATGGCTGTTTAGATGTTTCGTTACATTTCATAGGCGGTATTGACAAATGCCTATCTATCTATAGATAATTATATATATATATGTGTACAACAAATAGATAATAGAATAAAATATAAAATAAAAACACTAACACAAATATTTGATTCCAATGTTATAACATATAAGTCCCATGTTAGCCTCTAATGCAGAGTATATATATACTATATATATATACTATATATACTCTATATAGAGTCTATAGACTCTATATATATATATATATAGATTCTATGTATATCATATAGTGTTGTATTCATGAAGGTATTAACACGTTAATAACCTTTATCAACCTAATATGCATATAGGTCAATGATAATACCGGGAATAATATGTTTAATCATTTAATTTATTAAAATTATTTGTATTAACATATAAAATATGTAAGATACTTTTAATTTGTAATACTGTTTTATTTTTGTAGATATCTAATGTAACATTAAAATTATTCATATGGATAACTAGTATTTATTAAATTTCTATGTAATACTGATTTCTTTAAATTTATTTAAATTTCTTAAATATAGTTTTATAATTTAAAATAGATAAAATATAACAAGTATTATATTTGTAATATTATTTAATATATATTAATGATATTTTATGTATTAACTAAATTTTGAAAACGCAAAATGTAAAAAATCAGTATTATATTTTATATTTAATGAAAAACAAATTTAAAACATTTTTTTATTAATATATATTTGTTATATTATTATTTTTTTTTAATTACCAAATTGTATATTATTATAGTATGTTATACCTTTAAATAATACTGTATAATATATGTGCGTATGTGTTTATATATGTGTATATTTAAAACTATATATATATTATTATGAAACTGATTTTTACCAAAATTATAAATTTAAATTACTTTGATAGAATTATCATATATAAGGGAAAGTCTCCGATTACCGACCCCTAAATGATTATTTGTAATAACTTATTCAATATTAAATATATTTATTTGAAATTTTGTAATTATGGTAATATTATGGCAATGAATAATGTGGCTATTTTAAATGTTTGATATAATTATATTTACAAGAATAAACAGGGGGGTCGGTAATCAGATGTACCTAATATATTAGGAACGGTATACCGACCCCCTTTTCCTATTACCTACCCCCTAAAATAATCGTGATAAATAATGTTAGTATTATAATATCCAATAAAAATAGTAGATATAAGTATATATATTTACCTACATAAATATAATTCAATATAACATGCACGTAATTTATTTGTTATTGAATTTATGTTTTAATAGTAATATTAAATTTAAATTTAAACTTTATAGTAATTATATTAAAATAGTTTATATTATTATTTAATATTTATTTATTAATAGTATACTGATACCAGTAAGTATATAATCAACTGGAATAATGAATCCTAAACATATATCAACGATACACAAACAACTTACGACATATTTTAATGTAAAATACGGATCTATTTTGATTGGATATTATATATCACATGGGGTCGGTATTAGAGTAATTTAGGGGGTCGGTAATAGGAAAATTATATAGGTTGCTATAATTAAGATATATCGGTTAATAGTTATTCAAATTAAATTATTTTTATAATTGTAATAAACATTTTATTGATCTACAATATTATGCGCAGTATTAAGTTTTCTTTTAATTAATAAAGCATCTACAATGATTTAAAAAAAGTTATTATTAAAATATTTAAAAAGTAAAAACAGAATATAACATTTGATCAAATAACAATTGTAGGATTGAATATTTTTTAAAACAAAATACTTATTCATATTTATCATTAAATTACTAACAGTTCATGTATATATAATTTTTTGATATATATTATAGTTACTGAGATACGAGAGGGGTCGGTATTAGGAGGGGGTCGGCAATCGGAGACTTTCCCTTAAACTATAGTAGTTACTAATAGTTCATTTTTCACACTTATTTAAATGTATTAGATATTGTTAACATAGTCTATGTTTGTACAATTTGTTGAGTGTTTTATATTAATATATTATAATATTTGTTCAACTATAATTATTATTATATTATATTATATATAAACTATAATCTATATATTTTATCAATTTATTATTGGATTCAACTATAGATCAACTATATATATATAGTTAATATATTTACTGATGGTTATTTATTAATATAAAGACATATATGTTATTAACATATAATGTTGATTTATTGTATACATTTGATACACGCATGTGTGTATATATGCATGCATATATGCATATTATGTATGTATATATATGCAATATTTATAATATATATATTATTGTCAGAGATAACAATTTATATCTGATATTAACTATATATATATTTTGTTTTATATCAGATAAAGTTGTTATCTCTGATAATAAAATATATATATATATATATTTATATATATATATTATATACTATATATAACTATAGATTCCCATAATAGATTATAGAAATTATAATGTTAAACAATATATACAATAATTTTATTTTATAGAATGCAATATTAAGTATCCATGGAAATTATGGTAAAAAAACTATTTCATCGGAAATAATTTATCTAATTAACTTTTTTTATATTATATATTACATTTTCAAAATAATGCATATGTGATATTATAAAGTTACTAGATATATATATATATATATATATATATAGGTATATATAAACTCTATAGAGGTATATTTAAACGATATACATAATACATTCCATCAAATCATTTACTGCTAACTATTGATTAATGTAAATTTATCATAATACATATAACTATATTTGCACCATTACATATCATATCATATCATATCATATTTAAAAGAGATACATATATAAATAAATATATATATATATATATATATATTATGTAAATCGATTATTTTATAATATTTGTATAATAGACTATTATTATAGTTGAACTGTTCACTATTATTATAGTTGAACTGTTCACTATTATTAATAGTGAACAGTTCAACTCCTTATTTAATTAAACAATTAAAACAATTGAAATATATTACACTAGGAATATAGTATACTATATATACTATACGTATACGTGTGTAATATATTTATATTATACAATACATGAGGCGGGGGTGTTTTGCTTAGGTTTACTTGTTACGTGATGGTTTATTACGTAATATGAGTGGATGTGTATAATTAGTGAATGCGGATACTAATTGATATATAATGTAGCTAACCTGATATCGATTATAGAACAGCATGATATATAACTGCAATATGACACTTATTAATTATACTAAATCGTAAGATCAACATTGCTGCATAGAGCATACTTTATTTTAATATAAAGTATACTCTATACATTACACTATACACACATACATACATACACACATACACAGTGTGTATTATAATATATACATATGTGTGTGTGTATACACACACACATATGTATATACACAGTCAACTCTCGGTAAGTCGGACTACGGATAAGGATTTCTCGATAAGTCGGACACATTTAGTTGGTTTGGTTGGATTTGTATCAGGTTCAATGTTAAATTAATCGGATATGTCGGATAAGTTGGATTGGATAAGTCGGACTTTTATAAATTGTCAGAAATGTCATGAAACTCTCTTATTTACATATCATGTCTTATTTGCATGATATTCTGAATCTCGGATAAGTCGGACATCTCGCTAAGTCGGACACTTTTCGCGGTCCCTAGCGAGTCCGACTTATCGGAAGTTGACTGTATACATATATATATATATATATATATATATATATATATATATATATATATATATATTTAATTCAATGATGATATATATTTTATTTCAGTCTGTGTATTTTATTTTGTAATGTCTATAGATATATCTTCGTAACATTCTATATAATATAATAAATATTTATTATAATATAATATAAATGACAAAGTATAGATCACTGTTAATACTGAATATAAACTTGCTAACAAGTGTCTTCCCCTCTAAAGAAGTGGCCTCCACGTATACCTAATACTTCTGTATGGATCTTGTTTATGGATACACAACCGTAATATATACACGCTATACCGTATATCCATATATATGTATATATCTAGATAATAATAATAGTAGCTAATAGTTATTATATATATAATAGCATATAATGTTTTCACCTATCGTTATATTACTACCTATAAGTATACTTATATATATACTTAGTATATATATACTTAGTAGACATATCACACAATCTTGTTATTCAATAAATAACAGGGGTGTCCGTATTTGGTACCCATGCTCGAATACGTACAGTGTATGTACGTCCGACGGACGTCGTCCGTACTTCGTACACCCTATATAAGGATATAGGTATTATATATATATACCTATTATTATTTACAAATACAGAAATACACACAGATATATATATATATATATATATATATATATATATAAGTTTTCTATAATTCAGTTAGTTATAGGTTTTAATTATTGACTCAATTATATATATATACTAGCCGTACCCGACCCGGCGTTGCTCGGTTTTTGAATATTTGCCTATTATCTATTATTTATTAATTATAGATATATTATATACCTATTCATGATTATGCATTGCTATATATACAATAAAATAAATGTTAGCTAAAATACAAACAAAATATAGAAAAATATTTAAAAAATTAGTGGAAATATATTAAAAAATGCAACAAATATTACAAAATATGTTTTAAAAAATGTCTAAAACCCAAACTTAAACCCAAACCGTACCCAAACCGGCGTTGCTCGGATATTGATTGTTTGCCTATCTATTATTTATTAATTATAGCTGTTCCTGATTCTTCATTGTTATATATACAATTAAATAAATGTTAGCTGAAATACAAACAAATGTAGAAAAATATTTTAATAATTAAAAAATTAGTAGAAAAATATTTCAAAAAATATATTAAAAAATACAATAAATATTTTGAATATTACAAAATATGTTTTAAAAAGATGTCGAAAACCCAAACCTAAACCCAAACCGTACCCGACCTGGCGTTGCTCGGTTTTTGATTTTTTGCCAATTATTATTTATTAATTATAGCTATTACTAATTCTGCATTGCTAAATATTTATATTTAATTTGTTCCTAACTATTATTTATATACAATAAAATAAATGTTAGATGACATACAAACAAATGTAGAAAAATATTTTAATATTTAAAAAATTAGTGGAAAAATATTTTAAAAAATATATTAAAAAATACAACTAATATTTCAATTATTATAAAACATGTTTTAAAAAAATGTCTAAAACCAAAACCCACACCGTCCTGACACGGCGTTGCTAGGTTTTTGATTGTTTTCCTATCTATTATTTATTAATTATAACAATTCCTGATTTTAAATTTTTTGCCTTACCCAACACGACGTTTCTCGGTTTTTAATTATTTGCCTATCAATTATTAATTATAGCTATTCTTAATTATGCATAGCTAATCTTTAATTTTTAGTCTTCTAACTAATATTTAATAAATCTAACTGTATCCGATGTATATCTAGCGTTGTTCTTTTTTAGATTTATTCGTAAAATATTTTGTAAAAATACAAAAAATAATTTAAAATATTATAAAATATATTTTTAAAAAGTGTCTAAAAATATTTTTTAAATATAAAAAATATTTCAACATATTAGTAGCCATACCCTACCCGGCGTTGCTAGGTTTTTGATTGTTTGACTATTTTTATTAATTATAGCTATTCCTGATTATTCTAAAATATATAATTGCTAAAAAATACAAAAAATATTTAAAATATTATAAAATATGTTTTAAAAAAATGTCGAAAACTCAAACCTAAACCCAAATCCAAACAGTATCCGACTCGATATTTATCGGTTTTTGATTATTTGCCTATTTATTATTTATTAATTAGAGCTATTTCTGATCCTACATTTCTAGTATATACAATTAAATAAAGTTTATCTAAAATACAAACAAATGTGGAAACATATTTTTTTTAATATTTAAAAAATTAGTGACAAAATATTTCAAAAAATACAACAGATATTTCAAATAATCCAAAATATGTTGAAAACCTGAACCCAAACAGTTCCAAATCGTCGTTGCTCGTTTTTTTATTATTTGTCTATCTATCATTTATTAATTATAACTATTCCTTATTTGGAATTTCTTGCCGTACCCAACTTTGCTTTACTTGTTGTTTGATAGTTTACCTATCTATTATTTATTAATTATGGCTATTCAAAATTCTGCTTTTCATATACACTAACATAAATTGTTGCTAAAAATCAAACAAATTTATACAAATATTAATATCTCAAAAATTAGTGGAAAAATATTTCAAAAATATTTCACAAAATATTTTTAAAAATACAACACATATTTCCAATATTACAAAATATTACTTAAAAAATGTCGAAAACTCAAACTGCACCCTGCATTGCTCGATTTTTGATTTTTGATTGTTGTTGCCCATTTATTATTTATTAATTATAGCTATTTCTGATTCTGTATTTCTGTATTGCTACAAAATATATTTTTTATAAATTTTCTACAAATATTTTAAAAAGTATAATATTTATATCTTATAATATTTATATATTTATTATATAATTATAATATTTTAATTATATCTTAAAATAATAATATTTCAAAGATTAGTTGAAAAATATAAAAAAATATTTCAAAAAAATGTCCACAAAAATGTTTACAAATATTTCAAAAAAATGTTTTAAAATATTTGAAAAAAAATTTTTAAAAATATTTCAAAAAATAGCCGTACCCGACCCGGCGTTGCTCGGTTTTGATTATTTTCCTATATATTATATATTAATTATAGCTATTCCTGATTCTTAATTGATATATATAATAAAATAAATGTTAGCTGACATACAAAACAAAGTAGAAAACATTTTCAAATAATATGTTAAAAAATACAACAAATATTTCAAATATTAAAAAATATGTTTTAAAAAAATGTCTAAAACCCAAACCTAAACCCAAACACAAACCGTACACTACCCTGCGTTGCTAGGTTTTTGATTATTTGCCTATTAATTGTAGCTATTCCTGATTATACTTAGCTAATATTTAATTGTTTTCTTCTAACTAATATTTACTAATTCTAACTGTATCCGATGTAGACTCAGCGTTGTTCGTTTTTAAGATTATTTGTAAAATATTTGGTAAGATTACAAATAATAATTTAAAATATTACAAAATATATTTTTAAAAAGTGTCTAAAAATATTTTAAGAAATATAAAAAATATTTCAACATATTAGTAGCCATACCTGATTTTTAATGCCTATTAATTTTTTTTATTAATTATAGCTATTCCTGATTATTCTAAAATATATAATTGCTAAAAATTGCAAAAAAATATATAAAATATTACAAAATATGTTTTAAAAACAAACCATACCCGACCCGGCATTTCTTGGTTTTTGTTTGTTTGCCTATCTATTATTTATTATTTATTAATTAGGGCAATTTCTGATTCTATATTTCTAGTATATACAATTAAATAAAGTTTATTTAAAATACAAACAAATATAGAAAAATATTGTTTATAATATTTCAAAAAATATTTTAAAAAATACAACAAATATTTCAAATATTACAAAATATGTTGAAAACCCAAACCCAAACCGTCCCAAAACGGCGTTGATCGGTTTTTAATTATATGCCTATCTATACTTTATTAATTATAACTATTCCTGATTTAGAATTGTTTGCCGAACCCAACCCGACGTTGCTCGTTTTTTTATTATTTGCCTATCAATTATTAATTATAGTTATTCCTAATTATGCATAGCTATTCTTTAATTGTTGTCTTCTAACTAATATTTAATAAATCTAACTGTATCCGATGTAGATCTAGCGTTGTTCTTTTTAAGACTTATTCGTAAAATATTTTGTAAAAATACAAAAATACAAAAATACTTTAAAATATTATAAAATATATTTTTAAAAAGTGTCTAAAAATATTTTTTAAATATAAAAAATATTTCAACATATTAGCAGTCATACCCTACCCGGCGTTGCTAGGTTTTTGATTGTTTGACTATTTATTTTTATTAATTATAGCTATTCCTGATTATTCTAAAATATATAATTGCTAACAAATACAAAAAATATTTAAAATATTACAAAATATGTTTTAAAAAAATGTCGAAAACTCAAACCTAAACCCAAATCCAAACAGTACTCGACTCGACATTTATCGGTTTTTGATTGTTTGCCTATTTATTATTTATTAATTAGAGCTATTCCTGATCCTAGATTTCTAGTATATACAATTAAATAAAATTAAACATATGTAGAAACATATTTTTTTTAATATTTAAAAAATTAGATAAAAAATATTTCAAAAAATACAACAGATATTTCAAATATTCCAAAATATGTTGAAAACCTAAACCCAAACAGTTCCAAATCGGCGTTGCTCGGTTTTTTATTATTTGCCTATCTATCATTTATTAATTATAACTATTCCTGATTTGGAATTTCTTGCCGTACCCAACTTTGCTTTACTCGTTGTTTGATAGCTTACCTATCTATTATTTATTATTTATGGCTATTCATGATTCTGCTTTTCATATACAATAACATAAATTGTTGCTAAAATTCAAACAAATTTATACAAATATTAATATCTCAAAAATTAGTGGAAAAATATTTCAAAAATATTTCAAATAATATTTTAAAAAATACAACACATATTTCCAATATTACAAAATAGTACTTAATAAATATCGAAAACCCAAACCGCACCCTGCGTTGATCGATTTTTGATTGTTTGCCTATCTATTATTTATTAATTATAGCTATTCCTGATTCTGTATTCCTAGTATACAACAAATATTTCCAAATATTACAAAATATATTTTTTATAAATGTTCTACAAATATTTTAAAAAGTATATTATTATATCTTATAATATTTATATATTTATTATATAATTATAATATTTTAATTATATCTTAAAATAATAATATTTCAACGAATAGTTGAAAAATATAAAAAATTATTTCAAATAATATTTTTTAAAATACAAAAAATATAAATAATATTACAAAATATATTTTAAAAAAATTTCAAAAAAATGTTTAAAAATATTTAAAAAAAACTTCAAAAATATTTCAAAAAATGTCAAAAATATTTCAAAAATATTTCAAAAAATTTCCAAAATTTCCAAAAATTTCAAAAAAAAATCAAAAAAAATTCAAAAAAATAGTTCAAAAAAATGTAAAAAAAATATTTCAAAAATGCGACGCCGAAGATTTTGGACGACAAAAAATCATTTTAATGGCAAAAAGTCAATTTTTCAGGTTTTTCTGGGGTACGCGGTATAAAATTCAAAAAAATTTCCGGACCAAGACCATACTGTTGCAAATTTATTAAGATCGGGTATAAAATATTTTCGCGACGTACCCCGGTTCTCGAGTTACCTCACCAGATACACACACACATATATATATATATATATATATATATATATAATTAAATAGACTTTCTTTTATATAATAGATATATAATTACAATGCAAAACGCATATCTATATATGTATACATAACAAAACTATAACTAACGTACATACACACACACATACAGGCTTTCGTCTTCAAGTTGATACCATGTTTACTGTTAACTTTGTTCACTATGTTATTAATACATACCATGCGATTAGCCAATCAGAGACGCAAGAAACTCGTGTCACAGGTTATTATAGCGTGAAGTTCGTCTATAGACTATATACTATAGCTAATAAAGGGGCGTGTTAGTGGGTTGTCGCTATATACGCGTTGTATCATTTCATAGATTACGCTTACTTTCAATATTTTATTAACTAAAAAATTCACTGAATATGACATAATAGTCATTCTTCGCTATGCGATATACAATTGATATACACTTTACGATATATACAATCATATAGTAAATCAGAAAGTATAAAAAAGTAATTCTTCTAAAGAAAATCAATAATACATTATGTAATAATGTTTTTGATAGTATTGAAATGTATCAATTTAATTATTTATTTATATAGATATATATTAGATTTGTTGTATATTAGGAACATAAATAGTTTATATATATATATATATATATATACATAAGTTTAGTTATAGCAATACTATAATGTATACTTATAATTCAGTTGATTCGTATTGATGCTATTAAATATGCATATTTTAAATATTAACTCTCATATATGATTCTTGTTGTCAAATATATACATATATATATATATATATATATATATATATATATATATATATATATATGTATATATATATATATATATATATCTATATATAGAATATAGTTATACATATAAACTATTATCGCTACGCATACAAGTATACCTATGATTATAATAAATGGCGGAACATCAGAAACGACTCTATCTGCAGAATGAACCACAGCAATGCAAGGTACTGCTTGGGAGGCATGGTATTGTGTGGCAATAGTGACCCTGTCCGTATATACCACGAAGGCACCATAGTGGCACTGTTACACACACACATACGTACACATATGTCATTATTAAATCTCTTTATAATTAGATTGTCAACTGAGATGTATACTATAGTATACATCTATATATACATTGTATAGAATTGTTCTAGAATTAGTATACTGAAACCTATTGCATACCATAACATATATATATATTGCTTTTTTAAACAGATTACTGGTATTAAACCTAAGCTAGTGAGAATACTTTTTATACATATATAAGAATAGATTATATATATATATATATATATATATATATATATACGTACGTCGCACGTATGTGAGTATGTATGTGACTATTATATAACAATTATATGTGAAGGTTAATAACAGTGTGTGAACTCGTGCGTATGTATGCGGCCTATGTGCCTCCGCATCAATAACATTTGTTTGTATTTACATCGATGATAATGCTGATGATGATGATGGTAATGATGGCGGTGATGGTGGTGGTGATGGTGATGTATAAATTGTACGAATTGTACGATTTACTGTATATAGTTTATGTTATATATGACATCGAAATATAATACTCATTTATAAACATATTAAGATGATCTATTCTAATTATAATTAACTTCAAATAGATAATATCATATATGAGTTGATGTTTTGTTATATATATATATATATATATATATATATATTCAAAGCTGAAATATATCATAAAAATCTACGATTTATATAAACAGTATATAATATATGTTTAAAATTGATTCCATTTTCTAAGTGTATAACTTTTCCGTTAAATTGTAAGGGAATAGTTACATATTTCCAATAGTCAAATTGAACAAAAGTGTTCACAGTTTAACTCTCGAATCTCAGAATTCATCGTACCGAATAAATGTGTCTATGATATCTAGTTTCTGAGATATCGAAGTATTCTTACATGCAAGTATTTACATAAGTATACTATAAATATATATATATATATATATATATATATATATATAACCAAACTAGTATTTGTAAACATTCTGAGTTAACTGTGGTTATGACATATAGAGAGTATAACTTATAGGTTGTAAGTAATTATGTAGGGGAAAGTAACCGAATACGGACACTCTCGGAATATCAGAAACCATAAATCCTACAAAAAAATGTTTAATGAATAATATATGAATATATTATGAATTCATAATTATATAAATAGTCTAAAAACTAAACATTTTATTTTTAATTTCTATATTTGTTATCAAATATTCATTAAATTATAAGCATATATCTAGATGTCATATAAGTTTCTAATACGGACACTCTAAATGTCTTAAATACGGACACCCTATAACTAATCAACGCACAGTAAGCTGGAGCGGCTCGGTAAGTTTTTTGTGAAAATTGTTGCACTTTTTTTGATATGAACTAGATAACATAATAAATTAAATACAAAAAAAAAAATTCAAAAAATTAATTATTGGAGATGCGCCACCTCATTGAAGTTTAACATGAAGAGATAGGAAGTTTAACATGGAGGAAATATTTGAAACTTCGATATAACATCATTAAAACATTTTGTTGTAGTTTTATCTGCAATTATAGTTTGAATTATATATTTTTGACACTGTGCGTCGCACAGCGTATGAACTATTCTGATTTTCATAAAAATCGCGTGTGTTATAATATTAATACTACCAATAAAGATAATTCTAAATTTGTTATTATTTAGACACTTAAATTGTATTATTAATTAAAAAATAATAAAAATAAATAAATTATTAACTAATTAAATTAAAATAAATTATTCATAAAATTAATTGTAAATAATGTAATTGTAATTTTTCTGATTGATTCATCAATAATATATAGTTTATCTAGTGGTATATAAGGTGTCCGTATTATAACACAGGGTGTCCGTATTCGGACATTGGTACCGAATACGGACACCACCGTTATCTATGGAATTAAAAGATTAAATAAAATTTTAAAATTACAATAATATCTATAATCATATAATATTAATATATTGTAATTTTTGAATACAAATAATGAGTCATAAAAAGTTAAGACCATTTATTGTTAAAGTGTCCGTATTAGGTTACTTTCCCCTATATGTGTTTGCATAATATATATTGAAATCTAAACATTAATTTTCCGTGCCAAACTTAAATAGATAAAAAAATATGTTATTTATATGTTAGCATGTATTATAAATGACTAGTTTAAATTTAGAATTTATTCACATGTTTCGTTTTCTTTATAGGTTTGAATTCTATGTATAGTACACAGGTTGCTTCTACCATTAAAACAGATAAACTTAATAATGAAAATTAATTAATTTAGAAAAAAATCATAATCCTCTAAAATAATGATTAACCTATATAGTATTTACTACTATATAATATGTACTACTATATACTATACACTATACACTATATAGTATGTATATAATTATGTTATTATGAATATTTAAAAACTGAGAAATTTCAAAATAAATATAAATTTACATAATTTATAATACACATTTGATATAATAATAATAATAATCCGTTATATCACATGGTATTCTTATTTTTCGAATAAAAAATATTTAATATAATTAAATTGTAATTATAATTATATATATTGTTTGTTTATATAAATTAATACAGGAATTATATACTAATAAGTATAGTAAATATATATAATTTATGTATATATACTGTATACAGTGTAATATTATATTGCCACCATTATTATAAGTTTACACTGTACATATAACAAATGTACAAATAGTATATATTATTTCGTATATACACATCGTCCTACCAACATCATTATCTATACAAGCTTTGTATCGAGCCAGGCTTATAGCTAGTAATGTCTAGCATACATGACGCTTTATTATCTGATGAAAGATACGAACCAGGACAGATTATCCGATAATAAGGAGGATGAGGGAGATGAGGAATTAATATTCATTTATGTAGACAGCAGGAATTTTTAGCGTAGAAATATACGTACATGAAATAGTATTATAGTATCTACAAAATTATTATTGTAATGTATTATTGTAATAAATATACTGTAATGTGCACAAATAAATATGTAAATATTAATAAATATGTAAATATATATATATATATATATATTTATAAATATATTTATATATATATATTTTTTTATATATATATATATATTACCGGGTATATGTACACTTATAAATAAACCTAAATAAACTTAAAAGTATAATGTGAAATGAGAAGTATGTAAATATCTTAATAATACTATTATATTATATGTATACAATATATACAACTAATATATTAGTATTATATTATTTGTATAATAACTTTCAGAAATTCAATCTTCTAATTGTCAATTCATCAAATCTATATATGGAATTAGTATACCAATTGAACTATGACCTTTTAGATATTGATTATATTTATATAATAGTTACGTATTCTCTACGGGAATACATCGCATGTATATCGTATTAATATCGTCATTAACCGCATTCAATGTAAATGTCAACATACACACACACACATATATATATATATATATATATATATATACTTTATATAATATATTTTTATATATTAGAATAGATTTTATGCACCATATTTTATTATTTTATTATTTAAAATAATTATGATATGTACAGATTATACATACATGTATTTGCTACACATTACATATACTACACGTGTTGCCGAACATGACTCACCACTGGTGACAAACTACCACGTGATGCGGTCACGTGACATACACATAGTCACCTCCTCCTCATCCTTACCTTGATGCAGGGTAAACACAACGAGTCTGAACGAACGAGAGAACACGATAGAACCACGCGAATGTTGCTCGCTATCGTGGCGTTGTTTCTCATCACCGAACTACCACAGGTTAGTGTACCGTCTACTACTACGTGTGTATGTGTGTGGGGCTGTTTGTCAGCGTGTAATGCCCCGTGCACTACTATAACGGACATATTACTGTGGCTAGACCACCGCCACTACCGTCGCTATAGTGCACTGTACACACGTGACCAGTCAGAAGGCAGCGGGTCACGTGGTCACTAGTTACGTAATCTCTATTGTTACGTAAGCTCTATTAACGCAGCAGCACTGGTGTAGTGGTAGTACTGGTGTACTATAGTAGTGGTGACGGTGGGGTGGGGGCGGTAAATACACAGTGATCAGTGTACATAATGCAGCAGCCACGGCCGCCGATATACCCACGGGCTTTAATCCAGCGGCCCTTTCACTTGTACGATTAATAATTGATCATGAATGATTATTTATACACGTGAACTAGTGCCGTACGAGTGCGTGCATTAACGAGCCCGCCTGTGTATGCGAGCTAACATGGCCGCAGTAACATTATGACAAGTTTCAATACGCTAATGGCATTCGAATATATGTATAAACATTGTTGGCGATTATTAATAAATCACTTCTATTGCAAAATTCAGACTAAATATTACGTTCAATTTTATGCAATAGATAACTATAGTTTATATATGGTTTAATAAGGTATTATTAGTTTAATGAGGTCTACTTTTAGTGTAAGGATTAATATTTAATAGCGATTACCCCATCTATGGAGATTATTTGATAATTCAAATATTATAAATGGTATATACTTATAACTTAATAACTAAATATTATAAATTTATATTAAATTTATGTTAACATAATATTACCATTACAGTTATAACTAGTGATGTAAATGATGCCGATCTTTTGATGCCTAGCCGAGACTTTTGGTTTTTAATGCCGAGCCGAGACTTTCATTTTCGGAAGAAAAAAAACGAGCCCGAGCCGAGCCGAGACTCTAGCCAAACGAGCCCGAGCCGAACCAAGACTCTAGCCAAACGAGCCCAGGCAGAGTTGAGACTTTTGCAAAACATTACCGAGTCGAAATGATGCTTTTTTGAAATTACATTTTAATACTAATTTTTATATATTTCACATTTACATCAATTTAAAAAAAAGAATCTGCGCCAATTTCGCGATTCAGTGAATAACAATGTAAATTTCATCTTGTGGTGTAAATAATACCGAGCTTTTTGATGCCGAGCCGAGACTTTCATTTTCGGAAAAAAAACGAGCCCAAGCCGAGACTCTAGCCAAGCGAGCCCGAGCCGAGACTCTAACAAAACGAGCCCGAGCCGAGTTGAGACTTTAGGTAATTGAGACTGAGACTGCATCATGCTTTAGATTTAAGCATAATTTACATCACTAGTTATAACTATGCGCACCTCACACACACATACTCGTGCGCACTTATACGCGCACACAAACACACACACATCTATGCAGGGAGTTCTGACTCTGTTCGCTATATTCGTGAAGGACTTCTTCCGTACCGTGTACTGGCCGCTGGGCGACGTACTAGACATAGTGGCGTTACTGAACAACAGCATCAACTTCCTGTTGTACTGCACCATGTCCGGGCAGTTCAGACGCACGTTCGTCGACACGTTCGGCATAGGTAACCTGGGTAAATACGCGTACAGACAGGTTCCTAGAGCTTCTGCTACAACTACCACTACCACTACTGGTACGTCGACCGCTAATCCGGATACCTATAGACTTCGTGAGACGGATGACGTCACCAGTTGTAAAGATGACTCGTGTACAGTTTGATCTTATCACGTGGTACCTCCTCGATAGTATGCGTGCGTTGTCGCGTGTGTTCGCGTGCGTCATACCAACACCGTATACGCATAGTTGTCGACACCGCATACACGCTATCCTATAGTGGGTATTACACCTTACATGTTGTTATTGTTGTTGTAGCGTGGGACACGTGGTCACGTGTGGGCGGGTTAAATGGGCGATATTACGTCATACTAGTTGTTACGTAATCGAGTTAGCGAGACACCGGCACTGCTAGTGTACAACGCTGCCGATAGAAGAATGTAGGGCTCTATTACATAAAACAATTGACAACGTTATTACATCATCATCATTTCATTATGGCACGCGCATGACTATAGCCGTACTATAGCCATACTATATCCTACTATAGCCATACTATATCCTACTATAGCCATACCATATATATATATATATATATGCTATAAGGATGAGGTTATGTGTGTATGTATATGTGTTGTGTAATAAGAACAATGCCAGTATAGTTTATATTGTTATCCGACCTAATTACATAACTAGTTCTATTGATATTATACGATGCTCATACCATACTTATCTGGTCATCATACACTTGCGCTTGACCCATGGCTCTAATTGACCGGACTGAACGACACCCTAACGCTGGCATTGCATTGCGACTATATCCATTGTTATATTTTGTTATCCCTATGTGTATACGACATATACACGTATAGGTCAACGTTTCGATTTTCTTAAAATACGCCACCTTTTACCGCATAACACTTAATATTTATATTGCATAATATATTATGCTGACCTAATAACAGCAATGATGTTACACAATTATTATTATTCGTATATTTAATATGTATATATATATATATATATATATATATATATATATATATGTGTGTGTGTATGTATGTGTGTATGTGTGTACGAACAATAAGTCAGTGTGTATCAATAAGGAGACCTAGCACGGATGATAATAATAATTCGATCTATAAAAATGATACAAGTTATTATTTTATATTTTTGTACAAATATTGTATTGTATCTTCATTATATTATATATAATGGCTACCAGTCTTATATACATGAATGTTACTGAATATTGATATATTATTATAATAAAATATATGAAATAGAATTTATTTACTTATTCATATACTAATATTATAAATATTATTACTGATAAATATTTTATATATTTTACATTTAATTTAGATAAACATTGTTCATATAAACGAATACATTTATTAGTATATATATATATTATATTAGTAATATATTACTCTTGAAAACTAATAACTAAGTATCATTAAAGATGTTATTTCTCTCCTGCATTATAATTAAACATGTATTTAGTTTCTGATTGTACACATATGTAACTTCATCTGCTGCTTCTGCTGCTACTTCATATAGATAAATAAATCAACTGTTTGAACCAACACAAATATAATGTCGTGTGTGTGTGTGTGTGTGTGTGTGTGTGTGTCATATGATACAAGGTATATTACATGCATGGAAAGTTTCAATCTAAATTGGTCTTACCGAGATAGGGGATTATATAATTATTAAATATTATATTTATCATAATAATCATTTATATGATGTAGGTGTAATCCTATATATAAAGTATATTTACTTATATATGTATGTATATCTCTATAGCTCTATGGGGAGAAGGTATTAAACATAGGTATTAATATATAACATAGTTGACTACAACAGGTTTGCTAAAAGACAAAAATCGTTGCTAAAAGAGCTGCAACTATGGAGATTCGTTAAGATCCATGTGTTATATTTATAAATCAAGGAAAATAATTAACATATCAAAACCAACACACATAATATGTATTACACAAACATACACACACATGTTAATTATTTATATAGAATAACTATTATATAAATATTGTCTGAAAAATAATACTATTAAAATAATATGTTTGAATTATATTTGAATATTTGGTATGAACAAGATGGCTGATTTTTATTTCCGCTCTCCGCACTGGCTTGCACTGCCAGTCATTGCATATTACCATTCTATTACCTCTATCTCTATGGTATGTGTGCATGTGAGATAAGTTAGTATTAATACAAAGATGTGCAGGCTTCCTGATAGATCTGCATCTCATGGACAAGTTTGTGAACTGGTTATTAGCATTATACATAATTCTAACGTTGTTTCTCACAATCCTATAGGATTATGGGACTATGTCATAGACATAGGAGCGATGTCTATGGACTATGTATACATAGTTATAGATACAAGCAATATCTCGTTATCTACGTTCATCAAGATGATAAACCATCATAGTATACTTAATAATTAATAATAATGGATGATATTCAAAGTATATATATATATATATATATATATGTATTCTTTTAAAAATATATATCATAAACATATTAGTCTGAATATTCAAATATATTTGCTTATAATTACTTGGTTTATACTATAAACTTTATAAACTTATGAACCATATTATACACTTTATAATAAGCTTTAGTTGTTCATATGCTAAATCCAAAAGTTCAATATCAAAATCAGATAATTTATAAATATACATATATGTATAAACCTCTTAATATATATGTATATATAGGGGAAAGTCTCCTATTACCGACCGCTAAATGATTATTTGTAATTACTTATTAAATATTCAATATATTTATTTTTAATTTTGTAATTATAGTAATATTATGGCAATGAATGTGGTTATTTTAAATTTTAGATATAATTATATTGACAAGAATAAACAGGGGAGTCGGTAATCGGATACATGTGCATAATACCAACCACTTCTCCTATTACCGACCCCCTAACATAATTGTGGTATAAATAATTGTAAATTGTAAATAATTGTAAATAATTGTTAATGAATTTATGTTTTAATATTAATATTAAATTTAAACTTTATTTATTTATTAAACATTATGTATATAATCAACTAGAATCATGAATCCTAAATCTATATCAATAATACACAAACAACTTACAATATCTTTTAAAATAAAATACGGATCTATTTTTATTGTATATTATAAATCACATGGGGTATTAGGGTATTTAGAGGGTTGGTAATAGGAACACAATAATGGTTTCTATAATTAAGATATATTGGTTAATAGTTGTAAAAATTAAATTATTTTTTATAATTTTTATATACATTTAATTTATTTACAATATTACGTATAGCATTACGTTTTTTTTAATTAATAATGTATTTACAATGATTTAAAAATTTTATTATTCAAATATTTAAAAAGTAAAACTAGAATATTACATTTTATCAAATAACAATTGTATGATTACATATTTTGATAATCAAAATACTTATTTATATTTACCATTACATTACTAATATTTTATATATATATAATTTTTTATATCCCATATATCCCATAACTATAGTTACTGAGATACAGTGGGGGAGTCGGTAATAGGGGACTTTCTCCCACATATATATATATATATATATAAATATATGTATGCATTTCTATAACATATAAACTCTTAGTGATTAACAATATGATCACGTGATACATTAGTATGATATTATGTATACACCTTATCTTTCTAGCTATTGACCTTACACTTATGATATAACATAACATCATAAATGATGAATCATACAGTGAAATAAGAGCCGAAATATGTATATCATTGATCTATGTCCACTGATAAAAGTCGAGCTGGTTATGATAAATTGAGTTATTGAATAATCATGATAAATGTAATTAAACTACTCTCTGATAATATTTCACAATCAGGGATTAATATATATATATATATATATATATATATATATATATATATATATATGTATATACTCTAAATATAGAAGAGTAATAAATACGAAATTATATGTAACTCCTATTAAAAAATATACTACATATCATGTATATAGATTATTATATTGATGATGACACACATATAATTATATTTCATACTGAACCATGGTTAATTTGTTTTAAGAGGGTACAACTACAGCTCTATAATGTATTAGTTACATTAAGCTATAGCTGGTGTACCATGATCATATTCATTTTCAAACACATAATACTAATGTATATATATACACACGTTATAAACCATTATAATGCATACTAATATATTGTAGATTCTAATTAATATAAGTTGAGATCATTATTAATATTATTAATAATAATAATAATAATAATAATAATAATAATAATAATAATAATAATAATAATAATAATAATAATAATTATAATAATAATAATAATAATAATAATAATAATAATAATAATAATAATAATAATAATAGAATATGTACTAATTAATAATTATAATTAATATTCTTATAATATATAAAGTTATACTTATTATATATATGGTATTGATAACATATGTAGTCATTTTGTTAACAATATGAAATAAATGAATCAATGATCAAAGATAACTATTACTATATGTTCTACTATGTTGATATGTAAGTGATATATCATTATTAAAGGAAGGCATGAGAATATAAATTATAGGTTTTCAGCTGGGTAAACACATTATAATTGTTATATAAATAAATATAATACTTACATAGATAATATATTGACTAAAGCAGAGACAAATGAACTAGATACTTTATAAATATAATATAAATCATATGTATTTAGTTTCTATTATGATATATATATATATATATATATATATATATATATATATATATATATATATATATATATATATATATATATATATATATATATAGATAAATATATATATAATATATATTGTATATATATATTAAATAATATTTGATATATAAATTAATATATTAATTTATTTATTTATACTAATTTAATACTACATATTATTTACTCTCATCAAATTTAATATTAATACAATTTCTAAATTTGTAACAAATAAAATACTTTAATGTAATACTGAACCATAAATAAGTATATAGTATTAATAATTAATTATATATTATGAAAATAGTGAATATCTAACAAATGTATTATGGTTATATTTCTAGAAAAATAATAAAATATTTAAAAAAAAATCAAAAAAAATTATTTTATTTTTCTTTAACAAAATATTTTATAACGTACAAAATAATGATGTTTGTCGAAATATTTAAAATGTTGATACTAGGTTTGATCATTAGAATTGTAACATGGAGGATATGCAAATTATCATTTAATATATTATTTACATTTATCAAAACAATTCAGTTAATTCTAATATTGATTTTTTGTTATGCATTTCATGTCAATACTAATATATATTAAATATAATATTAAAATAGAATAATATATAACATTTTATATTACGCAGTATAGATATTTGTTGTGGCATTCAGTACAATATAACATCCTATGTATAACACTGGTTAACATACTCAATATCTTAACTTTAGTTTGCATAATTACAATATTATAGATTATATTATATAATATATATATATATATATAATATTTCAGTTTACATTGTTAAGAAGTATTAAATTTATTTAAAATTAAAATAAATTATATAAATATTCGATGAAATCATTAAACTAAAAGTGAATATTTTAATTTATAGGATCTCGAGAATTTCAAGTAATGAGTTTTGCATCTGGAAACTTTTGAATATTTAATATACATGTATATTGAATTACTATTTACGATTAGTTGATATATATTGTATTATAAATTAGTATTAGTTAATATATATTGAAAATATGACTTGTATTTATATAATTTAATAAGCTTTCCAGTGATACACATTTTATTATAATAACATCAATATAAAATATCTCATTCTCATACCTGTATCCTGTATTCTGTGTAGCTTATTTTTATATCCAAGATTTATAATTACTAATAAATAGTATATTAAATAATATTTATTTACGACTTCCTAATGTAACCATTAGATATATTATATATACTATATATACTATATATAATATAGTATCATATTATTCATATGTATAAGGCTTATACATATATATATATATATATATATCTATGAGTTATAATCATAATAATATGAAAATTTGAATTATAAATATACAATTCCATTAATTAGTTTAACATTTATATTACAAAATAGTTATATATATAAATATGAAATGATATACTATTACATTAATATAATAAATATATAATGATATATAATATATTACTACAATCTTAATTTAATTTATAATAAAAGCTGAAATACAAAGTATGACAATTTATATGTAAACACATAAATTCTACAATTGATAGGGATGCTTCACTAGATATGAGTGAATGCTTATCTAACTAATTATATATGCTTTATAATGATAATAGGTGTTTCCTTAGGGGTGCTGTGTTATACGGTTTAATTATCTGAAATTATACAAATACATTGTAATAGATATTCAAATATATACTATTATACTTTTATACACTTATATACTGATATATACTTGATATATACATATATACTAATATACACATATAATAATATATACATATATACTAATATATATATATATATTTAAAATATGATACATCGATGAAAGTTATATATTTAAACAGATATATTACTAAATTATTTCATTATATATATATTACTATTACTATTTTAAATCAGATATATACAAATATTCATCAATAATATATAAATAAAGTTTAGCTAATAGAATGGATAATTAATAATTATTAATAGGAACATGTGATATAAAAAAATATAAAATTAATAAATGATAACATAAATTAAATTGAGTGAGGAAATAAAGGAAATAAAGTTGATAAATCAGCGCATTTTTAGAACTTTAAATGATCATGTAAATAATAATATTATTTCCGTAGATTAATTGTAAAATTCTCAACAAAATAATTGAGAATAATTATTGATGATCTATAATGTTGTTTATTGATGCCTTATCACTTATGTATATATATATGATATGAATTATTATAAATCATCTGAGATTAAATGTTAAAGATATTGATATAACTTATCAATATTGTACAACCTATCACCTATATATATATAACATAACTAATGTATGTTTAGATGAATAATGATAAATTGTTAATCCTTAATAACTAGTATCCTAACAGCAGGCAATAATGGCACACCATTCAGAAATCAATGAACACCAAGAGTATTGTAAGGTTGTATCATAAACATATATCTACTTATGTATAATGAAGATAGTTTAATATATTTACATTTAAACTAAGTATCCTGTTTTTATTTGATTTAAGTTACTAATTATAGAATTGGTAGGTATTAATTAAATAGCAATGGTGAAGGAAGTTTACAGACACCAGTTGTATTAGGAAATCTAACCGCATTATGATCACCCTGTTTTATAGTCTTTGTTTCCTATAATTTACAAAATATATTACGTATAATTGAATATTATTATTATTGTCTTAAATACATAAATATTATGATTCAACCTATCAAATGAGGTTATAATACTTAAAAATGCATACACATATTATTATTATTGTCATTATAACCTCATATTAAACACATATTTCAAGATTAAAAAAAAAAACAATCTGGTTATCTAGGGTAACTAGCAAAGAAGATATTCTTATATAAATAATCTTCTCACCCTTCTTAAATATAATATTTGTTTGTATTCTTTTTGTATATCAAATATATATTAGTCAATAATTTGAAAATCTATCTATTCTTTTATTTTTATTTTTATTTTTAATAATAGTTAAAATATAAGATAATATAGTTGATATATATTATATAAATAATATGATCATTATATTAAATTATTAAATTTATGATAATTATTAAATGTGTATAAATTTAATTTTAACTATGGTAGAAAATAATATAATTTATAGATACACCTTTAATTCTATATATATATATATATATTGTTATATTGAATGTTGATGTTATATTAAAATATGAGATATGTAAAAGAAACAAATATTTAATTTTTAACTAAAGTATAAAATAAATAAAAAATATAAATGTATTAAATTCTTTCATCCTGAAATTGAATAGGATATTCAATAAGTAATTGATCCTTACAACCAACAATTTAACGAATGTATATGTATTTATATATGAACAATTCATGCAGCCTAATTAATTATTTTAATTTAACCTAGTTGATATTGAGATTTTACTAAGTTTAATTCGATAGTGTCTGTGATATATTGAATTATCATAAGATTAAAAATTAAAAATAAAAGTATTATATAAATATTAAATACAATAGTGCCTATACGCTAATGCTAAGGCAACGAGGACCCAGCATAATGGCGATAGGTCAGAGGTTATGATAACATGTATTGTGCTGGGATCATCTTAGGGCAACTATTACGCAGGTAGCGCTAAGGATTGTTCTATGATAGTTCTATGATAATTAATGTCATCGGAATAACTGGCCCCATGATAATGACCGGTATAATGAAAGGTATAAGGTCTGAGATAAGGTCTGAGACAAGGTCTGAGATAAGGTCTGAGATAATGACTTAGATAAGGACTGAGATAAGGTCTGAGATAATGACTGAGATAAGGACTGAGATAAGGACTGAGATAAGGACTGAGATAAGGACTGAGATAAGGACTGAGATATGGTCTGAGATAAGGACTGAGATAAGGATTAGATAAGGATTGGGATAAGGTCTGATATAAGGACTGAGATAAGGACTGAGATAAGGACTGAGATAAGGACTGAGATAAGGACTGAGATATGGTCTGAGATAAGGACTGAGATAAGGATTGGGATAAGGATTGGGATAAGGACAAAGTTAAGGACAGTTATTCATGCAACTGTAAGAGAACACAACATTTGTACGAACGAAGGTCGTCGAACACCAGTCCACTGTAAGGTCAAGGTTAAGGAATAGCGACACCAGGTTAGATGTAAGGTTATTTATTTGAAGGTCGTGGTCGCAGTTGTAGTTATGCGTAAGTTTCGCTTTCAATAGAGACTGCGGAAACGTTTCGTTAGATGATAATACCAGCATACATCTGTACAATATTCAGTATTTTAAAATGAGGAGGATAATGAGGATGTTGAGGAAGATGAAAAGGATCAGGAGGATGAGAAGGAATAGATAACAGTGTTCTATATGCTATACATAATTAACCCAGATCTGCTGTTGTTATATCTAATGAATAATTTCACAAAACAATACCAAATGTATAAAATTGGCCACTATTTTAAATTCCATTAAGGTGAGTTATAATCTAGTTCATGAATAGATGCATCAATGTAACTACAATTAGATAACCAGCAGATAACAAGCAGATAACAAGCAGATAACAAGTAGATAACAAAGGTATAATACTGATTATACGGAATATTCTAGATCTTTCTACTTATATATAATCTGAATAATTTTCTTTAAAACTTAAATTATATCCAGTATAATGTATTGCAAAATATTTATAAATATAATAGAATGCCTTTAATAAAATATATAATTGTAAATTATTATTCATAGTAATAATGTTTTAGTAAATTGTATTAAAGCACTATTACTTTTTATTATTAATTGATATTAAAAACATGTATTTATTTGCTATAAATATAATGGAATATACAACAAATAATGTAATAAAAATAATAACAGAATAAACATAATTATTCATCAAATATATACATAAATGTTCTGATTCTATTGAACATATGTATACACTATAATATACATATATACATATAAATCATATGGGTTTATGTAATACACTGACATTGCAAATAAAATATCTACACTATATTATAATATAGAACAATACATAATAGAACAATACATTAGCATTTTACAGGATTGAATTACAGGATTATATACAGGATTGTTTAATACTTGTTTACATAAGATTTAGCAGATCACAGAAATTAAATAACTGAATGACTGTTTTATGTGATATTATGTTTCATGTGATACATTTTTATATGTATATACAAGCTAGATCATGTTTATTGTACATATTCACATATGTTCATAGTGGGGTTCCATTTTGCGAAATAAATAAACAAATTATTAAAAAGTTACAGATATCACTTCATGAAATAATACCTTAGAAATGTATATTCAGCTATAATAGTTATACACCTGCGAACCAAAGGATAGTACTACCGGCATCTGTGTGACCGCCCCTTTAGGGATTACATGCCATTAACCCCGTACAGGACACGCCCCCTAAGTATGACACGCCCCCCCCCGTTAGGACGAACCTCTCGACGACCTCCCCCCACGGTGACGACAGCACTGCACAAGACACGCCCCCTATGTATGACACCCCCCCCCCAGTTAGGACGAACCTCTCGACGACCTCCCCCCATGGTGACGATGGTACCGCACTAGGCGTGTCCACTATGTCGGTGAGGTAGACGTTCCGCCAGTGAAACGGGTCGACGGAGAGCGCTAGTTTCACGCTGGACAGCAGGTGGCGCTGGTGTAGCAACGACTGCAGATTGTGACCCGTCAACGCTATCCGCATCTGATGAGTGAGGAAAGCTGCGGATTGAACGCGAGTTCAGCGATGTACTTGTGTCGAATGCATTTGTGTTTACTAACTACGATAGTGTCGGATAATTCCGGTATGTGAAAGTAAATATGTTACGGAAATGTTCATATAAATATAAATATATACGATAAATCAAATTATCAATAGTTTACACGTAAAATCTATTTATAGATCAGACATTAATAATTTTTTATATAAATTACGTAATTCTATATTAATTATTTACTTAATTTTATATATATATATATATATATATTTATATGTATATATATATATGTATACATAGTAAGTAGAAATAAAGTGTAATCTAACAAAAGAATCAGATTATAGATAGGAATATTATATTTAAATACAGATACAGTTAATAAAATACATCACTATTGTACATCGATAAGGAAAGATTAACAGATATTTCAGATATAATTAAGATGTGGATAGTAATAATTCTTTAGAGGTCGGTGTAACCTTTGCGGTGGTTACATGTAAAACATAGGGGAATGATAGGTCTACTAAGGATGATATTTTGAAATTCTAATGATCCAAAAATACAGAAAAAAAACAATTTATACTATTTGTATAATATTCATATCTGAAAGCCTCTTTATAGTATTGTATGACAAGTGTAATATATTGTAAAATAACTTTAATACTTTTAATACAAATATATAATAAAATATAAAATTTTTTATGTAATTTTTACAACATTATTATATTTTGTCAGTTTATTTATATTTGAAAATATAGGTATATATTGTCTTCCATATATACAGACATATTCTCTGAACATTTATAATGATTCATCAAAAGGATCTGCTAAAAGTTGCTAAAAAGGATTCTAAAGTTTTACTTGTATATTCTGGTAATAAATAATATTACCACTGTTTATTGTATGACTAAATACAATTCAATATTATTAATTATTAACATTATTATCTCTTCCAATATTAAAATATATACAGTATAATATAAATGATTATATAATAGATACCATGTAATATATAGAAGTAGACTTTGAAGGTGGAATATATATAGTATACACTAGAATGAAGTTAACATGTAAAGCTCATATATAAAGAATACCTCTATCTTTGACTTCAATGGTAAGAATTGAGGTTCTCTGTTCTTTGGTTAATGTATTTAATTTCATTATCTATTTGATTATGATATAGGTTATATGATATATAAATGTATATAATATATACCCATATTAGATATTTAATATATTATCATGAACAGAGAAATACGAAATATATTATTGATATATCTGAAAATAAATAATATTACTACATAAAGGTATAACAATTGAAACAATTGAATATAAATATTATATGAAATATACATAAAAGTATTGTTCATATTTATAATAAAAGAAATTATCTGCTGACATATTTGATTATTAGAACTTTTATGTAACGGTTGAATGAGTTTATAATAATCACTATGGACTTGATTTACATATTAATAGAAATATAAGCTATCACTTCATCAATCAATCATTGAAAAATACACCACTGAAATGTATATATATATATACATATATCGAAGTGAAAAACACAGAATGTAACGGATAACAAAGATATAATTTCAGTGGATCGAAAGAATCCTGTTCTTTATAACAAACTACGCATTAGATGATGACATCATGACTGGAATAGATGCGCCGCAGTGAATAATGTAACCTGAAGAGTGTAGTTTCTGGTGATGTAGGGTGGCACCCCGTAAAGGTATACGCTACCGTTCAGGTCGCGAATCACGTTCAACCAATCGGGAGCGTCTATTTCACCGGTCAAGGACAGGTCGTAGGTTATATCTGCATGTGATCACGTGTTCTGTTAGCTTTATACCGATGTATATATACTATTAATAATTTAAGTCTATTATTAAGCGGATCTTCGTTGGAATCAAAGTTACTTATTCTCGTAATCGTAAAAATAAAATATATATACGTAATAAATTATTACTAATAATTAAAGATAGTATTGTAATCTCGATAGCGTTGAGTTTAGTTTACTATCATTCGGGGAAACACTCACACACTCACACACATGAGTGTACACATACACACACACACAAACATTACACACAAGCATAATACACAAGCATACATTCACACAAGCATACATACATACACACAAGCGTACACACACACATACATACACACACATGTGTACACATACGACTACGGTAATGGCAAACCTTTAGAAGACGATGAGTTACCTAGGTTGTAGATGATCACGTAGTCTACGCTGAAGATTTCACTGCTGGCTGCTGTGGTGGTGGTGGAGGAGGTGGAGGAGGAGGTAGAGGAGGCTGTGCAAATGTTTAAGTGCGTGAAATACCCGACTAACAATGCAATCTGTATGTAAATCACATAATTCATATTAAATATCCATATATTATTAGATTATAATCTAATAATATATCGATATTTAATATGAATTATTCATATGCGATATAGTAGAGGTTATGTATAGATTTAAATGTTCTCAATAACGTAAATGCTGTGATTCAATACAATAATTCATCGAAAAGTTAAAATATGCGAGCGAAATAAAAAGGAGCTGTATTATAACGATGTGATTTGTGAAGGAATTTTAAAATCATTTGAAATTTTGTTTTAATTTCTAGCTCATGTAATTCTGTAATTCTGAGAAATCGGCTTCTAAATGTTGTATACTATTTACATTGAGTTGATATGCAATATTACTGTATTCTATAAACATATGCATTTGTTATTCTATAAAATATCTTGGTCAGGATTCTATAGGAATCTAAATTATATTTAAATCATAATTAATAATTTTTTATTGTATAGAAAATACAATCTATTTTCTATGGTAGATTAATTTATACAGATTACATGCATAATATTTATATATTTAATATTTATATATAATGAATTTAGTAAAATAATTTTGTTAATTTATAAAATAATATTTTTTAAATCAAATAATTGTTATTAAATATATTAATTCCTCTTCAATAATATATAGTCATAAAATATATTGTTTTTTTGAAGAGTTAATATATATGAGACTACATACAAACAATATAATTGAATGGTTACTAAAAAATTAATGCAATGGTCATCTCTAACTATACGAATATCATATCATTATATATGAAATGTATTATTCTAGTATAAATATATTTTATAATACATTATATAATGACTATTTATTCAATACATCATCTACCTATCAATCAATATCAGAAGCATAATTATATAATATTGTAGAAATATCATTTAATATTATATATATTTTATAAATATTACATCAAAAATATAAATAATATAATATTATTCGATAAATCATAAAACATTCATAGAATATAATAATATATAAAATCATCATAATATAGACCTACTTAGCAGAATAAATAATACTACATTTGTATTATTTAGTTGATTCACTTCAAATAACTTATTAAACAACTTCTATATAAAAGTATACCCAATTTCTGATATATATATTGTAAATTGTTCCCTATTTTCATAAACTGTATTAATTAATCTAAGGATTAAAAAACAGCATACAAATAAGACGTCAGTGTAGTGTGCAATAGATGTGCTGATTTTAAATTATGCAAGCGATTTAATACATAAGGTACTTTGTGCACTGAAGTTTCGTATTAGGGGCTCGAAATATTTAATGTAAGTATTATAACAATAGTTTATTATAATTATATTGATTCGCGTATGAGCTCCACCACGACTATTAAAATACTCAAATAATATATTTTATTAATGATAATTATTAATTAATAATGAATGTTCAGTATTAATTATTACTAATTAATGTAATATCGACATTTAATAATACATGTAATGATAGAGTATAATTAAAAGTAAAATAATAATGATATTCATTAGTAGCACGTATTCGATTGGAAAGTAAATGCATAATATATCAGTATCTATAATAACTAGTACACGTCAGCGCTGAACACTGACATCGGACCCCAGTCACGTGTCTAACCGAGAGTTTAAGTAAGCATTTCTCGGCGGGTGTTATATTTCTCAGCTAATTATTCACCAGGTAGTGAATTCGTGTTTTATATATACATACATATCGTAATACCGTATGCTTATATATATATATTAATATAATATTATATAAGACCTACACGTATTGTTTACTTGAAGTCTCGGTTAGACATGTTGGGGGACGATGTCAGGCTAAATCCTTATTACTAATGTATTATATTATACAATATCGAAGGATGTATTACACATATATTATATTAGATATACATATATTATATATGATATATATATATCCAAGTCAATAATTTAATATTTTATTGGATTGTTTGAATACAAATGTATATTTTATTTAATAATATCTATCATTTATTAAAAATATGCTTATATATAAAATATAGGTTTCGATATTTTATATAAGTATATTAATATCAAATAAAATATAATAAATTATTGAAATAATATATATTATGAATATATTCAAACATTCTAAAATCGCTATTTTCTATGAATAAAACGACTGATATGGAAGAGAGAAATATTACAAGAGTTTATACGTTAAGATATAATGATATAATCACCTGATTAAATAAATATATATTGTTATTGTTATTTTATTGTGGTGGAGTCCTTTCAACCCATCAAAGAACTTAGATTAATTTTTCACTTATAACCATATGACTCTAATGTCCATTCAAAGTCATTCTCACGTTAATGCATCCATGGTTTTAACGAGAGACGATCATTTATTTATACACAATTATATAAGATCACTTCTAAATATTATTTTAAGACTTATTTTAATAATATATAGAAATATATATATATATATAATACTGTAGAGTAGCATCATTAATTATAAGAAATAAGAAACATGAGAGCTCGCATTCGATCAGGTGATTAGGTTATTAAGGTGCTTTCACATCAAACAAAAACAGCCCGCTATCGTCAATTGGGTATGAAAAGCTATACCGATATAGGGCAAGTCCACACGTGCCTTATGTGTGCGTTTATATATAAAGTACCTATTAAATCTTAAACTTGCCAGATATGTAGTAAATATTTAAAACGAATAAATAAATAATTTGTATAGCCCGATATCGCGCTATCAAAATCTAACTATTTTGTATGAAAGCAGATTTAGGTGTCTTTTTCGTTATAATTTACGTGGCCTTTGTCCAGGTAGCTGAATGCCGATCAGAATCCATGAGATGTAATTTATTAATGACTCACCAAGCTATGGTGTCAGGTATATTCTATCTGGTAGCTTCAAACATGTCACAAAGGTACGCGATGAACAGTCTGACTAAATGAGAGAGAGAGAGATTTTCAGTAGGAGTGGCGACCACTGCAATAAATAGCCAAGAAAACCCGTATTCGCCACTTAGGAAAACTTACATGAATACGCGTAGAGTTATATGTGTCCGTCTACCGATGTTGAATATCTCTAGAGTGGTACGATGGAGCGCACACCACAACTGCATCGCATACGTCACGCTATGTTCACACATCCGGTGTATATGTCATATAGGTGAAACTTTGTTGATATATACGTACAAAGATACTAGAAGTTGTGTTATTTATATTATTCACATCGGTATTATGTAGGTCGACGGGTTGAATGAATGTAAATGTCTATAAGTCGACCGGCTAGACTTCGACATCCTAGAAAGTAGCTTTCATCTCGAATGCAACTAACACGGCACCCTTAATTAAGCGAATTAATTTGATGATTTCATTTTTTATTAATTGAACCAATGAAATTAATTAAATACCAACTACTCTATATAGAATTTTAATTAAATTACCTTATTTTAAAGAATTTAATTCGGAATAATTATTGATGTTTTATACATAAACATACAAACACACATATACATGTATATATATATATATATATATATATATATATATATATATATATATATATATATATATATATATATATATGTTATTTCACGGTTATTCATATGTTATTGTTAAAAATAATAATATCTCATATTGATATTCTCAACACAATGTTACGTCTATAATATTATGTAATAATTATATATAGAGTATAATATATTCTTTGTATTGTATACGTTACACATCATATAAATTCTATGTATTCAATGTAAACTGGGTCATATATCTAAATATAAAATGTATAAGCCCACATAATTAAATAAATAATTAAACTAGTCACATTCATTACGACAATTATTATTATACAGTGTATAACTTATACATTGTAATGCAGTAACTGTATGATTTTTAAGATCACCTATGTAATATATTAAATATACTACAATATTATGTAGTATAAAAAATAGTAATAATATGTATGGAATCAGAATTATAGCAGAAGATATTTAAAAATAGAAACTCGTTAGCTGAATACAAGCTATAAATAAATAAATAGGTGGTACTAAAATATTAAATAATTGCATAACAATTTGATATTTTTATAATTATAATTCTGCACACATATATAATATATATTCTATACATTTTCATTTTACATGTTATTATTTATACATTATGTATTACTATCTAACAAATATCTAACATAATTAGTTATTAATTATGCTAATATATATATATATATATGTGTGTGTATATGTGTATGTTTACAATTAGTGTAACTTTGACAGAGTATCAGTGTCAAATACTTTAAGTATTTAACACTGTTACTGAGTATTACAATTACTGTAACAGTGTTACTCTCAGAGTAACTCTGTATTGTAATAAGAGTAACTATTATAAACTTATAAACTGTATACACAATTTCGCGAACATTTTAGGACCTCCTATTTAGTTATTTATAATACGGACTCGAATAATGTGATTCTATGTTTTAATATATACGGCTATAAATCTGATAGTTCATTTATTTGGGGAATACGGACGGTAGGCTCAAATTAAATAACTACAAATAGCAAAGTGCACGCGTAGGCGAATTCATTATACTCTCTATTACACACGCAAATAAAATCTGAATGAGAAACATGTATATATTATATGGAATAATTCATTTAGAAAAAAATACGTATAAATCATTCGTATTAATATATATATATATATATATATATATATATATATATATATATATATATATATATATATATATATATATATATGATATATACATATGAATACGAGTACCATCCTATTTGCGGATTGATATTTTTGGGTTGTTTGATTTATTTGGTATAGTTTTATTCTTTTTTTTAGCTGAATTATATACCGAAGTGAGCTTGACACACGGCTTGCGCGACAAGCGTGAACTTTTCTATTTATATTTATTTAATGTTTGCCTACCATCCGTACCATCCCATTTATTTGAATACAATTATTTTTAAAATAGTCAGATTTTAAATTATTAATATCATTTACTCAGATATACAAGTAATATAGTTTTATAATATTTGAATGAATTCAATATATCAAACCATTGAAAATAGTTAAGAGAAAAAAAATAGTCCAAATCATAATTAAATGTATAAAAATATAAAATAGATTTAAAAATAAATTTAAATTTAGAAAAAAAATGTAAATAATATAATTATTTATCTCCATTAAAATTCAAAGAAAATAATACATTTTTGGAATTTAAAACATAATTAATATTTATTAACTAGATATTAATTTATATTTAAATTTGTTAAAGTATAATTATTGAGTATATATTGAAGTACTTATATTATTTTAATATTAAAATTTGTAATATTTGTATATATTCAAATTTTAAAAATAAATTGTTGACAGCTGTCATCACATTATTTTATTAATATATTTATTTTTATATTTTATAGTTAATTAACATCCTAGAAATAACTATACATTATAATCTATATTATAGTATTCTTAATTGTGATATAAATATATATATATAAAACTAATTATATTCAACAAAATAATTTGATGTTAGTTATACATTATTTTAAACTATCTAATAAATATAAATTCCCTACTCAGTAGGCTACTGATAAAATATCAGTGATATTAATATGCAACACTATTTTGCATATAATATATTAAATATAAAATTACTTATTTAATGGAGTTATATAATAAATAAATTAAATATATACCATATTTATCAAAAGAAAACAAACTCCAATATGCTGAAAATTGAGTAATACTACCCAAATCTTAAATTGGTATTAAATATGTTTTTAATATCATTTTTTCAATAACCGAATTCATCATTATATTTGAATAATGTATGATAATAACATTTTATTTTTATACATTATATTATAAAATCATAAGGAAAGAAATATTGTATAAAATCTACCATTGGCATTTACAATTTGAAACTAGCTATTTCCTCATATATTTAGTTACTAAGTTAGTATAATAGCTATACTAATTATAATTCAGTAACTAACTAAGTAAGTATAATATTGTATTTTATATTATATAATTATTATAATAATATATATATTATTTTCTGTAATTTATATACAATTATTCCATATTATTTGTATACATATTATTTTATTTACTAATCTTAGATTAAATCTACTCAGTAGAATTAACATTGTATTGAGTATTGTAAAAAATACTAATAAAGATACAAATATAAGTTTAATAAATCAAATAATATATTTATCAATCTCTAATATATTTAATAATCAAATTATATATATATAATATAAGTTTTATATAATATATATATAAATATTAGCATATTGTTATCATGTTTTGTATTAAATTTCATATTAGTATAATATTCCTCATAAAAATATTAATATCAATAGATAATTGAGTAATTATATAAATTAGTGTTTAAAAAAAATCCTAAATTGTAACACTTCAACATAATTTATATAATTATTATAAAATATTCATTCCGCAAATACAAATTTCTATTTATAATTGCATAGTACATTCACAATAATGTTATGCATGCCATATATATATATATATATATATATATATATATATATATATATATATATATATATTAACTGGAATGTAGTAAGTTAATAATAATCATACGAAAGATTAAATGAAAACATATGTACAATGTATAAGATTAACATTATGTTAAATATATCTAAGAATGTAAATATATATTAATTATTAGATAGTTACACTTTCATTATAGTAAACTAATATCAAGGACAAGGACTACCAATAACGCGATATACGGCAAATCACCTTTTCATGCTTGAGTGATTAAATAAACCTTTTCGTGTGTGTAAGATTTAAACTTATCTATCAATTTCAATGTTAATTTACTACTTTTTAATCATCGATTACTTATTGAATATTTATCAAAATTCAAATATGTTGTTAACATATGATCCGAGTGAATATATTCATATTGACATTATATTTATTTTTTAATTTAGTAAAAATTATACATTTTATACGTATATTACTGAAGTCTATTTTATAATTTATCAACAAATTTAAAATTATGTTTTATTTAAACTGTTTAATATGTAATATATATATATATAATAATTATGGTGTATGTATCTATGTGTGTATATAAATGTATGTATGTGATTGTGTGTATGTATGTGTGTGTATTTGAGTGTATGTATGTATGTATATATGTATGTATATATTTATGTATAATTGTATGTATATATGTATGTGCGTTTATATTTGTGCAATTCATAATATGTGTTACTGATAAGCCGTTGCATGTATGATAGTCTATAAATAGACATACGCTAACTTTAATGGTCAATCATATCATATGCAGATAATATATAATACTGCGGGCGTCACTAATGATGCACTTGTTTTTAGCACGTATAAATAGTTATCAGCCAATGAAAATTTGTGTCTCTAAAAATTCAAATGTTTGCTAATGAGAGTTTTGAGTTTACATAGGCAAGATACAGGTTTATCAATCCTTGTCCTTGCTAATATTTTATGAATTATCATAATCATCAATATAATTGTAAAGTAATGTGTTTTTGGTATTTAACAATTTAAGTGTTCTATAAATATTATTAATAGTTAATAGGTAATATAATTAAATAAATATATAATTAATATATTATACTTTACAATGTAAAGTTTACATTGACTATAATTATAGACTATATAATTTATAGTCCACTGTTTTTATAATAGTTAAAATTAACAAACATTATATAATAATATTTTATATATATATATATAATTATTACACTAATATTCTACAATAGAATTAATTAAATGCTATTCACATATTATTTTAATTTGTAAATACATCTTATTAAATAAAGTACACATAGTATAACCAAAGATTTTCCGAAGGAAAGATATAACACTTACGCGAAATCGTGTAATTCGAATTTGTATACAAAATACCCTGGTGACACCTATATCGGGTTACTTTTAGGAACTATGTGTTATTTATAATGTAAATTCGTATTTAACTATACACTTTTAAAATGTTAAATAATATGCTTTAAATTAATATTTATATGATGAAAACTAAGTGTTCATTACTAATATATAACAAACAAATATGATATGTATGTTTTAAATGCTATAAGTATATATTTAGTGAGTAAAAGCTAATTTATATTGCATATAATTTAATAGAGCAATGAAAACATTGTTGTATGCAAACAGAGCCGAACCTAAATCTATTTCAGTGATTTCGATACTACTGCTAGCAGCGGTTAGGGATATTACTAAATTACGTTGCATGCATAGGGAGTGTTATATCTTTGCTTCGCAAAATCTTTGGTATAACTGTTAATAACCTTAATTATAGCTTCGACAAATGGATACAAATGTTAATAAATTAGTATTGTTATAAAATATTTATTGCATAACAATTTCACCAAAAATCATATATTCTATTAATATTTCTTAATATAAAATATATATATATATATATTAGTGATGTAATCGAACCCCACTATCAGAGTACTCTATACATATACTCGATACTTATCGATATAGTATCAGTTCGAGTACGAGTTAGAAATTGTATAATTATTGAGTATCAGTATCAGTTCGAAATGCTTGAGTATTAGTTCGAAGTTCGATTGCAATAATAATATATATAATATTATATTATATGTATTACATATTATAATTATATATATTAATAATATATTATTATAATGAATATTAATTATGAAGATATAAAATGTATATTCATTTCGTAATCTATATAGAACTGTCACTTTCGTTATTTAGAACGCCTTGCAAGTGCCGCTCGCTTGGTTTTATTTTAACTATCTGCGGCTATAACTCTGATTTCAGACATTATTAATATGCTTATCATAATAATAACGAGTATTTAAGATATAATACTAACATCGGAATTACTAATTTCTGAAGGCAAATAGTAGTCCAAAATATGAGTATAGTATCAGTTCGAAATAGTCGAGTATTAGTTTGAGTCTGAGTTCTAAATTTTATAATTATTGAGTATCAGTATCAGTTCGAAATGCGAGTATAAGTTCGTAGTCCGAAGTTCGATTGCATCACTAATATATATATATATAGTAATATGATATTAATATAATAATATAATCAATTAATTAATTTTTATCAAGTTTAATATTGATACAATTATAATAAATTATATTTTTACATATGCCCTATTATAACATTATTTCTCACATTTTATTTAAATTAAACATGAAATAGAATAATTATATTTGATATAATATACTATAACTATATAGTTATAGACTATAACTTATAGTACTACAAATACTATATAGTATACAATATATATATATATATAAATTCTCACTGCTGCTACTACTACTACTACTACTACTACTACTACTACTACTACTACTACTACTACTACTACTACTACTACTACTACTACTACTACTACTACTACTACTACTACTACTACTACTACTACTACTACTACTACTACTACTACTACTACTACTGTTACTACTACTACTACTATTACTACTATCACTATCACCACCACCACTACTACTACTTATCAGATAGACTGAGCCAGACCAGCAACCATGAAGTTATTTAGTTTGACGATAATGCACAAGTCCACTGCGACCTCAGCTCAGAGACTCTGCTCCGCTAATGAATTGTCGCAATTTGGATATTTTCAGCGAGGAAGGTCTAGTATTGTTTGGATGTAGCGTTATTTTGAATAGATTTATGTAAAATCTCTTTACTATTATTATCTAGTTTACTTATTTATCTAGATAAATATTATTTATACCATATCAAATTTATATTTAGATTTTTTATATTTATTATTTATAAAAGAAGTTGTCAAATATGATAATATATTTATTTTGATCATATTACAAATATTTTTCTATACCTATATAATTATATATGTTAAATATTGCCAAATTAATAATGATATATATAATATATATATATATATATATATATATATATATATATATATTAATTATATGTGAATATTAATTAATCTATTTATTATATAATTATCTATTTCTATTATCAACGATTAGCGTAAAAGAATTCATGGATTTCACGAGTAAAGTGGTAATAGAACGTGTTTCACCTTCACAGAGAGCCTCTATCAAAGAACAAGGTCATTCATCATTAATTATAAACAAACATGTATTGTTTAGTAAAGTACATGAAAATAACATGTAATATGAACCATTTAATTACATTTCCTTGTATTCCTTTATGGTAGGCTGTCAACAGGATATAATTACATATATAATATATGCTTATATATATTCGCTTTATATTTTTTTAATTTATTTTCATGGCAATATTTATAATTAAACTTCAGATTGCATTTTCTTAAATAATCCATTTTATAAAATATAATAAATATAATTTAACTTATTAATCTATTACAATTTGATCAATTAAACCTATGCTTTGTATTTAATGACTGACGTAATATTCGTTGTATTTTAATGTAAAAGATAGAGAAATATGGATCTATGAAAATATGTCAAGACTTATAAGATCTAATAATTTACAAAAAAGTCCATTTTTATAACATTTAAGGGTATTCGCGGCCTTTTAGGTATACAATGTATTAAGATAGGAGATATATTTTTTTTATGTATTTTAAACAATTTAAAATTTTTTTCAGCACCTAGGGTTTTGATCCGATTTCAATTATGTAAATGGCATATTGTTAACCAATATAATGTTAATAAAACTTGCTTATTTAAAAAAAAAATGGTTCACTGAAAACCCAAAATATTTTAAGACAAAATATGATGCTAAATTAAATTTGTTTTTTTTAATTGTTATAATTTTGTATATGTTATACTATGTCTATTACATTTCTTTTAAGCAAGTTTTATTATACATATAATAATGAAGATAATGTGAAAAATTCATCAAGTTTGGATAATTATTGAGAGGGCTGACAAATTTCTAAGATTAAAAATTAATTAAATTCAATATTCTGAGTAAATCGAGTTTAAAGTTTGACTAGATTTATTTTTAATTTTATGGTAATATTTGTTTATTATTTCTACCTTTGACAACATTTATAGCATTATACTATTATAGAATACCACACTAATATATTCATAGAGTTATTATTATAATATTTATATTATATTACCAATAATTACACTTTAATAAACTAATATTTATGACATTTAAAAATAATTAATGACGCAATCTCAATTACTTTGTTTATAATTCGAATTTTACAGCCAATGTAATGCGTTCATTTGATATCAATCCGTTAATTATAGATGTCGCTAGTTGACATCATATTATATAATAGATCGTATATAACACTGCATTATTTAAAAATTATTTAAAAGTATACACTTATAGATATAATATTATAAGTTTAAGATATGAGTATTTTGCTATTATTGACGCATTTTTTACAATTTTTTTTTTTTACCAATTAGGTCTTGTACCAAACTATCAAATTGTATCATTTATAAGTCTTTATTTGCTCTACAAGTTTCAGAGAATATTAAATATATATTAAATAATACTTTTCTCAAATAAAAAAAAAAAAAAAAATTTATTTTCAACGCATTTCAAAAGGCCCCTTAACACTATCAGAATAACTACTTAATATTTGATTATATGATAACTTATCATTGATAAGTATAAGGTTGATGTTCTATTAATTTTTAATTGCCGGTATCGCCTATCCTTTACATTATAAAGTTTTACTAATCAGTTAAACTTTGTAATGTAAGGATAGGCTACCTTGAAACTTAATACTACTTTTGTAAAACATCTGCCTAGTAAATAGAAAAGTAAACCTAATATGCAATTTTTACGTGATATTTATAACATAAATATTAAGTTATATATCATCACCTATATACTGAACATTTATTTTGTGAATTTATTATTTTCAATAACGTCGATATATTTTTTTAAATAATTATTAGTTTTATTATTCTATATATATCATATGATGGTAAATTAATAGATAGATACGTTAAATATAATTGATTCATATATATATATATATATCCTCATATTAATATAATGTTTATTATAGTTAACTATATAATATATTATTACTTTATTATTAGATAATTTTTATTATGTGATTTATCTAAATTTGTTTATGAAATATTAAAATTATATTTATTTATCAGAAATAAATATTCTGCTAACATTCACTCAGGTGTAGTTATTCATACACTACATATCATACACAATATAGCAATCGTAAACATGATTGTACACTGAGCGTCATGTCACATAGTCTCAGTGACAGTTTCACTACTTTTCACTGCACCACAGCATATATTTACTACGAATACAATAACATTAGCCTATACACACACACACGCTACGAACAGATTACATGTGTCACGTATACGTGCGGGGAGATGGGCTCGCATCATGTCTGATATCTGACTTCGAATACCCCAACAGAGTTGCGTTCACTCTCATGAACAAGGTCTACATTCTAGTACTATAGCAAACAAATCATTATTATTAACATACACACACAGAGATACATACCCAAACATATATATGTATATACTTATATATATTCCAAAAGATTTTATTCATAGTATATTTATAATTATACATGACATTAATTTTTTCTCTAATTTAAAATAAATGAATAATTCAGTTTATTAATCAAATATTCTTACGAAAAATAATAAAATAACAAAAACATCCAATTACATATATTATATATGATATATACATACCTACATTCATTAGCTGTTAGACGATTTCGAAATCAGGCACCCATCGAATACATGGACATCAGAAGTATCATATCCTGACATTGAAAGTTTGCTTCAAAAATATCAAGTTATCCCCGTCTCCTGCCCCACTGCTACGGCACACCCGCATGCACCCACACACACACGTGTACGGTAGTGATAAGTAACCATTAATCACGCAGAATCCTAAAGAAGCCGACAGCATGACTAAGATACAGAGTAACCTCGACGAAACTAAAATTATATTAGTTAGTATATTGTAGTGCTGTGATAATGAACTCGAACAGTTCGAACAAGTATCGAACTGTATCAAACTTTGAATTCAAGTATCGAACTTTCGTAATTCAAACTTTTTATGCAATTATCGAACTTGCTATAATATGTTTGATAATATAATTAATTTAATTTATCCAAAGTATCGGGGCAGTCTCAGTTATCCAAAGCATTCATGCATCTTAGTCTCAATTACCCTAAGCATCGATGCAGTCTCAGTATCGGTTACCCAAAGAATCGATGTATATATTAGATATTAAAAAACTAAAAATAATAAAATAAATTAGCCACCTACGGAAATAATAACATTTATTTATACGCAGATTATTTAAGAGATATATAGATTAATATTTATATATATAATAAATAATTAAAAATTATGATTACAATCTAAAAATCATCGTTTGTGCTCGGTTATATCTAGTAAGAGTCTTAATTTGGTTTGAGCCCATTACGTAATAGTCTTAGTTCATTTGTTTGCTTGTAGAGTAAAAGTCTCGGGTAGTCATCTTTTACCCAACAGCATGGCTCTATCAAAATACTTGGCGTAATTTATATATACAAGTACCGATACTTCAAAAATTGTGTTTGAACAAGTTCGATACTTCAAAAAGTGAGTTGTTCATTTACAGCATAGTATATAGTCATCACTGATTATATCATTATAAGTCCATCAATATTATATATATATATATATATATATAATGAATAAAGCACATTTACAAGTCAAATTTAAACTAATTAATATATAATAACAATTATTCAATCAGCACGACACGATAGAAAGTTTACTGCAGCGCGGAGAGAAGCTTGATGATTTAGTTGGAAGAAGTGAAGATCTATCATTGCAGTCTAAGGCATTTTACAAAACGGTTATTATCACTCTGAAGTTCTACTGTATACTAATATTACATATCTATTTCACAGGCACGTAAAACCAACCAATGTTGTGTCATATTATAGTAATAATACCTCATCTATGTCTATATATTAATTTATCTATGTCTATATATATATATATATATATATATATACATATATTATAATTCCACTATAATAAAAAAATTTCAATGATAACTATTATTTATATCTATTTACTAATGGTAATAGTAAAGTTTAGACATTGTAAATAATCATTAATAATAATTTGTAATGATTTAAAATTTAATATACATGAATATCTATTTCATGTATAAAGAAATATAGTATATGATGTTAATCTGTATTTATTTAAAATTAAGCTAGTTAACATTAATAAAATTAATATTTGTATGCAATGCATACATGTAATGTGTAATTATTTTCAAATTAATTATTTAATTTTATAATTCATATTTGTTTAATAATCCTTTAAAATCATCTATTTACATTTTTATTTTAAAAGAATTATAATAAAATTAATTTTACATCCTTTTTAAACTTGAAGAAATGTTTGTTATATAATTATTATTATATATTAAGTTATTATGATTCGTACTAATATTTTATAAATAACTTAATTATTAATTTATTTAAAATTAGAGAACAAATTAATTTAATGTAATTATAAAATCTTGTGAAATAGAATATTAATTTATTTAAATAAAAAGTTTTTAAATAATAAGTATATATTTTATTTATAAAAATAATTTTATTAAATAAAAAGTTTGAACATTTTTTTGTTAATAATAAAATTTTGTATTCAATATAATGAAAAATTATTAATTTTTTGAGAAAATGTTGTTATATTTGTAATTAGTATCAGGTAGGGTTGTAAAATTTCAAATACTTGTAAGGCTTCGAAGACATCCAATCTTAATCAAGGCTTCAAATCCTAAAATATTGTGCTTCGAATCCTTCACATCCAAAAATGTAGGCTTAAAATTCAAATCAATCCTTTAAAATCATGGAAAACATTATAAATCATTCAAAAAGTTCAAAATTAACATTAATCGTCAAAAGATGACGTGACTGACGTTTAAATTAATAATAAATCTATATATGAAATATAGTATTTCTTTAAATAAAGTTTATACTTCAACTATGAAATAATTCCATATATTTAATTGATATATTCTTGTTATATGATTAATTTAAAAAAAAAATTTGAGTCTTATTTTAAATACTAACTCAAAAATCAATTAAATGGACTCAATTTTATCAATTTTGAAATACACTAGAATATTTCAGACTTAACTTGACATTTCTTTACTATGACTCAATAACTTAAATTTGTACAACCCTAGTATCCTTATATTAGGTTTATTTATTTAAAATTAAGATTTTTTAATATAACATTTAAAATAAAGTATTCATTTTTAATTGAAAATTAAATATCTTATAAAATAACATTTATTAAACACAAAATTAATTATGTAGCATAATGATACTTTTATTAAAAGTCAATTAAACTTACAAATAATAAATCACAAAATATTTTATAATAATAATGTTAGTAGATTATATATATTTAATTAATACTTTAATCATTTAATTCATTTGTTATAAATTTATAAAGATCACATTTTTTAAGATATTTTTAATACAAATTAATAATATAATAAACATAAATAATACCTAATATAATATATTACATATTATATAATTATATAATACAATAATTATATTGTACAATAACTATATTGTACAATATTATATAATAACATTATTAATTGCATTTTCAATGAAACAATAATTATTAATCTTGTGAAGATGCATTTCAACTATATTTTCAATGAATCCATAATAAATTCTGGCACATTTATTCTTGTCTATATATTGTGAAATAAATAACAATTATTTAATTTTAGATAATAATTATTTAATAAATTATATATAAGTTTATTTATGCATTGAATTATGATATATATTTATGAGTTAACATACCTTATATGGCGACATTTCTTTGAATAACTTCATATAAATGAGACAATTTTTCATCTCAAGATTAAAATGTCTTTCTCTATAGAATCAAATATAACAATATATAATAATATATATGCAAATTATAATGTTATACAATTTTTTGTTTTTTTATAACAGTAACATAATAGTTATATTAATTTTATAATTTATTTAATAAATAAAGGTGTTTAATATTATATGTTTATAATTTATTTCAATTACAGTGAATTAGCTGATTTAAGTTTGGTAAATACAAAACAATATTGTAATATATTAATATTAGAATATGCTATATTTTATCTCATTTAATTAGGTAATACTTATAATAAAATATAATTAATTAAAGATATTTGTCTATAAAATCTAACAAATATATACACAGGAATAAAAAGAGATTTATTCGTAGACTTAATATTGATCTTTATACAGTTAAAAATAAAATATACCGTTATATATTAATACAGTATTAACAACAAATATCTATCCAGTATTAGCTATATTTAATGTAGTATATTTATGCAATAGTAGCTCAAATCTTATATTATTTATACCAAGACGTCTCCTGTAATGGGAACTTTTTGTACATTTGTATATTTCAATGATATATTTATATTTATTTGTAAATTAAAAATTCATTAATTTTACAAAATAAGAGAAACTCCTCATCAGCTCATTTATATAATTATATTAATACAAAATATAACAATAGGAATTATTAAACCATATATATATATTAATTTAATAAATGAAATATTAATAAAAAACGTGAAAATATTTTATAAAAAATAAAAATGTTCTTATAAATACATTTTTAATGGAAAGATGCTTTTCTATTTCATTTATATCAACATTCTAAATAATATAATGTATATTAAAATGTAGACGTAATCATTGATTGAAATCATTAATTTTAGGTTTATGCCTTGCTTTGAATATTCACTTTAAATATGTACTACCTGGCTAATTCAATGTGATAATATATTGCTAAAATAAAAGTTTCCACAAAATATACATAAGCAACTCATACTATAGTAAATAAATGTCATTAATACTATTGATGGTAGAAGTATATAGATAAATATTCATTTTGTATTAATGTACATAATTATTAAAAAAATAGCAATGTCATATTAACATAGATAAACTACTTATATTTTATAATACTATCTTGTTTCTGTATATAATAAAATAAATTATATCACAGTTCTAAACTGTGTATAGTAGAAATTCAAATAATATATAAAATAGATATTTGAATATTACAATCACTACTACTAGTAAGGAACACTACAATGACTAGTAACAGATAGTATGTAGGAGTTAGTAGTAACTGACCCATCGAGACCAAGACTACAGGCGTATTGACTCAGGTATTCCATATAAAGTCGTATATCGTCGGTGTGACATTGTCTTTGTATGGTTGTCATGCCAACCATTAGTGAGGCACCATCGATACCAGAAGCTTGAAATTCACCTACAAAATGAATAGCTTATGAAACATTCTGAAATCTGTAGTTTTAAATGGCAATATAATGAAGTCTACATAGAATGAACACTAATCACTAAATACTATATATATAAAAGTGACAAAACTATCATCAATATCATATTTATATAAATAAAAATATTACCTAATTATAAATGTCAAAGATAGTTATATTATGAATGGTTTAATTTATTTTTAAATAATTACTGACATTTTATTAAGAAATATATATATAATATATTGTGTTCATCCTAGGTTTCAGGGCAGCTACCAAAAAAAATGTATTATAGGGCATTTAAATATAGTTTACTAAGTAAAATATAGAATGACATATTTGGGTAATTTTGCCATGTATTTATCAATTCATTTATGATAAATGATATATTAGATGAACGCTTATACCCTGTAGCAATTTAAACCTGTAATAATTGTTACTTACAAAATCTACTTAAGTAGCTTTCTGAATTAGAGATGTAAATAAATAGCAAAATAAGTATTCGTTTACAATTATAATTAATACTTATTATTCGTTTACAATTAAATGATTTACAAATTGTAATTCTAATACATCGATATCAAATAATTCTTTTTATATTCAATCTCCTCAACATTTGATTCATGAGATATTCAGATATTAAAAATGTGATCGTCGAGTATTTATAATATTGAAAATTAGGTTGTTGATATGTTTTAATATTGAAAATTAGGTAGGCTAAAAGTTAAAATATTGAAAATTATGTAGTCTAAAAGTTATAATATTGATATATAATATTTCATACTTATGAATACTTAAAAATACTTATAGGTAGCAATATAAAATATATACCTATTTATATAAAAATATACAAAAATACCTATGTCTATATAAATATTATTAGATTATACTGGTACACATTATTATATATAATTTATATAAGATATTTGAATGTCATAATATAAAGAATTAATTAGAATGTATATTATAATTGTATTGATTATTAAAATGTAATAATTTGTTTGCACATTTTTGTTAATAACTTTTGATTAAATATAAATTAAATAAAACATAATATGAATTGTATTATATAATTTAATTAGCTTTCCAGTGATACCAATTTTATTATAATAAAATCAATATAAAATATATCATGCTCATGTATCAACATGCAGTACGTACTCCGTATGATTGATTTTAAATTCAATATATATACTAACTAATGCATATTATAATACAAGATATTTATGACTTTATATTTTAAACATTATATATTATATATAGGAATAATAATTATGATAAGTATGATAATTAATATAATAATATTATTGAATATTAATGTCATAATTATTATGATAATAATTTTAAATTTAAAAATTAAATTATAATAAATTTAAAAAGTATACCGTTTAATTATTATGAATATAAAAAACAGTGAACTTATTAATAATATTGGTGATTAAATGTTTCATTATTTTTATATTTTCATGGTTTTTAATATCTCTGATATCACTTTAATATTACGTTTTAAAATAGGATTTTGAATAAATATATTAAAATTAAACAATCAAGTGATTTATATAGTGGGAGAAAAAGAATTGGAATAAAAATAATTATTGAATTAATTTTCATATATCAATATAAATTGGTAGCAAATTCACTACCCAATATTTAAAGTTTGCTACCCAATTTTCATTTTGGGTAGTGAATTTGCTACCCAATCTTAAAATAGATTATTCTAAATATAGTTCAAGCAGTTTATTATCATATTCAATTTGTATTTGAATCTAAATTGTTTGTTTATATAAAATATTAAACGGATATAACAAAGAGAAAATAGTATATATTCGCCATTATTTGAAAAATAATGAATTTATCCTAATGTTATGACAGAAGTTATTCATATTCTCCATTATTTTAATACTTAAATAATAATAGAATAATAATAATGCATTTAATCGCCATTTTATAAATATTTATTGAAAATTTGCCATTTATTAAATAATAAATTCTTCAATATTTTATTACTTAAATAATAATACACTTAATCGCCATTTTATAAATATTTATTAAAAATCTGCCATTTATTGAATAATAAATTCTTCATTATTTTATTACTTAAATAATAATAGAATAATAACACATGTAATCGTCATTTTATAAATATTCATTGGAAAACTGACATTTATTAAATAATATATTCCTGTAATTAGAGATATAATACTTTTAAGTCATTATATTACAATTATATTAATAAGAACTTAATAATTAAACTTAATCATATATTTAGGGCAGCTACCCACCAAATTAGGGCACTTCCCAATTTGGGTATCTGGGTAGCTCTAGAATGAACACTGATATATATATATATTAATGATAATTTGATAATAAGTAGATCAATAACTATATTCATTGTCATAATTTTAATATAATTATATATATTTATATAATTTAATAAAATTAACATTGATAGTATAATATTTTTTTTTACTAAAGTATAATATAGGTTTTCTAGTCATTATAAAATAAATGAATTGTTAATAAAAAATAGATTTTCAATAATAATAATTGTTATTTTAATTAATATTTATCAATTCTTATTTTTAGTAAAATTACACTAAATAAATTGCATCATAATTGAACATTTGCTATTGAATGATACTCAGTCTTATAACAATAATTGGAGATTATTATTTATAAATAAGTGGGCTAAAGTGTGTTTATCTGATAACAACAAAGATAATAGAATGTACTTACCGATAGATTGAAGGTACTGTAGTTTTGTAAATGTGGAAGCAGTGATGATGAAATTGAAGATGGGAAGATATCTCGTCCTCTTCTTTGTTATGTAGATCTGTGTTGTCAGAGTGTCAAATTAGTAAGTGACAGGTGACACTAGAATATTGCCCCCATATCTGTATCATCCACCACACAATTGGACATATCCTAATAATAAAACTAACGAATTCAGCACACAATTTCATCATAAGTATTTTATATATTCTAGATTATAATAATTATGAATTCTATAAGATGATAATGTTGATGTGTTATCTGTTCACCTTTACCTCTATACACTGCTATAGTGTACAGTGTCTACATGATGTGACAACCTTACGGTAGACATCTTCTAAGCCCACAGCGTATAGGTACTGTGTGATGCCGGAGATATTGTCATTGTCGGGCTGATCTACTGCTGTGTTGGTGGTGTGACGCACGATATCGGCTAGCATGTGACTATGGGGGTGGGGGTAACATGTGACTGGGGTGAGGAGAGTGTAGTTGAACTAGCATGTGACTGAGGGGTATAGATAATGTTGCTAGTATATTACTAGGGGGCGGGGTTTGTTCCCGTTGATAACGGGGAGTTCTGAAAATAAAACATTGTAATTATGTTATATTACAAAATAAAGTATTTTAGTAAATATAATATTAATAAAGTTAAGATGTATCAATATATATTATATTGTACATTATTCAAGTGATTTATAACTATATAATTTCATTTGGATATAATTACGAAAATGGAATTCACTAATAACTAATATTTGTTTTACTCTTAAATTTAAAAAATTTTAACTCTTAAAGTTTTAATCTTAAAAATAATAAATTAGGCAATATATTAATTTTATTTTGAATATTCAACAAGTAAGAATGGAATTATTTGTGTATTATATATAGAATATTGTATTTAAATATATGTTAATGCATTATCATATATATATTAAATTTGATTGAACACTTAATTTTCTATTTATAGATATTTAAATATATAGGAATGTAGGTGAGATTTAATTGTATTTAATAATTGTTAATAACTATATCTATAATGTAAGATATAATATTTAAAAAAATGTTAATTAAAATTATTAATAAATATTTTAATTAAAATGATATATACACTACATTTTTATATTAAACTATAATCTTATAACTATTATATATGATATATTGTTATTTGTCATAATATAATTGAATATCAAAATAATAAACATAATTATTTTCCAATTATATACAAATACTTCCAATATAAAACTAATTCAATAAAGAATATTTGGATGATCACATGAGTCCAACTTCAATATAAAAATGCTGCGTGCACAATGTAGTTTGATGGGTTAGGGTTTATTATAATACCACTATAGTGGTTAGTTATGCCTTTAAATTAATTATTGACTGTTCAGTGTTATATAAGAACAGTCAACAATTAGTGATATTTCACCTGGTAAAATTAATATTTACTACATTTTAAAGTTATAATAAATAAAATATTTTTTTTGTATAATTTTAATATTATTAATTTCTATTATAAATATCATGAATTCAATAAGATAATTAAATTGCATAACTGATTTGTGAATGATGAATATATGACATTACATGTTTGCTTATTAAAATTAAAAATATTTATTTAAATAAGTTATTTATATATAGATGCAATATTAATTATATTTCTGCTTATATATATATAAGCGAGACTGTATGGATTGGAAGTTTATAGTAATTACTCTAGCTGTTCCCTTTCATGTTAAACTAACTTGTTGACATTGCTAAGGGAACTAAAAAGTCCAGTACAATTGTTTCTGCATAGAATTCTTAATTTCTCTCCAATGGCTTTTCGTAATATTTGTATTTGTCCTATCTATGTAAAATAATAAACAGTTTACTATTATATATTTATATTGAGAATTTATATTGGATATATCTAAATATTAAAAGAAATTAGATTTTTATAAATAAAATATTAGGATTGCAATTGAAGAATGATAATTAATGAATGACGCCGTATACTATTATTATAGATAGACAGGCATATATTTAAAGGTTAAATTACTCCAACGAGGAAACATTTTAGGTAATAAAATACACTGCCAGTTACTGAATAATCGCTAAAAATGAAGTTTATGTACGGTAAGTTATTGTATGGTCCATACACAACATTAATTTAGGTAACACATGTTTTAATGAATCAATCTTGGTAGTTCTATATTAATCATATGTCAAATAGTATACAAATGATATATATATATAGTTTAATTTGAATTATACAATTCAATATGTATACAAAGTATTGTAATAAAATGGATGATAAATATATCCGATAATCTTAATCTTACAATCCTTAATTTATGCATTTATTTAAAATACATGTGCACTTAGTATAAGAAGTAGTATACATAATAATAAGAGGCAGAAGAAGATGGCTCAGTATTATACACACCTTAGTTATAATATCAATGAACGGTGTTAGTTGAAATCGTGAAAATAACTGGCTGTAAATCTTTGAACCTGTATTAATAATATTAAAATTAGCACAATTCACATTAGCTATAATATATTTATGAAAATGGAACAAATATTATAAATTCTGTATGTTAAATATTGTGTAAATTAAAAATATACTTGATATTAAACTATACGTGATCTATATATACAAAATAAATTTAATATAATTATAAAATAATTATAATAATATAATATAATAATAAAATCGATTTTATAAACACCGCATTTATTTTAAATATTTCTGGTTTTCGTAAACATAAATCATGATAACATACATATGAAAATATACGTATATTTTATGAAATTTCTAGTTTATGCTTGCATGATTTTATTATATTACATCATGTTCCAGGAGTACAAATTTGAATTTACTATACAAATCAATGAACAAATATTTTTTAAATAATGATTTCAATAAGATTATATTAAAATAATAATATAATGTTATACACATTATATTACTTAGAATATTAACATTAATAATATTAAAAACACTTCTCAATTCAAAATGAATTTAACAAAATATATTCGTGTTTTTAATAAAAAATTAAAAAAAAATTTTGGGTTTAGGTTTGTTTGGTTTGTTTTGGTTTATACAAATTAAAAAAATATAATGCATTTTTATTTTATAAATAAATAAATGTATCTGGCATCTTTGAAATAATTCAAATACAATTAAATATACCACTGAAAAGTATCTATTTCGGAGTATAAACAGTTATAATTGCCAAGATAAAGAGCATAATCCTCAGCAATACTTTATTTATACTTACGATAAATCATTTTATATTCAATATTTAAATATATTCACATTTATTAATAATATTATAAAAATTTTAATAATTTATTTTTATAATACAGAAGAATTTGTTAATGGATGTTATTGTTTAAACATTTATATTGATAAGATAACATCTACAGATAGTGCCAGGCTTCCAATCATACATTCTACCTAAAGTTTCATGTGTTCGTCTATTTATATTTTCACGTATTTTTGTGCTACGATATATATATACTCAACAATAAAACATACTAAAATATATAATATTTGTATATAAATATTATAATATTTGTTTAATAAATCATCAACGTATAAAATATATAAACGGGAAATGTCTAGGTTCCAATATATTTACAAATAGTGATATAAATAAAATCAATAACTGGGATTACACTATTATCCCCTCTGGTATATCAGGACAAAACCATAGAACAAATACTATATAATTTTGAAGTCCTTTAGGAGCAAAAAGCATATTATTATTATAAACTAGAAAACGACACAGAAAACAAACACAATTCTTGTAATAAATATTATTATTATTATATATCTATAGGTTAGATAAACTGACACTAACTGATCACTCTGTCTCTGGATGCCAACAGTTTCATGAACTCTCGCAGCACGGAAGGTTCCAGAAGGTATTTGTCTAGCTCGGAGAAGAAGGTCTGCAGTTTGTGTACGATCATGAACCCGTAGAGGTCATACAGCCCGGTCAAGCATAACGTTCCGATGCTCGTCTGATAGGTAGACGTATATAGGAGAGATTAGAATGTATATGAGCAGTGAGCAATGGTAATAGCTGTACATTTAACGTGCTTCTTAATCTAGAGAGCTATATCTTCGCAAGTATGAGAAATAGATATTACCATGTAAATATTATTTATTAGATACTTAGAAATGTTACATTAGATTTCCTTAGTTTTGCTATGAGATGCAGACATATACCTTGTATATGATTTCATATGCATATATAAATATATCAGACACACAAGTAGTAGGAATCGGGTTCAAGCCACGTCCGGACCATTAAAATGGGTCTTAAAATATTATTTAGATGCGATCTTATATAATTGTGTCATAAATAAATGATCGGCTCTCGTTAAAACCATGGATACCTCAACAAGAGAACGGCTTCGAAGGGACATTAGAGCCATATGGTTATAAGTTAAAACTTCATCTATGTTCCTGGATGGGATGAAAGGACGCCCCCAAAATACTAATATCAATAATAATATATATATATACATATATATATATATATATATGTATATATATATATATGTATATATAAATTCTATATAGACGATTAATGATTTATAACAGGGTTAATGATAATAGACTATAAATATTATACAATAGTATTACTATATTAATAGTTGTAATAATTATATTCTAATCTATAGATAGAGTAATGATGTAAGTAGTTCGTATAGATATTCTCTAGTCTTCTCTATGAGAATACTCACTCGTGATGTAAGGTAGCATACGCGACGCAAGGGTATCGCCGTAGATCATTAGTCACGCGTGGGTAATACCATCATGACATCGCTAAGAAGTGATTAGAGACGCATACACACATACACGCACGATTGCGCCCATAGTGCATACACATATACGACGATGAAAACCTCAATTTTATCGAATATATCGATGTTGATGACTTGCACTTTAGACCTCATATCGTACCAGGCATTGTTCAGTGATACAAACAGAGTGGTTCTGTATAGAAGGCGACGCGTTAAACACATGTGACGAGGTTAATCATGTGATATGCTTTAATGAGATTGTTGTACTAGGGTGTAGATAGGTGCTATGGGGCTGCGAACTTGGGGTCCGTGAGTCGCATGATCTCCCTCGCCAGTCGACCAATGAAATTGCACGAAAATCTATCGGCTTTCGAATAGACCGGAATCGGGATATTTTCACTTTGATATATACTTTGGAATAGTTCGATCTGGATGTGATAGGTGGAGCTAGTGTCTAGTGTTAACTAATATTATGCTATTATAACAGCAGCCTGGCTTCATGTGTGTATTCATTACGTTTTTAGTACAACAATAATCGTAGTGTTCATCTTATACACAATATTTACACATTTATATATATATATATATTATACTTTACATTATATAATAAGTATTATATAATACCTTATTATGCAGGAAACTATTACATTCGTGTTCGATATTAAAGTTGATTATTCTGGACAGCTCTTCGTGCCAAATTCTCAGTCCGCAAATATTCACGTAATCCTAAATCAATGGTGGTTAGTGTTGCATGTGTAGTGTTGCATGTGTTGTGTTGCATGTGTTATGCTGCATGTGTTGTGTTGCATGTGTTGTGTTGCATGTGTTGTGTTGCATGTGTTGTGTTGCATGTGTTGTGTTGCATGTGTTGTGTTGCATGTGTTGTGTTGCATGTGTTGTGTTGCATGTGTTGTGTTGCATGTGTTGTGTTGCATGTGTTGTGTTGCATGTGTTGTGTTGCATGTGTTGTGTTGCATGTGTAGTGTTGCATGTGTTGTGTTGCATGTGTTGTGTTGCATGTGTTGTGTTGCATGTGTAGTGTTGCAAGTGTAGTGTTGCATGTATAGTGTTGCGCATTAAATTCATATATAATTCTGATATATATATATAAATATATCAAAATATTGATTATAATCATATATAATTATATAAGAGTATTTTGATAAGAATTGAAATAATATATGTCTTAGTCTAAGACTCTTAGAAATATTTGTTTAATAACTTCATCTGTAAATTAATTCAAATTAATTTATTAATATTTATGTATAACATTATTTTATAATAATCAAGTTATATTATTCAAAATAAGTTAAACAATATGTATTCAATGAGTATCACTAACCTGGATATATTCAAACGATCTCTTGAATCCATCAATCTTGTCACCAACTTTATCTAGCTTTACTGTCAGATCATTTGCCTGCCAGTATGTAGTATATCAATATTAGGTACATGTGCACTTATGAACGCTATATTAGGTACTAATGTACTTTAGGAAGGCCGTCAGGTGTTTTCAATACTATAGACTAGCATGTATCGATACAATAATGAGATAATGACTAGTGTCAGTGTAGGTACCTTCTGATTAAAGATGAGAGACTCGTGCAGAGTTAGTGAGATGTGCTTGACCAGCTCCTTTCTGATTCCCTCCTCTAGGATTTGTTTAGGATCAATCTGTGTATGTATGTGTGTGTGTGAGTGTATGTGTGTATGTAAGGTTATGTATGTATGTGTGGGTGAGTGTGTGTGTGTGTGTGAGTGTATGTGTGTGTGTATGTATGAGTGTGTGTAAGGTTATGTGTGTGGGTGTGTGTTAGGTGAGTATGTGTGTATGTGAGTGTGTGTGTATTCATGTACACATATTAAGTTGGCCTATAGATACATAACTGGATACATTGAATAAGGAAAGAGTTACTGTACATGGTGAAGATGGTGGTGGTGGGATCATGTAACCTTGATGACTCCAACTAATGTTGACTTCATCTCCAGTATTCCTTCAGTGAAAATAGAGATACTATTTGTGAGTTTCACAATCTGCGGAATGTAGTGGAATAGAGAGAGGTGTTCATGTGTGCATACATATAGTGAAGTAGTGCGTTGTCATGCAATATTGTGAAATAATAGCGTGCATTAGCGTACAGAAGTAGTTAAACAGTCATTTCCAGTCAGTAATAAATCAGGCACACCTGATGGGAACCACTGCTCTAGACCTTGTACACAATCAGACTTAGTGAAGGGCTACGTGAGATAGATAAGCCCACCCCCCACTATAGGGAACCTTGTAGCGCTGTTCTAGTTGAGAGTACTCCTTGAGTTGATCCTTGCTCAAACGCATGGGCAACTCTTTCAGTTGATCCGTTTGGATGGTGATCAACTGAGATAGCAGTTTGAACATCGATTCCGGAATGATCTGCAGAGTAGAGCAGATAATGACACGTTGATACCTCAATAATCATAAATCAGGAGATATGGGCTCGTAAATATGTGTAGAGATAACTATATCAATGGTGATGGTTATTACAATATTTAAAGATTATTACAATTGTCATATATTACAATTACCAATGAGATCAGATTGATGAACGTTAGCTAAATTAAAGTGCACTACTGCTGCTGCACTAGTGTGTGTGCGCGCCCATTACCTGTAGGACTCGCCTGAAGTAGGTCACTAGGTCAGAACTGTAGTATTGCGACACAGAGAGAAGGTCGTTGCTTTGTGATTGGTTGATACGCATGAGCGGAATCTCGAGAGCTGTCGCCAACTGTTACATCATGTTATTACATCATGCAAGGTATTAGTATCTCATATAGTAACAATACACAACGATGAATCATGTGTAAGTTATCAGAGATATCAGGTGAATACATAGCAGACATCATTAATCATGTTAACTTAGCTTATATCATTAACAAGTGAATTGTTTAGGTGTCACGTTCATTTATAAGATATTGAACAAATCAATAATTTTGTTGTGAAATCGATTGAGAATATAAAAATTTAAACTCAATAAATGTATTATTATTATTATGTGATGAAAAATAAATATGAGAGATTCGATGACAATTATTAGTGTTACTTGAGATAACTCTGATACGTCAGATATTGGGTCATGTGACACAACACTGACCTTGAGGAACACAGCTCGCAGACGTATCACGACCTTGGGTTCGGTGTGAATACGACGCTGTATGATCTGTGTGTAGCTGTCAATCAAAGTCCACGCGTACGAGAGGTCCGTTACCGTGGCAACTGTGATCAGAACTGATTCGTTGATGTTGATCACACGCAGCAGTGTTCGCATCGAGTCTCTGATACCGGACAGGTGCTCGCATACCTTATAGGGGGCGATAGTGGTGGTGATGGTAGCAGTAGTAGTAGTAGTAGTAGTAGTAGTAGTAGTAGTAGTAGTAGTAGTAGTAGTAGTAGTAGTAGTAGTAGTAGTAGTAGTAGTAGTAGTAGTAGTAGTAGTAGTAGTAGTAGTAGTAGTAGTAGTAGTAGTAGTAGTAGTAGTAGTAGTAGTAGTAGTAGTAGTAGTAGTAGTAGTAGTAGTAGTAGTAGTAGTAGTAGTAGTAGTAGTAGTAGTAGTAGTAGTAGTAGTAGTAGTAGTAGTAGTAGTAGTAGTAGTAGTAGTAGTAGTAGTAGTAGTAGTAGTAGTAGTAGTAGTAGTAGTAGTAGTAGTAGTAGTAGTAGTAGTAGTAGTAGTAGTAGTAGTAGTAGTAGTAGTAGTAGTAGTAGTAGTAGTAGTAGTAATAGTAGTAGTAGTAGTAGTAGTAGTAGTAGTAGTAGTAGTAGTAGTAGTGGTAGTGGTAGTAGTAGTTTTGTGGTTATTATGGTGATGGTTATAGGAAGCATTGCGTTAAAGCAACCTGTCAATAATGAATATCTAAATACCTATGTGTACGACTGAAATGAAACTGTATCTATCCTTTAACGATGATTATGTAATAATAGATATGATATAATATACTGATTAGGAACATTTTCAAATACAGATAATATTAATAAAAATAATAAAATAACAGAATAAACGCTATATTAATATTAATTCATGACAACAACAATATTTTCATATACAGTAATACAAATATCACTAATAAATCATTATTTATATCAAGGACTTCCTCTCGCTATCTCTGCAATAGTTACTTTTTGTACTCCAAACTAGATAATCTTCATTGATATATTTAATTATATTTCAAAAATGTAATCCTTGAATCAAAGATATCAGAGATATTTATTTATCTGTCTAATAAAAATGTTTCTATTTTAAATAGTATATCCAAAGATTTTCCGAAGGAAAGATATAACACTTACGCGAAATCGTGTAATTCGAATTTGTATACAAAATACCCTGGTGCCACCTATAGCGGGTTACTTTTTGGAACTATGAGTTGTTTATAATGTAAATTCGTATTTAACTATACACTTTTAAAATGTTAAATAATATGCTTTAAATTAATATTTATATGATGAAAACTAAGTGTTCATTACTAATATATAACAAACAAATATGATATTTATGTTTTAAATGCTATAAGTATATATTTAGTAAGTAAAAGTTAATTTATATTGCATGTAATTTAATAGAGCAATGAAAACATTGTTGTATGCAAACAGAGCCGAACCTAAATCTATTTCAGTGATTTCGATACTACTGCTTGCAGCGGTTGGGGATATTACTAAATTACGTTGCATGCATAGGGAGTGTTATATCATTGCTTCGCAAAATCTTTGGTATATCTATATAAATATTTTATTAAAAATAAGAATTTATTTATAAATTGGGTTAAAATTAAAAGATGTTTTTTTTATATTATATATATATAGACATTGCAAATAATATATGTGTATTAAATTATATTATGTATAATTAAATATAATTATATTAAAATACTTGTTTTAAAAACGAGTTTTTACATTGATTTATGTTACATTAATTATATTTCAAATTCATATTTGTACTCCTGGACTATGATGAAATACAATAAAATCATTTAATTAGAAAATAAAAATGTCATAAAATATGTAGTAGTATATAAGTATTTATTTGTATTTTATTTTGAATATATATTAAAATTACAAATATTTCAAAAAGAATATTATATTATAAATAAATTATATATATACATTAATAATATATATATATATATATATATATATATATACATTAATAATATATATATAGTGTTGTTAAAAAACGCGTTTTTTATTAATGTTTGTTTAAAACATGTTTTAAACGGTTTTTTCGTTTTTAATTCGTTTTATTCCTTTTTTGTCGGTTTTTTTCTGTTACAAAAAATTATTTCAATAAAGTAGATATGTTGTTAAATAATAAAATAATAATAAAGTAAGTACATTTTATATGAATAATCAGTAATAATTCAAATAATATATTATCTGTATTTTGAGCATCATTAAATCATATTGTCAAACTATACATTAGTATGACAATTATAATAATTATAATATTTATTTTGTTACAATATAACACTGAGTATTTCTGTATTATTTAATGTTACATGGAGATTGTATAACAATCTATAGATATATGTACATGATATAATTAATATTATAAAAGCTGTATGAACTTTCATATTTATTTTATAATAAATTATTATAAATAATAAAGTAAAATTAGATTTCTTTTATGTTCTGATATAATAATATATATTATGAACTTTCATATTTCTTTTATATATTAATATATTATTATTATAAAAATATGAAAATTCATACTATTTTTTTATATAATATTAAACATAATATATATATTGGTTATAATACAATTTAATATACAATTTAATAAATTGAATTTATTATATCAAAACATAAAAGAAATCTAATTTAACTTTATTATTATAATAATAATATTATATTTTTATACATTTATTTTATACATTTATTAAATAATCATTCATTTTTCAATTTATTATACAATTTATTTTATCAAAAAAAGATCAGAGAAATTATTATTTGTCAAATTAAATTTAAATTTAAATTTAAATATTAATAATTAAATAAATATATGTATAAATATAGGTCTCTTGTTTTTTTCTGTTTTTTTCGTTTTTTATTCTATGTTTAAAACGGTTTAAAACGTCTGTTTAAAACGTGTTTTTTATTAACTCACAACACTATATATATATATTAATAATATCAAATTAAAGGAATAATTTGAAGAAGAAAATAAAATAATCATTTAAATATTAAATACACAAATCCTATAATAATATAAAATGTATATAAAGCACATATACCTGTAATTTTGTATCCAGTTGATGAAACTCCTGTACCTGTGAACAGAAGGTTTAGAGTTAGGAAGGTTATAGAGAGGTTTAGAGTTAGGAAGGGTATAGAGAGGTGTAGAGTTAGGAAGGGTATAGAGAGGTGTAGAGTTAGGAAGGGTGTAGAGAAGGTGTAGAGTTAGGAAGGGTATAGAGAAGTGAGAAGGGGTTAGGGTATAGCTAGTGATGTACCTGTTCCAAGGCATTAATCAGATGTACTATCTTCCTTCCAGTCTCCAGCTCGTGTTCAAACTTTAAGCTTGAGATCTGTTCACTGATGTCATGGAACCATATCTTTAGTTTCTCTGTGGGGTTAGCTCTCTATTAGTTATAGAACTATAGGTGGAGGTGTTGGTAGTAGTAGTAGTAGTAGTAGTAGTAGTAGTAGTAGTAGTGGTGAAGGTTTAGGTAATCATAATAGTAGTAACCTAATGCTAGGCAATACTATTGTGGTACTTATAAAGGTGAATGTGATCTAGCATTAACCGTTCTTCTCAATTTTACTTAGGGTATAGTCCCCATTGAATATTGACGACAATTCTTTTGATTTCGCTACACAATTTTCTATTAGTTTTGTCCAATTCTGTGATTTCTCTTCTAATAGCTTCGTAAATATCTGTCATTAAATGAATTCATATATAGAATAGAAATAGTAAAAGGTAGTTATAAAATGGAGTGTTTAGCCCTTCATTATATTTAAAAAAATTAAGGGAGTACGTTGGTCTAGAAATAGTGAATTTTTTTAATTTAATTTTGTTACGAATTAAAGATAAGAAAATATTGGTAATATTCCAATTATTTTTCCAAAAATAGAATGTATCGTTGTTGAAAGTATCGCCTATTTATTTACATGTAAATGAATGTAATTGAGCGATGTACTCCTTTAAGTACTTTTCTTATTTCATATTATAAATAAAGTAATATTTATATGTATATGCAGATCATACATTACACTCAGATAGGGAGATTAAGATAGATGTTTAGATATATGATAGAGGTTAAGATCAGATAGGGAGGATTGGGAAACTATTACTTAATTTCAGGCGGATAATAATTATCACTAATGGACATTCTACCATCGTTGTGGTAAAAGAAATGCATCTAAAAATGGGTGCATCTTTGGTTATAATAAAACAACAGTTTAACTATTAGTAGTAGTGAGGAATGGGTGGTGGGGTGACTAATGTGGGAAGTAGTGATAGGGGGAGAACTAGTGCTTCCACCATGCGTTACCTCTTTGAAGATGAACTCAAACTGTGAGCTCTGTATGATCAGCATGAGAATGTCCTCTTGGCTGACCTTGTGAGTGACCTTCACCAGATCGTTGAGTTGACGGCACTTCTTAGAGCTGTCACTATCTGGGTGCAGGTAGTAAACATGATGAGCCTATACTGGCCTGAGTCAGAGGAAGGTATCTAAACCTTGTACTTCGCTGCTATTGTTCGTGTAAATAATGTCACACTCGTATTGTATATGTGTAATTATTGTTATATTTTTATTTCATTCTATTATATTTATTATATATTATCTCTTATCATAGTTTATGTATTCTCGCATGTCACTATAACAATTAAGTTTATTCGCATGATTATAACCCTCGTTATATCTATTGATGTTGTGATAGCACAGAGAATAGCGCACACTATTGAAATACTCGTGTCTAACAAAACATAATCATCATCATCACCATCATCATCATCATCATCATCATCACCACCATCATTAACATCATCAACATCATCACCAGCATCATCATCATGTCACACGAAATCTACGTGAAAATTACGAGAGTAACTAACAAGTTTTCAGTGTGGCCGAATGTAGGCTAAGCCATCGGATCGTGACGTTACTGGCTCGTATCAAAGACAACAGATCAGACATACGACTGAGAACGACCTCTTCGCACATCGTACCGCTGGACAGGTACTTGCACAGTTCTGAGGTCAGCGTGGGCACTTGATCACCGTGGTAACGAGCCTAGGGGGTGCGTAGTGGTGCTTGAGGGGTACACATTCTCTCGTGTACGTGCAATCACACTAGCTCTAATTTAGGTCATTACTTTTATATATTTTGTATGACTTTTATCAAATATGTTACATAAATATTCTAATCTATAAATAGATAGTTTGTTATGTATATATTTAAGGTTTGTAAGGTTTCAAAGGAATATAAGAAATTACTTTTATATTATTTGTTAAATTATCAACAAAATGTACTGTAAAATTTTAATTGTAATATACATATGTAAAAAAAAAGGTTTTAGAATGTAAATATCAATGTTATCCACATAAATGAATATTTCCACGTGAATACAATACATATAACATAATAATATAGTTACGCTATTTATAGTATTATATTTAATACTAGGAAAATTGAAATACTGAGAAAATCAGATTTAGTTAAATAGGTCAATAAACATTAATTATAAAATAAATAAATCAACTAATAATATATATATAAGTTTGTTATAGCAAACATGTGTTATATGATAAGATATATTTAACATGTAAGTTTAATATAAAAAATAAGAATTATATATATATATATATATATATATATATATATATATATATATATATATTACTTTATATAATAGATATAGTTATATATAAATATATACAAATATAAATTATATATTTTTATATTTTAAAATTATTTTTATAATTTTTATAAAAGACCATTTTTAAATATGTATTATATTAGCAACTATAGAATATTGTTAGATATACTGTTAGATACACTGTTAGACACATAAGATAATAGATAAATGATAAGTGATTATATAAATAGAAATATTTATTTTATTTTATTTTGTAATGATATATCGAAGACAATATTTACGATCGTTGAAATATTGAAATTAAATGCTATTAAACATTTATGTAATAGTGGTATAAATTATCTGGTTACATCATCTAGACTCCATCTAGATTTTAGAGACATATAATAACAATATTGCATACTAGTCAGGGTTCCATTATTTTCGGTAAAAACCTATTTTTACCGGGCAAAACCGGTAAAAACCTATCTCTACCATGTTAATTTAAGGTAAAAACCGGTAATAACCGGTAAAAACCTAGTACTCATAAAATATAATACCTTTAAAAAAAAATGTATATTGAAATTTAAAGTAATATCGATTCATTTATATATAAATGTTATGGCTAATTAATCTAGCAGATTTATTTGAAAATTTGTCAACATTTGTCTGCTTTATTATGCCATTTATAGTACATTTATTATTTTAAATCCAACTGGATTTTGAGGTCTGCCACCCTTATATTGTAAAATTAACAAGTTGATGTAATTGGATATATTTTATAAATGAAATAAAATCATACTGTGTTATATATTCATGAAATTACACAATGAAAATATTACTAAATAGTTATACAGTATTGTAAAAAATATTTGTAAAAATAAATATTCTATTCAGTATTTATATATATATATATATATATATATAGATATATTTAATATATTTAATTAAATATCATGGTATAAAATCAAATAATGAATATATTCAAATAATTTCTCAATGAAAATATTATTAGTTCTATTGTTTAATATATATATTATTTTTTACAATATTAAGTCCCTGTCACACCGAAAAAGTTGGCCGATTTTTCACCAATATCGTACGGATTTTTCTCTCTCTGTGCTACACCCCTACCGATATATCACCAATATATCACCGATATCGTGACAATATCACTATTCATCATTTCGAGATATCTCTAAATATTTAACTATTTCTCGACGATTTCGTTACTGCGCATATCGGTGAAAAATCGCTCGCTTTATTTGGTGTGAATGGGCTTTCCTTTTACTAATGCAAAAATAAATATATTATTATATTTAATATTTTATATATATATATATATATATTGACTTATTTACTCATTTATTTCAATATCATATTATTTATTTAAAAAATGTTTTCTTTACATAGAGTCAAAATTAATAAAGTTTTTTTTTTAATATAAAAAATCTTATAATATTGATTTTAATGTAGTAACTTTATAATTGTATATTATCTATTAAATATAAAATCTATAAATAATATAGACACTAGTAGGTTTAATATAATATAGATAATATTATATTTAATTATATAGACAACACTAGGTTTTTACCATGGTAAAAACCTGTTTTTACCGGTTATTACCGCGGTTATTACAATAGGCGGTAATAACCTATGGAACACTGATACTAGTATAAATATTCATACATGACTGTATTGAAAAATATTGAATTCTCACTTCTTATTTGTAATTATATAATATTTGTTATTCATTGATTCTAATATTTTGAATGTTAATTATAATAGTGGTATAATATCTATTATTGGCTAAGAGGAATATTTGAAATTTCATTCATTTATTACAAAATATATCTTTGAATATTTATTTGTATATGAAAGTTGAGAATATTTTTTCTAATTATTTTTGCTGGCAACAACCTGAAAAGACCAAGGTCTTATTTTAAAGCCATTTGGATAACGAAGAAAGAAAACGAAACAGAATACTAAATGAAATAAGAATGACATTAAATTACTCCAATAAACCATATCTATCTATCTATTTACATCTATAGATTTAAATTAACTTCGGTTTCTTATTTATACATATATCTAAATATCATCATATATGGTATTAATTATACTATAATCTATATATCATGTATTCCATATTTTCTTAAAAAGATGCCATTGTAAAAACATCGTTTCCTTAAATAATCCAAACGGATACGTACATGTTTCTTGATGTTTGTGGAATTCACAGTATTGGAGAGAGCGGCGTAGGCTGCAGGAAACTGATACCAGGCGTCCAATAGATTCACCGTGATACCCATGTAGATACTGATCACCTGGTGAGTGTTGCTGGCATTATAGTGACTATTTAGGGTGGGTGGAACTACAGCACTACTAGTTTTATACTCGTCAGAATTGATTAGTTATTTATTGAACATTCTGTTTATAATCTCATTACACATGATAAGGTTAAACATTGTTGACGTAACGATACATTAAGGGGGATATGTATATATGATTAAGACAACGACATATTGTTATAATCTACAGATTGTTTATTTATCTTTATATTTAATTTATAATTATTAAATATTATACTATCTATTTTCTATGGATATATGAAGTTCACATACGTTAATGTGTATTGATTATTCTAATTAAATGCAATTTTTATTCGTTTCATATACATTTTATTATTTGATGTAACATTTTCAGAATGAAATTAATATAAAAATTAATTTAATTATGTACTGAAATACGCATATATTGAATAAATGTTAGTGTCATTATATATATATAAATATATTATTTATTTATGAACAAATATTAAATATAAATATAATATATGTATTATTTAAGTTTTTTATATATGAGAATATATAAATGAAATTTAATTAAAAATAAAATGAGGTAATTACAAAGTTAAAGAACTGCTACTACCCAATTATCATGGAAATGTTTGTCTATGAATTGCCTCATTTTAGCTGTCTCATTCTTCAGAGTGTTTGCATCAAAGTAAAGTATCACATACAGAGTGGATGCCTGTGGTGAAAATGTAGTGATAGTGGTGATGATGCTGATGATGATGATGATGATGATGATGATGATGATGATGATGGTGGTGATGATGGTGATGATAGTGATGGTGATGATGGTAGTGTACCTGAGAAGCCAGACTCACAGTACTGTGATTAGGTAAAGGATAGCAGCTCATCTGAAGGTAGATGTCATCTGAACGTAATCTAGCCAACAACTTCTGGATGAATCCTACAAATTATACACACAAACATATACAAACACTAGATGTGTAATTATGAATCATGCATTGAATAGGATACAATATAGATCTCTGGTTAGGAGCTATACTATAACATCTTCATAACGATGCAGGTAATGGTTACTTATATTTATACATAGATATATTTTGAATGGAATTTAAACTGCAATATCCATTATGAAATAAGGTATCGAAACATCAGAGTTTTAAAGCTTCATAATTATAGATATATCTTCATAATTAGTTGTGACGGGCTCAATATATAAGTACAGTTAGTAAAAGGTTAGCTTTAACATTAAAAAAGTGAATTAATTGTAATCATCTCACTAATGTTATGCAATCATTATTATGTATACTATAGATCTAGTAAATAATATGTAGCAGCAGCAGTAATTATGTAGGACAAGCTTATATTTCAATAATATCTAAATAAAAATGATTATACACATTTAATATATCTCAACATTGTATTACTTAGTAACATACAAATAAATTGAATCTAAATACAAATATTATCCATTATATATAAATGCGCTTAATTCTATTGTAAATTATTGATTTGAATTTAAACTAAAGTTGTCAATATGTAACTAGTAGTCTAAAGGGTGTCTCTTACCTGGAGATTTGATAGGGACCCTGGAGAAATAGTCAC
>OZ025239.1:52496049-52758516 GCA_964019155.1 Osedax fenrisi | reverse complement strand
TGGCTGAAATCACAGTCACTATCACTATCCTTTGTATTAATTATAAGCAAATAGATTAGTGTTAAAAATAATTATATATATATGCTACAATATATGTTATCTATAATATACAATCTAATTTTTCAGTTTTTATATTAAAATCTAATGTGCACTACTATATGTACAGAGTGCATGTGTATCTAGGGAGTGTGTGTATAATAGAGCTGATATTTGTCCTAGTAAAGTGAAATATTGAATTAATGTATGCTACTATAATAGATAAATAATGAATTCTCAACATCAAGTTAATAATGTAAATCATTGAGTGTGTAATAAAGGTTAATAGTTGTAGTAAATGAGGATATATTACTACAGTGGCCTCCCATAGGTATGTGTAAGAGGCTGTAGCAACTGTGTTTACTTAATCAATAGCTACAGCAGTAATTAATACAGCCCAATCTCACGCACAATCACAAGGAAGATACCCTAGACCTAGATTACAAAGACTGTAGGCTAGTATTAACTTGTTTAAGTCGGTGATGTAGGTGTGGATACTCTCGAAGGCGAAGTAGAACCGGGTCAAGATCTCCAGGTAGTTGTCCTTGATCTGTATGTCTAGCTTCTCAACGTCTATGTGCAAGTACCACTTGTTAATTATATCTACGCAATATACATCATATCGTAAGTATCAAATTCATACATTAAATAAATATATATATATATAAACATATAAATATATAAAGTAGAATCCTGATAAAGTGAACATTTAATTAGCTAACAATCACTATATGCTAATGTTCATATTCATATGTTAGGATTTTATTTTGTATGTTAATAAAAATCAAAATCGCCGACAAAAATGAGCTAATATTCTATGAAACAAACATATATTCGAGAACAAGTTATACTGCACGTTGATTACTGCGGATTTGATAAACAAATGTTTACAATTAATAAACACTTTAGTAGCAGTGTAATATTTGTAATTATTTCAATTGAAGCAAATTATAACAACTATTGCTTTTGTTCACAATTAACTTCGCATACAGAAACGATTCACACCACTCATAAGCATACGTTCTGATTAACATGCAATACTTGACGGTCGTATGAATGCTAGCTAATAGAGATTCTACTCTATATGATATATATATATACATGTATACCACAAACAATAGAGTGTGCAATTTCATGTTCGATGATTTCACTATTTTCGAAATATGAGAAATCTTTGATGACTTTATCCAAAGGACCAGAAGGTCGTTTCTTGTAGATGTCAGGAACCACTGATCGTAGTCTCAGTAGTTCGGCTGTTTAAATAGGTGTAGTCGTATTACTTTAAGGCGCGTGTAGGTCCCATTTTCAGAGGCAAACACTTCAGATTTATAGAAACAAAATAATTGACATGAACAATTATTGATAGACTATTTCACATCATAACGGTACTGTTGCCATGATACCATGTGATAATGCCAACGATAAGAGTTCTACACATCTCATTCAGTATAGGTTAAGTTTATCATATGTATCATTACGGAGATAGCTAAGGATAATCGTTTATTTGATCAATACAACTCGTCTCATAGGAACGCATTAATGACATTTATTTTATAATAAAACTAATTTTATATTAATGTATAATCAGTGGGTTTATTATACATACAGAAATATTTACTTAGTACTAGATGTATTTTTAATTAACGATAATATTAAGATAGTATACTATTTTTACGAGTGGTTGAATATAAACTATTTCTATACCTACTATCTTTTCTAATAATATACGACGCCATATTAACCAATGATTGCATTTCCTCTCGATACCAAAGATAGTAAGGCCTGCCCACAACTATTATTCGCAGATAGGAAATCCATCACTTATATCTGTAGAGAAAGGGTCCAGTAATAACCTACTAGTATATGAGCCAGGTGAATGCGTACTAATATTGATGATACTATACAGTGGTATATATATATATATATATTAGTTCAAAATAGGGGATTCATGTATACATATATATATATATATATTAACTTAAAATGAGATAATAGAGAAGCTTTGGAGTTGTTAACCCTATACAATGTACATCGTTAATATACAGTGTACACTAAATTCTATATACTATGTACAATGTACAAATTATAGTATATATAATAGTATATAGTATATACAATAGTACATTGTACATAGTATATTATACATTGTACAGTAGACCGGTTCGTTCGATTCAATTTTTAATCATTCATATAAAATATAATACATATCTATATTTTAGTATAATATGTAATAACAATTTTTATAAAAAAATAGTTACCTTTGGTCACGAATCATTTAAAGTTTGAAATATAAATTATTATTTTAAGATAAAATGTATAATATTCCATGTATAATAGTAATGACACCATCTTATTATCTTTGATGTTTACAAATATTTAAATTAATATTTAAAATTAATTATGTATTTGTATTATATTTAATGAATTAATATAATATATACCATTATTTATATTTATTATTAATATAATATCTATATTTAATTTTTATATCTACAAATTACCAATATTAATGTCTCCTAAAACTCGAGAAAATACACCATTTTACAAAGTATTTATTTCAAAATAATTCCAAAAAATAATAAATTTTTTAAAATTAATATATATAATTATACTTTATATAATTATACTTTACATACATTTGAGTGATCAGATTGTGTTGAATTGTGGATATAAGTTAGATACAAATGTCCTTTATACAAATAAAATTAAAAAATATGTAAACTTATTTTGAATTTCATATCTCAATTAAAAATCCAAAAAAATTTACAAATGATGTTAATTTTTTTTCTATAAATAATTTTTAATTTTTTAATAATTAATTTGAATTGTATTATTATTATCTATAAATTATATATTTTAATTTTTTAAATTAAATTGTAATAATTTATTTATATTAAATTATACGATTTTTAGAAATTTTTTTTTACTAAAATTATTTTATAAAATTTGGGCATCTAAATTGTTATGAAAAATATTTTGTATTGTTTATACTACAGTCAACTCTCGGTAAGTCGGACTACGGATAAGTCGGAATTCTCGATAATTCGGACACATATAGTTTGTTTGGTTGGATTTGTATCTAGTTCCATGTTAAATTAATCGGATAAGTTGGATAAGTTGGTTGGATAAGACGGACTTTTCTATATGTCGGACACATATTATAGTCATTTTTATGATTTTTATACTGGATAAGTCGGACTTTTTATAAATTGTCAGAAATGTTTACTTTAAATAATTATATTATAATTTTAGTAAGTAATATTAATGAATAAAACATTTTATGTTGTTGATTGTTGCACAATTCCACATTTCGGTAACCATTTAACTCGCGCTGCGCATTTCATGTCTTATTTGCATGATATTCTGAATCTCGGATAAGTCGGACATCTCGCTAAGTCGGACATTTTTCCCGGTCCCTTGCGAGTCCGACTTATCGGGAGTTGACTGTACTTGTAAAATATGTTTCTAGGATATATCCAGTTGGCTTAAAAAAAATCATTCAATTTTATAAAAATTAAATAAAACTTATTTCTATATCTCCCCCATGTTAAATTTTATATGTATTCAATGTTAAAATAAAAACGTCTCGTGACATAAAACTATTTAAGATATAGGTCTAAAATTTTAAACACTTATTCATCATAGCATACATAATTGTTATAGATGTGAAGGTTAATAAAATTCTAAAAAAAAAATTAGTACGAACCGGTCTAGTGTACATAGTATATAGAATATAGTCTATAGTTAATAATATATATATAGAACCTAGTAAATAGTTATAGTAACTGGTATATAAAACAAATTAAAAAAATATATTGTAATTTAATTACTAAGTAATTATAAATATACATAATTATTATTATTATCTCTAAAGAAACGCACGTTTATAGTTATAATATTTTAAATTAAATCTCAAACTTCTATAACACTAAATTAGTCATGAAGATTTAAAAATATTTTTAGACTATTTAGTCTATCAGCTAAAAATAGAGAGAAATTTATTAATCAGAAAAGTATGAATGTGGATATATTGGGAATCAATATAATCATTAGAAATTCTATTTAGGACAATCTACAATATATTAAAATATTATTGCGTCTATAATAAATGTATATATCATATATGTAATATATGTAATATATATATATATATATAATAATGATTAAGTATTGAATGATAAGTAATATAGAATTATTACAATAAGATGTATCTCTCTAGAGGTAAAATTATGTAAACAATACTATGACAAATTAAATGTAGAGAGCGCTATTGATATCGAAATAATATCGTAATATATAGTAAACAATTATAGTTTAATATAAATTATGAATCTTTACACGTGTATCGTGTATAAAACTTGTGTGTTTATATTGTATAATCATTAATTAATAAGATTATATATAGAGTATAATCAAGTAAATATTATAGTAATATAATAATATAATAATTTTAAATCGACAAGCAACCCCTACATTTTAATAATATCATAATTAATATAAATTATTGCCTTTAGATGGCTGTAATGCTGTATACGGACTAACGGAAATTTTAATTCTAAAAATGTATAATTATTATAATATATAATAATACAGTTAGATACTAGTATGATAGTATAAGTTAACTTATTAAATTATAATTGATAATTATTAATAGTAGATTATATTCTTGTATTTATTTATTAAAAAATATATTTTAACACATCTGAATAAAATTGCCGTTAGTCCGTTGCAACCGCTGTAATCCTATAATTATTATAATATAATAATAATACTTATATAAAAAATGAAAAACGCCCATATTAAATATGATATTTTAATGATCATATCTTAACTTTAATATATGTATAGCTTTTATAAATTGCATAACATTTATTCGAATACAAATAAATGTATTACAATATAAATTTTAAAAGTAAACTAACTAAATGCAAAATAATAACTTAAAATCTGGCTTCCTGGGTTTTATTTTATTAAATAAATAAGTAAATAAAATTAATTTAAAATTACTTAGTAAATTATATGTATTCAATTAAACACACAACTGTATATGAATTTATATAACGATCCAATATATAATGTATATATGTATAATGAGCTAAATTATTAATGCGACGTTATCTCTTGAGATATACAAATAGTTATAATAAAATAATATTTAATATTATTTTTTATAAAATTTATAATAAATGTTTAATATATTATATATATTCATAATTATATAAATTATATAATAATAACTAACACTTAAATATTATACAATGTAATCTAAATAAAGTATGTATTGCTAAATATATTTTATAATATGGAAATATAATAATATAATATATTATAGTATATAACAAAATTAAAAAAGTACGGATTACATATATTCATAATTCAAATCCAATATAAACCCAAACTAAACCCAAGATTATTGCAAAGATTATTAAATTAAAATTGAAACGATGGTTTTTTTTCCAATAATTAATCAAAAAATATCATAGAGCTAGAGTGAAATATCTCTAGCTCTATAGAAAATATTAATACAAATTAATAATGCCACCCATATCCATTATTAATTTCACAAATAAACACACATCCATACCCATACAAACATAAAAGTATACTCAAGGAAAACTAGATGAAATAGTATAGGAATAAATTATAAATAATTTATTTATTCTTGATTGAGGATACATATGCTATTACATTAATTTGTATTCAAGTTTCCCAGCTAACAGTAATAGCCTCATAATAGCATACATAATAGCCTCAAATGTTTACATTGTGCTATTATGATGCTATTATGTTGCCATTAAAAGTATAGTATTCTGATATTAATTGTAATGCTATTATGTTGCCATTAAAAGTCTATTATTCTGATATTATAATTTGTAATACTATTTTGTAATACAATTTGCAATCTAATAAATGCAAATACATTTGGTCCTTACAAAAAATCAAGAATACAAACTTGGCACAGTCCTGGAGGATTATATCATAATCAAATTGATTACATTTTAATAAGTAAACGTTTTTCTACTAGTGTAAATATAAATAAGACTAGATAATTCCATGGAGCAGACATAGGTAGTGATCACGATATGGTAATGATGACCTTTCGTATTCACTTGAAAAGCCTAATGAAAAACAAATTTGTTCGAAATAAATTTAATCTAAGACCCAATAACTGAAAAATTGTTTTAACAAACTGTCAGAACAAAATTTAACTAACATACAAGACACAGAAGAGATACTACTGAAACTAAATGTAACAATGATAGATGCAATGATAGAAGCAAATGAAATTCTAGGAAAATATAGAGAGAAGAAGAAAAACTGGATAATTATAGTTATAACGAATTGATGGATATGTTTGACTTAAGAAGAACATTAAAACAGACAAATTTAAACCAGGAAATAAGTATAAACAGATTAATACTCAAATAAAAAGAGAAATGAGAAAAGCAAAAGAAAACTGGATTAATCAAAAATGTACAGATATTGGTAACAGTCTAATTAGGAATAATACTAAGAAAGCATATCATATTTTTAATTACCTAACAAAACAGAAAGACAAAATCGCTGTAAATATAAATGACAAAGATGGAAAATGTATCACGGACAAGTCAGATGTTATGAAATAATGAACAGAATATTGTTCTGAATTGTACACACATAACGCAGAAGGAGATATATATCTCCTTATATAACAGTACTCAATGCAAATGAACCTTCCTATCAAGAAAATGTTCATATCCTTAAAAGTTAAGTTGAATCAACTATTCGTGCATTAAACATCGGTAAGTTGCCAGGTTTTGACAACATATATGTTTGAAGGTATACCTTCTGAGCTACTTAAATCCGGAGGAAATATACTGATAACAATATTTACTGATATATGTAACAACATATGGGAAACAGGAATATGTTAATCAGACTGGACGAAATCATTGATAATAAGTATACATAAGAAAGGAAGCCAACAAAAATGTGTAAATTATATAACAATAAGCCTTATATCACACTCTAGTAAAATCATGCTGACAATTATCTTACATAGACTACAACACATCACTGAATAATTCATTTCTGAAGAACAAGCCGGATTTCTAGCAGGGAGAAGTACTAGTGAGCATATATTTAATTTAAGAATCATCTAAGATAAATATGCCCAACATAACAAACCGCTATATCATTGTAGTAATATGTTATAGGCTGTCACTTTGTAGCTGCCTATTCGGGTATGACGCTAAGCCACACCCATTATATGTATCTTTAGATGATACATACATTCTGGTCCTGGATACCAACTAGGTTAGTTATACTCATAATAGGCAGTTATTACAAAGTGACCATTAAAGAATACCTCTTACGTAACTCGGTCAGGAAGAATTTCAAAACCACCTGATCGATTAATAGAGATTAACTAAGATACGGGAAGAGGGTGGTGGGTATATTATTTTTATAGGTTCTCTTGTTGTCCTACTATTCATTAAACAAGTTCTACAGTTTCTTACCATTCTTTCTACATCTCTACTAATCCAAAACCACCACACACATTCTCGTGCTCTTGCTTGACATTTTGATATACCTTGGTGTCCTACATGTAGTTCACTTAAAATGACTTGCTGATATGTTCTAGGGATGACTAACCTATTCTGGTAGGTTAGACACCCTTTCATCATGCTTAAGTTTGCAGTATTTTCATAATACTTGCTTAGATCACTATTCTTACGGTCTTTATACGACCATCCATTACATATTTTACTAATAACTTCTTTTATTATTACGTCATCCTCTTGGATTTTTCTTATTTTATTGAGTTTTACTGACTCACCAGGAACAAAAGTAGATTCTACTAGTTGATTTACTTCAATTTCAAGTATATTAGAAGTACTTGTCGTCTTAGAAGGATATCTTGATAAAGCATCAGCTCCAATATTTAATTTTCCAGGTATATATACCATTTCTACCGAATATCTCATCAAACGTATTCTAAATCTTTGTATCCTTATAGGGATCTTTTCTACTTCTTTCCGTCCTAACAGGGTAATCAAATGTTTGTGGTCAGTCTCTACAACTATAGGTGCTCCACAAATATAATAGTTAAACTTCTCGAGACCCCAAACGACTCCTAAAGCTTCTTTTTCAATCACTGCATAATTCTTTTCAGCACTGGTTAAGGATCTACTAGCGGCTCCAATCATTCTTCTGTTTCCTTCCGAATCAATTTGGGAAAGAACATCCCCGATTCCTTGATTACAAGCATCTGTCGTAATCATAGTTTTTTTCTTTGGGTCGAAGTGCGCTAATATAGGAGGTTCATTAAACATTTTTTTTAGTTTCTCAAAACTAATTTCTTGATCTCTATCCCAAAACCATCCAATGTCTTTTTTCAATAGCTCTCTGATTGGTTCACTGACGGTAGCTATTTCATGATTAAATCTTGAATATTGGTTAATCAATCCCAGGAAACTTTTTACTGCTTTTACACAATCTGGCACTGGAAAATCTCTAATTCCTTGCATTTTTTCTCCAGCTTGTATCCCATCCCCACTGATTTTAAATCCTAAAAATTCTACTTTTATAGAACCAAATGAATATTTCTCTCTGTTTAATGTCATTCCTGCTTTACTTATTTTATTCAATACTGCATCTAGTCTTGTATCATGTTCTTCTTTATTTTCACCCATAACTAGTACATCGTCCACGTGTATCACCACTCCTTTGCAATCTTTTAGAATTCTGTCCATCTCTCTACAGAAAATTTCAGGGGCTGATGTAAGTCCAAAAGGTAGTTTTTTTATAATAAAACCGTCCCCATGGCGTTAAGAATGTTGTCAATTTCTGTGAGCTTTCCTCTAAGGGTATTTGCCAAAACCCTGAGTTTGCGTATTTTAGTTATTACATGGTGACAGCGGGCTTAATTAAGAACCCTATAACATATATCATATAAATCAGTGTATTTATAACATTTATAACATATTATATATAAATTAGCTATATTAAATATTAATATAAATCAGTGAATTATTATTAATATTATATATTATTACATAGTATTGTGTTATTATTATATACTATATAATATAGTATATTTATATATATATATATATTATACCTTAGATATAGTATACCATATAAAGTGGTAGGAAAAGTAATATATATATATATATAAATATATATATTTAGAGAATAAATTTGAACATATTAAAAGTATAAATATTTAGTATATATATCAGATTTTATAAATCAGTGAATTTATTTATTTCTATAGAAAACCTAGATATTTTATAAATCAGTGAATTTATTTATTTCTATAGAAAACCTAGATATTTTATAAATCAGTGAATTTATTTATTTCTATAGAAAACCTAGATATTTTATAAATCAGTGAATTTATTTATTTCTATAGAAAACCTAGATATTTTATAAATCAGTGAATTTATATTTCTATGAAAAAAAAAAAAAAAAAAACTAGATATTTTATAAATCAGTGAATTTATTTATTTCTATAGAAACCTAGATATTTTATAAATTAGTGAATTTATTTAATATATAGAACATCTAGATATTTTTTAAATCAGTGATTATATTATATATATATATATATATATATATATATATGTAGGTTATATTTAGTTATTGCATATTATTACATATTCTATAGTATAATATAATATGATTATATTATATTCCTATATAATTATATACGGAGAATATTATAAAAAATTATTATTATAATTATTATATATTATATTGCGAATTATTATAATTATTATATATTATATTGTGATTATTATTGTTAATTATTGTAAGGAGAGATGTCAGAGTACAGAATACCCGAGAAATTAAATACAGATAATACCAGTGCTATAGAATGGAAGAGATGGATTCAAGCCTTTGAAATATATGAATGTGCAGCAGAGCTGGAAGAAAAGAAGGATAAAGTCAAGGTAGCAATATTCCTAAATATTATAGGTCCAGACGGAGTAGAAATATTTAACTCATTTAAAGAAGAAACCTTTGAAAGAACGGAAAATAAAAAAAAGATAACTATTAAAGTCAAAGAAGATCTAGAATGGATCAAGAATAAGTTTGAAAGTTATTTCACACCAAAGAAAAATACAACATACGAGAGATATGTTTTTTTCAAAAGAGATCAAACCGAAGGAGAATCAATAGAATTATATTATTCGGAACTGAAGAATTTGGCAAAAACATGCGAATTCCAGGATCTGAAAGATTCCCTCATTAAGGACAGATTAATAATAGGAATGACAGATGAAAATCTAAGGCAAATATTTTTGCAAGAGACTGCTCAGTATGAGTTAACCGCAGAAAAGATTGTAGAAACAGTTAACATAAAAGAAACTAGCATATTACAAGTTAAGGCGATTAATCACGATGCTAAGGAAAGTATAGATTACATCAAAGATAAAACGAGAAAATACAAGAAATTCGAAAATAAAAAGAAAACGCACAACATCGAAACGAAAAATAACAAGAAGTGTGGAAGATGTAATTTAGAGCATCCACTAAAACATGTAGAGCGTACAATCAAAAATGTATGAAATGTAAGAAAATTGGACATTGGGCAATATGTTGTAAAAACCATTGCAGAGAAACGAATGAAATTATAAAGGAAAACATAAAGTTCCTAGGCGAAATAAAGGAAAGTATAAATCAAAAAGAGGAAGATTGGACAAGAAGAGTAAGACTTCAAATAGGAAGTTACCAAGAACAAGTATCTTTAAAAATAGATACAGGTGCTAGCGTTACAGTGATACCGTTTAGCAAATATTTACCCAAGATGAGACAATCGACAACAATTCTTAAAGGTCCTAATAATACTCATATAGAAGTTATAGGATGTTTTGATGCGATTGTCACCTATAAAGGAAAATCCATGAAAGAAGTGATATTTATACTAGAAAAACAAACCGTAGGGCTATTATCCAGAAGATTATCAGTAGGACTTGGAATAGTAAAACTAATTGATGACATCGATAATAGACTTTTTGAAGGTTTAGGAAGCTTAGAATATACATATAAGATAGAGATGAACGATAATATTAAACCAACTTCTATATATGTACCAAGACCAGTACCCATACACCAACAAGAAAAAGATAAGGAAGAACTAGATAGGATGATGAGTTTAAACGTCATAGAAGAAGCCAATAGTCCAACAGATTGGTGTAGCCCAATGGTAGTGGCCATCAAGGGAAACGGGAAGATTCGTATATGCACCGATATGACGAAATTCAACAAAGCTGTAAAGAGGGAAGTATATCCGATGGCAACAGTTGAGAGTAGCTTAGCCAAGATTAAGGGCAAAATATTCAGTAAGCTAGACGCAAATATTACGTCATCACCCAAGCACCCTCAAGGAAATTCAGTTGCAGAAAGGGGAGTTCAAACAATAAAGAATATATTAAGTAAAGAAGATGATCCATACTTAGGATTATTGGCTTATAGAAGCACACCTTTAAGCTTTGGAATATCGCCTGCTGAATTGTTAATGGGGAGAAGACTGAATACAACGGTACCTGAGATACCGAAAGGATTAAGAAGAATTAATCAACCGAAATTTATTAAATTTAATAAAGAAAATAAAGAAAACAATAAGAAATACCGAGACAATAAGTATACTATAGAAAAGAGAGAACTAGAGAACAACGAAGAAATATTTGTTAAAGATCTACGGAAAGTAGCCAAAATAGCATATAGATCTCCAGAGAGTGATCGATCATATGTCTTAGATACCGACAAAAGGTTTATAAGACGTAATAGACAAATGATTATACCATTAAAGAATACCTCTTACGTAACTCGGTCAGGAAGAATTTCAAAACCACCTGATCGATTAATAGAGATTAACTAAGATACGGGAAGAGGGTGGTGGGTATATTATTTTTGTGTTGTTCATTATTTAGTTCATTATTATTATTATTATTATTATTATTTTAGTTAAATATAATCATCAAGGTATTTGAATATTATTAATCTTAAGAAGGGAGATGTAGTAATATGTTATAGGCTGTCACTTTGTAGCTGCCTATTCGGGTATGACGCTAAGCCACACCCATTATATGTATCTTTAGATGATACATACATTCTGGTCCTGGATACCAACTAGGTTAGTTATATTCATAATAGGCAGTTATTACAATCATGTATTCATTGACTTCAAGAAAGCATTTGATAGAGTATGGCATAAAGCATTATGGTCGGCGATGAAAAGATTTAACATTAATCTAAAACTAATTGAATCTATACAAAACCTATATAGTAAAGCAGAAAGTGTAGTTTACTTCGACGGAAAAATTGGAGAGTGGTTTCAGACAACAATTGGAGTGAGACAAGGATGCTTACTTTCACCTACACTCTTCAACATCATGCTCGAACAAATAATGAATGACGCATTATATACCCATATAGTAGCAGTACATATTGGTGGAAGAATAATCACAAATTTAAGATTCGCAGATGACATTGATGGATTAGCTGGTAGTGAATCTGAACTATACGTATAGTATACTGTACAGTCTTATTAGAAAAATTGACCTCACATCACGCGCATATGGAATGGAGATTAACGCCACAAAAACACAAATAATGACTAATTACGAAGGTAAATTCACATCCGAAATAAAAATAAATAATGAACATACTTAGGAGCAATCAAATAAATACTTAGGATCAATCATCGACGATAAAGGATCAAAGACGGAAATAAAAGCTAGAACAGGACAGGCGCCGCCTGTCAGGCGGTAGCAGCTTTATCCAAACTAAATATTATATGAAAAGATAAATCACTACAACTGAAATTGAAAATGAAACTTATGCTATTGTTAGTCAGCTCAATATTCTTATATGCATGTGAAACATGGACGATAACCAAAGAATTGCAAGGAAAAATAAGAGCGCTAGAAATGAGATGTTTAAGAATATTACTGAATATAATTATATTTGATGTATTTTAGGTTAACCTACAGAGAAAGAATTACAAATATTGAAGTAAGAAGTATAGTATACTATATATAACCCGTGACATTGGCCCTCACTCTGAATTACTAGCTATGGTCATTACGAAAAAGTTAAAATGGTTTGGTCATGTAATAAGATCGAATAATATGTCTAAAACACTTCTCCAGTGTACTATTGATGGTAAAAAAGGAGAGGGAGGCCCAATATGCAATGGCAAGATAATATCATGGAATGGACCGGTCTTGGGTTGGAAGAAGCCATGTTAAGAACGACAAATAGAGAAGTATGGAAGAATATTGTTAAGAAATCAACTGCGCTCCTACGGCATCCACATGCTATGGGATAGGTAAAAGGTAAACAAATACTATTATGCAACTATAAGGCGATATTCCAAAAATTAGTAAATATAAACGAATGCTCATGTTCAAAATACATATCGGACTCCAAGGCATACACTCGTATTTAAGACGAGCAAGAGAGTTAATCTACTGGCCTGGAATGTCGAAGGAAATACGAAATTATATAGATACTTGTGGTGTTTGTGCCACATATTCAACCAAGCAACAAAATGGAACAGGAATGTAAATTGAAAAACCGTATGTTCCTTGGGTAACGATAGGGATGGAACTTTTCAAACAAAATAATATAAAATATCTTGTAACTGTTGCCTGCTGTAGTAAAATATATCGAAGTAGACTATGTTAGAGATACGCTTACAGATACAATTATAACAAAATATAAAGAAATTTCGCAAGATGGAAAATTTCGTTAAAAATAATTTCTGATAATGGTACTCAATTCTCTAGCAACAGTTTAAAGAAATGTACCTATAAATATGATATAACTCAAAATACTATATCACCAGGGAACTCAATGGCAAATGGAAAGGATGAAGCAGCTGTGAAAGTTATAAAGAACATATTAATACTTAATAACATTTCACAAATAGAATTGATGTTAGGAAGAAAAATCAGAACCATTGTACCATGCAAACGTACAATCAATATATTACCAAAACTAAGAAAAGAAGATAAAGGAAAAGATTTACCGTGTTTAAAAGAAGGAACGATTGTGTATGTTTAACCGTTACAATTCGGAGAGAAGCAGTGAAAACCGGGCTTTATGACAAAACAGTTAACACTTATAGTATACGAGGTTAAGGTGTTAAATAAGGTGGTAATCATACAACTTTTATAAACAAAAACTCGACTATGGGTACTAATGAGAGACTTTTAGATACAATATCTGATGTGAAGGATGAATCACATATGTCTGATGTATGATATGATCTGATGTCTGATATCATAAGTGAACTACCGAGGCGAACATAATCTGAACCAATGAATACCGAGGCTGAACCGATGCGGAATGACGATACTCGAAAGTCTACTCGACTTCACAGAAAACCAATCCGCTGCAGATGATTCAAACTGACTTGGCTGATCAAATTCACTGACGTTAATCGTAGGTGATGGCACGTTTGGAATAGGGATATGTTACGTGTATTAATTACTTGTATTTTTGTGTACTTAATCACGTGATATAGTGACATGAATGAAGAGAAAACAACCAAAGATATCATAGAATCATTTGATAAATATACACCAGGAACGAAAAATATAACATATGAACGATATATTTTTAATATTAGAAATCAAAATCAAGAAGAAAACATTGAAGAATTTGTAACAGACCTAAGAAGAATAAATAACAACTGTGATTATTGCAACACATGCGGCGATGGCATACTACGTGATACAATAATATTAGGAATAAAGAGCTAAGAACGGAATTACTGAAAGTTAAAGATCTAAATCTAGAAGCATGCATCGATATATGCAGAGCGTCAGAAGCAGCGACAACACAAACATATAGGATGGGTTGCTATGAAAGTATAAATAAGATTATTAAAAATAATACACATTCAAAATATTATTATAATAATGATAAAAATAATAATAATTTTAAAAATTACAGTAAAAATAATAATTATAAACATAGAAATTATTATGATAACCAGGTAGGACGAAGAAAAAATACTACGAATGTAAAAGTCCTGGTCAACATTTCAATAAATGTAAATATTGTGGAAGACAACATGAATTTAACAAATACATATGTCCAGCATTTGATAAAATATGCAACATATGTCAGAAGAAAGGTAATTTTAATATATGCTGCATATCAAGAAATAGTAATATAAACTACATGCAAGAAGAAATTAGAAAACAAAATGATAGAAATAATGAAGACGTAGATGATGATGCATGTTTAAATAAACTAGTAGAAGGTAGAAGAAAAAAACAATCGAAATGTGAGTTGATAATCGAGGATCAATTTGAAGTAACATTTCAAATAGATACCGGGGTTTCTATAAATATGTTACCTGCAAAATCTCCGAAAAAGAATAGAACATCTTATACAGGAAGCTTAAAGATGTGGAATAACGAATCAATGACACCACGAGAACAAACATATTTAAAAGTATACAACCATATAACAAAGCAAACAACATAAGCGTTTTTATACTGTATGAAGATAATACATGTACACCGATATTAAGTTTACGTACCTGTGAAGCTCATGGTTTAATTACTATAAATGAACATAATTTCAAAAGAGTATTAAAAGTCACATAAGGAAATATAGAAGATAAATTCAATAGTAAACTGGGGAAATTCCCAATAATACAACATCTAAAGACAGATAGTACTATGAATCCAGTAATAATGGCAAATAGAAGAGTCCCGATAGCAATTAAAAGTCGACTGGAAGACGTTTCACTTATAACCACATATGGCTCTAATGTCCCTTCGAATCTGCTCTCGTGTTAAGGCATCCATGGTTTTAACGAGAGCTGATCATTTATTTATACACAATTATATATATATATATATATATATTATTGTCTGGGGTCTATGGCTCAGTGCGACAACCAAAATCTAGTAAGCCAAGGTCCCGAGCTCGGTTCGACTCCAAGCAGTTCTTGTTTTTCTCTTGTGTTTATCAAGAACTTAATAAACGATAAATAAAAGCACAAGAATAAAAATGTTACTATTTGTTTTGTATTGTCCGGGTATTTGTATTGTCCCCTCACGGTTATTTATAACATGTAAAGTCTGACTTCTTGAGGGATCCATTTGTATCCTCTATTTGTATTGTATTCAATATATATATATATATATATATATGATATTTCAATAAAGAAATATTATTATTATTATTATTATTATATGTAAAAGTATATTATTATAAATAATAATAAGTGGCTATATTTATGGAATTTATTTTATTTCATTAAACATAATTCGGACCATCTCATATATATCTTTATAGAAGTAACGAGTTTTCATTTTCTGTGAATTATATATTAAAATATTACAAATATTGATATATTTTATATACATATATACAGTGTGTATTATACACGATAATTAATCAAATATATATGTATACTTAAAAATAGAATTATGTTTAGAATATCATATATGAATATGTTATGAAAAAAATAAATAAATAGGAGAACACATAAACTAATAACACATTATTTATAATTCACATATAACTTGTATATATATATATAAAGAAAAGTACTAAAGTATTATCTTAATAAAAATATATACCATAAGGTAAATAGTAGCGATGATATTATAATAAAGTTGGACAGTTAACGAATTACGAGACATTCGTATCCGTTGATAAAGTGAAGTATAATAAGGTGTACGTATAAATACGTATAATTTACATTATAATTTAATTGTTAAATTATTAAAATTGTCATATAAAACATCAATGATGCGCTATTTCATCACTATACGATAAGCATTATTATATTCTACCTACATTTTTCGAATATTGGTTCTATTCGGTAACCAAATAGGTAATTAAAATTACCAACTTGGTAGTACCAAGATAGATATTTGAAATACATGATTTAAACAGATTAATCTTAGTAGCTTTAGAGCAATGGATACAATTGTTCGCTATCATATAGCTTTGTTTATATAGCTGTTTGATATTACTAGATATATATATATATATATTAATATCATTAGATAAGTCCTCTAATATCCAATGTCCAAGATATGTAGACTCTTTAATAATATATATTATATATATATATATATATATATATATATATATATATATATATATATATATATATATATATATATATATATATATATATATATATATAATATATTACATTAATAATATTACCATTATCAGAATCGATATCCATATTGTCATCACTATTATTTTCATCAATTGTTACTATGGTGTGCACGCTGTAATTTTATTTTGTTATTAAATAATAATTGTTAAATAATTATTTATTTACAACTATATATAGTTAGCCCTATAGGGCTAGTAGAATATTAGTATAAATATAAATAAATAAATATATAAATAAATAAAATATATATCATAAATTTATATAGTATTGTTAGTATTGTGATATGTATTTATTAGTAGAAATATAAATAAATATAATATTATATATATATATATATTTATATATATATATATGATTTACATTAGATAATTAAGATAATAACTTTTTAATTGGAATATCAATTTCTTGTGCCTCTTCAAATATATCATCCATAGAAAAGTCATTTAAGCTTAGATCACTACTCGCATGACTAATGGTTTCCATGTTTTCAGTTACATCGCAACTAGTATCGTCATCGCAAATAATGGATTCGTCACGGTTTAAAAGTTAATCTAAATCTTCGATATTTCCATAACAATTGTCTCCATTATCATTGTAATTATTGATATCGATAACGAATCGTTTTAATTTAAAAATAGCACTGTTGTTTAGGCTTCCAACATTTAGAGATTCTTCGGAATAACTATATCCGGAACATAAACTGTGATCGGCGTTTGATAAAGAATCGTGTAAATTTGTTTTATTCATTATAATTTTATATACTTGATTATTTTTAAATTCAATAGAGTTTTGGTATTCATTAGAATTATTTTCTTCCATTTCCCACTCATCTTGAATGTCAATATAAGTAAAATTATATTCGTCCTCTGCGAAATTAGTTAATAAAAAATTCTCTTGCGATGAATCTGATATATTGGATACAACATCATCATTATATTCGATATCACCTAAATCGTTGCATGCTACACTACTTTTAGTTGATTCGGCTAACCCATCTGCTTCTAAACTAATTGAAGAGTTAATACACTTAACCATGATCAAACTCGATTCTTCACTATCAATTAATGATTCTATATTCGAGGCGCAACTTACTGAAGAAATAACACCATTTGTAACTACTACATTTGAATTATCGATATCACTTATTTCTTCTGAAATTAATTCATTCTCTTGGATTTTTTCTATTGTATTAAATTCAATTTTACTATCTTCGTTATCTTTTAAATAAGTTTTTAAGTTTTCTACATTTAATTCTGTTATACTTTCATGACCAATGCTTAGTGAAGAATTAATGCTGTTTATCATAAAACTTGAAATTTCGATATCAATTGAACTTTCTGAAATAATGTCATAATCTTGTAATTCTTTCGTATCGTTATATTCTCTTACGATTTCGTCATCAGCTGAACTTGTTAATGATTTATCTTCATATATTGAATTCGTTTTATTTAATAGCTGTGCTTCATTAATATATTTCGTAATATCACTTGTTAGATTTATTTGGTTAGAGCTATCTTTAAATGTTGATATATTTTCAATGAAACTTGTAGAAGAATTAATATTATTAATCATTATTTCATTCGATTCTTCGAATGTTTGATTTGAACTTTCAATATTATCTTTCTTTAAAATTATTGGATTTTCTTTTGTTTCTTTTATATCATAGTATTCTGTTTCACTATCTTCGTCATATTTAAAATGTGGTAATGAACGAGTTTCATGTATTGAATTAGTATAATTCGCTGCTGATTTGTAACTTATATCATAATCACTCGATAGATTTATTTGATTAAATGTGTACTCAATATTGATACGTTTTTTTTCAATAAAACTTGCGGAAGAATTAATAGTGTTAATCACAATTTCATTCCATTCTTCGATAAGATTTGAAATTTCTATATTATCTTCTTCTAAAATTATGTTATCTTCTTTTGCCTCTTCTATATCAATCTCTTCGTCATACTTTAACTTTTGTAATGAAGTATGTTTATTTAATGCATTCGTGTCATTTTCTTCTGATGTTTCACTGATATTAGTATCACTCGATAGATTTATTTGATTATAGTTTATCATCAATGTTGATACAATTTGTTTAACAAATCTTGAGAAAGAATCGATATTGTTAATAATAATTTCATTACATTCTTCGATGGGATTTGAAATTTCTATATCATCTTCATCTAAAATTATGTTATATTCTTTTGCCTCTTCTGTATCATTATATTCTGTTCTTATCTCTTCTTCATAGTTTAACTTTTGTAATGAAGTATCTTTATGTAATGTATTAGTGTCAGTTTCTTCTGATGTTTCACTGATATTAGTATCACTCGATAGATTCATTTGATTAAATTGTGTACTCAATATTGATTCGTTTTTTTCAACAAAACTTGCGGAAGAATCAATACTTTTAAATATAATGTCATTCCATTCTTCGATAATATTTGAAATTTCAATATTATCTTCTTCTAAAATTATGTTATCTTCTTTTGCCTCTTCTGTATCAATCTCTACGTCATACTTTAACATTTGTAATGAAGTATCTTTATGTAATGCATTCGTGTCATTTTCTTCTGATGTTTCACTGATATTAGTATCACTCGATAGATTTATTTGATTACATTGTGTACTCAATATTGATACGTTTTTTTCAACAAAACTTGCGGAAGAATCAATACTTTTAAACATAATTTCATTCCATTCTTCGATAATATTTGAAATTTCTATATTATCTTCTTCTAAAATTATGTTATCTTCTTTTGCCTCTTCTGTATCAATCTCTACGTCATACTTTAACATTTGTAATGAAGTATCTTTATGTAATGAATTCGTGTCATTTTCTTCTGATGTTTCACTGATATTAGTATCACTCGATAGATTTAGTTGATTAAATTGTGTACTCAATATTGATACGTTTTTTTCAACAAAACTTGCGGAAGAATCAATACTTTTAAATATAATGTCATTCCATTCTTCGATAATATTTGAAATTTCAATATTATCTTCTTCTAAAATTATGTTATATTCTTTTGCCTCTTCTGTATCAATCTCTTCGTAATACTTTAACTTTTGTAATGAAGTATCTTTATGTAATGCATTCGTGTCATTTTCTTCTGATGTTTCACTGATATTAGTATCACTCGATAGATTTATTTGATTAAATTGTGTACTCAATATTGATACGTTTTTTTCAACAAAACTTGCTGAAGAATCAATACTTTTAAACATAATTTCATTCCATTCTTCGATAATATTTGAAATTTCTATATTATCTTCTTCTAAAATTATGTTATCTTCTTTTGCCTCTTCTGTATCAATCTCTTCGTCATACTTTAACTTTTGTAATGAAGTATGTTTATTTAATGCATTCGTGTCATTTTCTTCTGATGTTCACTGATATTTGTATCACTCGATAGATTTATTTGATTAAATTGTGTACTCAATATTGATACGTTTTTTTCAACAAAACTTGCGGAAGAATCAATACTTTTAAATATAATGTCATTCCATTCTTCGATAATATTTGAAATTTCAATATTATCTTCTTCTAAAATTATGTTATCTTCTTTTGCCTCTTCTGTATCAATCTCTTCGTAATACTTTAACTTTTGTAATGAAGTATCTTTATGTAATGCATTCGTGTCATTTTCTTCTGATGTTTCACTGATATTAGTTTCACTCGATAGATTTATTTGATTAAATTGTGTACTCAATATTGATACGTTTTTTTCAACAAAACTTGCTGAAGAATCAATACTTTTAAACATAATTTCATTCCATTCTTCGATAATATTTGAAATTTCAATATTATCTTCTTCTAAAATTATGTTATCTTCTTTTGCCTCTTCTGTATCAATCTCTTCGTCATACTTTAACTTTTGTAATGAAGTATCTTTATGTAATGCATTCGTGTCATTTTCTTCTGATGTTTCACTGATATTAGTATCACTCGATAGATTTATTTGATTAAATTGTGTACTCAATATTGATACGTTTTTTTCAACAAAACTTGCTGAAGAATCAATACTTTTAAACATAATTTCATTCCATTCTTCGATAATATTTGAAATTTCTATATTATCTTCTTCTAAAATTATGTTATCTTCTTTTGCCTCTTCTGTATCAATCTCTTCGTCATACTTTAACTTTTGTAATGAAGTATGTTTATTTAATGCATTCGTGTCATTTTCTTCTGATGTTTCACTGATATTTGTATCACTCGATAGATTTATTTGATTAAATTGTGTACTCAATATTGATACGTTTTTTTCAACAAAACTTGCGGAAGAATCAATACTTTTAAATATAATGTCATTCCATTCTTCGATAATATTTGAAATTTCAATATTATCTTCTTCTAAAATTATGTTATCTTCTTTTGCCTCTTCTGTATCAATCTCTTCGTAATACTTTAACTTTTGTAATGAAGTATCTTTATGTAATGCATTCGTGTCATTTTCTTCTGATGTTTCACTGATATTAGTATCACTCGATAGATTTATTTGATTAAATTGTGTACTCAATATTGATACGTTTTTTTCAACAAAACTTGCTGAAGAATCAATACTTTTAAACATAATTTCATTCCATTCTTCGATAATATTTGAAATTTCAATATTATCTTCTTCTAAAATTATGTTATCTTCTTTTGCCTCTTCTGTATCAATCTCTTCGTCATACTTTAACTTTTGTAATGAAGTATCTTTATGTAATGCATTCGTGTCATTTTCTTCTGATGTTTCACTGATATTAGTATCACTCGATAGATTTATTTGATTAAATTGTGTACTCAATATTGATACGTTTTTTTCAACAAAACTTGCGGAAGAATCAATACTTTTAAACATAATTTCATTCCATTCTTCGATAATATTTGAAATTTCTATATTATCTTCTTCTAAAATTATGTTATCTTCTTTTGCCTCTTCTGTATCAATCTCTTCGTCATACTTTAACTTTTGTAATGAAGTATGTTTATTTAATGCATTCGTGTCATTTTCTTCTGATGTTTCACTGATATTAGTATCACTCGATAGATTTATTTGATTAAATTGTGTACTCAATATTGATACGTTTTTTTCAACAAAACTTGCGGAAGAATCAATACGGTTACTCATAATTTCATTCCATTCTTCGATGTGATTTGAAATTTCTATATCATCTTTCTCTGTAATTATTTCATCTTCTTTTTGTTCGTCTGAATCATTATATTCTCTTTCACTATATGTGTCATTGTGTATCATATGCAATGAACTAGTTTCATGTAATTCATTAGTATACTTTGATGTAGATTTGTAACTTATATCATAATCACTCGATAGATTTATTTGGTGATAGTTTGCACTAAATATTGATTTATTTCGTTCAACAAAACTTAATGTAGAATTAAAATTATTTATAATAAATTCACTTAAATCTTCGATTGGATTTACATTTTCTATATTAGCTTTCTCTGAAATGATGTCATCTTCTTTTAGTTTTTCAGTATTATTATAATCTTTTACACTATTGTCATCATCAGCTATACTTATAAATGAATTATCTTCATGTAATACATTCTCGGTATTTATTAGTTGCGATTCATTACTTTTACTATCATTTGTTAGATTTATTTTATTACAACTTTTACAATATTTTGATTCATTTTGTTCAAGGAAACTTATTGAAGAATTAATATTTTTAATCATAATTTCACTCGATTCTTCTATAGGATTTGAATTTTTAATATCTATTACATCACGTGATTCTTTAGTGTCATTATATTCCGTTGATACATTATACATATTTTCATCACCGTATACATTAACCTCATTACTAATGTGTGACATATTTATATTATCAACATTTAATGAAGTATTAATTCTTTCGATCACGCTCGATACTTGGATATTATTTGAATTATCTTCATATCTCATCTTTTCTGAACTTACGTCATAGGCTTGCGATTCGTTTGTGTCATTGCTTTCTACTACACTGTGTTGATCTTCTGATGTATTACTTACATTAATTAAATAGTTATCTTCGTTTAGTGAATAGAATGTATTTGATGATGATGCATCATGATCGATATCTTCATCGCCGACTGGATTTATGGTATTAGAACTGTTACTATATTCTGATATATGCTGTTCGACAAAACTTGCTGATGAATCAATGTTGTTAATCATAGTTGCACTTGATTCTTGTCTGTGATTTAAATGTTCTCTTTTACTTATCTTTTCGGACATTACGTCAACGTTTAGTAATTCTTCGTTATCATTATATTCTGTAAAACTATCTTCTACGTCAGCTAAACCTACTAATGAAGTATCTTCGTGGAATGAATTCGTTATATTTGATATCGAAGCCTCACTAGTACGTTTACTACATGATAGATGTATCTGGTTAGAGAAATTATTTGGTATTGAGACATTTAATTCATAGAAACTTGTCGAAGAATTAATATCTTTAATCATAATTTCGCTCGATTCATCGTCGTGAATGGAATTTTCTATATCACTTATATTTTGTGAAATGATTTTATAATCTTGTACGTCTCGGGAATAACTACGCTGTATTGCGATTATATTATCAGCCATAGAGTCACTTATATAATTATCTATTTGCATAGAATCACACGTATATGATATGCTCTTATTGCAAATGTATACATCGCTTATATTATTACAAACGATGTTATTCTTGCTTAACGATGTTTCAATCTTTTGAACTAAACTTAAATCAGATGAATTACATTCTATGAAGGAATTTGAATTTGGCAATGTAATAGTTTTCTCTGAACTTGTTTCATTGATTTCAAATTCATTATCATCACACATTTCTTTATCTGAATCAGGTTCACTCGATACGGTAGCATTTATAATGACCTTGAGTTCTGTTTCTGAATTTGTTGCGTCATCAATACTTTGAGAGTGAACTGAATGGCCACTCTTACTTATATTTAAACTTATATAGAGATTCCTATTTGAGGTTGGTACTTTCCTGTCAAATATATAATAATAGTAAAATAAAAGTATAATATGATATGATAATTAGTATTATTGATGATCATTATTTATCTTTAATCATAAGAAAATCAAATAAACTAATATTCGTTAACATATTTATAACAGTATATTTCATACGATAATTTCACTATTTCACTATTTTCTATAAATTGAATATTAATATTTTAACTCGATTAATAACGTATCATATATTATGACAACTACTTGGTAACACGTACCACGTACATCGTACATATTTAATATTTATTTACAAATAAGTAATTTTCCGAACAATGAGATATTTTTAACAAAAATAAATATAAATATTTTATAATCTCATGTTCAATCAAAATAGAACTAAAACTTAACAAATTAAACTAAATAAACTCTTACTTTTTTATTTTAAGATTGAATAGAATATATGGTTCGTTTCATCAAAGAATGTTTGACGTTTTATTTTAATATATTTTATATTTACATTATTATATACTAACACATTCTCTGATGCTTTTTTTGTAGGGTACCTACAAGTTCCTTTATTATTTACAATATCGCTACATTGTTTACTTACCTTTTCCTATATATTATATTTATACTATTATATTTGTATTATATTTTTATTATTATAATAATTATTGTTATTATTATTACTATTATTAAATAATATAATTATTCGTTTTAAAACCTTTGTATTATTTGTAGGTTCTTTCCTAGACGAAGACACGACATTGCCTCTCCTAGATATAGGTATTCTCGTAGACGGTTTAGTTTTCGTAGCTGTTTTAATTGTGTCCGTACGACATATACCGGTGACTGCGTTTGACCCTATTCTTTTATTGTTGTGAGGTTTGCCCTGGATCCCAGTGTTCCTCGTATCAGTGCAAGTAGAACTATGCGATGTGTGGGTGTTCACTGTTAGAGATATCATACACACACATAGTATTATATATGTATGTCATAGGCATTCCTAGTAGAATATTCCAATACTCGTAGACATTAATGTGTTATATCACTTATATTGTGTAATATACCAATCTTAAACGTATATAGGAATAGCTCCATTTATATATATATATAACAAATAAATATAGATATTGTTATAGACATATAGTACACGATTTAAGTGATATAATACCCTATATTACATAATACTATATATATATATATGATGAACGTGTTCGACTGGTAATACGTAGTCAGATAGGCACTAACCTCTCTATGTTCTTATGTATTGTTCTAGACGTGTAAACTTTCGCGCTGTTCTCCGCTTGGGGCTTCACTGTTAATCAAACGGTAACGTTAATGTAGTGTTGTTTGTAGTTTTTAATTAGTTATAATAATAATTAGTATTATTAATAATAACATTATTGTTATTTCATATATATATATATTATAGAAAATATGTTTGACTGTAAGAACAACATTAATAACATTATAATTAATGTACGTCATTATGATTTAAATTTATTTTAATATTATATATATATATATTAATTATAATAATTATCTGTATTTATATTAATTAATTAAAAATATATATTGCATTTTATAAGAAATATAGTCCTTGAGTAATATAATTCAAAATTATTGATTTCACATAGGAACTATTTCCTATATTTAAATAATAAATAGGAATATGTTAAGGAGTATATTAGTAATACATTTCGATGGTAATGAATGGTATATATATATGAAAACCTTGCATTCTGGGTCTAAACGTGCGACTGGTTGTCGCAGGTCTAGCAGTAACTCGAAGTGGTTTTCTAGCGTTAGTGTTAGGGTTACAATTCGTCGATAGGGTTCTTGGTTTCACGGTATTATCTGCTGATGATCGTGTGTATTGTGAATATAATATATTTATATATCAACAGATAACGTCTGCCTAGTAATGTATGTATATACATGTATTTGTACACATGTATTTAGTGGTATATCGTCAATGTTGGTAGTCACATGACCATCTAGGACAATAGCCCCCGCTGGGGTTAAGGTATTATATAACCCCAGCCTTACGTTCAGGCCGTTACGTGTAAAATATAGGCAATTAAGATTTCTACTAGGATACCGATAGAGTTTGAAATTTTGTCAAATATAATTGTTTAGATTTTAGATTACGTAGATTACATCCATACCTATTATTATTAGACCCCACTTAAGTTCATTAGCTAGTACCACCTACTTCATTACTCACTCATTTGTGACATAGTGGTTATTCGTGCAAGGCATCTAGACATAATGAGATGTGTATGACATATCCCATACCTCATACATATGTACAGTATAGGTACTATAGCTATACTAGTATAACCTACTATAGTACAACTAAACCCTACGGTATAACACGGATACAGGATAATAACTACACTTGCGTGTGAATCAGTGATCAATTATTCATATTAAATATGTTATTAATTTAAATTGTACATTTTAAACCCACCCTGATTATAACCTATTCGATAATTGTAGTATGATATGCTGGTATTGCTAATAACATTTTGAACTTGCTTAGAATCAATATAAATCTTATGAATTTAATATCGCATTACCATATTATTACCTATATTACATATATATATATATTTATATAATATAATATAGATATAGTATACTTGATGACATGCATGTATTACGTATTACGATGTGAAACCTTTGTAATTGACTTCTGCACACTGTCGTTTGGTTGCGAGAGACCAGGGAGATTTGACAGCCGTATGCGAGGTACTGAATTTAACATCTCTTATTTTTCGTACTACTAAGAATGACGGATTAATTTGAAAATTAGATGTTTAGTTACAATATTTATTTATAATAAATATTAAGATTTAAATTTACTTAATTAAATGTACCCATAAGGGACATTCTCTGATTACCTTAAATTTAATATTACTATTAAAACATAAATTTGATAACAAATAAATTGCGTGTATGTTATCATTAATTATATTTAATTATATCTACTATTTTTATTGGATATTATAATACTACAATTAGTTATACAACGATTATTTTAGGGGGTCGGTTATAGGAGGAGGGGTCGGTATTAGACACATGTATCCGATTACCGACCCACCTTTTTATTCTTGTAAATATAATAATATCAAAAATATAAAATAGCCACATTATTCATTGCCATAATATTACCCTAATTAAAAATTTCAAATAAATATATTGAATATTGAATAAGTTATTACAAATAATCATTTAGGGGTCGGTAATCGGATACTCTCCCCTACCTATATGTACCTATCTGTATTATGGAATACCAAATCATTCGATTAAAACATCAACTCTCGGCATTAATAATATTTGATCGTTTTCAAGAACGTGTTAGTATTTATAATTTCAGAACTTTAATTAACTATATAAGTATAAATTAAAAGAATAATATTTAATAAATTATAAATTAATTAAATATAATAAAAACCTGTTTTTTTTTCTCGAGTTGAAATATTTTCGATAATGTTTTTATTTCTTGACTATAAAATTAAATTTATATATGTAAAATTGTTATATATATAATTTAATTATACACATATATATATATATTATATTTTCATTATTAAATTATTAATATTGTAATTATATATTTAATGAATTAACTTAAATAACGAAACATTAGAATATGTACTATAGCATAAATAGATGTTGTAACCATTCTCTCGTACTGTATCTTCTTATAACGTAATGCTACGGCCATTCTGTGTTCGTCCATTCGGTTCTATATGATATGTATATTGTTTGAATATATATAGTTTGTCGGCATATAAAAGCGCTTATAAAATATTGCTAAATTCTAAATCACATATAATATCAACGTGGTATATTTTAGTATGTATAAAAAACGATAGCAAATTTAATAAATAGAAACAAATAAAGGTTGTTTAGAAATGTGATGATAATTAAGTATGTCAATCAATAGTTAATATCTAAGGTATGAATGTATTATAAAAATGTAATAAAGAAAGGATAAGTCATGTGCTTTAGTTTCGTTATTAATCGGATTACTTTGTATACTATTAACCTACTATTAACCCTATGAATCCCATCCGTTTTAATAAAATATGAAAAAGGAGAGTGAGTCAGATGAGATCCAGGCTCAAATAGAATGAATGAAAATAATACCACATATCAGATCATGCGCATTGGGATATTAACACATTATTTTATAATAAGTACATTATAGATTATAGATATATAGAATAGGACATAACTTATAGAATTAATGGCGTATTAAACAGTATACATATATATATATATATATATATATATATCGTTTGCTAATTTACCTTTTTTTGTAAAGTATTTTCATCTGATTTACCTGTAGCTTTTTTTCTTAAATCTACATTAATTAATTAATCTTGTATTAGTGAATTCTACAATTTTATATATTACCACATATTCACATATATATATATATATAATTGTATAAACATGGGTAATTAAATTTATAAATTTTCAATAGACTGATTATATGTATACCATGTGTGCACATTATAAGAGGATATCGTATATATAATATAATCTATATATATAATACATGACAATAAAATGTAATTATAATAATAAAGTTAACCTGTTTTCTTAGGTTGTTTAAGTTCTATTTGACTTTCGACAGCCATACCATCTCCTGTGTGTGTTTTATCATTATTGAGTTTAGGAGTTCATGCTTTTGTTATTCATGTTTTAGTTGTTTGCTTTAAGTTGTATTGTGCTTATGAATTATTTTGTTAAACAATGTTTGTGTTTTAGCTTTACGCTTATTAGTTATCTGTTTAACAATATGTATGTATTACTATTTAACATATATACTACGGCGGTAGCTTTGTTATTTAACAATATGTTGTTAAACTATACTATACTATACTATACTATACAATACTATACTATACTATACTATGTTGCAATACATTACGCAATACTAATTTCAGGTGGACAACTAATTGTTCCTTTAGCCCGATACTTTAAAGTTGACCTGGGTGAGAACTATGTGTAGGGACAACGGTCAGAGCATTCTAACACGGACACACGGGTCAATAACATTGTTATAGGAATGGCGTATAGTTATATTATTATGTATACTATAGTAATGGACCATTTCGTTGTGTATCTAACATGCAGGTAGTTGAGGTGAGACTGCTGTGACTGAGTGTATACAGTGTAATGTATAGTGATACGTAACACTCATAGGCTACACACTAATAGGATACATAGACATATTTAAATAACTATTGAATATAACATGTAACTAGTTCTCCATGGATCCCGTTTGGGACACATAACTTAACGTACCACTTACGTTAAAACATTGCATAAGCCACATTCCACCAATATAACACTACTACGCCTACTATCTAAATAGGTCATTGGAGCTACGTTACACCTTAATTCCTTATCTAATCATTCTTTAAAGTATATCATTATAAATTATAATTCTAGATATGTTTAGCTAAACGTATATGATACAAGTATGTGTACAACACACATATGTAGGATAACATTATATGTGCGAGTGGTATACATATGTACAGGTCATATACATGTCTATAAGATAAGTGATAGGAATGTGATATACATTTCTACACAATACTTGCACTATATATAGTATGCATACATATATATTGTTATAATTATAGTATGTATATACTAAAATAGTATGTATACATACTATTTTAAAGTTCACTAGTTATACCTATACTACGTGTTTGTACATATGTACAAGTCTATCAAGTTCACGTATGTGGATAAACATATGTACAAGAAAACTATATAGCTACTTTTGTATATATATATATATACATGTACACTGAACTGTATTATATATAGAAGTATATGATATAGTATACTGTATACTGTATAATATATAGTATGTGTGTATGAGTTAAACATATTGACAATATACGTGTATCGCGATGATAACCTGTAATAGAGTTGGATTGGTTGTTCTGTTGTACTGTGCCTTGTTTAGGACTACAGTGACCGGTGAGAATTGATTGTTCTCCGGTGATACCTTGTGTTCGGGTATTCATGCTAGCTTTAGTTTGTGCTGTGTGTGTGATTAGATGTAGGTTATGATTTCTATATCGCGGAGGCGGTGTTTTATTACTTGAAATACAAATATCGCAGCTAATTTAAAACCTAATTAAGTGTTATTACGTAATATATATGTTAATACGTTGATTGCGTAATAGTATGGGTTAATATTTACATAGTGGTTACAATAAATAAACATGTAGGCTAAATCAACCAATAAACCTACGGCTAAAACCTGCTAACTGTATATATAAATATATGGTTATTGTTGTTATTATTGGTGGAGGACTTTCATCCCATCCAGGAACTTAGATGAAGTTTTCATTATAACCATATGGCTCTAATATCCCTTCGAAGCTTCTCTCATATTAATGCATCCATGGCTTTAACGAGAGCCTATAATTTATTTATACACAATTATATAAGATCACTTCTAAATTTATTTTAAGATGATGATGTTGATATATGGTTTATTAAGTACTAACATAGGGCCATGTACATCCTTCGCTCGTGCGGGATGAAAATAATAATAAGATACATATAATACGATAACAAAAGACCTATTGTAATGGTGCGGACCACGTGTGGCTACTAGTGTTGGAAATTTTAAGATTTTTCACTCATTCGAAGGTTTCGAATAGTAAATAAATACACTTCTAAGGTTACAAATAGTATAATTTTTATTAAATTAAGTATTCGAAGGTTTCGAATAGTAAATAAATACACTTCGAAGGTTTCAAATAGTATTATTTTTATTAAATTAAGTAATCGAATGTTTCGAATAGTAAATAAATACACTTCGAAGGTTTCAAATAGTATTATTTTTATTAAATTAAGTATTCGAAGGTTTCGAATAGTAAATAAATACACTTCGAATGTCTCAAATAGTATTATTTGTGTTAAATTAAGTATACAAAGTTTTCTAATAGGTAAATTATTCATTTCGAAGGTTTAAAATAGTAATTAGATACAATTCGAAGGTTTTAAATAGTATTATTTGTATTAAATTAAGTATTCGAAGTTTTCAAATAGTTAAATTATTCATTTCTAAGGTGTAAAATAGTAAATAGATACACTTCTAAGGTTTCAAATAGTATTATTTGTATTAAATTAAGTATTCAAAGTTTTCAAATAGTTAAATTATTCATTTCTAAGGTGTAAAATAGTAAATAAATACACTTCGAAGGTTTAAAATAGTATTATTTGTATTAAATTAAGTATACAAAGTTTTCTAATAGTTAAATTATTCATTTTTAAGGTTTAAAATAGTAAATAAATACACTTTGAAGGTTTCAAATAGTAAATATATTTAATAATTAAAAATAATAATAATTATTTATTTTGACAAATATGTATATAATAATAGAATGTAATATAATTAAAAATGGTTATGAATTTTGATTAATGATCAATGAATATAAATAAGTCTAATTTCTCTGGACATAATTGTGAACGTTTTTTTGTTAAAATATTTGGAACCATAGAATATATTCTCTCTGCAGGAACAGATGATGACTGCCCAGTTAAATATTTTTTGCAATCTTGGAAAGAATTGGAAATTCCTTATCGTGGTTAGACCACCACATTAATGGACAATAATTCCGGTCAATTCTCGGTTTATACAGATATAATTTCATTTCATCTATTTCATTATAAAATAGAGATAAGTTTCTATTAATTTAAATAAAATATTGAATTAGTATATGATATTTATCGATTAGTTAAATAAAATTATTTAAAGTTATTTAAATTGTATTTACTAAATAATCTAGTAATGATATTATATGTTTCCATTATTTTAAATTATAATAAAAATTATATGATAATTAAAAAGGTTAAAACTGAAGTAAATAGCCTAGGGTAAATAGTATTAAATTATTTGTTTATTGTTTAATAAAATGCCTTTTACCGTTTTTTTTAATGGTTAAATTTTTCGAATAATTAGATTTAGGTATTCGACATTTTCGAATAATTAGATTTAGGTATTCGACATTTTCGAATATCTGTCAAATTCGAAAATTTAATATTTGAAAGAATCGAATATTAAAATATTCGAATATTCGATTCGATATTCGAAACCGTTTCCAACACTAGTGGCTACCGTAAATCTGACGCATTAGCTTGCTGGGCTACACAACCAGTTCATCATATGTATACATACATACATACATATATATATACACATATACATACATACTTACGCACTAATAGAGTTTAAAGAGAACGAAAAAGTTTAACAAGTTTAATAGAGAACTCAACCAATAGAGTGTTCCCTTAACCACTAGAGTGTTCCCCTAACCACTATATTGTTCCCTTAACCACTAGAATGTTCCATTTAGATATAGATTAAGACATTATGAACATGTCACAACGCGTAAGTTATCCGTATGAAATAGTCTTCATTAACGCATATAATCTACGAGGTATATAGGAGTATAATGATCATAAATTGATGTCAGTTTTAATATTATAGATTGTGAGAATATATAATGAAATAAACAATGAATATTAAACATGTTTGTTAAATTATATATATATATATATATATATATATAGATTTTAGTATGTATATATATATATATATACATACATACATTTATATATAGGTAAATTCCTACATATATGTATATATTTAATATATATTTATATTTTATCTAAACATACTAATCGTATAAAATTACCAGATTTATATGATTAATTAACTTCATTTAATTTTAAGATTATCAATTATCAATATACTTACTATTATAATAAATACATGTAATTACTAATATGAATATTTATTAAAATATATTCATTTTATATTATAAAAATTATAAATATTATAGAGTATATATTACAAAATAAAATAGGACTTAGATACAAAATGCGGTAATAGTTTTCGTTCAATAAGGGTTATATTAATTAATACTGCAACGTGTCATCGATTAAATAAGTAATATAACCGAATAATTTTGCTAGTAGTTTCACTAGAATATCGACCTTTGATTGAGGTAAACAAAAATATTTTTTTTTAAAAACTGTCATAAATATAGCTTGTTATGTATAATTATTGTTAATTTATAATAAATATTATAAGAATAATGTTATCGATATATTAGTGTTGTATTATATTATAATATAATACTAAATATGTAGTAAAATATAAAACTAATAAAATATATTACCATACAATTTAAAATAAATGTAGTCAAACATTAAACTCGATTTACTCAGAATATTGATTTTAATTTATTTTGAATTTTAGAAATTGTTCAGCCATCTCAATAATTATCCAAACTTTATGACATTTTCACAGTATCTTTATTAGTATATGTATAATAATGTTTACTTAAAAGATATTTATTACACATAGTATAACATATAAAAATTAAAACAATTACAAAAAAATAATTTAATTTAGCATCATATTTTGTCTCAAAATATTTCGGGTTTTCAGTAAACCATTTAAAAAAAATTAAGTAACTTATATTTACATTATATTGGTTAACAATATGAAATTTACAGAACGAAAATCGAATCAAATACCTAGGTGCTGAAACAATTTTAAAATACATAAAAAAAAATATCTCCTATCTTAATATATTGTATAAAAAGCCGCGAATCCCCTTAAAAACATCGTCGACCCGTCTAAATATTAATTTCAAAAAAATACACGTTTTCTTGTATCACCATATGTTATCTAATGCAATGCTTTTTATTTGCATTTTAAGACATAGACCACCCTTAACGCATAGGTAGTAGGACATGGATTAAAGCCTCGTCCGGACCAATACGATAGGTCTTAACATAATCTTATATAATTGTGTATATATAATGATCGGCTCTCGTTAAATCCATAAATGCCATAATATGAGAGCATATTCGAAGGGACATTAAAGCCATATGGTTATAAGTGAGAACGTCATCTACATTCCTGGATGGGATGAAATTAATCCACCAAAATAACTATGACAATATATATATATTAACATTATATATAACAGTATATATATATATATATATATATTGCTTTATATAATATGAACTATTTAATCAGGTAGCAAGCCGTACATACGTGATATACACGTAGCGTAGGCTATAGACTATAGCCTATATACTAGGCCTCACAACCATATGCATATACCTATTAGTCGGTGTGTTGCACTGATAGCATTAGTGTTTGTAACATACCAACAGACCATAGTACCATCCGCATCTACATGCATAAGCATACAGATGGCACGTTGGTACGTTGGTACGTTACAAAAAAACGCACCCTTATAGCATATTTAGTTAGGTATTAGTTATAGTGGGTAGATAATAAGTACTCTATATAGTATAGACTATATTTATATATATATATATATATATATATAGTCTATATATATAGTCTATATACATATATATATATATTGTACATAGACTATAGACTATATAAATGAGTTTATTTAATAAACTTTATTACTAGTTGGTAATGATCGTTTTGAGTGTGACAACATATCGACATTCACGAAGTAAGTGCGTATTACTAATTGTTCACTAGTATATAAATGTTGGAGAAATTAAATGTTTAATGTTGAATACCACGTTGGATACCACGTAATGTTGAATAAATGTTCAATGCCAATACGCCCACACATATATATATATATATATAATTATGTATTAATAACACTAAAGTAACCTGATGTCTTTGTTTGTTTCCTGTCGAATCGGCTTGCAGCTGTTTTGTTGTTCGTGTTTATTGCTTTGGTGAACATGTTTTGTTATACGCTGCCGGTTAGTTTGCTTGATTCGTTGTTTATGTTTAATTTGTGTTTGTTTATAGTAAAATTTGTTATAGTAACAATTTTTACTTTTAATTTGTAAATGTAAAGTGAAATAATTTTTAAAAATAAAAAATTTAATTAATGTAATTTAATGTACAAATAACAATAGTACAATCACTACAATTAATGCAATCTATGTATGATATCACAACTATTATGAACACTTAACCTGCTTGATTATTTATAAATATAGATTTATTAGACATACACAAAAAACACAAATAAAACTGTATAAAATATAACAAAATATATAATGATGCATGTGTTTCATATGTATTTGAATGAATATTTTAAAATAAATGTGCATACATTAAGGCTGCGTTTGTTTGTAACATATCAACGTACAAACATCTGTATACATGTAATGTATATGATGTAAATGCAGATGTTACCATAGTACCAACATCCCATCTGCATTTACATGTATAAGCATACATGAATAAACCTTCTCTAAATCGATGGATGGTAAGCTACGTCGAAAAGTTAGTACAACGTACCATCTGAGTTTACATGTATAAGCATACAGGTGGGACATTGGTACTATGGTACGTTGGTAAGTTGGTATGTTACACAAAACGCACCCTATTATGTTGTCATTAAAAGTCTATTATATTGTTATTATGCTACTATTCATTTTTAATGCTATTATGCTGATATTATGTTGTTATTATTATAATAGCAACCTAATATCAGCATAATAGCATTGCAAATTATAAAAGCAGCATAATAGACTTTTAGTGGCAACTTAATAGCGGCATAATATCACAATGTAAATAAGTGGGGCTATTATTTATGCTATTATGCTACTATTATAAGGCTATTACTGTTGACTGGGATTATAATTATGAACAATGGTGATTCTGAGTATGATAATTATGATGATGATGATGAGTATGATGATTATGATGATGATGATTTATTGGTTAACAATTATTCCGAATGATAGATGCTGCATAATTTGAAGAGTAAATAGTTTCTGACTTAAAAAAATTAGTTATGTATTAATAAACTAAAAATGTTAATTGAAGATGAATTCAAAAATGTGAACATATCCAAAACAGTAGATACCAAGATAATATAGTTTAATGGAAGTAATCATGATATGTAGGGTATCCAGGGAGTAGGAGCGTCACAGCTGTCACACCCTAGGGTGATTAAAAGTGGGGGGTATCTCAGACTCAAAAATTATTACCATATACTTTACTAAGAAGATACATCTATAATATCACTTGTTCTATATATATATATATATATATATATATATATATATATATATATATATATATATATATATATATATAACTACAATTTCATTTAATTTTATCTTATATTCTGATAAGATAAATATCTTGATGTTTATTTCGACAGTTCTTTTCATCGCCACATCTCAAATCTTCTTCGCTCTATAAACTTTCATCTTCACTCTTTCCGTCTAATCCGTAACTCCATCTCCCTAAGTGTTTTATAACTCTCGCCTCATCTTTCATATTACCGATTTTTGATTACTGCAATATTCTCCTTTTCTCCTTACCTGGCTATCAAATTAAAAAATTACAAATACTACAGAATGCGTTAGTACGATTAATTTTTAAAATTGATCGCTTTTCTCAAATACATATTTCTCCATATTTACATAGATTGCATTGGCTACCAATACAATTTAGAATAATATGTAAAGCTCTTCTTTATTAACTCATAACTCTCTTCACCACAACCGACCTGAATATCTATCTTCCTTAATCTCTATTCCTACTCACACTATCTCTCTCCGTTCAACTACTTATTACATTCTACATCTACCCTCTAATCTTAATCTACATACTACTAATATTCGTGCATGGTAGATATCGGCCCCTTATCTATGGAATAAACTACCACATAATCTACGCTCCACTCAATCCACCACCTCTTTTAAATCTCTATTAAAAACATATCTATTTACTATTGCATTTCCCTGATCATTTTTTGTATCACTATTTATCAATATCTACAATTTTATTTACAATTTATATTAATGTTGAGTACTTTCTGTATTCCTATTTATATTATTATTAGTTTATTAATTTCGTTTATGTTCCGTTATATTGTTTTTTGTTTTTACTTTAGACGCTTGATTGCTATGGCACAAAGAGTCTTTAAAATACATTGAATTGAATTGAATTAATTACTATATATTAATATATTAAAATATCGTAACAAATTTATGAGTAAATATATTTTATTAATTAAATGTTTTTAATTAACATACTAGTAGATTTACGCTAGGAAGATCTCCAGATAAACTGGTTTATTATTTCATCATCTATCTCTTCCATTATTTTTTTATGTATAATACATAGCATAATACTATTTAACCGTTCATTCGTCATAGAATTTCTCAGCCACGTCTTTAACCTTCTTATTAGGCTTGCAGATAATTATGTTGGGGTGCGTTTTTTGTAACATACCACAGTACCATATATGGTGGTACTATAGTACCACCTGTATGCTTATACATGTAAACTCAAGTGGGACTGTGTTACTAACTTTTCTATTTATTAGACTTCAAAAAAAAATAAAAATAAAACCTTATAAAATATTAAACTATATATGAGCACACATGTATGAAACACATGCATGTGTTTCATATGTATTCAAAATAAATGTGCATACATTATTTCTGTGTTTTTCATTACCAAGTTAGCAAGCGTTGTTCGTACCAACGTACTAACGTCCCATATGTATGTATTCCGATATGTATTTATTTATATTACTATATTATTATATAACCCTTGTAATCATTTAAAAACCTTTAGTACTTTGTGTTTATCATAGATATAATACATACTGATTATATTTACTAAAGAAGAATATAAATAAATTGTTTAAAATAGTAAATAAGTTAATTTCCTGGATAAACAACTAATTTAACTAAATTTAATTAATATAATGATTGCGAATCTTCAAGTAAACCCTAGGACAACTGTCATATCATGCTACAACCCAACAAATGTCAGCGATGAAAATGAAACAGCAAATTTGTATACTGAACTAAGAGCATTAACTCGGAGTATACCGATACACAACATACTTATAATTGGAGGTGACTTCAACGCACATCTCGGCCAAGAAGACAGTCTCAAATACGTATTTCATAATAGCACAAATCGAAACTGAAATATGCTTAAGGATTATCTAAAAGAAAATAAGTTATTATGCTTAAATACGCACTTCCAAAAGAGAACAGGTCAAAAATGGACACATAAATCGCCAAACAATTATTCTTCATATATTGACTATATTATTATCAATAGAAAATGGAAAAATAGTGCTCAGAATTATAGAGCCAATAATACATTTGTCAACGTAGCATCTGACCACCGTATTGTTACTACACATAACATTGAGCTTAAGAGCCAAGAAAAACAGTAAAACTAAGCCATACGATTGGACAACATTACAATATGATAAAGATATACGTAGTGATTTTGTGACTAGAGTAGGACATACATTTGCGGCTCTGCAAATATTAGAAACTGAGGATACAGCATCTTTACGATATTCGCACTTCGAAACAGCTTGTAAAGAATCAGTAATCGAAACCATTCCATTGAAACCAAAATTTAAGAAGCATATTCCCTGGGAGACAGCAGACATATGTCTAGCAGTTAGCAGTTGCATCTAGCAGCAAAGGAAAAGGACACTATGCCCACCCAGGAAAACATATGTAAATTCAATGAGGCACAAAACTCACTTATAAAATCATACGAAAAAGAACAAAATGAATACATACAACTGAAAATCGATGAGATTGAAAACGCCGTCACTAACAAGAAATCAGCCATAGCATGGAAACTGATAAATGAAAGTATACTTTTAGCTATAGCGGACGCAAGAAATCGAACAGAGCAAGACTGAAAGCTAAAAATGATAAATAACGCATACTTTTATGGCACAATCATTTTAAAGAGCTTCTAGGCAAGACAATAACATCCACAAGACATATCAACTTAGACGAAAATGAACAAGAACTAGATATTAAAAGAGAACTATTTATCTCAGATGAACTACTGAAAGCCACCAAAAGAATACAAAATGGTAAAGCTGTAGGCTTGGACGAAATTCCAGCTGAAATCTGGAAAATACCAGAAATGCAAGAATTTCTACTTGAACGCTGCAATCGAGTTTACTCTCAAGAAACAATTCAAAGATGGACAGAAGGCTGCCTGATACTTTTCCCAAAAAAGGTTATCTTGCTTCACCACAAAATTATAGGGGGATTACGTTGACACCAATAGCAGCAACAATTTACAATTTAATGCTGCTGAATAGGATAAGACCAAAAATAGATCCACTATTAAGGAAAAAATAAAATGGCTTCCGAACAAACAGATCTACATCCAGCCAAATTATAACGATACGTCGATTACTTGAAGGAGTAAAGTCGCACAATCTTCCAGCAGTACTATTATTCATCAATTTCTCAAAAGTATTCGATTCCATAGACAGAAAGAACATGAAGCACATCTTAAAAAGCTTCGGAATACCAGCTGAAACAGTAAACGCCATAATGATGTTGTACATGAATACCTGCTCTATGGTTCGATCTCCAGATGGCGATACACAATTATTTAGGATAAAACAGGCGTTTTACAAGGCGATATCACCATTCCTGTTCATAATTTGTTTAGATTATGTCCTAAAATCATCTATAGACTGTAGCTCAAATTTTGGTTTCACACTTAAGAAAAGATAAAGTCGGAGACATCCAGCAACTTAAATCACCGATACTGATTATGCAGATGATATTGCTATCACAGCTCACTCAATGGAAAATATCAAACAGCTCTTGAATCAAATCGAAGAGAAGGCAAAAGATATAGGATTGAAATCAACTGCGGAAAAACAGAATATATGTCTTTTAATTAAAAAGAGGATAACGTATTACTAACAGTGAAGGTACAACCCTTAAAAAAGTGAAAGACTTTAACTACTTGGGTAGCTTTATCGGATCAACTGCGCACGATATCGATGTAAGAATCGCAAAGGCCTGGGGAGCAATAACCAGCATGACGAAAATATGGAAATCAAAACTATCGGAAAGGCTCAAGAGAAACTTCTTCCGAGCGACTGTTGAATCTGTTTTAACATATAGAGCGACAGCATTGACACTAACAAAGACTCTCGAAAATCGACTAAATGGATCATACACCAGAATGCTTAGAGCTGCACTAAAAAAATCATGGAAAGAACATCTAACAAACGAGGAATCCCAATGGTCACGGGAACTATTCGAAAACAACGTATGCGCTTCACGGGACATTGTTGGAGAACCGATAACGAACTGGCAAGCACTGTATTACTCTGGCAACCTCAACACTGTCAACGGTCACGTGGACGCCCAGCTAAGACGTGTATTGATCAACTGGTTGAAGATACAGAATGCACCTTAGACGAACTTCCAAACGCGATGAACGATAAAGATGGATGAAGAAAACGTATCAATGAATGCCGAGCAAGCTCGACCTGGTAAGGTAAGTAATTAAGTATATACTATACAAATATGGGATAAAATACTCCGAAGTATATGACATTACGATAGAACAAATAACTTCAATATTTACTAAGTATAATTAGTATATAGTGCTTATTTGTGTCCATATTATTTGCTACATGATAGTTTATTAACAATAAACTACAATGATAAAGAGGTTTATATATATTATTATTATTAATATTATTATTAGAGTTAGGCAATGCCAAGGTATATATAGAAGCAGTGTTGCTTATCGAGACAATTACCCCTATATATACTTACTTAGTTACTTAGTCCCGTGACGTCGCCATCGTAGGGGGAACACATGATAATGAATAGCACAACTTTCTCCATTTCGAACGATCTTTTGCAATATCTAAAAGTTGCCTAAGAGAAAGATGGGAAAATTCGAATATATCATTCATCCAATTTCTTTTAGGTCTTCCTCTTTTCCTCTCACCTTCGACATATCCATGAAGAATAGTATTAGCTAACGAATCGTGACGAGTTATATGTCCGAATTTGGTCATTTTTCTTCTCATGATAATATCCAGAAGTGGTACATATGGGCCGACTTTTTTATTAATTTCATTGCTTACAAATATATTAGTTTTTCTTTGTTTATAGCTAATATTTAAAAGTCGTCTGTGTGCTTTTGATTCGAAACTACGTATCTTCTTTTTAGATTCTTCTAGTAAGGTCCAGCTTTCGCATCCGTACAACAATGTTGAAATAACTAGAGAGATGTAGAGTCTGTATTTAAGTTTGAAATCAATTTCTCCACTACGCCAGATCTTCTCCAATTTCACAAGGGCTGTAACTGCTGTCGCTAGTCTTATTTGGATTTCTTTCTTTGAATTTCCGGTGTCGGTTAGCATTGCTCCCAGATATTTGAAATTTTGAACATTTTCAAGTTGTTTGCCGTACATAGTGATCACAGGTGGTGTTGAATGATCTCCATTTACAAGAATTTTACTTTTTTCATGGTTAATTTCCATACCGTATGATGTTGAAGCTTTTTCTAGAGAATCTGTGAGGGATTGCAACTCACTTTCTGAACCAGCGATGAGATCTATATCATCAGCGAATCTTAAGTTGTTGATTTTTCTTCCTCCTATTGCTATACTTGACGATTGATCTACTAGAGAGTCTTGCATTATTTTTTCTAGAAATATATTGAATAGAACTGGCGATAGTAAGCAGCCTTGTCTAACTCCTACTGTCGTATCGAACTTAGTTCCTATCTGGTTGTTCAATAGTACTGCGCTTTTTGCTGATTCGTAGAGTGACTTTATGATTTTTACCAAGTCGTTGCCTATCCCAAATTCAGACATCACATTCCACAAACCATCATGCCATACTCTATCGAAGGCTTTCTTGAAATCGATGAAATTGTGGTAGACTTGTCGTTGATGATCCATATGTTTTTCCATTAATATTCTGCAATTCAAAATTTGTTCTGTTGTACTGCGATCCTTTCTAAAACCTGCTTGTTCATCAGCCAGAATATCTTCTGCTTGTGGTGTTAAGCGATTCAGTATGATCCGTAATAAAATTTTGCTCGTGTGACTGATCAGACTTATAGTACGATAGTTTGAACATTTTTTGAGATCGCCTTTCTTTGGAATAGGTATAATTAAAGAAGTCGTCCATGCTTCAGGCCATTGGTTTGTAGACCAGATTTTCTGACATAGCTTAGTAAGTATATCGTATAGTGCCTCACCTCCTCCTTTGATAAGTTCACCTGGCACATTATCAATACCTGGTGACTTACCATTTTTCAAGGTTCTTATGGCATTGATTACTTCTTCTTTTAATATGGGTAATGGTTGTTCTTCATTTTCTTCTCGAGTATTATGTAACTTAGATTGATCAGTTTTAATTGGGTAGTTATATAAATCTCTGCAATATTCCGTCCATCTTTCTAATCTTGCACTATCATCTTCTATTGGTACTCCGTTAGCATCTTCAATATTTGACATTTTCCTGTCTATAGAGTTAGTGATTGCTTTTATCGTGTTATACGCTCTCTTGCTATGAACACCTCTTTTTAGGTCGTGGTCAATTGAATTACATTGGGATTTAAGCCAATCTTCTTTTTTCTCTTTCATACTTCTTCTAATAAGGTTGTGGACTCGTTTATATTCTTCTGCATGTTCAGTACTCTGATGTTTGGTTGATTTTAGACTTCTTCTTTTATCACATAGCGTTAAAATCTCATCAGTTATCCAAGGTTGCTTTTTTATTCTGTATTTTCCTAGAACATTTTCTGCTGTACTTGTTAATGACTGTGAAATTTGCGTATATGCATTGTCAGTTGATATTTCATTAATATTGATGTCTGATAGCTTCGATTTCAAATCTTCTTTGTACTGTAGGCTTATAGTTGCATTATTCAATTTTTCTAGATCATATCGTATTCTATTGCTTTTCTTCATTTTTTGTGATCGTAGTTTCAGTCTCATGTTACAGAGAACAAGGTCGTGGTCACTGTTTATTACAGCTCCAGGGTATGTTCTAGTTGAGGACATGTGTATACTTGATTTGAATCTCAATGGTGCTAGAATATAATCAATTTGGTTATGGGTACGACCATTTGGCGAGTGCCACGTAGCTTTTCTTGAATCTTTTTGCGGGTGAAGTGTGTTAGAAAGTGTAAAATTATGTTTGGTAGCAAATTCGAGAAGTCTGATGCCTCTTGGGTTTGTTTTCCCGAGCGCAAATTTTCCTACAGCATTACTCCAATCTTTATTTGCATCACCTACTATTGCGTTCCAATCACCTTGTATAATCAGTAAGTCTTTTTTATGTACCGCTGCCATTGTTTGTTCTATATCTTCATAAAAAACTTCGATATCTTCGTCATTATAATCGCTTGTAGGAGCATAAATCTGAATGATAGTCATATTTACTGGCTGTGAAGCTAATCTTATTGATATAATTCTGCTGGAAACTGTGCTGTAATTGAGGATCGATGTGGTAAGCTCTTTTCTAACGATAAAAGCTACTCCTTGTTGATGGTATTTTTCTTGTCCACTATAGACAATTTTATGACCTTCGTCTGTTATTACTTCACCAGAGTTTTTCCATCGTGTCTCAGCAAGTCCAATAATATCCCATCTATAGCGATCAAGTTCTCTCGTTAGTTCTTGGATTTTTCCTACTCCGTTAAGCGTACGAACATTCCATGTTCCTATCGTTGTAATATTCGTTGCTAGTTGTATTCTTCGTTTATTAATTGTCTTTGTCGTTCGTTGTGTTGTTTTATGTTGTGTTGTTAATATATTATTCAATCCAGTAGTCGATTTATCACATCCATCCTGGGATTTACCGATGGGATGCGCGGGCGTTGTTATTCCGGGGCTCGGCCGATCCGGCATTGCATGTTTTATATTTGTAATTGTCATGTGTTCTTACTCCAGGCATTAATAGTCTAGCGGTGCCTGTCTCCTCTCCAGACTATTCGTATCAGCGTAACTATGGTTTATGATAGATTGGCTATACGATGTGCACTTGACCGTTGAGATATTAAATCTTCATCCGCTCTTAACCGTTGGTTAACTAGTAACTCTTCCGCTCGAATACAGTGCAGGTATTCTCCCATCATTTGTCTTAGCCCACTTGCTGAAGTGGTTTCCAGGGAGTGGCACGAGGAGCCGACAAAGATAGTTGGAAGAGAAAATGGTGCATTCTGTACCTAACCCTTATTATGAATAGAAGGCAGCAGTAGGCAAAGAATGTGATTCACCACTACTTCTCCCCTACTCCTCTATATAATATATATATATGAATTATATTTTATATTTTAGTTTAAAAATATCCAGAACTTAATAGTAGCTAATTGAGAACAGAGAAGATGATATTTCAAAGAAATAATTTAAAGAATATAGATGATTGCATTAGATATATTAAAGAAAATTAAAATGTGAAGATATTATTTCCTAATATAATAAAGCTTCTAAGGGTGCGTTTTTTGTAACGTACCACAATACCACAGTCCCTCCTGTATTCGTATACATGTAAACTCAAGTGGGACTGTGGTACATTGGTACGTTGGTATTTTACAAAAAACGCACCGGCGTACCACAGTCCCACCTGTATGCTTATACATGTAAATGCATATGATACTGTGGTACTGTGGGACTGTGGTACTGTGGGATGGGACGTCGAAAAGTTAGTACCAGAGTCACACTTGAGTTTACATATATAAGCATACAGGTACTGTGGTACGTTACAAATAACGCACCCTAAAATAATTATCTGCAAGTCTAATAAGTTCGGTTAGGATACCTGTGAAAGGTCTTACAGCTGTACGAGAAGGTTAAAGTCATTGCTGAGAAATTCTATGACGAATGAACGATTAAATAGTATTATGCTATGAATTGTACACAAAGAAATAGTGGAAGAGATAGATGATGATGAAATAATAAACTAGTTTATCTAGAGATCTTCCTAGCGTAAATCTACTTGTATGTGAATTAAAAACATTTATATATATTTAGATATATTTACTCATAATTTGTTACGATATTATATATAGAACAAGTGATATTATAGATTTATCTTCTTAGCAAAGTATATGGTAATAATTTATGAGTCTGATATATCCCCACTTTTAATCACCCTTTGACGCCCCTACTCCCTGGATACACTATATATATATTATGATTACTTCCATTAAACTATATTATCTTGGTATCCACTGTTTTGGATATGTTCACATTTTTGAATTCATCTTCAATTAACATTTGTAGTTTATTAATACATAACTAATTTTTTTAAGTCAGAAACTATTTACTCTTCAAATTATGCAGCATCTATCATTCGGCATAATTGTTAACCAATAAATCATCATCATCATAATCATCATACTCATCATCATCATCATCATTATCATACTCAGAATCACCATTGTTCATAATTATAATCCCAGTCAACAGTAATAGCCTTATAATAGTAGCATAATAACATCAATAATAGCCCCACTTGTTTACATTGTGATATTATGCTGCTATTATGTTTCCACTAAAAGTCTATTATGCTGCATTTATAATTTGCCATGCTATTATGCTGATATTAGGTTGCTATTATAATAATAGCAATATAATATCAGCATAATAGCATTAAAAATGAATAGTAGCATAATAACAATATAATAGACTTTTAATGACAACATAATAGGATGCGTTTTTTGTAACATACCAACTTACCAACGTACCATAGTACCAATGTCCCACCTGTATGCTTATACATGTAAACTCAGATGGTACGTTGTACTAACTTTTCGACGTAGCTTACCATCCATCGATTTAGAGAAGATTTATTCATGTATGCTTATACATGTAAATGCAGATGGGACGTTGGTACTATGGTAACATCTGCATTTACATCATATACATTACATGTATACACATGAGACATTTGTACGTTGATACGTTACAAACAAACGCAGCCTAATGTATGTACATTTATTCTGAATACATATTAAACACATGCATCATCATATATTTTGTTATATTTTATACAGTTTTATTTGTGTTTTTTTTTGTATGTCTAATAAATCTATATTTATAAATAATCAAGCAGGTTAAGTGTTCATAATAGTTGTGATATCATACATAGATTGCATTAATTGTAGTGATTATACTATTGTTATATGTACATTACATTACATTCATTAAAATTGTTTCATTTTAAAAAATTATTTCACTTTAAATTTAAATTAAAAATAAACATTGTTACTATAACAAATGTTACTATAAACAAACACAAATTAAACATAAATAACGAATCAAGCAAACTAAACAGCAGCGTATAACAAAGCATGTTCACCAAAGCAATAAACACGAACAACAAAACAGCTGCAAGCCGATTCGACAGGAAACAAACAAAGACACCAGGTTACTTTAGTGTTATTAATACATAATTATATATATATATGTGTGGGCGTATTTGCATTGAACATTTATTCAACATTACGTGGTATCCAACATGGTATTCAACATTAAACATTTAATTTCTGCATACATTTATAGGCTACTATATATACCTATACTAGTGAACAATTAGTAATACGCACTTACTTCGTGAATGTCGATATATTGTCACACTCAAAACATTCATTACCACCTAGTAATAAACTCTATTTATATAGTTTATAGTTTATGTACAATATATATATATATATAGATTATATATATATATATAAATATAATCTATACATACTATATATAGTACTTATTATCTACCCACTATAACTACTACCTAACTAAATATGCAATAAGGGTGCGTTTTTTTGTAACGTATACCAACGTACCAACATCTGTATGCTTATGCATGTAGATGCGGATGGTACATTGGTATGTTACAAACACGCACACTAATGCTGGTTATTAATATGGTACACTAATTTGGTTGTGAGGCCTAGTCTATAGGCTGCATGTATACACTCCCCTATAGGGGAGAGCGGGGCAGGTTGACCATAGGGGCAGGTTGAGCCATCTCAATTATTTCTGCTATTAATAAATATCCTATAGGAAAAAATTACATTATAATGTAATTTTTAATACATGTATACACACCTATATTTAGCATTATTATAACAACTCAAACATTATTTATTTTAACTATTTAAAATATTATTTAATTATTAATAATTTATGAAAATCTCGTTGGTGGGACAGTAAGTATAAATTTGATATTATTAATATATTTTGTAATAACATAGCATTATTAATGGTATATAAATAAAGTATATTTAACATACTATATATTATATAATAAAAAAGTCTAAAATTATCATTCAATAATTAATTAGATTACTTTTATATACTATTGATATATAATCTAGTTATATGGGGCAGGTTGACCATAGGGTCAATCTGCCCTGTTTATCATTACACATATATATTATTAATTTATTTAATTAATTAATGACTTATTTAAATAATAATAATAATCTAATTAATTAAATATATAATTAAGTAATTATTTTAAATAATTAAATAATTGGTTTATATGCTGTATTGAAACATAGAGCATCTAACCACTCTCCTAATCTAACCTATCGCCTTAAAAGTTTCATTAGTTTTGTTATTAATATTGGTGCATATACTTGTTAATATACTTATTAATATAAATATATAACTTTAACAATGTTTATGTTTTAAATATATCTTTAATTTTGCATTTTTTATACCTGACTCAACCTGCCCTATAATATATTAGAAGGGGCAGGTTGAGCCAAATTAAAAAAAATTATAATGTAATTATATAATTAACTATTTATCATTACACTGATTTATGAATGTTTTTTATTGATCATAAGCTATATTTATCTTATGCACTTTATTTTATTAAAATATATTCATAACATTATTAGATAATTGTGTTTTTATAAAAACCGGCTCAACCTGCCCCTGCATACCCCACTCCCCTATATCACGTATATACGGCTTGCCACGTGATCAAATAGTTCATATTATATAAAGCAATATATATATATATATATATACTGTTATATATAATGTTAATATATATATATTGTCATAGTTATTTTGGTGGATTACTTTCATCCCATCCAGGAATGTAGATGAAGTTCTCACTTATAACCATATATGGCTCTAATATCCCTTCGAATACGCTCTCATATTATGGCATTTATGGATTCAACGAGATCCGATCATTATTTATACACAATTATATAAGATTATGTTAAGACCTATCGTATTGGTCCGGACGAGGCTTTAACCCATGTATTTTAAAATTATTTCAGCACCTAGGGTTTTAATTCGATTTACGTTCTGTAAATTTCATATTTTTAACCAATATAATGTCAATATAAGTTATTTAATTTTTTTTAAATGGTTCACTGACCCCGAAATATTTTGAGACAAATATGATGCTAAATTAAATTATTTTTTTTGTAATTGTTTTAATTTTTATATGTTATACTATTTGTAATACATTTATTTTAAGTATAAATTATTATACATATAATAATAAAGATACTGTGAAAATTTCATCAAGTTTTGATAATTATTGATAGGGCTGAAAAATTTCTAAAATTCAAAATAAATTAAAATCAATATTCTGAGTAAATCGAGTTTAAAGTATGACTACATTTATTTTAAATGTTATGGTAATATATGTTTATTAGTTGTATATTTGACTACATATCCAGTATTATATTATAATATAATACCACACTAATATATCGATAACATTATTCTTATAATATTTATTATAATAAATATTTATAATTATAAATTAACAATAATTATACATAATAAGTTATATTTATGACAGTTTTCAAAAAAAAAAATTTTTGTTTACCTCAATCAAAGGTCCTTATTCTAGTTAAACCACACTGTTAGAAAAAAGAGTTTTTCAGCGTTTATTAAGATATAGAAAACTCTTATTATACCTTTTATTTATTTTATTATATTTATTATATTGTTGTTTATCAAAATTAATTATTAATTATTTTTTTAATTGTATATTTAAGTTAATATACTGTTTAATAAATACAATATTTTTTTTTTAAACTTAAATTATTTAAGTATCCTATAGATTTTTCTAAATTATCAACTACAATTTTTATCATAATTATATTGATAATACAATTCATGTGCAATAATTGCTCGATATTGAATATGTATCAATTGAATATTGATTAAATATTGTATTCAATATTACAATTTTATTATTATTGAATGTAAGTTTTAATCTAACTTAAATGAAATTATATAATATATTGTAATATACGAGTTAATACTTTCATGTTACGATACTATTTACTACACTAAGATACTAATATTTATTTTAATATTTTATTTTATATTTAAAACTACATCACCAACTTAACTTATTAATAGCTAGAATAATATTTTAGTAAATAGTTTTAATATGTATTAATAGCTAGAAAACTCTTTTAGTAAAGAGTTTTTATATTTATTAAAAGCTAGAATACTCTTTTGGTAAAGAGTTTTTATATTTATTAAAAATTAGAATACTCTTTTGCAAAAGAGTTTTCTCGAAAAGAGTTCTAATACAGGGACACTTGGAAAAATCTTTTTCGGTGGTATAGAAAACTCTTTTTTCTAACAGTGTACTAGCAAAATTATTCGGTTATATTACTTATTTAATCTATTACACGTTGCAGTATTAATTAATATAACCTTGTTGGAACGAAAACTATTACCGCATTTTGTATCTAAGTCCTATTTTATTTTGTAATATTATTATTTTGTATACTCTATAATATTTATAATTTTTATAATATATAACGAATATATTTTAATAAATATTCATATTAGTAATTAGATGTATTTATTATAATAGTAAGTATATTGATAATTATCAATTATAATTGATAATATTAAAATTAAATGAAATTAATTAATCATATAAATCTGGTAATTTTATACGATTAGTATGTTTAGATAAAATATAAATATATATTAAATATATATGTAGGAATTTACCTATATATATATATATATATATATATATATATATATATATATATATATATATATATAAATGGATGCCATAATATGAGAGAAGCTTCGAAGGGACATTAGAGCCATATGGTTATAAGTGAAAACTTCATCTAAGTTCCTGGATGGGATGAAAGGACTCCACCAATAACAACAATAACCATATATATATGTATACATTAAGCAGGTTTTAGCCGTACATGTTTATTTATTGTAACCACTATGTAAATATTAACCCATACTATTACGCAATCAACATATTAACATATATATTACGTAATAATATTTAAGTAGGTTTTAAATTAGCTGCGATATTTGTATTTCAAGTAATAAAACACCGCCTCCGCGATATAGAAATCATAACCTACATCTAATCACACACTCACACAGTACAAACTAAAGCTAGCATGAATACCCGAACACAAGGTATCACCGGAGAACAATTAATTCTCACCGGTCACTGTAGTCCTAAACAAGGCACAGTACAACAGAACAACCAATCCAACTCTATTACAGGTTATCATCGCCATACACTCGGGTAGTAGTGTGTATTAGTGTTGTACACGTGTATAGTATAGTATAGTATAGTATAATATAGTATGATATAGTATAGTGTAGTATAGTATGATATAATATAGTATAGTTTAGTATAATATAGTATAGTGAAGTATAGTATAATATATTATGATATAATATAGGATAGTATAGTATAATATAGTATTCTATAGTATAGTATAGTATAGTATAATATAGTATGATATAGTATAGTGTAGTATAGTATGATATAATACAGTATAGTATAATATAATATAGTATGATATAGTATAGTGTAGTATAGTATGATATAATATAGTATAGTTTAGTATAATATAGTATAGTGAAGTATAGTATAATATATTATGATATAATATAGGAGAGTATAGTATAATATAGTATTCTATAGTATAGTATAGTATAGTATAATATAGTATGATATAGTATAGTGTAGTATAGTATGATATAATATAGTATAGTTTAGTATAATATAGTATGATATGGTATAGTGTAGTATAGTATAATATAGTATAGTATAGTATAGAATAGTATAGTATAGTATAATATAGTATAATATAGTATGATATAATTAGTATAGTATAGTATAATATAGTATGATATAGTATAGTATAGTATAGTATAATATAGTATAGTATAGTATAGTATGAATATAGTATAGCATAGTATAGTATAATATAGTATAATATAATATAGTATAGTATAGTATAGTATAGTGTAGTATGATATAGTATAGTATAGTATAGTGTAGTATTATATAGTATAGTGTAGTATAATATAATATGATATAGTATAGTGTAGTATAGTATATTCTAGCACCTACCTACCAACCTACATACTTACCTATTTGATTTCAAAGTCCAATATATAAATACAATGAAATGTGATATAAAGTTCTAGTGCAAGTTATATAGTACGTATAGAGCGTGAAAGTGTAGATTATATATGTATGTATGTAGATCCAACACTGAGTATAGTATATTAATGCAGTGTAGTATAGTATTAGTATTAGTATATGTGCTACGTAGGGTATACAATTTAGGCTAGTGTTAAGGGCCATAGTTACTATATCAATATAAAATAAATAATTAAATAAAATAACTATGAAATATGTTACTTAACAAATAATTAAATATTAGAATGAATACACTAACAACATATCGTTAAATAACAAAGCTACCTACGTAGTATATATGTTAAATAGTAATACATACATATCGTTAAACAGAGAACTAATAAGCTTTAAGCAAAAACACAAACATTGTTTAACACAATAATTAATAAGCACAATACAACTTAAAGCAAACAACTAAAACATGTATAACAAAAGCTTGAACTCCTAAACTCAATAACGATAAAACACACACAGGAGATGGTACGGCTGTCGAAAGTCAAATAGAACTTAAACAACCTAAGAAAACAGGTTAACTATATTATTATAATTACCTTTTATTGTCATTTATTATATATATAGATTATATTGTATATACGATATCCTCTTATAATGTGTACACATGGTATACATATAATCTATAGTCTATTGACAATTTATAAATTTAATTACCCATGTTTATACAATTATATATATATGTGAATATGTGGGTATATATAAAATTGTAGCATTCACTAATACAACATTAATTAATTAAAGTAGATTTAAGAAAAAAAGCTACAGGTGAAAATACACTACAGAAAAAGGTAAATTAGCAAACGATATATATATATATATATATATATATACTGTTTAATACGCCATTAATTCTATAAGTTGTGTCCTATTCTATATCCTATTAGTAATCTATAATTTACTTATTATAAAATAATGTGTTAATATACCTATACGCATGATCTGATATATGGTTTTCTTTTCATTCATTCTATTTGAGCGTGGTTCTCATCTGACTCACTCTCGTTTTTCATATTGTATTAACACGGATGGGATTCATAGGTTCAATAGTAGGTTAATAGTATACAAATTTATCCGATTAATAACGAAACTAAAGCACATGACTTATCCTTTCTTTATTATGTCCTGTGCTTACTTTTTTATAATACATTCATACCTTAGATATTCACTATTGATTGACATACTTAATTATCATCACATTTCTAAACAACCTTTATTTGTTTCTATTTATTAAATTTTCTATCGTTTTTTACACATACTAAAATATACCACGTTGATATTATATGTGATTTAGAATTTAGAAATATTGTATAAGCGCTTTTATATGCCGATAAACTGGACTATATATATTCAAACAATATACATATCGGAATATATATAGAACCGAATGGACGAACACAGAATGGCCGTAGCATTACGTTATAAGAAGATACAGGACGAGAAAATGGTTACAACACCTATTTATGCTATAGTACATATTCTAATCTTTCGTTATTTAAGTTAATTCATTAAATATATAATTATAATATTAATAATTTAATAATGAAAATATAATATATATATATATATGTGTATAATTAAATTATATGTATAACAATTTTATATATATATGAATTTAATTTTATAGTCAAGAAATAAAAACATTATCGAAAATATTTCTACACGAGAAAAAAAAACAGGTTTTTATTATATTTAATAAATTTATAATTTATTAAATATTATTCTTTTAATTTATACTTATATAGTTAATTAAAGTTCTGAAATTATAAATATTAACACGTTCTTGAAAACGATCAAATATTATTAATGCCGAGAGTTGATGTTTTAATCGAATGATTTGGTATTCCATAATACTGATAGGTACATATAGGTAGGGGAGAGTATCCGATTAGCGACCCCTAAATGATTATTTGTAATAACTTATTCAATATTCAATATATTTATTTGAAATTTTGTAATTAGGGTAATATTATGGCAATGAATAATGTGGCTATTTTATATTTTTGATATTATTATATTTACAAGAATAAAAAGGTGGGTCGGTAATCGGATACATGTGTCTAATACCGACCCCTCCTCCTATAACCGACCCCCTAAAAGAATCGTTGTATAACTAATTGTAGTATTATAATATCCAATAAAAATAGTAGATATAATTAAATATAATTAATGATAACATACACGCAATTTATTTTTTATTAAATTTATGTTTTAATAGTAATATTAAATTTAAGGTAATCGGAGAATGTCCCCTATGGGTACATTTAATTAAGTAAATTTAAATCTTAAGATTTATTATAAATAAATATTGTAACTAAACATCTAATTTTCAAATTAATCCGTCATTCTTAGTAGTACGAAAAATAAGAGATGTTAAATCCAGTACCTCGCATAAGGCTGTCAAATCTCCCTGGTCTCTCGCAACCAAACGACAGTGTGCAGAAGTTAATTATAAAGGTTTCACATCGTAATACGTAATACATGCATGTCATCAAGTATACTATATCTATATTATATTATATAATAAAATATATATATATGTAATATAGGTAATAATGTGGTAATGCGATATTAAATTCATAACATTTATATTGATTCTAAGCAAGTTCAAAATCGTTATTAGCAATACCAGCATATCTTACTACAATTATCGAATGGGTTATAATCAGGGTGGGTAAAATATACCAATTAAATTAATAACATATTTAATATGAATAATTGATCACTGATTCACACGCAAGTGTAGTTATTACCATGTATCCGTGTTATACCGTAGGGTTTAGTTGTACTATAGTAGGTTATACTAGTATAGCTATAGTACCTATACTGTACATATGTATGAGGTATGGGATATGTCATACACATCTCATTATGTCTAGATGCCTTGCACGAATGACCACTATGTCACAAATGAGTGAGTAATGAAGTAGGTGGTACTAGCTAATGAACTTAAGTGGGGTCTAATAATAATAGGTATGGATGTAATCTACGTAATCTAAAATCAAAACAATTATATTTGACAACATTTAAAACTATATCGGTATCCTAGTAGAAATCTGAATTGCCTATATTTTACACGTAACGGCCTGAACGTAACGCTGGGGTTATATAATACCTTAACCCCAGCGGGGGCTATTGTCCTAGATGGTCATGTGACTACCAACATTGACGATATTTCACTAAATACATGTATACAAATACATGTATATACATACATTACTAGGCAGACGTTATCTGTTGATATATAAATATATTATATTCACAATAAACACAAACATCAGCAGATAATACCGTGAAACCAAGAACCCTATCGACGAATTGTAACCCTAACACTAACGCTAGAAAACCACTTCGAGTTACTGCTAGACCTGCGACAACCAGTCGCACGTTTAGACCCAGAATGCAAGGTTTTCACATATATAACATGCATTGCCATCGAAATGTATTACTAATATATTCCTTAACTTATTCCTATTTATTATTTAAATATAGGAAATAGTTCCTATGTGAAATCAATAATTTTGAATTATATTCCTCAAGGACTATAGTTCTTATAAAATGCAATATATATTTTTAATTAATTAATATAAATATATAGATAATTATTATATAATTATTATTATAATTAATATATATATATAATATATTAAAATAAATTTAAATTATAATGACGTACATTAATGATGATGTTATTAATGTTGTTCTTACAGTCAAACATATTTTCTATAATATATATATATATGAAATAACAATAATGTTATTATTAATAATACTAATTATTATTATAACTAATTAAAAACTACAAACAACACTATATTAACGTTACCGTTTGATTAACAGTGAAGCCCCAAGCGGAGAACAGCGTGAAAGTTTACACGTCTAGAACAATACATAAGAACAAAGAGAGGTTAGTGCCTATCTGACTACGTATTACCAGTCGAACACGTTCCTCATATATATAGTATTATGTAATATAGGGTATTATCTCACTTAAATCGTGTACTATACATATATTACACGTCTATAACAATATCTATATTTATTTGATATATATATATATATATATATAAATGGAGCTATTCCTATATACGTTTAAGATTGGTATATTACACAATATAAGTGATATAACACATTAATGTCTACGAGTATTGGAATATTCTACTAGGAATACCTATGCCATACATATATAATACTATGTGTGTGTATGCTATCTCTAACAATGTACACCCACACATCGCGTAGTTCTACTTGCACTGATACGAGGAACACTGGGATCCAGGGCAAACCTCACAACAATAAAAGAATAGGGTCAAACGCAGTCACCGGTATATGTCGTACGGACACAATTAAAACAGCTACGCAAACTAAACCGTCTACGAGAATACCTATATCTAGGAGAGGCAATGTCGTGTCTTCGTCTAGGAAAGAACCTACAAATAATACAAAGGTTTTAAAACGAATAATTATTATATTTAACAATAGTAATAATAATATAAATAATTATTATAATAATAAAAATATAATACAAATATAATAGTATAAATATAATATATAGGAAAAGGTAAGTAAACAATGTAGCGATATTGTAAATAATAAAGGAACTTGTAGGTACCCTACAAAAAAAGCATCAGAGAATGTGTTAGTATATAATAATGTAAATATAAAATATATTAAAATAAAACGTCAAACATTCTTTGATGAAACGAACCATATATTCTATTCAATCTTAAAATAAAAAAGTAAGAGTTTATTTAGTTTAATTTGTTAAGTTTTAGTTCTATTTTGATTGAACATGAGATTATAAAATATTTATATTTATTTTTGTTAAAAATATCTCATTGTTCGGAAAATTACTTATTTGTAAATAAATATTAAATATGTACGATGTACGTGGTACGTGTTACCAAGTAGTTGTCATAATATATGATACGTTATTAATCGAGTTAAAATATTAATATTCAATTTATAGAAAATTAGGAAATAGTGAAATTAGCGTATGAAATATTCTGTTATAAATATGTTAACGAATTGTAGTTTATTTGATTTTCTTATGATTACAGATAAATAATGATCATCAATAATACTAATTATCATATAATATTATACTTTTATTTTACTATTATTATATATTTGACAGGAAAGAACCAACCTCAAATAGGAATCTCTATATAAGTTTAAATATAAGTAAGAGTGGCCATTCAGTTCACTCTCAACGTATTGATGACGCAATGAATTCAGAAACAGAACATAAGGTCATTATAAATGATACCGTATCGAGTGAACCTGATTCAGATAAAGAAATGTGTGATGATAATGAATTTGAAATCAATGAAACAAGTTCAGAGAAAACTATTACATTGCCAAATTCAAATTCCTTCATAGAATATAATTCATCTGATTTAAGTTTAGTTCAAAAGATTGAAACATCGTTAAGCAAGAATAACATCGTTTGTAATAATATAAGCGATGTATACATTTGCAATAAGAGCATATCATATACGTGTGATTCTATGCAAATAGATAATTATATAAGTGACTCTATGGCTGATAATATAATCGCAATACAGCGTAGTTATTCCCGAGACGTACAAGATTATAAAATCATTTCACAAAATATAAGTGATATAGAAAATTCCATTCACGACGATGAATCGAGCGAAATTATGATTAAAACTATTAATTCTTCAACAAGTTTCTATGAATTAAATGTCTCAATACCTAATAATTTCTCTAACCAGATACATCTATCATGTAGTAAACGGACTAGTGAAGCTTCGATATCAAATATAACGAATTCATTTCACGAAAATACTTCATTAGTAGGTTTAGCTGACGTAGAAGATAGTTTTACAGAATATAATGATAACGAAGAATTACTAAACGTTGACATAATGTCCGAAAAGATAAGTAAAAGAGAACATTTAAATCACAGAAAAGAATTAAGTGCAACTATGATTAACAACATTGATTCATCAGCAAGTTTTGTCGAACAGCATATATCAGAATATAGTAACAGTTCTAATACCATAAATCCAGTCGGCGATGAAGATATCGATCATGATGCATCATCATCAAATACATTCTATTCACTAAACGAAGATAATTATTTAAACAATGTAAGTAATACATCAGAAGATCAACACAGTGTAGTAGAAAGCAATGACACAAACGAATCGCAAGCCTATTACGTAAGTTCAGAAAATATGAGATATGAAGATAATTCAAATAATATCCAAGTATCGAGCGTGATCGAAAGAATTAATACTTCATTAAGTGTTGATAATATAAATATGTCACAAATTAGTAATGAGGTTAATGTATCCGGTGATGAAGATATGAATAATGTATCAACGGAATACAATGACACTAAAGAATCACGTGATGTAAGAGATATTAAAAATTCAAATCCTATAGAAGAATCGAGTGAAATTATGATTAAAAATATTAATTCTTCAATAAGTTTCCTTGAACAAAATGAATCAAAATATTGTAAAAGTTGTAATCAAATAAATCTAACAAACTATAGTAAAAGTAATGAAGCGCAACTATTAAATACCGCGAATGTATTACATGAAGATAATTCATTTATAAGTATAGCTGATGATGACAATAGTGTAAAAGATTATAATAATACTGAAAAACTAAAAGAAGATGACATCATTTCAGAGAAAGATAATTTAGAAAATGTAAATCCCATCGAAGATTCAAGTGAATTTATTATAAATAATTTTAATTCTACATTAAGTTTTGTTGAACAAAATAAATCAATATTTAGTGCAAACTATCACCAAATAAATATATCGAGTTATTATGATATAAGTTACAAATCTACATCAAAATATACTAATGCATTACATGAAACTAGTTCATTACATATGATACACAATGATACATATAGTGAAAGAGAATATAATGATTCAGACGAACAAAAAGAAGATGAAATAATTACAGAGAAAGATGATATAGAAATTTCAAATCACATCGAAGAATGGAACGAAATTATGTTTAAAAGTATTGATTCTTCCGCAAGTTTTGTTGAAAAAAACGTATCAATATTGAGTACACAATTTAATCAAATAAATCTATCGAGTGTATATAACAGTGAAATATCAGAAGAAAATGACACTAATGCATTACATAAAGATACTTCATTACAAAATTTAAAGTATGACGAAGAGATTGATACAGAAGAGGCAAAAGAAGATAACATAATTTTAGAAGAAGATAATATAGAAATTTCAAATATTATCGAAGACTGGAATGAAATTATGTTTAAAAGTATTGATTCTTCCGCAAGTTTAGTTGAAAAAAACGTATCAATATTGAGTACACAATTTAATCAGATAAATTTATCGAGTGGTACTAATATCAGTGAAATATCAGAAGAAAATGACACGAATGCATTACATAAAGATACTTCATTACAAAAGTTAAAGTATGACGAAGAGATTGATACAGAAGAGGCAAAAGAAGATAACATAATTTTAGAAGAAGATAATATAGAAATTTCAAATATTATCGAAGACTGGAATGAAATTATGTTTAAAAGTATTGATTCTTCCGCAAGTTTTGTTGAAAAAAACGTAACAATATTGAGTACACAATTTAATCAAATAAATCTATCGAGTGATACTAATATCAGTGAAACATCAGAAGAAAATGACTCGAATGCATTACATAAAGATACTTCATTACAAAAGTTAAAGTATGACAAAGAGATTGATACAGAAGAGGCAAAAGAAGATAACATAATTTTAAAAGAAGATAATATAGAAATTTCAAATATTATCGAAGACTGTAATGAAATTATGTTTAAAATTATTGATTCTTCCGCAAGTTTTGTTGAAAAAAACGTATCAATATTGAGTACACAATTTAATCAGATAAATCTATCGAGTGATACTAATATCAGTGAAATATCAGAAGAAAATGACGCGAATGCATTATATAAAGATACTTCATTACAAAAGTTAAAGTATGACGAAAAGATTGATACAGAAGAGGCAAAAGAAGATAACATAATTTTAGAAGAGGATAATATAGAAATTTCAAATATTATCGAAGACTGGAATGAAATTATGTTTAAAAGTATTGATTCTTCCGCAAGTTTTGTTGAAAAAAACGTATCAATATTGAGTACACAATTTAATCAAATAAATCTATCGAGTGATACTAATATCAGTGAAACATCAGAAGAAAAGGACACGAATGCATTACATAAAGATACTTCATTACAAAAGTTAAAGTATGACGAAGAGATTGATACAGAAGAGGCAAAAGAAGATAACATAATTTTAAAAGAAGATAATATAGAAATTTCAAATATTATCGAAGACTGGAATGAAATTATGTTTAAAAGTATTGATTCTTCCGCAAGTTTTGTTGAAAAAAACGTATCAATATTGAGTACACAATTTAATCAAATAAATCTATCGAGTGATACTAATATCAGTGAAACATCAGAAGAAAATGACACGAATGCATTACATAAAGATACTTCATTACAAAAGTTAAAGTATGACGAAGAGATTGATACAGAAGAGGCAAAAGAAGATAACATAATTTTAGAAGAAGATAATATAGAAATTTCAAATATTATCGAAGACTGTAATGAAATTATGTTTAAAATTATTGATTCTTCCGCAAGTTTTGTTGAAAAAAACGTATCAATATTGAGTACACAATTTAATCAGATAAATCTATCGAGTGATACTAATATCAGTGAAATATCAGAAGAAAATGACGCGAATGCATTATATAAAGATACTTCATTACAAAAGTTAAAGTATGACGAAAAGATTGATACAGAAGAGGCAAAAGAAGATAACATAATTTTAGAAGAGGATAATATAGAAATTTCAAATATTATCGAAGACTGGAATGAAATTATGTTTAAAAGTATTGATTCTTCCGCAAGTTTTGTTGAAAAAAACGTATCAATATTGAGTACACAATTTAATCAAATAAATCTATCGAGTGATACTAATATCAGTGAAACATCAGAAGAAAAGGACACGAATGCATTACATAAAGATACTTCATTACAAAAGTTAAAGTATGACGAAGAGATTGATACAGAAGAGGCAAAAGAAGATAGCATAATTTTAGAAGAAGATAATATAGAAATTTCAAATATTATCGAAGACTGGAATGAAATTATGTTTAAAAGTATTAATTCTTCCGCACGTTTTGTTGAAAAAAACGTATCAATATTGAGTACACAATTTAATCAGATAAATTTATCGAGTGGTACTAATATCAGTGAAATATCAGAAGAAAATGACACGAATGCATTACATAAAGATACTTCATTACAAAAGTTAAAGTATGACGAAGAGATTGATACAGAAGAGGCAAAAGAAGATAACATAATTTTAGAAGAAGATAATATAGAAATTTCAAATATTATCGAAGACTGGAATGAAATTATGTTTAAAAGTATTGATTCTTCCGCAAGTTTTGTTGAAAAAAACGTATCAATATTGAGTACACAATTTAATCAAATAAATCTATCGAGTGATACTAATATCAGTGAAACATCAGAAGAAAATGACACGAATGCATTACATAAAGATACTTCATTACAAAAGTTAAAGTATGACGAAGAGATTGATACAGAAGAGGCAAAAGAAGATAACATAATTTTAGAAGAAGATAATATAGAAATTTCAAATATTATCGAAGACTGGAATGAAATTATGTTTAAAAGTATTGATTCTTCCGCAAGTTTTGTTGAAAAAAACGTATCAATATTAAGTATACAATTTAATCAAATAAATCTATCGAGTGATACTAATATCAGTGAAATATCAGAAGAAAATGACACGAATGCATTACATAAAGATACTTCATTACAAAAGTTAAAGTATAACGAATATATTGATACAGAAGAGGCAAAAGAAGATAACATAATTTTAGAAGAAGATAATATAGAAATTTCAAATATTATCGAAGACTGGAATGAAATTATGTTTAAAAGTATTGATTCTTCCGCAAGTTTTGTTGAAAAAAACGTATCAATATTAAGTACACAATTTAATCAAATAAATCTATCGAGTGATACTAATATCAGTGAAACATCAGAAGAAAATGACACTAATGCATTACATAAAGATACTTCATTACAAAAGTTAAACTATGAAGAAGAGATGAGAACAGAATATAATGATACAGAAGAGGCAAAAGAAGATAACATAATTTTAGATGAAGATGATATAGAAATTTCAAATCCCATCGAAGAATGTAATGAAATTATTATTAACAATATTGATTCTTTCTCAAGATTTGTTAAACAAATTGTATCAACATTGATGATAAACTATAATCAAATAAATCTATCTAGTGATACTAATATCAGTGAAACTTCAGAAGAAAATGACACGAATGCATTAAATAAACATACTTCATTACAAAAGTTAAAGTATGACGAAGAGATTGATACAGAAGAGGCAAAAGAAGATAACATAATTTTAGAAGAAGATAATATAGAAATTTCAAATCACGTCGAAGAATGGAATGAAATTATGTGTAAGAGTATTGATTCTTCCGCAAGTTTTGTTGAAAAAAACGTATCAATATTGAATACACAATTTAATCAAATAAATCTATCGAGTGATTATGATATAAGTTACAAATCAGCAGCGAATTATACTAATTCAATACATGAAACTCGTTCATTGCCACATTTTAAATATGACGAAGATAGTGAAACAGAATACTATGATATAAAAGAAACAAAAGAAAATCCAATAATTTTAAAGAAAGATAATATTGAAAGTTCAAATCAAACATTCGAAGAATCGAATGAAATAATGATTAATAATATTAATTCTTCTACAAATGTCATTGAAAATATATCAACATTTAGAGATAGCTCTAACCAAATAATTCTAACAAGTGATATTACGAAATATATTAATGAAGCACAGCTATTAAATAAAACGAATTCAATATATGAAGATAAATCATTAACAAGTTTAGCTGATGACGAAATCGTAAGAGAATATAACGATACGGAAGAATTACAAGATTATGATATTATTTCAGAAAGTTCAATTGATATCGAAGTTTCAAGTTTTATGATAAACAGCATTAATTCTTCACTAAGCATTGGTCATGAAAGTATAAAAGAATTAAATGTAGAAAACTTAAAAAGTTATTTAACAGATAATGAAGATAGTAAAATTGAATTTAATACAATAGAAAAACTCCAAGAGAATGAATTAATTTCAGAAGAAATAAGTGATATCGATATTTCAAATGTAGTAGTTACACATAGTGTTATTTCTTCAGTAAGTTGCGCCTCGAATATAGAATCATTAATTGATAGTGAAGAATCGAGTTTGATCATGATTAGGTGTATTAACTCTTCAATTAGTTTAGAAGCAGCTAGGTTAGCCGAATCAACTAAAAGTAGTGTAGCATGCAACGATTTAGGTGATATCGAATATAATGATGATGCTGTATCAAATATATCAGATTTATCGCAAGAGAATTTTGTATTAACTAATTTCGCAGAGGACGAATATAATTTTACTTATATTGACATCCAAGATGAGTGGGAAATGGAAGAAAATAATTCTAATGAATACCAAAACTCTATTGAATTTAAAAATAATCAAGTATATAAAATTATAATGAATAAAACAAATGTACACGATTCTTTATCAAACGCCGATCACAGTTTATGTTCCGGATATAGTTATTCCGAAGAATCTCTAAATGTTGGAAGCCTAAACAACAGTGCTATTTTTAAATTAAAACGATTCGTTATCGATATCAATAATTACAATGATAATGGAGACAATTGTTATGGAAATATCGAAGATTTAGATGAACTTTTAAACCGTGACGAATCCATTATTTGCGATGACGATACTAGTTGCGATGTAACTGAAAACATGGAAACCATTAGTCATGCGAGTAGTGATCTAAGCTTAAATGACTTTTCTATGGATGATATATTTGAAGAGTCACAAGAAATTGATATTCCAATTAAAAAGTTATTATCTTAATTATCTAATGTAAATCACATATATATATATATATATATATATATATATATAATATTATATTTATTTATATTTCTACTAATAAATACCTATCACAACTACTAACAATACTATATCAATTTATGATATATATATTTATTTATTTATATATTTATTTATTTATATTTCTACTAATATTCTACTAACCCTATAGTTGTAAATAAATAATTATTTAACAATTATTATTTAATAACAAAATAAAATTACAGCGTGCACACCATAGTAATAATGGATGAAAATAATAATGATGACAATAGGGATATCGATTCTGATAATGGTAATATTATTAATGTAATATATTATATATACAAATAATATATATATATTATTAAAGAGTCTACATATCTTGGACATTGTATATCAGAAGACTTATCTAATGATATTGATATATATATATATATATATATATATATATATATATCTAGTAATATCAAACAGCTATATAAACAAAGCTATATGATAGCGAACAATTGTATCCATTGCTCTAAAGCTACTAAGATTAATCTGTTTAAATCATTTATTTCAAATATCTACCTTGGTACACCAAGTTGGTAGTATTTGGTTACCGAATAGAACCAATATTCGAAAAAATGTAGGTAGAATATAATAATGCTTATCGTATAGTGATGAAATAGCGCATCATTGATGTTTTATATGACAATTTTAATAATATAACAAGTAAATTATAATGTAAATTATATGTAGGTATGCGTACATCTTATTATACTTAACTTTATCAACGGATACGGATGTCTCGTAATTCGTTAACTGTCCAACTTTATTATTATAATATCATGTGCCCATCGCTACTATTTACCTATATATTTTTATTAAGATAATACTTTTTTTCATAACATATTCATATATGATATTCTAAACATAATTCTATTTTTAACTATACAATTATATTATAATTTATTAATTATAGTGTATATGTGTATATAAAATATATCAATATTCGTAATATTTTAATATATAATTCACAGAAAATGAAACGTCGTTACTTCTATAGAGATATATATGAGATGGTCCGAATTATGTTTAAAAATTATGAAATAAAATAAATTTCTTAAATATAGCCAATAATTATTATTCATAATAATATACTTTTATATACAATATATATATATATATATATATATATATATATAAATATATATATATAATGATGTATACATAAATGATGGGCTCTCGTTAAAACCATATATGCCCTAACACGAGAGCGGCTTCGCATGTATCAATATATGGTTATAAATTAAAATTGCATCTAAGTTCCTGGATGGGATGAAAGGACCAAATAAAAATAACAATAATAATATATATATATTCTGTAAATCCTCCCACACTAATGTTAAACCTTCGGATTAACTAATTACATGCTCTCCCAATAACTAATCCTTTCTACTCCTCAATTCGAGATCAGTCAGGAATAAAGTTGATTTAATAACTCAATTAATCATTGACTATAATTGCTCCATATCTGCTATCACCGAGACTTGGCTTACAAATGATGAATCTGCTTTAGCATCTCAATTAACCCCCAATGGCTTCACATTACTACTCGCTAACAGACCCACACCTAACCTTGGTGGTGGTCTTGCCCTGTTGTTCTCCACTGAGCTTAAGCTTGTTTCCTCTTCCAACCCTAAGTTCTCCTCTTGTGAAATGCTGATCTGTGACATTCAGTTCCTCTCCCTATTTACCATTGTCTTTATAATCATCTATCGCGCATCATCATCCAGTATTAGGTCTTTCCTAAATGATCTCTCTACAATTTTAGAATCCTTGTCTTCTTACAACACAATTATTCTTGGTTACTTTAATATTCAAGTGAATACTGATAATAATGCTTCCCTTTATCTTAAGAAACTTATTTTTGAGCACTCCTTAACACAAAACATTCACTTCCCAACTATATCTAATGGTAACATCATTGATCTTGTTTTATCTCCATCTGACTCCAGTTTAATTTCCTCTCCCACCCAAAGCACTCTAATCTCTGATCACTTCGCTATCCTACAACTATAAACCACTCTTACCCACCATAATCATCTTAGTAGGTAAATCAAAACCCATTCATGGGTTTGTGCATGCACCTTCCTGACCAACCGGATACAGTCCTCTGCTCCTCCTTTGTAGTTTCTTCCAGAATAATGTATCGAATAATTTAGGGTTCTCTCCCTAATGTGAATGTTGATCTCCTCACTCTCAACTCATATTCACTAGCTTCCCATAATCACTGGCCCTGCTTCACTCTCCCTACTTCTCTCTATGTGCTCTCTCTAATGGCATCCCTAAAATCCAATTCCCCACTCGACCCTATTCCTCTTACTTTACTTCGTACCCTTTCGCAATCGTTAATTGAACTCATAACTAAATAAATATAATATTATAAGTGATTCACAATATGGTTTTAGGGCTAATATGTCAACGTCTGAAAAATTTGATAAATATTCTATTATTTCAATTGACCTCAAAAAGACATTTTATACAATATATCATACGATACTTATTAAGAAATTATACTTATATGGAATTAGGGATACTTCACTAAATATAATAATCAGTTACCTAAATAATCGCAAACAATATGTAAATATTCATGATGCAAATTCTACATTGCTAGATATTAATTGTGGTGTTCCACAAGGATCGGTTTTGGGACCACTATTATTTTAATTTATATTAATGACATGACACATATTTCTAAAAAGGTTAAGATAATATTGTTTGCTGACGATACAAATCTTATTTTTAAAAGTAACAATACTATAAATCTTTAACATATTATGCAGAAATATCTAGATCTATTATATGAATGGTCATGTATAAATAAATTATCTATAAATATAATTAATATTATAAATTCATTTTCATCTATTAAATAAAATATTACTAGGTAATACTTAATATATAATATTAAAATATTAATAATATTCCTACAGAATGTAATAGTAACATAAAATTGTTAGGTATATTTATGGATGATAAATTAAATTGGAAAATATATATTTCCCATATATTAAGAATATTATAAAAATCTATTGCCATATTAAATAAAATCAAGTATAAATTAAGAGGGTATCCCAATACAAGATTTTCCTGCAAATTGCCGTAAATATTGTAACTTTAAAACCATTTTCTATCAAGTAGTAATGGGATACCCCCTATAAAGTTATTATATGTCATGCAAGTTGATGGAAAGAAAGGTGGTTTCTCACTAAAATTGTAGTTAACTTTATAGAAAATCGTTTTAAAGTTAAAATATTTACGGCAAGTTGCCGGAAAATCTTGGGAGGGGGAAAACATACTTAGCCCCCCCCCTTATTTTTGAATGGGGATGTCCGATACCCCCGCCCCCCCCCCTTCCGATGCCCCTATATATATAGCCTATAGTCTATATATGTAGTCTCGTGTTAGTCCGTTTATGACAACACGTCAATAATGACATTCATTAAGGATATATAATGTCATATATTATATTGCATAGAGTCCAGTGGAACATGGACATTCTACACGCGAATAGTTTCTAGTCTGTGCAATAAATGAAGGAGTAGGGTAGTAAATAAGGAACAGCATTATCGAAGTCTACTGAACACAAGAGCATGAATAAGGCAATTGGATAAATTAAAAGTTAGCTTATTACGCGTCTTTCTAATGTTGTACAGATAGTAGTTAGCAGTACGTATAATATTTACTATTTGCGCTGTGATATTGAAATGAGTGTCGAAAGTAATACCGAGTGTATTTACTGATTGGGAAGTGGGAAGGGAGATTAAAAACGGATGTGTTATATTTAAAGGAGAACTTGGACGAGATAAAATAATAGTATCAGTTTTAGAAATATTTAGTGAAAGTGAGTTATTAGCAAAGCATTTAGTTAATTCAGTAATGCAGTTGTAAATAGATAACTGAATGGATTCAGGATCGCTGGAAGGCGGGAAGGACGTGTATATTTGGAGATCATCAGCATAAAGATGATAATGTATGTGAGGACATTTGAGAAATATTGATTTAATAGATAATATATAAATTATGAATATAATGGGACCAAGGACAGAGACTTGTAGAACACCATAGGAGTGAACAAAGGGTACAGATTCCGAAGAATTAATTATTATAGATGAAGATCTATTAGATATAAATGAATTGAACCAGTTAAGAACTTTGCCGTTAATACCAATCTCACGTAGACGAAACGAAATAATTTGAAGATTAAGAGAGTCAAAGGCACACGATACATTTAACAGAACAAGATAACAAGGACTTTTGGCATCGAGGGATAAGAGAATTTCACTAATAATAAGATGTAGGGCTGTATCGGTGCTATGGTGAGGGAGATAAGCGCTTTGAAAGCAATCAACAATATTATGAAAGTAATATACTGCATTAGCTGTGAAAAGACAACTCGTTCCAAAGTCTTTGATATAGATGAGAGTTGGAATATTGGTCTGTAGTTAGCTATATTGGAGTGATCGGTTTCTTGAGTAATGGTGTTATATACGAGTATTTCATCGTTTGTGGTACAGCAGCAGTGATAATAGACACGTTGATTTTATCTGTAATAAAACCAATGAGATAAGGAGTGATGGAGTGAAATAGGCATAATGGAACAGGATCTAATGGAGAGTGAGATTTTAGAGAATTCAGTAACGAGAATAGGTGATTATGCCTACTACTGTCTGGAAGTGTAAAGCATGACCAATGGTTAGTAGAGGTAATTTGTGTTACATCAAAAAGTGCGGGATCAAATCTAGGGAGAGAATCAATTATCAAAGAAATCTTTCGTTGAAAGAAACTGGAAAAGGCAGTGCATATAAAAGAGTCTGGTTGATCTGGAAGATTTCTATTAAGATCTCGATCAATCAATTTAAATGAGAGTTTAAATTCTTGTTTAGAGGACATACCGAAGTTATTAAGCTTACCTGTAAAGTAGGATGATTTATAGGTGAGAAGTTTACATCTATAAATTGAGCGAAATACTCTGAAGGCTTTAAGATCAGCATCAAGGTTGGTCAATTGGTATTTAGTTTATAGTCGTCTATGTGAACGACGTAGATTAACTAGCTCATTACTAAACCAAGGAGATTTGGAATATGATCGATTGGGAGATTCAGTGATAGGTGCAAATAATTCAAGAGAATTCGAAACAGCTGAGTTAAAATTGTCAAAGAGTGTCAGGTAAGATATAACACTGATGTATATCGAGTTGAGAACAAACGGATCTAACAAAAGAAGTTATATTAATAGCAGATATCTTTCTAAATGAACGTACTGGTCGAGGAATGGCAAAAGTTGGCAATAGCAACTCAAATGTAACTTCAAAATGATCAGAGATTAGAAAGCTTTGAAAAGGAGATGAGACAAGTTTAGACGAGGATGGTGATATAACTAGATCGATACAGTTGCTGTTAGTGTTAGTGGGGAAATGTATATGTTGCGTTAGAGAGAACTCATAAAGCAGAAATTTTAAAGATGATGCAGGAGTATTAGAAGAATTATATTTTTTATTGAAATCACCAAGAATAATTGTATTATCAGAAGATATAGATTCAAAAATATACGTAAGGTCATCGAAAAATGCAGTTATGCTAGAATAAGGGGGGCGGTAAATAATAACAATATGTATTATATAAGATGAACATCTGAGATGGCAGATCAACATTTCACACGAAGAGACAGAAGGAATGGTAGAGAAGACAAGTTTCAAATTAGATGAATATATATATATATATATATTCATGGTATACCAGTGCAAGATCACCACCACGAGAAGGCGTCGATCTATTCGCAAGAATTACATTATATCCTCGAGAAGTTAATTGCGATGCTAAAGCAGAGTCATTATCAGTCAACCATGTTTCAGTAATTGCAGTAATTAAACATTTAGAAACAATAATAGATTGAGCTATACTATCAACTTTATTCCGTACAGATCTAGAGTTAATTAACTGAAATAAATACTTATTATTATGGGTGAAATGTAATTTAGAAGAAGAAGAGCTGTTTTTAGTAACGTTTTTACAATAATTCTCAAATGAATTAGATCATTGAATAAATTAATCTGGAATATACGAATTCGATTTACAGTTGACTACTTTTATGTCAGAATTACTGTTAGTAGTGAATAAGCGACGTTCATATGATAGTGTGTGCCTATTAAACAAACACTTGTATTTCGTCATGATAGATTCAGATGAATGAAAGTATATACGACCAATCTTAATTGTATCACTGAGAATAAAAGGACGAATAAATAATGTTTTGAAGGCAGTTAATTGAAGAGAAGATCTAGAGTTTAGTAAACTATCAGTAGTGAATGGTGATGAGAGTACTAAGTTTGCATAATGGGATATTAAATAGTACTCAGTGATGGTGTTAGAATCTAGTTCAAGTTGTTTAAATAAAGAGTGAATGTATGTTAGATTTCTGTTTGTATACACCTATAGGTGAAATATGTTCAATAATAACCGAACGTTGAGAAGAACATGAATGAATTGTAGGGGTTCTTTTTGTAGCAGTAGGTATATGCATAAGTAATGTGGACTTAACGATGTCGCTGAATGATTTATAAGTCGATTTATTTAAGGTATCGGGAAGTGAGGATATGGCGTTAGAAATAGAATTAAGAATTGTTGAGTTATTAGAGCTTGAAGAATATGAAGAAAACTGACTATTCAAACTATTTAAATCTATTTTTAATTTATCAAGTTTATTGATGATGCAATCATTGATTTCTGGTCTGGGGTCGATGGCTCAGTGGGACAACCAAATACTAGTAAGCCAGAGGTCCCGGGTTCGACTCCAGGCAGTTCTTGAATTTCTCTTGTGTTTATAAAGAACTTAATAAACAATAAATCAAAACACAAGAAAAAAAAATGTTACTATTTGTATTGTATTGTCCGGGGCCTCTCACAGTTATTTATAACATGTACAAGTCTATGACTTCTTGAGGGGTCCATTTGTATCCGCTATTTGTATTGTATTCAATATATATAAGAGATTTCAATAAATAAATATTATTATTATATTATTATTTCTGAGTATGAATTTGAATTAGATCTATCTGTATTATTAACATATGTATTGTCTTTACAGTTCTTACACTGATATACAATCAGATTAGAATTTAATAATTCAATAGTAATTTTAGAAGGTTTGATAGAATTCCACGTGTGTGTAGTTAAGCCATAATTAAGACAAGTAAAATGTAAATGATGATTAGGTATATTATAGGTAATTGTATTAGCTGTATCAGTTATACATTCATTACAATGAACACAATTCATATCAATAGATTCGAAATATCAATTGTATTATAGGCTATAATTTATAGCTATAGCTAGAGAGTAGACCTATTCAAAGTATCAATGCGAATTTATATAGAACAATCACAGCAGTGATGTTGATACGGTTCAGTGATTTCAGTGAAAAGACAATACAGATAGATCGCCTATATATGTATGTATATATATAGATACAACTAAATGTATAGGTAAATGTATACCTATATATATATATATATATATATATATATATATATATATATATATATGTATATATATATATATATATATATATATATATTAATATATTAATGGCAACATAATAGCAGCATAATACACAATGTAAACATTTTAGGCTATTATTTATGTTATTATTCTGCTTTTATGCCGCTATTACTGTTAGCTGGGAAATAATATAAATATATTATATAGGTTGTATTTCTAATGTAAAACATTAAATATTGATATTATTATTATATACTATGAAATGTCGCTTAGGGTAAAGAATGATTGATGCAAAACGTGTTATAACACATAACTCTATTATATAAATATATTTCTCCTATATATATCCTATAGGATATTTCTATAACAAATATATTTTAATCATAGACATTAGAGTGAGGTCCTCACTCAATATCTATGATTGTAATAGATAGTATCAGCAAGGAAATGTCCTTGGTATCATGTATTGCCCAATCATTATTTATAAAAAATCAATGAATAAAAGTGCATACCTCCTAGGCCCTAGAGTTCATAGAAATTTCTATGGAAATTCTCACAATCTTTGTAATTAAACGAAATACATATTTTGAATACATATATAATTTTTGATTTCAAATATATGTATCGTTTATTACAGATTAATTTATATTATGATTATCATAATATATCATTACATAATATAATAATTATGTGTAAATCAAATATAGCATAGAAATATAGTATAATCGTCTATTAATAAATGGATAATCGAAATATACTCGTTATAACAGCAAATAGGATAACTAATAATATTAAAAGAAATAATATTGAAAATCAATTTGGAAATAAATCAGATAAAAGTTGTATTAAAACTATTAATATAAAAGATAATACATTAAATAATAACACAACAAATAAAGTAATCAACCCGAATGTATCCAAAATCAGTAAAAGTAAAATACCATTAAGGTGAGTGCTATTTTAACTGGTATCTGGTCAACAAATTCGCGATCGAAGCTCGATTTGAATGCCCGCTATATGTTTGAAAATTGTTTATTCTAATTAGTGAATTTACAATAGCGTATGTTTGTTTGTACAAATATTAATATTTTTAGTTTTAGTTATTTTCACTTGTTTAGTTTGCTTTGGTTGGGTTTAGTTTTGATATTTCCGGGTTTTTTTAGCTGCATTACATCCCGAGTAGGCCTATAAAATACATATAATATGTCATATATATATATATATATATATATATATATATATATGTTAATGATTCAACCGTTGCATGTATGTTAGTCTATAAATAGACATACGCTAATTATAATGGCAAATCATACGCTATTGTAAAATCACTTTAATTCGAATAACAATGTTGTGGGTGTGTGCAAAAGTGCGCATCAATCGCGAGGCTTTTGACCATAATACTTGTAACTACTAAGTAATTATGCTTTTATAGGACTGTGGTCAAAACCTTCATTATTTGAACTCTCGCAAAATTCAATTTTTAATATTGTATTCGAATTAGTGATTACAATAGCGTATGCTTGTCCATTGTAATTAGTGTATATCTATGTATAGACTAACATATATGCAATGTCTAATTAGTAACATATATATATGCATAGGCTAACTCGGGATGTAATGCAGCTAAAAAACCTTGAAATTTCAAAATTAAACCCAACCAAACCAAAACAGTGAAAATAATTAAAACTCAAAATAGTAATGACCACACACACATATAAATATATATGTTACTGATAAGCTGTTGCATGTATGATAGTGTATAAATAGATAAACGCTAATTGTAATGGCTAATCATACATCATTGTTTAATCACTAATTCAAATAAACAATTCCGCCGGACGTTCATTTCGCTAAGCTTTTGACCAGGTACCCTATTATAGGGAATCTATGATATATCTTATGATAGATTGATAGACTATATATGTCTGAAACGACGCCAATATGAAAGTAATACGCATTTAATTCATGTATGTGGAGAGTCGAGCGCGAGTAAATCAAACATTTATATATAGATCATAACTAATTAACGATTGCTAGCTAAATGGAAAAATATACCTTTGACGTAAGCGTACGTTGGTATATACTTTATTGAATACACTACATTATATGATGTATCAATGCAATGCGTGTATATATTTCATATTCACAGCGTAACACACTCAGAATCACCATTGTTCATAATTATGTACGTTCTTAATTATCCCAGCCAAAAGTAACAGCCTTATAATATCAGCATAATAGCATAAATAATAGCCCCACTTGTTTACATTGTGATATTATGCCGCTATTATGTTGCCACTAAAAGTCTATTATGCTGCTTTTATAATTTGCAATGCTACTATGCTGATATTAGATTGATATTATAATAATAGCAACATAATATCAGCATAATAGCATTAAAAATGAATAGTAGCATAATAACAATATAATATACTTTTAATGACAACATAATAGGGTGCATTTTGTGTAACATACCAACTTACCAACGTACCATAGTACCAACGTCCCACCTGTATGCTTATACATGTAAACTCAGATGGTACGTTGTACTAACTTTTCGACGTAGCTTACCATCCATCGATTTAGAGAAGGTTTATTCATGTATGCTTATACATGTAAATGCAGATGGGACGTTGGTACTATGGTAACATCTGCATTTACATCATATACATTACATGTATACACATGAGACATTTGTACGTTGATACGTTACAAACAAACGCAGCCTAATGTATGTACATTTATTCTGAATACATATTAAACACATGCATCATCATATATTTTGTTATATTTTATACAGTTTTATTTGTGTTTTTTTTTGTATGTCTAATAAATCTATATTTATAAATAATCAAGCAGGTTAAGTGTTCATAATAGTTGTGATATCATACATAGATTGCATTAATTGTAGTGATTATACTATTGTTATATGTACATTACATTACATTCATTAAAATTGTTTCATTTTAAAAAATTATTTCACTTTAAATTTAAATTAAAAATAAACATTGTTACTATAACAAATGTTACTATAAACAAACACAAATTAAACATAAATAACGAATCAAGCAAACTAAACAGCAGCGTATAACAAAGCATGTTCACCAAAGCAATAAACACGAACAACAAAACAGCTGCAAGCCGATTCGACAGGAAACAAACAAAGACACCAGGTTACTTTAGTGTTATTAATACATAATTATATATATATATGTGTGGGCGTATTTGCATTGAACATTTATTCAACATTACGTGGTATCCAACGTGGTATTCAACATTAAACATTTAATTTCTGCATACATTTATAGGCTACTATATATACCTATACTAGTGAACAATTAGTAATACGCACTTACTTCGTGAATGTCGATATGTTGTCACACTCAAAACATTCATTACCACCTAGTAATAAACTCTATTTATATAGTTTATAGTTTATGTACAATATATATATATATATATATATATAGATTATATATATATATAAATATAATCTATACATACTATATATAGTACTTATTATCTACCCACTATAACTACTACCTAACTAAATATGCAATAAGGGTGCGTTTTTTTGTAACGTATACCAACGTACCAACATCTGTATGCTTATGCATGTAGATGCGGATGGTACATTGGTATGTTACAAACACGCACACTAATGCTGGTTATTAATATGGTACACTAATTTGGTTGTGAGGCCTAGTCTATAGGCTGCATGTATACACTCCCCTATAGGGGAGAGCGGGGCAGGTTGACCATAGGGGCAGGTTGAGCCATCTCAATTATTTCTGCTATTAATAAATATCCTATAGGAAAAAATTACATTATAATGTAATTTTTAATACATGTATACACACCTATATTTAGCATTATTATAACAACTCAAAAATTATTTATTTTAACTATTTAAAATATTATTTAATTATTAATATTTTATGAAAATCTCGTTGGTGGGACAAGTAAGTTTAAATTTGAAATTATTAATATATTTTGTAATAACATAGAATTATTAATGATATATAAATAAAGTATATTTAACATACTATATATTATAAAATAAATAAGTCAAAAATTATCATTAAATAATTATTAATTATAATTAATTAGATTACTTTTATATACTATTGATATATAATCTAGTCATATGGGGCAGGTTGACCATAGGGTTAATCTACCCCGTTTATCATTAAACATATATATTATTAATTTATTTAATTAATTAATAACTTATTTAAATAATAATAATAATCTAATTAATTAAATATATAATTAAGTAATTATTTTAAATAATTAAATAATTGGTTTATATGCTATATTGAAACATAGAGCATCTAACCACTCTCCTAATCTAACCTATCGCCTTAAAAGTTTCATTAGTTTTGTTATTAATATTGGTGCATATACTTGTTAATATAATTATTAATATAAATATGTAACTTTAACAATGTTTATTTCTTAAATATATCTTTAATTTGGCATTTTTTCTACCTGGTTCAACCTGCCCTATTAGACGGTAGGATGAGCCAAATTAAAAAAAATTATAATGTAATTATATAATTAACTATGTATCATTACACTAATCTATGAATGTTTTTTATTGATCATAAGCTATATTTATCTTATGCACTTTATTTTATTAAAATATATTCATAGCATTATTAGATAATTGTGTTTTTTATAAAAACCGGCTCAACCTGCCGGGGCATGCCCCGCTCTCCCCTATATCACGGTATATACCAAGACCTCCTATAACCTCGGGGTTATAGGAGGTCTTGTATATACGGTTTGCTACGTGATCAAATAGTTCATATTATATAAAGCAATATATATATATATATATATATATATATATATATATATATATATATACTGTTATATATTGTCATAGTTATTTTGGTGGAGTGTTTTCATCCCATCCAGGAATGTAGATGAAGTTTTCACTTATAACCATATGGCTTTAATGTCCCTTCGAATACGCTCTCATATTATGGCATTTATGATTTTAACGAGAGCCGATCATTATTTATACACAATTATATAAGGTCACTTCAAAATATTATGTTAATACCTATCATATTGGTCCTGACGGGGCTTGAACCTATGTCCTACTACCTATGTGTTAAAGGTGGCCTATGTCTTAAAATACAAATACAAATCATTGCAGTAGATAACATATGGTGATAGAAGAAAATGTGTATTTAAAAAAAAAATTAATATTTAGACGATGTTTTTAAGGGGATTCGCGGCTTTTTATACAATATATTAAGATAGGAGATATTTTTTTTTATATTTTAAAATTGTTACAGCACCTAGGGTTTTGATTCAATTTATGTTTTGTTAACCAATATAATGTCAATATAAGTTACTTAATTTTTTTTAAATGGTTCACTGAAAACCCGAAATATTTTGAGACAAATATGATGCTAAATTAAATTATTTTTTTTGTAATTGTTTTAATTTGTATATATTATACTATTTGTAATACATATATCTTAAGTATAAATTATTATACATATAATAATAAAGATACTGTGAAAATGTCATCAAGTTTTGATTATTATTGAGAGGGCTGACAAATTTATAAAATTCAAAATAAATTAAAATCAATATTCTGAGTAGATCGTGTTTAAAGTATGACTACATTTATTTTAAATGTTATGGTAATATATGTTTATTAGTTGTATATTTGACTACATATCCAGTATTATATTATAATATAATACCACACTAATATATCGATAACATTATTCTTATAATATGTATTATAATACATATTTATAATTATAAATTAACAATAATTATACATAATAAGTTATATTTATGACAGTTTAAAAAAAAATATTTTTGTTTACCTCAATCAAAGGTCGATATTCTAGTGAAACTACTAGCAAAATTAATCAGTTATATTAATTATTTAATATATGACATGTTGCAGTATTAATTAATATAACCCTTATGGAACGAAAACTATTACCTCATTTTGTATCTATGTCCTATTTTATTTTTTAATGTATACTCTATAATATTTATAATTTTTATAATATATAACGAATATATTTTAATAAATATTCATATTAGTAATTATATGTATTTATTATAATATTAAGTATATTGATAATTATCAATTATAATTTATAATCTTAAAATTAAATGAAGTTAATTAATCATATAAATCTGGTAATTTTATACGATTAGTATGTTTAGATAAAATATAAATATATATTAAATATATATGTAGGAATTTACCTATATATAAATTTATGTATGTATGTATATATATATATATATATATAAATGGATGCCATAATATGAGAGAAGCTTCGGGACATTAGAGCCATATGGTTATAAGTGAAAACTTCATCTAAGTTCCTGGATGGGATGAAAGGACTCCACCAATAACAACAATAACCATATATATATGTATACATTAAGCAGGTTTTAGCCGTACATGTTTATTTATTGTAACCACTATGTAAATATTAACCCATACTATTACGCAATCAACATATTAACATATATATTACGTAATAATATTTAAGTAGGTTTTAAATTAGCTGCGATATTTGTATTTCAAGTAATAAAACACCGCCTCCGCGATATAGAAATCATAACCTACATCTAATCACACACTCACACAGTACAAACTAAAGCTAGCATGAATACCCGAACACAAGGTATCACCGGAGAACAATCAATTCTCACCGGTCACTGTAGTCCTAAACAAGGCACAGTACAACAGAACAACCAATCCAACTCTATTACAGGTTATCATCGAGATACACGTATATTGTAAATATGTTTAACTCATACACACATACTATATATTATACAGTATACAGTATACTATATCATATACTTCTATATAGAATACAATGTTCAGTGTACATGTATATATATACAAAAATAGCTATATAGTTTTCTTGTACATATGTTTATACACATACGTGTACTTGATAGACTTGTACATATGTACAAACACGTAGTTATATAGGTATAACTAGTGAACATTTAAAAATAGTAAGTATACATACTATTTTAGTATATACATACTATAATTATAACAATATATATGTATGCATACTATATATAGTGCAAGTATTGTGTAGAAATGTATATCACATTCCTATCACTTATCTTATAGACATGTATATGACCTGTACATATGTATACCACTCGCACATATAATGTTATCCTACATATGTGTGTTGTACACATACTTGTATCATATACGTTTAGCTAAACATATCTAGAATTATAATTTATAATGATATACTTTAAAGAATGATTAGATAAGGAATTAAGGTGTAACGTAGCTCCAATGACCTATTTAGATAGTAGGCGTAGTAGTGTTATATTGGTGGAATGTGGCTTATGCAATGTTTTAACGTAAGTGGTACGTTAAGTTATGTGTCCCAAACGGGATCCATGGAGAACTAGTTACATGTTATATTCAATAGTTATTTAAATATGTCTATGTATCCTATTAGTGTGTAGCCTATGAGTGTTACGTATCACTATACATTACACTGTATACACTCTAGTCACAGCAGTCTCACCTCAACTACCTGCATGTTAGATACACAACGAAATGGTCCATTACTATAGTATACATAATAATATAACTATACGCCATTCCTATAACAATGTTATTGACCCGTGTGTCCGTGTTAGAATGCTCTGACCGTTGTCCCTACACATAGTTCTCACCCAGGTCAACTTTAAAGTATCGGGCTAAAAGAACAATTAGTAGTTTAACAATAATTGTTCACGTGAAATTAGTATTGCGTAATGTATTGCAACATAGTATAGTATAGTATAGTATTGTATAGTATAGTATAGTATAGTATAGTTTAACAACATATTGTTAAATAACAAAGCTACCAACGTAGTATATATGTTAAATAGTAATACATACATATCGTTAAACAGAGAATTAATAAGCGTAAAGATAAAACACAAACATTGTTTAACAAAATAATTAATAAGCACAATACAACTTAAAGCAAACAACTAAAACATGAATAACAAAAGCATGAACTCCTAAACTCAATAACGATAAAACACACACAGGAGATGGTACGGCTGTCGAAAGTCAAATAGAACTTAAACAACCTAAGAAAACAGGTTAACTATATTATTATAATTACCTTTTATTGCCATGTATTATATATATAGATTATATTTTATACACGATATCCTCTTATAATGTGCACACATGGTATACATATAATCTATAGTCTATTGAAAATTTATAAATTTAATTACCCATGTTTATACAATTATATATATATATATGTGTGAATATGTGGGTATATATAAAATTGTAGCATTCACTAATACAAGATTAATTAAATAATGTAGATTTAAGAAAAAAAGCTCCAGGTAAATCAGATGAAAACACATTAATAAAAAAGGTAAATTAGCAAACGATATATATATATATATATATATATATATATATATATATATACTGTTTAATACGCCATTAATTCTATAAGTTGTGTCCTATTCCATATCCTATTAGTAATCTATAATTTACTTATTATAAAATAATGTGTTAATATCCTTATACGTATGATCTGATATATGGTTTTCTTTTATTTCATTCTTTTTGAGCGTGTTTCTCATCTGACTCACTCTCCTTTTTCATATTTTATTAAAACGGATGAGATTCATAAGGTTAATAGTAGGTTAATAGTATACAAATTTATCCGATTAATAACGAAACTAAAGCACATGACTTATCCATTCTTTATTACTTTTTTATAATACATTCATACCTTAGATATTAACTATTGATTGACATACTTAATTATCATCACATTTCTAAACAACCTTTATTTGTTTCTATTTATTAAATTTTCTATCGTTTTTTACACATACTAAAATATACCACGTTGATATTATATGTGATTTAGAATTTAGAAATATTTTATAAGCGCTTTTATATGCCGATAAACTGCACTATATATATATTCAAACAATATACATATCATATAGAACCGAATGGACGAACACAGAATGGCCGTAGCATTACGTTATAAGAAGATACAGGACGAGAAAATGGTTACAACACCTATTTATGCTATAGTACATATTCTAATGTTTCGTTATTTAAGTTAATTCATTAAATATATAATTATAATATTAATAATTTAATAATGAAAATATAATATATATATATGTGTATAATTAAATTATATGTATAACAATTTTATATATATGAATTTAATTTTATAGTCAAGAAATAAAAACATTATCGAAAATATTTCAACACGAGAAAAAAAAACAGGTTTTTATTATATTTAATAAATTTATAATTTATTAAATATTATTCTTTTAATTTATACTTATATATGTAGTAAGGCCGGAATGCCTCTTTGTCGTTTTGTATTAAACAAAACGTGAATTGCTTTAACAACTTTATTAAACCAAAAACCTAAAGAAATAGTAATAATAATAATACATGTAGTTTACATTAATGACATGAACCTTACCGTGTATATGTGGTTCGAATAATGCAGTACATATAGCGTATACAATTTGAATGTTACAATTAGAATATAACTATACCTATACGTTACTATCAGAATATCAACTGAATGATGTCGCTGCACTAAACATTCTATGTTATAGGTGCACGACGCTAATTGGTTGATTCTACGTGACGCACTGATGCGTGATACGCCACGCTATATCGACAGATTAGTGCATTGTATGCATATTCGCTGGGTCTTATATATTGCGTAATATCACTATATAACATCCATCCAACCCCTGAAGAAAAATTTGCCCTCGAATTTTCAAACATTACCAACAACTAAGTTTATATTTTCCCTATTCTCTACTCTAGTATTATCACCATATATAATCTTATATGCCGATGTCCCCTTTACCCTTCCTTCAACTTTCCACAATTCATCTCCCCAATAATTTTCTAGTTTCCTTCTCCCTAATACTCTATTTTTTATACGTACTACACTACCTTCCTCTAGTATATCCTCCCTTTCAATATATAATTTCCTATTTTCCTCTTCCACTACCTTAGCATCCATAATCTTTTTATTCATTTTCAATACCCTATTTTTTGTATCTACAAGCCATTCTCCTTCCAATTTATTTGCCATGCCACTTAACTTCCTATCTATCGGTAACCTCTCTTCTCGTCCAAACATCAACTGAAATGGGGAATAGCCAGTCGTCGTATGTTTCGTTATATTATAATAGTAAACTACCCTTTGCAAATGTTTTGGCCATTTTCTTTTTTATTCTACACTGAGTACTCTTAGCAGACTTATTATCGTCCTATTCATCCTCTCACATTGCCCATTACCCTTGGGGTGATATGGACTCGATCTACTTTGTTTTATACCAAATAAATTACAAACTTCCTTCACCAAACCTGCCTGGAAATTACGTCCTTGATCGGTATGTATTCGTTCTGGTATTCCATAATCATATACCCATTCATTTAATAAAATCTTTGCTACGGTTTCAGCACTCTGATCTCGTGTTGGAACTGCTCTTACAAACTTGGTATATGCATCAGTCATTACTAATACATTTTCTCGATTATCTGTAGATTTATCTAAAGTTACGAAATCTAAAAATAGAAGTTCTAATGGTCTACTAGCCCCTAGACTACCTAATCTTATTATCGGTTTTCTTACTATTCCCTTGGACCTACTACATACCTCGCATTCATTGACATACTTTCTTACATCTTCATATTTACCTTTCCAGGTATACCAAAGATTAACCCTCGCCATGGATCTCTCAATTCCCTGATGTCCATTATTATCATGTATCCCTTCTAATACTTCCTTAATCAATGACCTCGGTAAAACTAAAATGTTATCTCCCTCCTTACTATTCTTATATAATATTCCACCCTCTAACTTATATCTCTCTACTTTCTCCCCTTTCTCTAATAACTCTATAATACTTAGTAACCCGCTTTCCTGCATCTGTTTCTCCCTTAATGACTCTCTATCCATTTGACCTATTATTTCAATTTCATTCACAACCCCATCTCCTCCTACCTCTACATGTCTCACATCCAAATCTTCCTCATACATATTATTACTATCCTCTACCTCTGAATTACTATCCTGTTTTCTTGATAAGGCATCTGCTACAATATTTTGTTTTCCTGCTCTATATTTAAATGTAAGTTCAAATGGTGCTAATCTACCTATCCACCTCTGTTCTAAAGCCGAAAGATCCTTCTTATTTAATATGCAAGCAACTGCGCTATTATCAGTAATCACCTGACATTTAGATCCTAATAAGTAGTGTCTAAACTTATCTGATATAGCCCATACTACTGCTAAAAATTCCAACTTTTTAGCTGAATAATTCGCCTCATTTCTCTCTCCCTTCAGTGATTTACTAGCATACGCTATTACTACCCTTTTTCCATCTATTTCTTGGCTTAATACTGCCCCTAGCCCTCTATCCGATGCATCTGTCTCTACTGTAAATGGTCTATCATACTTTGCTATTCCTAATATTGGTGCACTCACTAATTTGTCCTTCAGTGCTTCCATCGCCTGGTCACATTCCTTATTCCACCCTATCAATACTTTTTTACTCCTAAACCTACTTACTCTCTTTTCACCTACACTCTTATCTATTCTATTCAACTCGTTTAGTGGAGATACAATTTTAGCAAATCCTTTGATAAACCGTCTATAATATGAACATACTCCTAAGAATGATCTTAATTCCTTTAAATTTATAGGTTTCTCCCACTCCACTATTGCTTTAGTTTTCTCCTTAATAGTACTTATACCCTTATTCGATATATTATAACCTAAAAAAACTACTTGTTCTATACAAAATTTACACTTCTTAATATTAAGTTTTAATCCAGCGCCCTCTAGCTTACCCAATACTAGTTTTAAATGTTCTATATGCGATTCTACTGTTGGTGAGAAAACTAACACATCATCTAAATAGCATACAACTGACTCAAACATTTCATCCCTAAATAAATTACTCATCATTCTTTGAAATGTTGCAGGGGCATTTATTAGTCCAAATGGCATACGTGTAAACTCATATAATCCCCACGGGGAACTAAAAGCTGTTTTATGTTGATCTGATTTATCAACTCTAATTTGATTATATGCTGATTTAAGGTCTATACATGAAAAATATTTCGCACTACCTAATGCCTCTAATGAATCATCAATACGAGGTATTGATACGCGTCCTTAATGGTTTTTTTATTTAGTTTTCTATAATCGACACATAATCTAATCTCTCCACTACTTTTTCTAACTATTACTAATGGACTCACAAATTCACTACTATATTTCACTACTACCCCTTCCTCTATCCACTCATCTATCTGTTTTTTTACATCTCCAATTAATGATTTTATTATTCTCCTATACGGTTGTGCAACTGGTATTTCGTCTATCGTTCTAATCCTATGTGTTCCTACTGCTAAACCTATACTATTACCCTTTACATGAAATATACTCTTATATTCAGTTATTAATTGCTCTACTTGTTTTCTAAAACCTCCTTTTAACCCTATATATGCTACATCTAGTGAATTACTCTCTACCCTATTTACTTTCCTAATTATAATCTCCTTTAATTTTGTTTCTTTATCCCCTAACCATACATATTCAAATTTCTCCAATATATTCATTCCAATTATACATAGACTATCTATCTGAGTAACTACAAATATCACATCCTTACATTTCTTATTCCACATAAATGCGTCTACTTGTACCACTCCCATCGTTATTAATTTACTACCATTTGCTGTCCTCAAATTACTCAACCGTTTATCCTCTATCAAATTTAGACCCCACTTCCTAACTAAACTTATAGGAATTATCGATACTTGACTACCTGTATCTACGATAAAATTGCTACTTCTACCCTCTATGCTACATAATACTACTGGACACTTACTCATACAGGACATTTCAACACTATATATGTCTCCCCAGTCCCTGTTTACTGTGGAGGATACCCGTTTCCCGATCCCCTAATTCTACACCATCTTGCTGAATGGCCTACTCTCCCACAGTTATAACACCTCTGTACTCTACTCCCACTATTACTATTTTGTGCAAACCCTGCTCTATAACGCTCTACTTCTCTCCTTAGATCTAACACTTCCTGTCTTAATTTATCACTCTCACTCTCTATTCTATAACACTCCCCTGATGTGTTTACTTCTGCCCCTACTCCAATTCTATTCACAAACTTCTGTGCCTCTACTCTTAACTCTGTAAACCCAGCATCCTTACTAGAATTTGATAAAAGGTGATATCTTACCTTTTCATCTATTAAATTACTTCTAAATACTTCTGCCATTAAATCCTTCCACCAATCTACTTCCTTAACCCTCATTCCCAATCTAAACAACTCATCCGAAAATTCCATTATACATTCTCCTACCCTCTGTTTCCTCCCTACTAACTCCCTTAATCTTTCCCCTTTAGACCCACACGACCCATCCCTATCTCTCAGTACTTTAAATATTTTGTCTATACACGTGACAACCTCTATTTGTGAGCATAATTCTAGTTTTGCCCCCCCTTGTATATGGTATAGTATATACCCGGCTGCCTCATCTCCTTTCATACCTCTTAGCCTAACGCACTCTTCCGCCCTCATAATCCACCCCTCTACATCACTCTCATCTATATAATTATCCAACTTAACATAATTAGTATCTCGTTTGGGAGGTCTACCCAAGGGTTTGGTGGATTCCTCAGTCATGATAAGAAAAAAATATTTATAATTAAATTAAAGATAAAAAAATGTAGCCCAGCAAATAATATAATACAACGCACTAACCCGTTCGACGTCTTCAATTTCTCCCTCCAGTCGACAGCTCCAGTCGTTCGACACGTGGCCTTTTCTTCTGCTTCCGGGTACCGAGTGTACTTCCTGGTTTCACAGCCCTCCGTTGGCGAATATACACGGTTAATTGGAGTTTAAAAGCAGGATACCGCTGTCACCAATGTAGTAAGGCCGGAATGCCTCTTTGTCGTTTTGTATTAAACAAAACGTGAATTGCTTTAACAACTTTATTAAACCAAAAACCTAAAGAAATAGTAATAATAATAATACATGTAGTTTACATTAATGACATGAACCTTACCGTGTATATGTGGTTCGAATAATGCAGTACATATAGCGTATACAATTTGAATGTTACAATTAGAATATAACTATACCTATACGTTACTATCAGAATATCAACTGAATGATGTCGCTGCACTAAACATTCTATGTTATAGGTGCACGACGCTAATTGGTTGATTCTACGTGACGCACTGATGCGTGATACGCCACGCTATATCGACAGATTAGTGCATTGTATGCATATTCGCTGGGTCTTATATATTGCGTAATATCACTATATAACATATAGTTAATTAAAGTTCTGAAATTATAAATACTAACACGTTCTCATTGTAGTATTATAATATCCAATAAAAATAGTAGATATAATTAAATATAATTAATGATAACATACACGCAATTTATTTTTTATTAAATTTATGTTTTAATAGTAATATTAAATTTAAGGTAATCGGAGAATGTCCCCTATGGGTACATTTAATTAAGTAAATTTAAATCTTAAGATTTATTATAAATAAATATTGTAACTAAACATCTAATTTTCAAATTAATCCGTCATTCTTAGTAGTACGAAAAATAAGAGATGTTAAATCCAGTACCTCGCATAAGGCTGTCAAATCTCCCTGGTCTCTCGCAACCAAACGACAGTGTGCAGAAGTTAATTACAAAGGTTTCACATCGTAATACGTAATACATGCATGTCATCAAGTATACCATATCTATATTATATTATATAAATATATATATATAGGTAATATAGGTAATAATGTGGTAATGCGATATTAAATTCATAACATTTATATTGATTCTAAGCAAGTTCAAAATCGTTATTAGCAATACCAGCATATCTTACTACAATTATCGAATGGGTTATAATCAGGGTGGGTAAAATGTACCATTTAAATTAATAACATATTTAATATGAATAATTGATCACTGATTCACACACAAGTGTAGTTATTACCCTGTATCCGTGTTATACCGTAGGGTTTAGTTGTACTATAGTAGGTTATACTAGTATAGCTATAGTACCTATACTGTACATATGTATGAGGTATGGGATATGTCATACACATCTCATTATGTCTAGATGCCTTGCACGAATGACCACTATGTCACAAATGAGTGAGTAATGAAGTAGGTGGTACTAGCTAATGAACTTAAGTGGGGTCTAATAATAATAGGTATGGATGTAATCTACGTAATCTAAAATCTAAATAATTATATTTGACACAATTTAAAACTCTATCGGTATCCTAGTAGAAATCTGAATTGCCTATATTGTACACGTAACGGCCTGAACGTAACGCTGGGGTTATATAATACCTTAACCCCAGCGGGGGCTATTGTCCTAGATGGTCATGTGACTACCAACATTGACGATATTTCACTAAATACATGTATACAAATACATGTATATACATACATTACTAGGCAGACGTTATATGTTGATATATAAATATATTATATTCACAATAAACACAAACATCAGCAGATAATACCGTGAAACCAAGAACCCTATCGACGAATTGTAACCCTAACACTAACGCTAGAAAACCACTTCGAGTTACTGCTAGACCTGCGACAACCAGTCGCACGTTTAGACCCAGAATGCAAGGTTTTCACATATATAACATGCATTGCCATCGAAATGTATTACTAATATATTCCTTAACTTATTCCTATTTATTATTTAAATATAGGAAATAGTTCCTATGTGAAATCAATAATTTTGAATTATATTCCTCAAGGACTATAGTTCTTATAAAATGCAATATATATTTTTAATTAATTAATATATATATAGATAATTAATATATATATATATATATAATATTAAAATAAATTTAAATTATAATGACCTACATTAATTATAATGTTATTAATGTTGTTCTTACAGTCAAACATATTTTCTATATATGTATATATATGAAATAGCAATAATGTTATTATTAATGTAACTAATTATTAGTATAACTAATGAAAGACTACAAACAACACTACATTAACGATACCGCTTGATTAACAGTGAAGCCCCAAGCGGAGAACAGCGTGAAAGTTTACACGTCTAGAACAATCCATAAGAACAAAGAGAGGTTAGTGCCTATCTGACTACGTATTACCAGTCGAACACGTTCCTCATATATATAGTATTATGTAATATAGGGTATTATCTCACTTAAATCGTGTACTATACATATATTACACGTCTATAACAATATCTATATTTATTTGATATATATATATATATATATATAAATGGAGCTATTCCTATATACGTTTAAGATTGGTATATTACACAATATAAGTGATATAACACATTAATGTCTACGAGTATTGGAATATTCTACTAGGAATACCTATGCCATACATATATAATACTATGTGTGTGTATGATATCTCTAACAGTGAACACCCACACATCGCGTAGTTCTACTTGCACTGATACGAGGAACACTGGGATCCAGGGCAAACCTCACAACAATAAAAGAATAGGGTCAAACGCAGTCACCGGTATATGTCGTACGGACACAATTAAAACAGCTACGCAAACTAAACCGTCTACGAGAATACCTATATCTAGGAGAGGCAATGTCGTGTCTTCGTCTAGGAAAGAACCTACAAATAATACAAAGGTTTTAAAACGAATAATTATTATATTTAACAATAGTAATAATAATATAAATAATTATTATAATAATATAAATATACTATAAATATAATAGTATAAATATAATATATAGGAAAAGGTAAGTAAACAATGTAGCGATATTGTAAATACTAAAAGAACCTGTAGGTACCCTACAAAAAAAGCATCAGAGAATATGTTAGTATATAATAATGTGAATATAAAATATATTAAAATAAAACGTGAAACATTCTTTGATTAAAGGAACCTTATATTCTATTCAATCTTAAAATAAAAAAGTAAGAGTTTATTTAGGTTAATTTGTTAAGTTTTAGTTCTATTTTGATTGAACATGAGATTATAGAATATTTATATTTATTGTTGTTAAAAATATCTCATTGTTCGGAAAATTACTTATTTGTAAATAAATATTAAATATGTACGATGTACGTGGTACGTGTTACCAAGTAGTTGTCATAATATATGATACGTTATTAATCGTGTTAAAATATTAATATTCAATTTATAGAAAATTAGGAAATAGTGAAATTATCGTATGAAATATACTGTTATAAATATGTTAACGAATATTAGTTTATTTGATTTTCTTATGATTAAAGATAAATAATGATCATCAATACTACTAATTATCATATCATATTATACTTTTACTTTACTATTATTATATATTTGACAGGAAAGTACCAAGTTCAAATAGGAATCTCTATATAAGTTTAAATATAAGTAAGAGTGGCCATTCAGTTCACTCTCAAAGTATTGATGACGCAACAAATTCAGAAACAGAACTCAAGGTCATTATAAATGCTACCGTATCGAGTAAACCTGATTCAGATAAAGAAATGTGTGATGATAATGCATTTGAAATCAATGAAACAAGTTCAGAGAAAACTATTACATTGCCAAATTCAAATTCCTTCATAGAATGTAATTCATCTGATTTAAGTTTAGTTCAAAAGATTGAAACATCGTTAAGCAAGAATAACATCGTTTGTAATAATATAAGCGATGTATACATTTGCAATAAGAGCATATCATATACGTGTGATTCTATGCAAATAGATAATTATGTAAGTGACTCTATGGCTGATAATATAATCGCAATACAGCGTAGTTATTCTCGAGACGTACAAGATTATAAAATCATTTCACAAAATATAAGTGATATAGAAAAGTCCATTCACGACGATGAATCGAGCGAAATTATGATTAAAAATATTAATTCTTCGACAAGTTTCTATGAATTAAATGTCTCAATACCTAATAATTTCTCTAACCAGATACATCTATCATGTAGTAAACGGACTAGTGAAGCTTCGATATCAAATATAACGAATTCATTTCACGAAAATACTTCATTAGTAGGTTTAGCTGACGTAGAAGATAGTTTTACAGAATATAATGATAACGAAGAATTACTAAACGTTGACATAATGTCCGAAAAGATAAGTAAAAGAGAACATTTAAATCACAGAAAAGAATTAAGTGCAACTATGATTAACAACATTGATTCATCAGCAAGTTTTGTCGAACAGCATATATCAGAATATAGTAACAGTTCTAATACCATAAATCCAGTCGGCGATGAAGATATCGATCATGATGCATCATCATCAAATACATTCTATTCACTAAACGAAGATAATTATTTAAACAATGTAAGTAATACATCAGAAGATCAACACAGTGTAGTAGAAAGCAATGACACAAACGAATCGCAAGCCTATTACGTAAGTTCAGAAAATATGAGATATGAAGATAATTCAAATAATATCCAAGTATCGAGCGTGATCGAAAGAATTAATACTTCATTAAGTGTTGATAATATAAATATGTCACAAATTAGTAATGAGGTTAATGTATCCGGTGATGAAGATATGAATAATGTATCAACGGAATACAATGACACTAAAGAATCACGTGATGTAAGAGATATTAAAAATTCAAATCCTATAGAAGAATCGAGTGAAATTATGATTAAAAATATTAATTCTTCAATAAGTTTCCTTGAACAAAATGAATCAAAATATTGTAAAAGTTGTAATCAAATAAATCTAACAAACTATAGTAAAAGTAATGAAGCGCAACTATTAAATACCGCGAATGTATTACATGAAGATAATTCATTTATAAGTATAGCTGATGATGACAATAGTGTAAAAGATTATAATAATACTGAAAAACTAAAAGAAGATGACATCATTTCAGAGAAAGATAATTTAGAAAATGTAAATCCCATCGAAGATTCAAGTGAATTTATTATAAATAATTTTAATTCTACATTAAGTTTTGTTGAACGAAATAAATCAATATTTAGTGCAAACTATCACCAAATAAATATATCGAGTTATTATGATATAAGTTACAAATCTACATCAAAATATACTAATGCATTACATGAAACTAGTTCATTACATATGATACACAATGATACATATAGTGAAAGAGAATATAATGATTCAGACGAACAAAAAGAAGATGAAATAATTACAGAGAAAGATGATATAGAAATTTCAAATCACATCGAAGAATGGAATGAAATTATGTTTAAAAGTATTGATTCTTCCGCAAGTTTTGTTGAAAAAAACGTATCAATATTGAGTACACAATTTAATCAAATAAATCTATCGAGTGTATATAACAGTGAAATATCAGAAGAAAATGACACTAATGCATTACATAAAGATACTTCATTACAAAATTTAAAGTATGACGAAGAGATTGATACAGAAGAGGCAAAAGAAGATAACATAATTTTAGAAGAAGATAATATAGAAATTTCAAATATTATCGAAGACTGGAATGAAATTATGTTTAAAAGTATTGATTCTTCCGCAAGTTTTGTTGAAAAAAACATATCAATATTGAGTACACAATTTAATCAGATAAATTTATCGAGTGGTACTAATATCAGTGAAATATCAGAAGAAAATGACACGAATGCATTACATAAAGATACTTCATTACAAAAGTTAAAGTATGACGAAGAGATTGATACAGAAGAGGCAAAAGAAGATAACATAATTTTAGAAGAAGATAATATAGAAATTTCAAATATTATCGAAGACTGGAATGAAATTATGTTTAAAAGTATTGATTCTTCCGCAAGTTTTGTTGAAAAAAACGTAACAATACTGAGTACACAATTTAATCAAATAAATCTATCGAGTGATACTAATATCAGTGAAACATCAGAAGAAAATGACTCGAATGCATTACATAAAGATACTTCATTACAAAAGTTAAAGTATGACAAAGAGATTGATACAGAAGAGGCAAAAGAAGATAACATAATTTTAAAAGAAGATAATATAGAAATTTCAAATATTATCGAAGACTGGAATGAAATTATGTTTAAAAGTATTGATTCTTCCGCAAGTTTTGTTGAAAAAAACGTATCAATATTGAGTACACAATTTAATCAAATAAATCTATCGAGTGATACTAATATCAGTGAAACATCAGAAGAAAATGACACGAATGCATTACATAAAGATACTTCATTACAAAAGTTAAAGTATGACGAAGAGATTGATACAGAAGAGGCAAAAGAAGATAACATAATTTTAGAAGAAGATAATATAGAAATTTCAAATATTATCGAAGACTGTAATGAAATTATGTTTAAAAGTATTGATTCTTCCGCAAGTTTTGTTGAAAAAAACGTATCAATATTGAGTACACAATTTAATCAGATAAATCTATCGAGTAATACTAATATCAGTGAAATATCAGAAGAAAATGACGCGAATGCATTACATAAAGATACTTCATTACAAAAGTTAAAGTATGACGAAAAGATTGATACAGAAGAGGCAAAAGAAGATAGCATAATTTTAGAAGAAGATAATATAGAAATTTCAAATATTATCGAAGACTGGAATGAAATTATGTTTAAAAGTATTAATTCTTCCGCACGTTTTGTTGAAAAAAACGTATCAATATTGAGTACACAATTTAATCAGATAAATTTATCGAGTGGTACTAATATCAGTGAAATATCAGAAGAAAATGACACGAATGCATTACATAAAGATACTTCATTACAAAAGTTAAAGTATGACGAAGAGATTGATACAGAAGAGGCAAAAGAAGATAACATAATTTTAGAAGAAGATAATATAGAAATTTCAAATATTATCGAAGACTGGAATGAAATTATGTTTAAAAGTATTGATTCTTCCGCAAGTTTTGTTGAAAAAAACGTATCAATATTGAGTACACAATTTAATCAAATAAATCTATCGAGTGATACTAATATCAGTGAAACATCAGAAGAAAATGACACGAATGCATTACATAAAGATACTTCATTACAAAAGTTAAAGTATGACGAAGAGATTGATACAGAAGAGGCAAAAGAAGATAACATAATTTTAGAAGAAGATAATATAGAAATTTCAAATATTATCGAAGACTGGAATGAAATTATGTTTAAAAGTATTGATTCTTCCGCAAGTTTTGTTGAAAAAAACGTATCAATATTAAGTATACAATTTAATCAAATAAATCTATCGAGTGATACTAATATCAGTGAAATATCAGAAGAAAATGACACGAATGCATTACATAAAGATACTTCATTACAAAAGTTAAAGTATAACGAATATATTGATACAGAAGAGGCAAAAGAAGATAACATAATTTTAGAAGAAGATAATATAGAAATTTCAAATATTATCGAAGACTGGAATGAAATTATGTTTAAAAGTATTGATTCTTCCGCAAGTTTTGTTGAAAAAAACGTATCAATATTAAGTACACAATTTAATCAAATAAATCTATCGAGTGATACTAATATCAGTGAAACATCAGAAGAAAATTACACTAATGCATTACATAAAGATACTTCATTACAAAAGTTAAACTATGAAGAAGAGATGAGAACAGAATATAATGATACAGAAGAGGCAAAAGAAGATAACATAATTTTAGATGAAGATGATATAGAAATTTCAAATCCCATCGAAGAATGTAATGAAATTATTATTAACAATATTGATTCTTTCTCAAGATTTGTTAAACAAATTGTATCAACATTGATGATAAACTATAATCAAATAAATCTATCGAGTGATACTAATATCAGTGAAACTTCAGAAGAAAATGACACGAATGCATTAAATAAACATACTTCATTACAAAAGTTAAAGTATGACGAAGAGATTGATACAGAAGAGGCAAAAGAAGATAACATAATTTTAGAAGAAGATAATATAGAAATTTCAAATCACGTCGAAGAATGGAATGAAATTATGTGTAAGAGTATTGATTCTTCCGCAAGTTTTGTTGAAAAAAACGTATCAATATTGAATACACAATTTAATCAAATAAATCTATCGAGTGATTATGATATAAGTTACAAATCAGCAGCGAATTATACTAATTCAATACATGAAACTCGTTCATTACCACATTTTAAATATGACGAAGATAGTGAAACAGAATACTATGATATAAAAGAAACAAAAGAAAATCCAATAATTTTAAAGAAAGATAATATTGAAAGTTCAAATCAAACATTCGAAGAATCGAATGAAATAATGATTAATAATATTAATTCTTCTACAAATGTCATTGAAAATATATCAACATTTAGAGATAGCTCTAACCAAATAATTCTAACAAGTGATATTACGAAATATATTAATGAAGCACAGCTATTAAATAAAACGAATTCAATATATGAAGATAAATCATTAACAAGTTTAGCTGATGACGAAATCGTAAGAGAATATAACGATACGGAAGAATTACAAGATTATGATATTATTTCAGAAAGTTCAATTGATATCGAAGTTTCAAGTTTTATGATAAACAGCATTAATTCTTCACTAAGCATTGGTCATGAAAGTATAAAAGAATTAAATGTAGAAAACTTAAAAAGTTATTTAACAGATAATGAAGATAGTAAAATTGAATTTAATACAATAGAAAAACTCCAAGAGAATGAATTAATTTCAGAAGAAATAAGTGATATCGATATTTCAAATGTAGTAGTTACACATAGTGTTATTTCTTCAGTAAGTTGCGCCTCGAATATAGAATCATTAATTGATAGTGAAGAATCGAGTTTGATCATGATTAGGTGTATTAACTCTTCAATTAGTTTAGAAGCAGCTAGGTTAGCCGAATCAACTAAAAGTAGTGTAGCATGCAACGATTTAGGTGATATCGAATATAATGATGATGCTGTATCAAATATATCAGATTTATCGCAAGAGAATTTTTTATTAACTAATTTCGCAGAGGACGAATATAATTTTACTTATATTGACATCCAAGATGAGTGGGAAATGGAAGAAAATAATTCTAATGAATACCAAAACTCTATTGAATTTAAAAATAATCAAGTATATAAAATTATAATGAATAAAACAAATTTACACTATTCTTTATCAAACGCCGATCACAGTTTATGTTCCGGATATAGTTATTCCGAAGAATCTCTAAATGTTGGAAGCCTAAACAACAGTGCTATTTTTAAATTAAAACGATTCGTTATCGATATCAATAATTACAATGATAATGGAGACAATTGTTATGGAAATATCGAAGATTTAGATGAACTTTTAAACCGTGACGAATCCATTATTTGCGATGACGATACTAATTGCGATGTAACTGAAAAAATGGAAACCACTAGTCATGCGAGTAGTGATCTAAGCTTAAATGACTTTTCTATGGATGATATATTTGAAGAGTCACAAGAAATTGATATTCCAATTAAAAAGTTATTATCTTAATTATCTAATGTAAATCACATATATATATATATATATATATAATATTATATTTATTTATATTTCTACTAATAAATACCTATCACAACTACTAACAATACTATATCAATTTATGATATATATATTTATTTATTTATATATTTATTTATTTATATTTCTACTAATATTCTACTAACCCTATAGTTGTAAATAAATAATTATTTAACAATTATTATTTAATAACAAAATAAAATTACAGCGTGCACACCATAGTAATAATGGATGAAAATAATAATGATGACAATAGGGATATCGATTCTGATAATGGTAATATTATTAATGTAATATATTATATATACAAATAATATATATATATTATTAAAGAGTCTACATATCTTGGACATTGTATATCAGAAGACTTATCTAATGATATTGATATATATATATATATATATATATATATATATATATATATATATATATATATCTAGTAATATCAAACAGCTATATAAACAAAGCTATATGATAGCGAACAATTGTATCCATTGCTCTAAAGCTACTAAGATTAATCTGTTTAAATCATTTATTTCAAATATCTACCTTGGTACACCAAGTTGGTAGTATTTGGTTACCGAATAGAACCAATATTCGAAAAAATGTAGGTAGAATATAATAATGCTTATCGTATAGTGATGAAATAGGGCATCATTGATGTTTTATATGACAATTTTAATAATATAACAATTAAATTATAATGTAAATTATATGTAGGTATGCGTACATCTTATTATACTTAACTTTATCAACGGATACGGATGTCTCGTAATTCGTTAACTGTCCAACTTTATTATTATAATATCATGTGCCCATCGCTACTATTTACCTATATATTTTTATTAAGATAATACTTTTTTTCATAACATATTCATATATGATATTCTAAACATAATTCTATTTTTAACTATACAATTATATTATAATTTATTAATTATAGTGTATATGTGTATATAAAATATATCAATATTCGTAATATTTTAATATATAATTCACAGAAAATGCAACGTCGTTACTTCTATAGAGATATATATGAGATGGTCCGAATTATGTTTAAAAATTATGAAATAAAATAAATTTCTTAAATATAGCCAATAATTATTATTCATAATAATATACTTTTATATAATAATAATAATAATAATAATATTTATTAGAAGAAAGTTGTATATATATATATATATCATGTGAATTATTAAATTCATTATATTATTGTTTCCTCTAAAAGGCTTCAGATGAAGATAATTATCTTTTCTATGCTGTCGCCTGCAATGTACAATATATATATATATATATATATATATATATATATATATAAATATATATATATATAATGATGTATACATAAATGATGGGCTCTCGTTAAAACCATATATGCCCTAACACGAGAGCGGCTTCGCATGTATCAATATATGGTTATAAATTAAAATTGCATCTAAGTTCCTGGATGGGATGAAAGGACCAAATAAAAATAACAATAATAATATATATATATTCTGTAAATCCTCCCACACTAATGTTAAACCTTCGGATTAACTAATTACATGCTCTCACAATAACTAATCCTTTCTACTCCTCAATTCGAGATCAGTCAGGAATAAAGTTGATTTAATAACTCAATTAATCATTGACTATAATTGCTCCATATCTGCTATCACCGAGACTTGGCTTACAAATGATGAATCTGCTTTAGCATCTCAATTAACCCCCAATGGCTTCACATTACTACTCGCTAACAGACCCACACCTAACCTTGGTGGTGGTCTTGCCCTGTTGTTCTCCACTGAGCTTAAGCTTGTTTCCTCTTCCACCCCTAAGTTCTCCTCTTGTGAAATGCTGATCTGTGACATTCAGTTCCTCTCCCTATTTACCATTGTCTTTATAATCATCTATCGCGCATCATCATCCAGTATTAGGTCTTTCCTAAATGATCTCTCTACAATTTTAGAATCCTTGTCTTCTTACAACACAATTATTCTTGGTTACTTTAATATTCAAGTGAATACTGATAATAATGCTTCCCTTTATCTTAAGAAACTTATTTTTGAGCACTCCTTAACACAAAACATTCACTTCCCAACTATATCTAATGGTAACATCATTGATCTTGTTTTATCTCCATCTGACTCCAGTTTAATTTCCTCTCCCACCCAAAGCACTCTAATCTCTGATCACTTCGCTATCCTACTACTATAAACCACTCTTACCCACCATAATCATCTTAGTAGGTAAATCAAAACCCATTCATGGGTTTGTGCATGCACCTTCCTGACCAACCGGATACAGTCCTCTGATCCTCCTTTGTAGTTTCTTCCAGAATAAAGTATCGAATAATTTAGGGTTCTCTCCCTAATGTGAATGTTGATCTCCTCACTCTCAACTCATCTTCACTAGCTTCCCATAATTACTGGCCCTGCTTCACTCTCCCTACTTCTCTCTATGTGCTCTCTCTAATGGCATCCCTAAAATCCAATTCCCCACTCGACCCTATTCCTCTTACTTTACTTCGTACCCTTTCTCAATCGTTAATTGAACTCATAACTAAATAAATATAATATTATAAGTGATTCACAATATGGTTTTAGGGCTAATATGTCAACGTCTGAAAAATGTGATAAATATTCTATTATTTCAATTGACCTCAAAAAGACATTTTATACAATAGATCATACGATACTTATTAAGAAATTATACTTATATGGAATTAGGGATACTTCACTAAATATAATAATCAGTTACCTAAATAATCGCAAACAATATGTAAATATTCATGATGCAAATTCTACATTGCTAGATATTTATTGTGGTGTTCCACAAGGATCGGTTTTGGGACCACTATTATTTTAATTTATATTAATGACATGACACATATTTCTAAAAAGGTTAAGATAATATTGTTTGCTGACGATACAAATCTTATTTTTAAAAGTAACAATACTATAAATCTTTAACATATTATGCAGAAATATCTAGATATATTATATGAATGGTCATGTATAAATAAATTATCTATAAATATAATTAATATTATAAATTCATTTTCATCTATTAAATAAAATATTACTAGGTAATACTTAATATATAATACTAAAATATTAATAATATTCCTACAGAATGTAATAGTAACATAAAATTGTTAGGTATATTTATGGATGATAAATTAAATTGGAAAATATATATTTCCCATATATTAAGAATATTATAAAAATCTATTGCCATATTAAATAAAATCAAGTATAAATTAAGAGGGTATCCCAATACAAGATTTTCCTGCAAATTGCCGGAAATATTGTAACTTTAAAACCATTTTCTATCAAGTAGTAATGGGATACCCCCTATAAAGTTATTATATGTCATGCAAGTTGATGGAAAGAAAGGTGGTTTCTCACTAAAATTGTAGTTAACTTTATAGAAAATCGTTTTAAAGTTAAAATATTTACGGCAAGTTGCCGGAAAATCTTGGGAGGGGGAAAAACATACTTAGCCCCCCCCCCTTATTTTTGAATGGGGATGTCCGATACCCCCGCCCCCCCCCCCTTCCGATGCCCCTATATATATAGCCTATAGTCTATATATGTAGTCTCGTGTTAGTCCGTTTATGACAACACGTCAATAATGACATTCATTAAGGATATATAATGTCATATATTATATTGCATAGAGTCCAGTGGAACATGGACATTCTACACGCGAATAGTTTCTAGTCTGTGCAATAAATGAAGGAGTAGGGTAGTAAATAAGGAACAGCATTATCGAAGTCTACTGAACACAAGAGCATGAATAAGGCAATTGGATAAATTAAAAGTTAGCTTATTACGCGTCTTTCTAATGTTGTACAGATAGTAGTTAGCAGTACGTATAATATTTACTATTTGCGCTGTGATATTGAAATGAGTGTCGAAAGTAATACCGAGTGTATTTACTGATTGGGAAGTGGGAAGGGAGATTAAAAACGGATGTGTTACATTTAAAGGAGAACTTGGACGAGATAAAATAATAGTATCAGTTTTAGAAATATTTAGTGAAAGTGAGTTATTAGCAAAGCATTTAGTTAATTCAGTAATGCAGTTGTAAATAGATAACTGAATGGATTCAGGATCGCTGGAAGGCGGGAAGGACGTGTATATTTGGAGATCATCAGCATAAAGATGATAATGTATGTGAGGACATTTGAGAAATATTGATTTAATAGATAATATATAAATTATGAATATAATGGGACCAAGGACAGAGACTTGTAGAACACCATAGGAGTGAACAAAGGGTACAGATTCCGAAGAATTAATTATTATAGATGAAGATCTATTAGATATAAATGAATTGAACCAGTTAAGAACTTGGCCGTTAATACCAATCTCACGTAGACGAAACGAAATAATTTGAAGATTAAGAGAGTCAATGGCACACGATACATTTAACAGAACAAGATAACAAGGACTTTTGGCATCGAGGGATAAGAGAATTTCACTAATAATAAGATGTAGGGCTGTATCGGTGCTATGGTGAGGGAGATAAGCGCTTTGAAAGCAATCAACAATATTATGAAAGTAATATACTGCATTAGCTGTGAAAAGACAACTCGTTCCAAAGTCTTTGATATAGATGAGAGTTGGAATATTGGTCTGTAGTTAGCTATATTGGAGTGATCGGTTTCTTGAGTAATGGTGTTATATACGAGTATTTCATCGTTTGTGGTACAGCAGCAGTGATAATAGACACGTTGATTTTATCTGTAATAAAACCAATGAGATAAGGAGTGATGGAGTGAAATAGGCATAATGGAACAGGATCTAATGGAGAGTGAGATTTTAGAGAATTCAGTAACGAGAATAGGTGATTATGCCTACTACTGTCTGGAAGTGTAAAGCATGACCAATGGTTAGTAGAGGTAATTTGTGTTACATCAAAAAGTGCGGGATCAAATCTAGGGAGAGAATCAATTATCAAAGAAATCTTTCGTTGAAAGAAACTGGAAAAGGCAGTGCATATAAAAGAGTCTGGTTGATCTGGAAGATTTCTATTAAGATCTCGATCAATCAATTTAAATGAGAGTTTAAATTCTTGTTTAGAGGACATACCGAAGTTATTAAGCTTACCAGTAAAGTAGGATGATTTATAGGTGAGAAGTTTACATCTATAAATTGAGCGAGATACTCTGAAGGCTTTAAGATCAGCATCAAGGTTGGTCAATTGGTATTTAGTTTATAGTCGTCTATGTGAACGACGTAGATTAACTAGCTCATTACTAAACCAAGGAGATTTGGAATATGATCGATTGGGAGATTCAGTGATAGGTGCAAATAATTCAAGAGAATTCGAAACAGCTGAGTTAAAATTGTCAAAGAGTGTCAGGTAAGATATAACACTGATGTATATCGAGTTGAGAACAAACGGATCTAACAAAAGAAGTTATATTAATAGCAGATATCTTTCTAAATGAACGTACTGGTCGAGGAATGGCAAAAGTTGGCAATAGCAAATCAAATGTAACTTCAAAATGATCAGAGATTAGAAAGCTTTGAAAAGGAGATGAGACAAGTTTAGACGAGGATGGTGATATAACTAGATCGATACAGTTGCCGTTAGTGTTAGTGGGGAAATGTATATGTTGCGTTAGAGAGAACTCATAAAGCAGAAATTTTAAAGATGATGCAGGAGTATTAGAAGAATTATATTTTATATTGAAATCACCAAGAATAATTGTATTATCAGAAGATATAGATTCAAAAATATACGTAAGGTCATCGAAAAATGCAGTTATGCTAGAATAAGGGGGGCGGTAAATAATAACAATATGTATTATATAAGATGAACATCTGAGATGGCAGATCAACATTTCACACGAAGAGACAGAAGGAATGGTAGAGAAGACAAGTTTCAAATTAGATATATATATATATATATATATATATATATATATATATTCATGGTATACCAGTGCAAGATCACCACCACGAGAAGGCGTCGATCTATTCGCAAGAATTACATTATATCCTCGAGAAGTTAATTGCGATGCTAAAGCAGAGTCATTATCAGTCAACCATGTTTCAGTAATTGCAGTAATTAAACATTTAGAAACAATAATAGATTGAGCTATACTATCAACTTTATTCCGTACAGATCTAGAGTTAATTAACTGAAATAAATACTTATTATTATGGGTGAAATGTAATTTAGAAGAAGAAGAGCTGTTTTTAGTAATGTTTTTACAATAATTCTCAAATGAATTAGATCATTGAATAAATTAATCTGGAATATACGAATTCGATTTACAGTTGACTACTTTTATGTCAGAATTACTGTTAGTAGTGAATAAGCGACGTTCATATGATAGTGTGTGCCTATTAAACAAACACTTGTATTTCGTCATGATAGATTCAGATGAATGAAAGTATATACGACCAATCTTAATTGTATCACTGAGAATAAAAGGACGAATAAATAATGTTTTGAAAGCAGTTAATTGAAGAGAAGATCTAGAGTTTAGTAAACTATCAGTAGTGAATGGTGATGAGAGTACTAAGTTTGCATAATGGGATATTAAAGAGTACTCAGTGATGGTGTTAGAATCTAGTTCAAGTTGTTTAAATAAAGAGTGAATGTATGTTAGATTTCTGTTTGTATACACCTATAGGTGAAATATGTTCAATAATAACCGAACGTTGAGAAGAACATGAATGAATTGTAGGGGTTCTTTTTGTAGCAGTAGGTATATGAATAAGTAATGTGGACTTAACGATGTCGCTGAATGATTTATAAGTCTATTTATTTAAGGTATCAGGAAGTGAGGATATGGCGTTAGAAATAGAATTAAGAATTGTTGAGTTATTAGAGCTTGAAGAATATGAAGAAAACTGACTATTCAAACTATTTAAATCTATTTTTAATTTATCAAGTTTATTGATGATGCAATCATTGATTTCTGGTCTGGGGTCGATGGCTCAGTGGGACAACCAAAAGCTAGTAAGCCAGAGGTCCCGGGTTCGACTCCAGGCAGTTCTTGAATTTCTCTTGTGTTTATAAAGAACTTAATAAACAATAAATCAAAACACAAGAAAAAAAAATGTTACTATTTGTATTGTATTGTCCGGGGCCTCTCACAGTTATTTATAACATGTACAAGTCTATGACTTCTTGAGGGGTCCATTTGTATCCGCTATTTGTATTGTATTCAATATATATAAGAGATTTCAATAAATAAATATTATTATTATATTATTATTTCTGAGTATGAATTTGAATTAGATCTATCTGTATTATTAACATATGTATTGTCTTTACAGTTCTTACACTGATATATAATCAGATTAGAATTTAATAATTCAATAGTAATTTTAGAAGGTTTGATAGAATTCCACGTGTGTGTAGTTAAGCCATAATTAAGACAAGTAAAATGTAAATGATGATTAGGTATATTATAGGTAATTGTATTAGCTGTATCAGTTATACATTCATTACAATGAACACAATTCATATCAATAGATTCGAAATATTAATTGTATTATAGGCTATAATTTATAGCTATAGCAAACAAAAATAGTAACATTCATACCACACAGTAACTTACAAGTAACATTAGAGTAACTTATGAACAACATAAGTTACTAGTAATATTTATATTACAAAGTAACTTACGAGTAACTTCAGCTCAACAAATGTGGTACGCATGTTACTCTAATGTTACTAGTTACATTAGAGCAACTTCTAAACCACATTGGTTACTAGTAATATTTGTACCACAAAGTAACGCACGAGTAACATTCGTACTACATTTGTTACGCTGAAGTTACTCGTAAGTTACTTTGTGATATAAATATTACTAGTAACTTATGTGGTACATAAGTTACTCTAACAACATTAGAGTAACATTCGTACTACATTTGTTGCACTGAAGTTACTCGTAAGTTACTTTGTTGTATAAATATTACTAGTAACTTATGTGGTACATAAGTTACTCTAATGACATTAGAGTAACATTCGTACTACATTTGTTGCACTGAAGTTACTCGTAAGTTACTTTGTGGTATACATATTACTAGTAACCAATGTGGTTCATAAGTTACTCTAATGACATTAGAGTAACATGCGTACCACATATGTTGCGCTGAAGTTACTCGTAAGTTACTTTGTGGTATAAATATTACTAGTAACTTATGTGGTTCATAAGTTACTCTAATAACATTAGATTAACATTCGTACAACATATGTTGCGCTGAAGTTACTCGTAAGTTACTTTGTGGTATAAATATTACTAGTAACTTATGTGGTTCATAAGTTACTCTAATGACATTAGAGTAACATGCGTACCACATATGTTGCGCTGAAGTTACTCGTAAGTTACTTTGTTGTATAAATATTACTAGTAACTTATGTGGTTCATAAGTTACTCTAATGACATTAGAGTAACATGCGTACTACATATGTTGCGCTGAAGTTACTCGTAAGTTACTTTGTTGTATAAATATTACTAGTAACTTATTTGGTTCATAAGTTACTCTAATGACATTAGAGTAACATGCGTACCACATATGTTGCGCTGAAGTTACTCGTAAGTTACTTTGTTGTATAAATATTACTAGTAACTTATGTGGTTCATAAGTTACTCTAATGACATTAGAGTAACCTAGGTTAGTAGCTAGTAATTAGTAATCTTAAGATAATCTAATTTTACAATATATCTATTGTCGATCTATAGAGTATATATACTCGAGTATGACAAATCGAATCGAGTATGAAAATCTAGTTTACTATCAAGTAGGAAAATCTAATCCGATAAACAAATTCGACAATCAAGTAATGGATTTATTCGATAAGAGGGTAAGAAAATCGAATCTAGTATGAAAATTAGGTATACAAAGACAATCTAATTTTGCAATCAAGTACTATAAATCAAATCAAATATGAAAATCTGGAGTCACACTCGTGTTCGACAATCTAATCATATAAACTATTTTTAAAATCAAGTATGATACGACAATCTAATTTTAAAATCAATTTCGATAATCGAGTAATATAAATCAAATCAAGTATGAAAATCTAGAGTCACACTCGTGTTCGACAATCTAATCAGATAATCTATTTTGAAAATCAAGTACTATGATTTAATTCGATAGTCAAGTAAGAATATCTATGTTAACAATCAAGAATAGTAAGATAATCTAATTGTACAATCAATGTCGATATACAAATCAAAAAATCTATTACAACAATCAAGTATAAAAATCTAATAAGAAATAATATTATAATAGTTTATTATTATATAAATTATAAATATTATTATAATATAATTAATATAACATTTCTATTATAATACATATATATATAATTCAGATATATATAAATTATAATGATTATTAATTTGTATAATTTGTATTAAATAATAAATTACTACGTATTACGTTCTATTATACATTAATTTAAATTATAATTTATACTTATACTTATCTTAATAAATATACAATTTATAAAACTAAATAATGTTAAACAATAAAATTATTATAAATTCATTTATTAAAAATAATATATTGTTATAAAATAAATGGTCTGTATCAAATATGGCATCAATTTTTTGTATTACGATTTAAAATACTCGTTTCGGATGTTTACATATTATTTTACATGATAAAATTATATGAATGATGAAAATGTAGTATATATTATAAAATATATATAAATTAGCTATTATTATAATTTTAAATTATATAACAATACGCGTAATATATTTAAATGTTACATCATAATTCTTAATCTCAACAAATGGTGGCCATATTCGATATTATGAGAATAATTCTCCAAATAAATAATAATAATATACATAGTATATACTAGATATATATCTTATAAAATATATTATTATATTAGAAAATAATAAATGAGAAATAACTAAGTTAAACATATTATATTATCACATATTATTCAAAGTTCTAATTTATCTTTAAAAATATAACATTTTATAAAACTAATTAAAACTAATAATATTTTTTACAAATTCATTCATTCAAATTAATAATGTTCTATAACATAAATAATACCAATTCTTATAAAATATATTATAAAATCATAAATAAATTAATGTACTAATATAAGAAAATAATATAAAAACTGGTATACAGATAAATTGTATAAACTTGATAAAAATATAAATTTGTATGTTTCGTAGTCAACTGGAATTATCTGAAAGCAGGTCGCCGTTTGTTATTATAAGAATGTCATATTTCAAGTTGGCTTGTACTTATATATGCACCTATGCATATTATTATAATTATTATAAGATATTTATACTATAAATAATTTATAGTAACACAATATTTTATATGCTCACTTCAAGTGACACTTGGGGATATAATGCAGCTAAAAAAAACAGAAAAATAAAACCAAACCTAAGAAATCACACAACCCTAAAATAAAAATTGAACTTTGACATTCTAATAATAATCGGCGGCCTTCTTTCAGATTCACGATCAACTGACATTTCATTAAAAATATTACGTTCATCGTAATATCATATTAAATATGTTATCAACGTAACGTTGATTACCTTATTTGAAAAAATGATGATAAAAATGTACACTATTAGTATAAGTACACAATTTAAAATGTATTTTATTATTATAATAATAATGACATTATAATACGTATCTGTTACACATCCGTAACCGTAACAGTTATAATCGGTTATAATGATAATAAACATTGATTACTTCCGTCAAAACATGAAGTTTAACCCCTTATTAAATTAATATAAATTTATTTAATTTACCCTCTATATTATACGTAAAATGTATCTAAATTGTATATTTATGATATATATATTGAATTCGTAAATTTTATCACTAAATTTATATAAATGGAACCCTATTGGGTGTTCACATCAATTCCGTTTTTCTAGATAGGGTAAAAGGTACATAAATTGTAATATTTTTATAATTATTTAATAATTATAATAATAATTAGTATAATTATGATATAACTATATTATATTAAATAGAGACACTATATATTATATAGAGTCTATATAATATAGTAATATAACATGAATCGTAAAAATTACCTAAATTGTATATTTATTAATATATTCAATATAATATTATATTCGTAATTTCAAATTAAATTTTCCAAATATTTTGTCACTAAAAATATACCGATAATAATACTAAAAGTATACTTAAAGTATACAATAAAGCTAATTAATTATTAAATTAATAATAATGTATTATATTATAATTATATATATTATAATTATATATGTTATAATTATATATATTATAATAATATATTATTATAATAATTATAACAATAATTCTTATTAAATTTATTTAAAGTTATTATCTTAGATAATTTTGGTAGAATTATCTAATAATTAATTATTATCATAATATATATCACAATTGTATTTTTATAGGTTATTCATTTTTAATAAATTACAATAGCTTATATTATATAAATTCTGATATGTATAAATTATGGCTTATGGAACAACCGTGAAATTTATAAACCGTACGAGAACAACAGTGAAATTATATTTCGTGAAATATCCAACCGTGAAATATAATATATGTTTTATATTGATATATATTATGTATATATACTTATAACATATTGTATATATATATATATATTAAGTATGTAAATAAGTATAAATATTATAAAAATATATATGTTATTATGTAAATATAAAACCTAAATTATATAGTATATTTTTGGAAAATTAAAATCTAATTTTACTCTTAATTAATGTTAACGAAAGACATATGATACATCACATTAATTTTATTATTAAATTTATAAATATACTATAGTATATATCTATGAATTTACGTAAATTACTAAATTATACGTGAATGCTCATCGTGGCCGCCGATACTTTTCAAAGTTCAAGTTAGGCGTTGCCTATATGTGTCAATCAAATACAACCGTTATGCTATATTGCACAATCAAAAATATGCTGAGTGAGTAACATCTATATAAATATAATACAATATACTTTTACAATAAAACACATATGCATATACCTTGTAAATTAATTCAATGTACAATATACATACGCATTTATTTTGTATAATTTACTTATTCAATTATAAAATAGTACATGATATACCCAATCATACACGCCTCGCGCTCGCACACACATTAGTATTTGTAACGTACCACAGTCCCATATGTATGCTTAATAAGCATTGCTTATACATGTAAATGCAGATGGTACGTGGTACGTTGGTATATCACATATGTTATAAAAACCACCAACGTCCATTCTATATGCTTATACAGATGGAAATGTGGTACGTTATATAAAACGCACCATAACATGTACATACAGACATATACATATCATAGATATGATAAAGAAAGCTTTCTTATATAGATTATACATGTACATAAATAATTATATATATAGGTTTAGGAAACTATTTATTAAATATTAAAAATTATATACGTACGACGTTTGTTGAATTTTATAGCAAATATATATATAGGTCACCAAGAGATTATAAATAAACAAAGCTTTCCCACTGCAATGAGTCAATGTGTGATTCTTAAATTTCTACCTGCCACATATGTGATATAATATGTATATTTTTATATTATAAAGTGTTATACAATAGTTTATGAAATCTATATATATATATATATATACAAACACGCACGTGTATTCACACACACACATTTAAGTTTTGTTAATTAAAACACACACATATACACATACATGTACAATGTACATACATACTTACATACGCGAGAACACACACACATACCCGTATTTTCATGATTATTTATTTATAGGTATATATATATATATTATATTTATATAGATGTTACTCGTTCAGAATATTTTTGATTGTGCAATAGAGCGTAAAGTTTGCATTTGATATACACATATAGTCAACGCCTAATTTGAACTTCGAAAAGTATCGGCGGCCAATATGAGCATTCACGTATAATTAAGTAATTATCGTAAACTCATAGATATATACTATAGTATATTTATAAATTTAATAATAAAATTAATGTGATGTATTATATGTCTTTCGTTAACATTAATTAAAAGTATAATCAGATTTTAATTTTCCAAAAATATACTATATAATTTAGGTTTTATATTTTACATAATAACATATATATTTTTATAATATTTATACTTATTCACATACTTAATACATATACACTATGTTATACATATATATACATAATATATATCCATATAAAACATTTATAATTATTTCACGGTTGGAAATTTCACGAAAGATAATTTCACGCTTGTTCTTGTACGGTTTGTAAATTTCACGGTTGTTCTTGCACCCATAAATTATACTTATAATTATTAGAATACAAATTATAAATTATAATTTAAATAATCCACAACTAAATTCAATAATATTAAAATCTGATGTATGAATTCGTATTTAAATTTTAAAAAATGTCGTATAATATATTTATCATTTTCAAAAAATCTATTATCACAACAGATCCGTGCCAATCTAAAGAGTTCGCTTGCCGTATTGAACTTCTAAAGAGGTATTATGCCGTGTCGAGTTGATAAAGAGGTCGTCAGTCGTGCTAATATTCTAAAGAATTCATCTACCATGTCAAGCCGTAATAGAGCGGATGTACGTATTCTTATTTAAATTTAAGAAAAATGTTGTATAATAATCTTTTATCATATTCAAAAAATCTATTATCACAACAGATCCGTGCCAATCTAAAGAGTTCGCTTGCCGTATTTAACTGCTAAAGAGGTCTTATGCCGTGTCGAGTTGATAAAAGGTCGTCAGTCGTGCTAATCTTCTAAAGTATTCATCTACCATGTCAAGTCTTAATAGAGCTGATGTATATATTATTATTTTTATTGAAGCATCAGATTTGTTCTCTATCATCACTGGCTATATGGAGAGGATTGAAGGCGGTGTCAATGTTTAAACTCATAAAGTAAGTATTTCATGTCATATAACACCTATACATATATATATATATACATTCTAAATTATTTATAATTTAATTCGTAAATACTGTATATTATATATAATAATAATATAATTTTATTTGTATGTAAAAATATAATTTCATATATGCATATATGTATTTGTATTTGTATATATAAGCTGATGTATATAATACTTAAGGGGTTCACTGTCTTTAGATTTCAATGTTATTAGATAGGACATTTTTAATTCCAAATCTCACGAAATAATTAAGATATATTGTGTTAATTGTTCTATAGAATTTTTAAATGATTAGACTTAGTTTTGAAAATATCAGCATTTTAAAAAAGTAAAAAATATATAAAAAATTAAATATTTATATTTTAAATTTAATTATTTATCAATTCTATATCTAATCACAAATATTTTCTATAGTTATAATATACATATAATACTAACCATACTGCGAAAATGTGCAAAATCTGCGAAAATGTAAGTTTAGCTAATTAATTACTGAGAAATAGCAATTTTCATAAAAAAACAAATATTCTGAGATAATTTATGTTAAAAATTGACTATATTATTTATCTGCTTTTTGACTCTTATTATTATGGTAAAAGTTATTTTAGATAATTCTTACAATTTTAATATTATATTTATATAACTTGTATAATTTATCATGATTTTTACATAAAATGCATCTATATAAATTATTGAAAAACAGTGTAATAATATATGTAAACAGTAATTTTTTCGCCATTTTTTTAATCATTATATTAGAAATAGATAGTGTTATACAATTATTTTTTTTATGCTTTATATATCTTTTTAAAATATGATATGTTATATACATATAGTAATCTATTTTTTAAATAATATTTTTTTTTTAAAGACCGTGAACCCCCCTCAAGTATATATTTTTAATATATATATATTAATTTTATATACGTTATTATAATATTATAATATTAAGTTTTAATATAATTAGTCATATATACTTTTATTTTAGAACCATCACAAAATATGAATTCTCAAGAAAGAGAAGATATCCTTTAAAATTAATTTGTTATAATTTCCAAATAAATAATATATATATATAAATTTATGTTTTATTTTATATTATACTATGTATATATCGGAAAATAGTCTAATTTGTTACGAAATGTTGTCACATTTAATAAAAATAAATGTTAATAAGATGGTTATTTGAATCCAAACCCAAATTAAAATACATGTACCATATTTAATATAGATTTAAACCAAACCCAAATCAATGGATTTGAAAACTCAAATCAGATAGCATATTATTTTAGACTATTTTCGGTGTACACCATATATCCATTATAATTTATATATATATATATATATATATATATTAGCTCAGCATAGCACGACACGTTTTCTTCATTCATCTCTGTTTCCCATCGCCGTATTAAGTTAACTTAACATGAATTAATCTGTGATGATCGTTGTCGTATCTAAGTTGCGCAGTGTACGTCTTACGTGGCCGTCCAATTTTCTTTGCCCATGTAGAGGTTTCCACAGAAGGCCTTCTGAAGTCCGGACTTCGCTGATATAAAATCTTCTCGTCTTCGCCAACAATGACCCGATTGGTAAATGCATGTGTATAGGATATCCTATATTCTTTAATTATAATCGTGATCTTCGGGATATTTCCATATAATTCATTATTATACTTATGATCTTATAAGATCGATACAATTGTATACATTAGATTATAATCTTTTAATATTAAAATTGTAATCATATACAATGTACAGCAAACAAAAATAGTAACATGTGAGCCACATTTGAGTAACATTCTATGCCACACAAAGCAACATTTTGTAAACAATGTGGTACAAATGTTACTAGTTTTATAGTAACATCTGAGCCACATTTGAGTAACATTCTATGCCACACAAAGCAACATTTTGTAAACAATGTGGTACAAATGTTACTAGTTTTATAGTAACATCTGAGCCACATTTGAGTAACATTCTATGCCACACAAAGCAACATTTTGTAAACAATGTGGTTTAAATGTTACTCTGATATTACTTAAATAATAAGCAACATTTGAACCACAAAGCAACATTTAAGTAACATTCAACCCACAGTGGTGGTTCATATGTTACTTAAATGTTGCTTTGTGGTTCAAATGTTGCTTATTATTTAAGTAATATCAGAGTAACATTTAAACCACAAAGTAACATTTAAGTAACATATGAACCACTACTGTGGGTTGAATGTTGCTTTGTGGTTCATATGTTACTCTAAAACGAGTAACATTTATACCACATTGTTTACAAAATGTTGCTTTGTGTGGCATAGAATGTTACTCAAATGTGGCTCAGATGTTACTATTTTTGTTTGCTGGGGAGAGTAGACCTATTCAAAGTATCAATGCGAATTTCTATAGAACAATCACAGCTGTGATCACTGCTAGCAGTGATGTTGATACGGTTCAATGATTTCAATGAAAAGATAATACAGATAGATCGCCTATATATGTATTTATATATATAGATACAATTAAATGTATATATATATATATATTAATGGCAACATAATAGCAGCATAATAGCACAATGTAAACATTTTAGGCTATTATTTATGTTATTATTCTGCTTTTATGCCGCTATTACTGTTAGCTGGGAAATAATATAAATATATTATATAGGTTGTATTTCTAATGTAAAACATTAAATATTGATATTATTATTGTATACTATGAAATGTCGCTTAGGGTAAAGAATGATTGATGCAAAACTTGTTATAACACATATATAACTCTATTATATAAATATATTTCTCCTATATTATATAGTATATATATATATCCTATAGGATATTTCTATAACAAATATATTTTAATCATAGACATTAGAGTGAGGTCCTCACTCAATATCTATGATTTTAATAGATAGCATCAGCAAGGAAATGTCCTTGGTATCATGTATTGCCCAATCATTATTTATAAAAAAATCAATGAATAAAAGTGCATACCTCCTAGGCCCTAGAGTTCATAGAAATTTCTATGGAAATTCTCACAATCTTTGTAATTAAACGAAATACATATTTTGAATACATATATAATTCTTGATTTCAAATATATGTATCGTTTATTACAGATTAATTTATATTATGATTATAATAATATATAATTATATAATATAATAATTATGTGTAAATCAAATATAGCATAGAAATATAGTATAATCGTCTATTAATAAATGGATAATCGAAATATACTCGTTATAACAGCAAATAGGATAACTAATAATATTAAAAGAAATAATATTGAAAATCAATTTGGAAATAAATCAGATAAAAGTTGTATTAAAACTATTAATATAAAAGATAATACATTAAATAATAACACAACAAATAAAGTAATCAACCCGAAAGTATCCAAAATCAGTAAAAGTAAAATACCATTAAGGTGAGTGCTATTTTAACTGGTATCTGGTAAAAAAAACTTCGCGATCGATTTGAATGCCCGCAAAATAAGTTTGAAAATTATTTATTCGAATTATTGAATTTACAATTACGTATGTTTGTTTATACAAATATTAACATTTTTAGTTTTAGTTATTTTCACTTGTTTAGTTTGCTTTGGTTGGGTTTAGTTTTGATATTTCCAGGTTTTTTTAGCTGCATTACAACCCGAGTGAGCCTATAAAACACATATCATATGTCATATGTATATATATATATATGTTACTGATAAGCTGTTGCATGTATGATAGTGTATTAATAGATAAACGCTAATTATAATGGCCAATCATTATGATGAACGTGATTATCATACCTCATTGTAAAATCACTAATTCGAATAAACAATTTTGTGAGCGTTCATTTCGACGAATTATGCGTCAATAGAATTACATAATATCCATTGAATGTAAGTAAGTATAATCTACTATTGCACACTGGTTATTACTATATATATATATATCTATAAAACTGATGGTATATATATATATATATATATATATATATATATATATATATATATATTTATATATATTTAATAAATATATATATAAATAATGTATAACGATAGTGTTAAATAAGTACAGTGTAAGTTAATAGACATAACACAAGTCTACATAACGGTGACTTATGATGACTTACCATGCGTGGTTAAAAAATATAATATAGATATATATAAATAACTATACATATACATACACTATATACATATTACAGTGCATATTATGTACTATATTATATAGTATATATATATATATATATATATATATATATATATATACCACCTAACAAAATATAATCTCACATAGTACGTATATTCATTTTCATATATTCTATACTGTATATTTAGTCTCTATAAACATTGAACTAATATATATATATAGTACATAATATGGCTATCCGAAAATATGGGATGTGATACTGATATATATATATGTTTGAAATTCACATATTAAATTATCTTGTATATTTATATTACAATATATCGTAATAATAATGTTTCATGAATCATGACTCACGATAGTTATTTATGACTCCTGAACTATTAATAAATACGGGTTATGTCTATATTGAATACGATGATTGTTCTTTTTGAACTGTCTTTTTTGTTTTCAATGCGTTCATCCTGGAATTATTACGCTACCATGATGTGTGATGATGTGTAATATACACTTATAACAATTTAGAAATTTACATTAATATATACAAAAATATACATTATTTGTAATTTTATTAAAGTAACCCTATGGTAACCCTATGAAACTCTATGTAATTCTATGAAACCCTATGTAACTCTATATAACCCTATGTATTAATTACGTTGTTTACGTTTGATATAAATAATAATTGATTAAATTAATTATTTTAGTGAAATATATATTTGTAATGGTTGGATAATCTCACTATCCATCTCTATAACTATATATATATATATATATTGGAATATTAGTGAATTTATAAAATTTATGAAAATTTCATTTCTCTAAGGATATAATCATTTTTTAATTCAAGTTTAATTATATGTTTTATTATTATAATCAATATTTGTGGTGAGGATTAAATAAATATTGATTATAAATTATTAATGTTAGAACAAGCGTATACGCTATATGTCTTGTATAATGTTCTCAAGCTTTCATTAAAACATTCGTTTAGGTATGGTCGAGGTACAAGATATATTACGATAGAGAGTTTACATAGTAATTCACATTATCATACAAACTATTATAACTATTATCTTATTTATCAAGATATTCAATATTCTCAATGTTTAGTATCATTACAATTTATTATTAAAATAAAATCGTTTGCTAGTATAATTTGTAATGTAGTTTTATTTTTATATTTATTATCATTGATAATGAATTTTAGATTAATTTATGTATATATTTATTATAAAGTTCCTATATTTCTACGCAAATTAAAAATTCATTAGTGAACCAATGTTTATTACTTTTTATATACTATATGTATTGCCTTGTCTGTGGTTGAAGTATAGTAAATATCTAAAGATGATCTCTACATTATCAAAAATTAAATACAAAGCTCAATTATAATTGATGAAATATTTAGTAATTCATTGAAATTATCTATATTATATTAATTATATTTACCTATAGGTATGAAAGTATACTATCTATTATTTGTGAAAAAATCTTACTATTACTATTGTCTAATTGCAGTCTATAGATTACTGACATTTTACTTATGCACAAATACATATTAAACAGAGATGTATTTGTATTTGATTATTTATGAAAAAGTATTTATATTTGTAACTGAATAATGTATTTGAGCCAATCACTGATAATCATACGCGTAGATATGATGTTTACGTTGAAAGCCTATTCACAACTATTCACAGATATAACTATAAGAAGAAACCAGCTACTGATGCCGTACGTGATGTAGCAGCTCGCAAGAGAATAGAACAAGCGAGGCACAGGTTATACTTCTATTATTAGTGCGCTGTCACCATAGATTATAATGTACGCGTCGATAACTAGATATTTGGAGAGAAAATATGCTAGCATCTGGAAGAGATCGGCCATTGGTAGAATTACATTCGAGGAGGCAAGGTTTTCTTTTAATCTATACATTTATATTTATCAAAACATATATATATATTTATATGAAAATAAATGAGCACAATAAGTATTTTGTAGTTGTTACATATGTAATAACTGTATGTTGACCATATAAGGAGACCTAAAATACCGATAAGTAACAAAGCAAATGTGATCCTTATGATTTTTTTTCTTATACTTAATGTTCTAATGAATATCATTATATTGAACCCATAAATTCATGACTTGTTGTCAACTCACAATTATACTAGACTATAAATACTAGAAAATATATACATATATATATATATATATATATATATATATATATATATATATATATATATATATATATATATATATATATATATGTATACATTAGCATAAAAGATGAAAATATTACTGAAATAAAATATTTTTTTTTTTAATTTTCGATAAATCTATCATTATTTTCGATATCAATTTTTGCATCTCTTTTATTTTCAAGATAAACGACCAAAAACATAATATAGAACTTAGCAATCTCTTGATATCTATAAAAGTGAGTAACTAGCCACACTGTATACTGTACAGGGCATATAACACCATATTATATTATAACACACATATTCAGTTTTGTAACCCCACCCCCAGGGCTGTGATCATATTCATTATTGTACCATACCAATGTACCATCTGAAACGCCCGCAATTATACATGTAATGAATACAGATAGGACGTTGGTACATTGCAAAAAACACTTGCTAACATGGTACGTTGGTATAATACAAAAAACGCACCCTAAATGATACTGCAACTATTTAAATAGTATCGTAAGTATTCGCGTGAGTTTCTCGTTAACTTCCTACCCCCTCCCCCCTGCCCCCATGCCCCCCTGCCCCCATGCCCCCCTGCCCCCCCCTACCCCCTGCCCCCATGCCGGTACACCAACAGCTACGTAATGTAACACACGCGTCCAACAGAGTTATCAGACGTAGGAACGTGCTGCGAAGCTGTGTGAACTCTCTCAAGGAGAACTGGTGGTGTCAGCGGGTTGAGTGGCGGCTGTCAGTCAGAGCCGACGTACACTACAAGTTAGCCACCTAACACAGGCTAGCGTTAACCTCTTACACTAGATATCATTATATTAGTAGATTAGTGCATAACGGATCAGAATATTACCGAAGTAAAGTAAATATTTTTTCAATATCGGTCTTGATTCGGATTTAGGAAATTAATTATTCACTTATTCTGACAAATCTCACTACATACCTTCACACATATATGATATACATACTGTAAACAAATAATTAGAATATTGATGAAGCTAGTATAGTACCCTTCATTTAATGTGTTGGCTATTGTTAATGGGGATGCATCCAGGGTGGCGGTCTATAGAGGGGGGATGCATCCAGGGTACTTGGTGTATTATTAACAATGTAGTTTATCTAATTTATCATCTCGTCACTGGGCACCGATTATAATAATCAGTTACAAACTTCAATCGCGTATCATTTCGTATGTATTTATTCGCTTAATCCGATAGACACAATCTATACGCGAAGGCATGGAGTGAATGGACCCAGCACCTGACATCTGCGAAGGTGAAGAAAGCGAACACTCTGGCAGCATGTGATCACGGTTATTCGAAAGCTTCCCAATGTCACCTAAATGAACTACTGCGATGTTACTCTTTACACGATAATACTCAGTTTTATATATGTATATATTTCGATATACTCATATAATATAAACGAATCGTCCCCGAAGTCTTAGTAGACACTAGTGATGCAGTAAATGATGCTGAGCCGAGACTCTAGCCAAGCGATCCCGAGCCGAGTTGAGACTTTAGGTAACTGAGACTGAGACTGCATCATGCTTTAGATTTGACTAGCATCATATACTGCATCACTAGTTGAGACTGTGCTTAGAAGACACTACTAGACAGTGAACATCTTAAAGATAACCTCGAGTAACGTCGCATTATAAATAGTAACATGTTTTAGCTTATGTTTTTATTTAAATTAAGTTCTTGATTATCATGTAGATAAGATAAACAGGAAGTTACTAACCCAATCCCTACAGCTATTATAACCCCTACACCTAACACTTACATCTAACCCCTACACCTAACACTCACATCTAACACTTACACCTAACACTTACACCTAACACTTACACCTAACACTTACATCTAACACCTACACCTAACACTTACACCTAACTCCTACTCCTAACACCTAGAGATAACCCCCTGACACCTAACTCGCTGACAGCTAACCTAACCCTGATGAGGAGATCACTGAGAAGATGGCGTAACTATTGCAGACTGAGGCGAGCTAAAGATGTCCTTAAGAACATAGCCTCGGAGAATGCCGCCCGTCTCGTCAAACGGTCAGTTGCTTGTTCTCACGCCATCTACATGTTATTAGATAGCATAGCCTCATTGAATTTAACTCTTTATTTGTGTATTATACACACGATGTATACTATTACAAATAATGAAGAGATTATTTTTATTTATAGTTTATTACACATATAAATGTAGAATAAACCATGTTAATATTTATAATATGATATTTCTGTAGAAATTATTTCCTATCACTTATTTATTATTATAAAAATATGAATATATTAATTTATTTATATACAGCATAATAAATTATTAGGATAACTATAATAGTTTTGTTTACACATTCATCTAGGTATCTCAACATCATTATTCTGAGTAAATAACAATTAAAGTGAAAAAAAGTAAAAATGTACAAAAAAGTTATAATTTACAAAATTATAAAACTAATATGGAAACTAATATAAATGTTAATATTATTAAATAAACCTTATATGTATATACATCTAAGAGTATACAACCTATGTATATAATATCTACTGACTATTGATAATGTAAATGCAAATAGTAACTTAAATTTTAAAATGTATATTGAAAAATATAAAATGTAAAGGGACATATAAATAAATTTACATAGCCTTTGAATCAGGCTGTTTAATAGGTTTATAAGATCACCTGATACAATGGTTGTGGCAATAATAATAATAATAACAACAAAATTGGTTTTTAAATTTTTAAAATCGTCAATATATAAGTTATAATATATTATAAAATTATATATACCAAATAGGCATTTAGATATCACTGAATATAATTTATTTTTATGATTTATTTTATAATATATGATTTAATAGAATTTCTAAACCAATTTCATGATAACTTTCATAGATAATAATTTAGTAACACATATACAGTAATATTATTGAATAACAATGTTTATTTATGTTTGTGATTACTACATACTCTCAACTACGGTATCCCCGTTAATGAGTATCAAGGACGGGACATAGACCACTGCTATCCATCTACTGCGATTAGCGTAACTCTATTATCATTCAGTGTTTTCTAAAACGAAATATATACATGCGTAAATATGTATATCGATGGTTGATTACAAACCGTTCACTAGGTAATGCCGTGAACATTCCCAGTCCGTAACGTCGCGAAATCATTCAACCGTGAAATACGCGCGTATTTCTAATGATATTCGTAATCTTGCCCATTTTCCATCCGTAGTTCTACGAGCGCAGACCTTTGTAACCGATTAACATAGCCCCCTTCCTCTCCATTTCAGTGATTGTCTACTTCTATGGGTCGACAAGTACCACGACATCGTAGACGACGCGCATCACCGCACAGAAGCCGACCTCCATTACGGCGGTGTGCTCATGCATAAGGTATTGCGTAATAGTCGAGATTTTGTTACAATCTTTCTGAAAATACTTTTTGTTCTGTTTTATCCTTATTTATTTCATTTAAAATATTTTATCTATATTTTTATTTAGTCATTCTTTTAGATTACTTATTATTTATTTATAAATACTTAAATGATGATTTTATAATTGTATGGCAAGTTCAAACAATTTACATTATTTTCTATTTTATTCATTGTATACTATGTAAACAGGAAGTCAATTAATATTTTATTATCTTTTATTTATATAGTTTATGTGGAGTTGCTTTAAAATCAAGGGTAATTGTCTTGATAAACTTTAGCCTCTACAAAAACCCGGGTGTAATCCTAAACCTAAATCTGATAATAATGTAATCATTGCTAACCGGTGGTTATCATTCGCTTCACACTTTCTCTCCTTTTACTGCGGAGAGACAGTGTGAAGAAATAACTGCGCCCCTACGGCATCCGAATACAACGGGATAGGTTAAAGGTTAAGAACCTTCGCTAGACGAACATGATGACATTCGCGATAAATTATGATTTTCAGTGTGCTACTTAGAGTGCATTAAACCATGCATTAATAATGATATATTCATACTTATATACATTTTACTGCATAAACCATCATTCTCTTTTTCATTCATTACTTATTATTATATTATTGTTTCAAGTCATTTTGTGTATATTCAACACTCAATAAACTATATAGCTATCTATCTATCTATACTTTATATTATAAATATATAGATATTAGCCTCATAATTTTATATCTCGTTACCTCATTAATAGTATCGACTTAAAACTGTATCAGATTAACCTGTATGTTTTAAGGGCGTTATATCGTTATCCGATTCGCTACCACTTATCTCTTTCTTCTGACTTATCTCTCGCAGGCATTCCATTCGCTGAGAGCAAACATCCTGCGCAATCGTATCACCGAGGACATGTGTGAACTATTACATAATCAGAAGGCCACCCAAGTGGTGAGCGACACTTTCTTCGCTTGGAAACAATACACCGCTGATAGGATACACAAACGTAAACAGAATTGTTTGTAACCTCTACGCATCTCCCCTTTTTTCTATTATATATGCGATAATAATTATTCTACGAGTTTGTCTATTGAGTTACACACTGGGCTACCTGAAATAAGAAATACTTATAGATTTATATTCTCTATATTTTTTTAATCTTTTTTCAACGTTTTTTAAAAATCAGATAAATAATATATATTAAAATAATATTATTAATAATAATAACAATATTGGGCAGATAAATATCATTCATTCATTCATTAATACTACTTTTTTATATAATTATACATAATAGAAAATATATATATATATATATCAAAAATAATATGTATTTAATTTTTTTTTAAATGTTAGTATTTTATAATATCTGTTTATAATATAATATACATAATCAATATCCATAGTTATTTATTATGATGTAGTGTGTGCGATGTAATATAATATTGTGCATTCGTTCAGGCATAGCGAGCGACCACTACAGATTGAAACTAGCAGCCAGCACCATGCTAACGTGGATCGCTAACTACAAGCTGGAGATGGTTCTAGAAGATAATGGGCAACAGATCTCTGACCTCACTCGCATCAGCACCACCAGACGCTACTTCATCAGATGGAGGAAATGTTTGCTTCAATAGATAGACATATAGTATTCGTATTAATGTACAATATATATACGTATATATATATATCATTTATAATAATCATTTAGAATAATTATTTATTAAATGTTTTTTTATTATATATTAAAAAATATTTAATTTATTTGTTGCCTTAAGCAACTTCAAATTAAGATGTATAAGTATTATATATGTATATAAATAAAATCATATCATTATAATGAAGGACCTATCACAGTGTACACACATCAGACCACATTTACCAGATGTTTTCAAAATACAATGCATATAGATATAATATATGTCTATTCAGAATACTTATCATGATAGAACTATTATCTGTATTGAGTCACTTTTTTTTGTATAGTATACACATTATATAGTACAACAGTATTACAATAGAACATTCATAATATATATCATTATATATATATATATATATATATATATATTTGTATATATATATATTTGTACATATATATCTAATAATATATATTTTTTTTTTAAATTATTATTTATAAATCAACTTATGAAACTATTTGAAATATTATTTTTATAATATTCTATTGTAATTATATCCATATAAATATATTTTCTATAAATCAATACAAATTATCAAAAATGATGTAATAGATTTTCCTGTAGAGCAACGAATGCATACACACCTATAGTGAAAATATTTATAACTGAGTAATATGTGTTTGAAATTTCATAGCATAATATTTTAAATAATTTTTTTTAATCTTTTTTAAACTTATTTATTATCTATCACATTACATTTGTAAATGACTATAATGATGTGTATAATATATAATAGTATCTATATAATAATGTACTATAATAAATATTACTATATTCCTATTATATAAAAATGTATATATAAATTACAAATATTTCTATTTTTTTAGATATAGTAGGGTCATAAAAAGATGTTTTTATGTGATTTAAATATCATTTTTGGATGCAAATTTTTCATAGATACTAATTAGTATTTAATGTATTATGTAATTTAAATTACACAAGTAAATGATAGTTTTATGGAATAATATTTTTTTATGATATTTAACTATTTATACACTGCGACAGGGCCTTAAATAAATTAAATAACAATAGTTTAGCCTACGATAGACAATCATCAGTCTAAGATGACTTTATCTTCAGCATTGTATAGCATACCTATTTCTCCATAGTAACTTATATCCATATCCATATATATATATATATATATATGTAAAAAAGTTGAGTTCGTGTATATACTTTATTGACTAAGACCTGTATAGCAACATAATGAACATAATAAAAATATAATAATAATAACGACAATGACAATATAGTACCAACCGGTAAGACAGAATCAAAAGTGTATAGATCTCACCGAGCGGCGTTCCTTTTATAGGAAACGAATGACACGAAATAGACAAACGATAACAAATATAAAATAAAATACTAATAAAACATTTAAATACAAAATAGAAATATACATATGGCTAGGCATCAACTGAACGTGAAGCCTAACAACTTGTGTGTGCGGATATATCTGTGAGTATGTAATAACGAATGAATTCAATTCACGTCAATATAAATATATATTACATTACTCGATATACCTGCAGACTTCACTTTATAACATATATATATATATATATATATATATATATATATATATATGTATATAATTATATTTGTAAGGAAAGAAAAATATAGTTTTTTATTGATGGTATAAATATTTCATTGTTTGATCAAATTTTAGATATAGAATCAAGAAGTGATAAAATTGCTTTGAAAAAAGAATGTCTGAATATTTATGAGTCTAATTTGAAGGTAAACTATTATAAACGGCCTACTCTCCATCATTGCATGTATGTTTAATTGAGCAGATGAAATACTTAAAGAAACTGCTGAACTATTTTAATTCAAGGAAATTGAAAAGAAAACAGAATAAAATTGCTAGAAACTTTTATGTAAAGATGGTAAGTTAATAATTTCATTTTATGTAATTAATTATATATACATACATATTATTGATTATATTATACTTTAGGAAATTCATAAATTATGATTAAATGATTTAGACAATAAAATATATTTTTGTAATAGATATTTGTTGCTTCTTAAATGTCTATAGACAGTCATAAATAATAACTAAACTGCTGTGATTAAACTCAGAGTTAATAATGTATAAAATAGATTATACAAACATAAGATACTATCTCATAGTTAAAACTACAATTGTAAGTAATAATGTATTTTTAATGAACCATGTAATATGAATTTGATTTAAATCTACAAATTAAAATTTTTTTCAGTTTTTTTTCCACAGAATACTTTATGAAACAATTTTGTTATCATTGGTATGTCAAACTTTTTATGTTATAACTGGTTTACATCATTGTATTTAGTAATATTATCTAGCTTGTTTATACAATTAATGATTCAATATTTAAAAAAAAATATTCTAATTGATGCTATTATGGTTAATTGATTAATTGATCGCTAGATCGAAGGTGATTGTATTTTAATGTGTACACAACCACGAACATGTATCCCTTTAAAGTTCACTAATAATATAAAATATATAAATATATATATTGAATATAAGTAAATACATATGTGTATACAATTTACAATTTTTTGACATATTGCAATTATTAACACAACTATGACATGTATAGTGCTACTGCATATCTCCTGTCTATTACATGTGAATACACATCTTATCTTCTAGCTGAGATATCCACTTACAAGAAATTATTATGATTCATTATTTTATTTTATAATATTTACAAAATAATAATTGAATACACCATATTACTTGGCAATATGTTGCATTTTAAATGGAGAATATACTATATACATATAATTATTTGGTTTATGTATAGAATACAATATTTTGGTTGTTATATCCATATTAAAATTAAATTAATTTAAATTTAAACTTATAGTTTAACATTATTTAAAATTGTAATTCTAAATAATCCACATCAATAAAATATTATCCTGAAGAGTCGTATTAAATTTTATTAAATAGTTATTCGCAGTTCATAATATTTATATACTATTGTATACTATTATATACTATTGCACTTTTATTTATGGAACTAAACTAGAAAACAGCGATACGGCCTATTGAAGCGCAGTGTATGTGTACAAGCTAACTATACAAGCATAACTTTCATTACAGCCATTATCACCAGTAGGTAAAGGTGTAACCATGTAAGATCTATACACATAAACAAGTCGTATGAAGCCTACTATTACACCATAGTGCCGGTCACTAACGCAGTAACCATTACCACTATAGTAATATATTACCACCGCAGACATCTAGGAATGCCGTCGGCGAATGGGTGAACAGATACGATGACCTCTGTGATCTCCACAATGGCAACAAGTTTCTATTGGCCGACGAACATTACGCTGCGACGTTGACCCGAAGGTGCATGTCCTTATGGGTCCTTTACATCAGATGGAGGAGATATCGAATGGTTAATTATCACCATCACCATCACCCCTATTACCATTAACACCATCACCTGTATTACAACTAATACTACCATCATCACATCATCATTATCATTACCCCTACCAGCACCGCCCTAATCAACCATATTACAAATAATAACACTACCACCACCACCCCTATACCACTAACATCTCCATCTCTTCATATGCACTACATCGACTAGAATCAATACAAAGAAGCAAAGATTTACTACAATCGCTGTTTGCTGTCTTCGTATTTCTATTCTCTTTCTGATTACTACGAAAGTAAGATATACGAACATGATCTCAACGATACAGCTATGAAGTTCAGAAGGTTAAAGCCTCTAGTTAATCCCCAGTAGTTATCCCCGAGTAGTTACCCCCCAGTAGTTACCCCCCAGTAGTTAATCCCCAGTAGTTAACCCCCAGTAGTTACCCCCGAGTAGTTACCCCCCGAGTAGTTACTCCCCAATAGTTAACCCCCACTAGTTAACCCCCAGTAGTTATCCCCCTATAGTTAACCCCCAGTAGTTACCCCCGAGTAGTTACCCCCCAGTAGTTACCCCGAGTAATTACCCCCCAATAGTTAACCCCCCAGTAGTTAACCCCCACTAGTTACCCCCCAGTAGTTAACCCCCAGTAGTTACCCCCGAGTAGTTACCCCCCAGTAGTTACCCCGAATAATTACCCCCCAATAGTTAACCCCCCAGTAGTTAACCCCCACTAGTTACCCCCCAGTAGTTACCCCCAATAGTTACATCCCCCAATAGTTACCCCCCAATAGTTAACCCCCAGTTGTTATCCCCCAATAGTTACCCCACAATAGTTACCCCTCAGTAGTTACCCACCGCTAGTTTCCCCCCCCCCCCCAATAGTTACCTCCCCCCCCACAATAGTTACCCCCCCCCCCCCAATAGTTACCCACCCACAATAGTTATCCCCCCCAATAGTTACCCCCCCCCCCACAATAGTTTCCCCCCCCACAATAGTTACCCCTCTCACAATAGTTACCCCCCCCCCCACAATAGTTTCCCCCCCCCAATAGTTACCCCTCTCACAATAGTTACCCCCCCACAATAGTTACCACTCACAGTAGTTGCAAACACTACCATCATCATCATCATCATCATCATCATCACCATCACTGCTTGCAGGCCCTCACATTCAACAGAAACTGCATTAAATATGGTAACTGATTCTATTCTCAAATTGTTAGATGAGAACCATGTAGCTCAATTACTTTTACTAGATTTGACTTCCGCTTTCGATACTATCTTACATAAAAACCTCTTCGACTGGCTAAAATTGGTATTTCCAATAATGCTCTGGCATTCGTTAAAAGTTATTTGGAAGACAGATATTATTCAGTTGTAATTGATGAATGTGAATCTGAATTGGTGAGTATGAAACATGGTATTCCACAAGGTAGCGTACTTGGGCCTCTTCTTTTCCTAATTTATATTAGTCCTTTGAAATACATAATTAAATCGTTCCCTAACATTCAGTATTTTATATACGCAGACGATATTCAACTTCTGTCAATAATTCCATATCACTACCAATCTTCCATTAATAATGAACTATCTCTATGTGCAGATAAAATCAATGTTTGGTTATTAAGAAATAACCTTCTTCTTAATACAAATAAAACCGAATTAATTAATAATTCAATTTCTCCGAATAGATTCCCAATAGTCAATGTAGATAATATTAAAATAAATAGTAAATCCAAATTTAAAAATATGGGGTTATATTCGATGAAAAACTATCTTTCATACCACAAATAAATTCTTTGTGTAAATCAGCTCATTTATCACTATATAAAATAAAATCAATTAGAAAATTAATCACACATAAAACTTGTAAAATATTAATTCATTCACTTGTTTTTTCGCGCCTAGATTGTGTTAATTCACTATATTATAGATTACCCAAATGTAGGACTAACAAAATTGATAACATTATTAGATCATCTAACCGTACTATTCATAATATTCAATTCAATAACCATGTATCAATTAGCTACCTCCAGCATAAATTACAAATACTTTACTTAAAAGACAGAGCCTTCCTTAAATATGTTTCATTAGTTCATAATCTCATCTATTCAAATACAAATAATATATTATCTGTAAGGTATCCTATTATAGACCTCTCTCAGCCCATAGATCTGCCAAGTCTGTAAAACTAAATTTACCTAAATATAACTATGAGACCATTATGGGTAGATCTTTCTGTGTGTCAGCACCTACCAACTGGAATAAACTTCCGGCAAAATTACGTTGTGAAATTAAATACAATATTTTCCGACTTAAAGTAAAATTGTTTTCTTCATTAATATTTAAATTGTTTTATAATGTGTTTTATAATATTTTTATTTATTTATCGTAATTATTTAAATCAACATGTTATATTTATTTATTTTCATTTGTTTCATTTTTATCACACACTGTTGAGTAATGTAATTCGTTTTATATTTTTACGATGTATAAATAAACTATAAAATCAAATAAAAATCACTGTAATCATTATCACCATCATCATCATCATCAACATCATCAACATTATCATCACTGTAATCACTACCATTATCGCCACCATCACTATTACGATCACTATTATGTAAAGTTTGTGTTCTAAATATAACACAAGAGTCTAATACCATATATAGGATACACCTGAACATTGCGATTATGTAATAACCGCATTACATCATCGAATGTAAGAAATGCGATTGTATAATCCCCATCATTACATCATCACCTTCACAGAAGTAAACTCTGCAATTGCATAACACCCTCATTACATAATCAGACGTAAGCTGATCAACGACACCCTAACCCGCTGGAGGCAGGCCTACGAAGAGGAACACGAAGCCAGGGAGATGAACCTCATAGCTGTTTTGCACGACGAATACAAACTAGGTCAGGAGGCGGTACAGACGTGGGTGGAGGCGTGTCAACTAGTCAATAAACACGCCCACAATATGGTTTGTTGTTTAACATATGGCATATATAGTAGAAGTTGTGTCTACCTGTACAGTTATGTAAAGTTTAACACGCATTTATATATATAGTTAATATATATATACCTGTAGTTATGTAGTCTATCTACATTTACGATTATCTCTATAGTGGTTATATCAATTATACACATAAATGTAGTGTACATAATAACAATGATGTACACTACACGTATAGCTTATCGAGCACATCAGAATAGTGTACATGAAAGCTTGAATAGTTGACCTATTCGATGTGTATCAATGCGACGAAGCAACTAGTATGACAATGAATGTATTATAAATATTATCCCCTATATGTTCCGTTACCAGTAACCTAATGAATACATGTAACCTGTACTATACTGTACACTATCGATAGTCACATGTAATCACTGGTTCTACACCTGCTAACAGATCAGTATCACCTACTTACTTTATTCATATTCATATAGAATATATGTACACGCAAGTTAATCTGTCATAATATATTTACTAATGGTAAGTTGTAATACATGCCTCTATTTTGTCTACTATCGTTGTACAGGAAATCGCCATTGAACACTACAACATGAATTTGAAGTCTAAATATCTACAGTTATTGGTGAACAATAAAATCTGTGCTTTTCGTAGGTTAAAGTTCAACTTATCAAAATTCTATAATCAATAACATCTCTTTCACCTCAATAACCGTATTGCTTTGATGATCTCAATGACCTTGAAAAATAACACAGTAAAATGAACGAATACAAAGCAACTCAATTTTATCACCTCAGAATACTTGGCATTTGTTTCCGACATTTAAGAATGGTTTGTTATTGTTTATCTTGATATTGTTCTATAATTCTATGCTTATTATCCTCTTTAACTATAACATTATTCAGACCAGCAATAACTGTCGGCCATTGCTAATCTCTATTAATCATTAAATCATATATATTTCAAAAATGTTTTTATTATTCAAATAATATATAATATACTTCTACTCTCTCACGTGTATGATGAGTCACTGTTGGTGAGTCATGACTACATTCATTATGTGACTTAGCATCATGAATCACTATCTACACTTAATATATATATTAAGATTTTAGGTTAAGATTTTGTTTAAATATATTTATAAATTTATAAACGCAATATTAATTGATATAATGATTGATATATATTTTATTTCTTTCAAATATGTATAGTTATATTAATATATATATATATATATATATAATAATGTATTCTATTAAATCAGAGTTAATACTAGCTATAGAATATTGTAGTATTCTCGTTCACACACATATATACAGTGATACATGAACTTAAGCCCTACGTCGTAGATGTGTACTTACTAATTAACTACACCACTTTATCAATTGTGAATATATTCGTATCGCAACATATTTAATTAATAGTATCATTAAGAAATTTTATTATATTTTTACATTGATTACGTTGTATATAATATTGTACATAGTATATGAAAATTTATATATTTACTATGGATATCAATAATTTATATCTTGATTTAATTATTTTAATTAGTTTTATTCTCATTTACGACATCATACATGTGTACGTCTCCAAAGACTTAAAACACCCGTCTCTAGTCATCATCAACTTCTATAGTCAGTCCATTTTCAGTACTCCGACAAGCGTCAAAAGAAGAAGGAACTCATGAGAAGCGCTCGCGAATGTAAAGATCGTTGGGATAAGAAGGTTCTCTTCAAGAGGTGGCGCCTGTTCTACTTTCAACAATTGAACATAACCGCCATCGTCCACGAACTGAGCTTGGAGTACGACCAACGATGCATCGGGTACTGTACCTCTCTATCTATCTCCACTACTTATTACGAGTAATGCTTTAATAGGAGAAATAGTTCAAGTTAATTTCATGATAATCATGAGATTCGTGATGTTTATGATAACCATATTATATCTTCATGTTATATTAACATTACGCTAATGTTACCTTAACGATAGCTTCATGTTAGCTCCACATTACATGTTCAATAAGCCCACCCCTGCCGCCATTAGATATCACTTGACAAAGTGGCGACACATTACATGTTCAATAAGACCCACCCCCACCACCCCCACCGCCATTAGATATCACTTCACAAAGTGGCGCCACATCACCGTCGCAAACAGAGAGACCCGACTACGCAACACCAAGGCAGACAACCACTATGCAACACTCCTCCTCGCTAAGGTTACACCACTCTATTGCCTTACACTAGCGTACAATGTAGCATCTTATTATACCACTTGCCACTAGTGTCTCTACTATACCACTTACCACTAGTGTCTGACACACCCTTACATTCCTACCCGTGTATACTATCTATGATATAGAAGTAAAGCAATGCATACCTCCACCAGATTAACCCTAGCACATGTAGTAACCCTAGCACATGTAGCATCACTTGCACATGTAAGAGGAGGTTATGCTACCCGTATATACTACCTATGATCTAGATATCTGACACACACACACACCTACACACTGAGCCTGACTACAAGTCCTATCTCACGCAGGTATTCTCGCGTTGGCTGCAGTACAATGACCGTAGTCTACAGCAGAAGGCTACCAGTGAGACTCAGTATCAGCAACTGTCTGCTAACCTTCGTACAGGTTATCTATGTGTGGGTGGGTGGGTGGGTTGCCTTATTCATTACGTTATCACCTCTAGCACTATCACCACTATAGTATACTACTACTACTACTACTACTACTACTACTACTACTACTACTACTACTACTACTACTACTACTACTACTACTACTACTACTACTACTACTACTACTACTACTACTACTACTACTACTACTACTACTACTACTACTACTACTACTACTACTACTACTACTACTACTACTACTACTACTACTACTACTACTACTACTACTACTACTACTACTACTACTACTACTACTACTACTACTACTACTACTACTACTACTACTACTACTACTACTACTACTACTACTACTACTACTACTACTACTACTACTACTACTACTACTACTACTACTACTACTACTACTACTACTACTACTACTACTACTACTACTACTACTACTACTACTACTACTACTACTACTACTACTACTACTACTACTACTACTACTACTACTACTACTACTACTACTACTACTACTACTACAACTACTACTACTACTACTACTACTACTACTACTACTACTACTACTACTACTACTACTACTACTACTACTACTACTACTACTACTACTACTACTACTACTACTACTACTACTACTACTACTACTACTACTACTACTACTACTACTACTACTACTACTACTACTACTACTACTACTACTACTACTACTACTACTACTACTACTACTACTACTACTACTACTACTACTATTACTACTACAACTACTACTACTACTACTACTACTACTACTACTACTACTACTACTACTACTACTACTACTACTACTACTACTACTACTACTACTACTACTACTACTACTACTACTACTACTACTACTACTACTACTACTACTACTACTACTACTACTACTACTACTACTACTACTACTACTACTACTACTACTACTACTACTACTACTACTACTACTACTACTATCAATCAATACAATTTATTTATACACTCAAAGTTAGCATGAAAATGCTCTGGCAAGTGTTAAACGAGAGAAACGAAAAAATATAAACATTATAAACAAAAACAATTTAAATTAATCAGCGCATGGCTAGAATATATTTTTTAACATTACGTTTAAAAGCATCATGATTAGAAATCATACGGATACTTAGAGGAAGTTGATTCCAGTTTAACGGAGCAGAATAAACAAAAGCTCCATTTAGAGTACGCGATAGTCGACATCTGTCAGAGGATAGCAAATATCTATCATCGGTAGAACGGAGGGTTCGAGTCGATAATTTAGGTTTTAACATCTCATTGATGTATTGTGGTTTAGCGGTTAGTAACGACTTATGTACTATACAAAGTAGTCTGTATAATGTTCTTTGTTTCATAGATAGCATTTTGATGGACTTCATCTTCAACGTTATGCTAGAGTGATCGGTACATGGTTGTTTAAAAATCAAACGTACAGATGATCGAATGATTCGTGTGAGAGGACGAATTCGGCACTCGGGTAAACCTTGAAGGATAGAGCAGCAGTAGTCAATGGGTGACATTGCTAATGAATTAACAAGTATTCGGCAGAGGTCATTGTTGATATATTTACGAATATTACGTATCATATGTAGCTGGTAATTCGAACGTTGACATATGTTGTTGATTTGCTTCTTAAAGGTTAAGTCATCATCTATTGTAAAACCAAGATATCGTATAGAACTACTTGGTTCTACTATAATACCATTCACAGATATCACCGGGAAATCGTAGTATGTTTCCGGAATGTTGATTAGCTCAGATTTAGAAGCGTTAAGCAGCAGCATATTATTCAATAGCCATGCACGTATTTCGGTAGCACATAGTGAGAGATCATTTCTGTTGGAAGTAGAATGACGAGACAGAGATGTGTATAAAAGTATATCATCGGCGTAAAGATGATAATGAATTGATGGGTAGGATTTAATTATATTAGTGAGAGGCGCAATATAAATTAAGAATAGAAGTGGGCCTAGAACTGAGCCTTGGGGAACACCCGTAGTTATAAGTTTAGTTATAGAGATGGAAGAGCCGGTTTTCACAGCAAAGGTACGATATTTAAAGAATGATATTAGCCAAGAAAGTGCTATTCCATCAACACCTATGTCACGTAATCTATTAGTTAGAATGTCATGGTCAAGGGTATCAAACGCTGCTGATAGATCTAATAAAAAAAGTTGAATAGGAGATTCAGTGTCAAGTGAGTTAAGTATATTGCTGATGACATGATTTAAACACGTTTCAGTGCTATGGTTAGGTCTATAGGCACTTTGAAAAGGGTCAATGATATTATTAATTTCAAGATAGTGTATTAATTGCTTAAAAACTACCTTTTCTAGAATTTTAGATATAGTAGAGAGTTGAGAAATTGGACGGTAGTTACATAGAGAGTTTTTATCAAGATTATTTTTCTTGAGAATAGGTGATATTAGTGCATGTTTAAAGTCAATTGGGACAGTGCCATAACTTAAAGAATTTTTAAATATAGTAGTAAGATATATAGAAAGTGCGGGTGCAATTTTTTTCATAAGAGATAGTGGAATGGAGTCAAGGGGAGAGGAAGATTTAGATGATAGAATGAGTAATTCAATATAGTCAGTAGATGGTGGAGTAAAGGAAGATAATAAAAAGGAAATAGATGGTGGTGTATAAGGTAAAGTGGGTAGTGCAATACAAATAAGATTGTAAATAGTCTGTCTGATTATTTCAATCTTATTTGTGAAAAAAGAAGAAAATTGATTGCATAGATCAGAAGAAATAATATCAGGAAGAATTTTCTCTTTAGTTTTTCCTCTCACTACTACTACTACTACTACTACTACTACTACTACTACTACTACTACTACTACTACTACTACTACTACTACTACTACTACTACTACTACTACTACTACTACTACTACTACTACTACTACTACTACTACTACTACTACTACTACTACTACTACTACTACTACTACTACTACTACTACTACTACTACTACTACTACTACTACTACTACTACTACTACTACTACTACTACTACTACTACTACTACTACTACTACTACTACTACTACTACTACTACTACTACTACTACTACTACTACTACTACTACTACTACTACTACTACTACTACTACTACTACTACTACTACTACTACTACTACTACTACTACTACTACTACTACTACTACTACTACTACTACTACTACTACTACTACTACTACTACTACTACTACTACTACTACTACTACTACCACTTCCACCACTACCACTATTACCACCACTACCACTATTACCACTATCACTTGTGAAGATATACTGATAGTATTTGTGTGTTCTACTTATGCATACAATAGCTTTATGATCATATAATCTAGTTCAATTACAATTCGATATCAATAGATTTTAAATAGACAAGTTCACTAGTTCAATAACAATAGAACTCTGAAGATTTCACTGGCTATCTACACATACATAATATGTGATTCTTGGATTTTATCAAAAATGTCTTAGTATTGAGTGAATACTATTGAGCATATCATAAATATTGGTTACTTATTAATGTATCCATCCTATTCAATGACATTATGCAGTGTCTATTTTGTAATACAAATATTTATAATGATAATAATTCAATCAAATATAATGCTATGTCTATGATTGGCACATGCTAATTGCATATATAAAGCAGCACTTGGGGAGATCCTAGTATACATGCATTTTGATATAAATCCATGTTGATACATATACATAGGTCTATACAAAGTCAAATTCACAAAGACCTATTCATTATTTTATGCTACATTTTGAATATAAACATAATAGAAAAACATTTAGCTTGAAATGCTGAATAGGTCTTTGTGAATTTCACATTGTATAGACCTATGTATAGCCTATATATATATAAGTAACATATTTTTAAATTGTGATATTTCTATAGAAATTTTTCTAAACTGATTGCATGTGTATTCTGTTCACAGATACTAAACAACATATTATAATATAGTAATATGGAGTACAACATATATTAATAATATATATTTTACTATTTTAAATTTGATAGGCCCTTAATTATCTTACAAAATCCTCGTCCACCCCCATATAAGTTCATGAATGATATAAAATTGAAACAATTAACTATACTTGTACAGCATGTATTAATATCTGCCCCACTAGTTGAACGCGTCCCCTTATAATAACTGCTCCTCCCATATTCACTTCGATCAACAATGATATTGCCAACTTATCCAATTCTTACTACAATATTACCATTATATTACAATCTCTGAAACTAGTATTTGATAATTTATCTAACAATCTCTATACATAAACAACACTCCACCTTCTAATAGTACTGTTACACCACCTAAACAACTACAGAACAAAGCTAACCTATCAATCCTATAACTTATTACTTCGCAATCACTTAATTCTCTTCCACTAATTCACTAAGCATCGAACATCAAAGAATACAGAATGTATTAATGACATCCTACAATTAATCAGACTACCACGCTCATCTATATCCTCCCATGAATTCCTTAAATCTATAACAATACTGTACTTTGACTAACATTTCTACAGCCATATATTGTATTAAAACCTTAGATACATTAAGGCAGATTTTTAGGTTTCTAGTATGTATATATGCATACACCTAGGTCTTTTGCTGAAATTATACAAATCCTTTACCATACAATAATGTCTAAATTAATATCCTCTAACATCAAATACACATTCAACAACATGATACATCATTTTGATTTACGTAACAAAATAACTTATTAAATTGACTGGAAAAGTGAACCACTCCCTATAATTAAGTATCACTGCAGTGATAGTTGATCTTCCTCTTGTAATAAATTTAAATCCATTCTTAACATTCCTGTAATTCCATTGTCTAACGGACTAAATAAACCGTTGCCTTCATTTTCACCCTCCACCCAATTACATCCTCTCCTTAACACTTTGACACTCACACTGCGGCGATGGTATTCTATTTAAACCTCATCTTAGATTTATACCTTTTACCAATCTGTCCCTCCTATACTCGGAATCAGTCTCCGGAACCTTCCACTCACACTCATCGACACCTCGTATCGCTATCCTAATATACAGACCACCTTCACGAGCGGTCAGCCTATTCCTCGATAGCCTCAACTTCCCGTCACTAACTCCACTCCCCCCACTATTGTTGTTGGTGACTTTACAATCCTAATCGATCAGACTAAACAATTCTATAACTATTGATAATCTTCATCAACACCTCACTGTTTAAGTCGATATCCTTAGTAATATAGTAATTATATATTTGAATAGTACTAATCTTATCTCACAGTAATAATGACCTCATCATTGGCCACTCAATCTCTAATCTACTATTTCAACATTCAGTCTACTTTTATTTAATATCAATTATCCCAAACCACACTGTCATGTAAGACCATAAGGATATCTAAAATAACAGATATGCTGCTTAAGGGGACGTGCGACTATTAAAATGACATGCAAAATAATTATATAATTTTTTTTTGAAATACTGGTAATGGGATACCCATTTTATATAGAATAATAACAATTTTATATAAATTGCTAAATATAAAAATTATAAACAAATCTTTAAACTTAATTCACTTAAAATAATTATTGTTTATTACATCTACAATAAATGTTACAATCGATTAAATTTGAATCGTTTACTTACAATTTTCACAATTTATATAGAACATATAAATAAATAATATAGTTGAATATTTCTCTATAGGTATGATTATAAAAAATATAAATGTATATAGATGGCTAATTTGTTAACAACTATAATAGTTATATTCATATTATATATATATTATACTTAATTAATTATGAAAAATAATTAAATTTGACAATATATAGATTCAATTGTAATTAAAAATATGCAGACATATAAAATAAAGCTATATGTTTTAAATAATATTTTTTAGAATTATTAAAAAAATTAAATATTACACAAGTAGATAAATTTTGAAAACATACTTTTTTTCCCAATATATATGTATATATATGTACATATATTCAACATGATAAATAGTAGCACGTTCCCTTAATAGCACAACATTTAAATCCTACTCTATTGACCAGTTCAGTATTCAGTGTATTGCTGTATCATCACTGTATCCATACCAACACCACGTTGCCACTACCTCGTATAGCTGATATCATTCACTACCTGAACGCCTGGCACCGACTGCAACTAGAGGAGAACGAGGTCACAGCTGTCAATCAAATCAGTGACCTCCACTACAGGCACACGGTGCTACGTAAGTCGTTCAGACAATGGACCGCCTATCTGTTCTCCAAACTTAAGAAAAGGGTTAGGTCCCCTAGCACCTAGCTAAGCTACCCCTTAACAATAACCCCGAATTAACAAGGTAGTAGCAAGTTTAGCGAATTATTATTTAAATATATAAAAAATAGAAATCGAAATAATACACGAAACAAACATATTGTTACAAGTATTTAATTAATAAAGTATATTTGATATAAATATACATACATACATAACTATAGAGGAGGCAGTGGATATTATAAATGTATCGCGTGGTTGTACTGTTTAGTGGGGGCTATACATATAGAGTGGGGGAGTGGGGCTAACATTTAATAAGATACTCTATTATGAAGTGGGGGGGGGGGTACATAACCCTCTCTAGTGGTAGATGCGTAACCCCGCCCCTAATCACACAGTTAATCAGAACCCCTATACACTGGTGCCTCTAGTAACCTCTATTAGTGCATTCCTAGTCCTTCTCACGACACATACGCATACAGGTCACACATATACATGCACACACATATACACATATATGTATACCTACACACATATACAATAATGTATCCTACGAATGAGCATACTGTATATGTGTTCAGGCAATAATTGAATATTTTCTTAAGGGGGGTGGGGAAACCTTCGTAGTATTTACATGTAAAAGATAGGAATAGTCTACTAAAAAGATCCCGATTACTGAGATAAAGTTAAATATTACTAAATTTTGTTTACTATATAAATATCATTAATATCTAACTAATATTCCTACTTTATACGATCGTATATTATGTATTAGATAAAGAATAATAAACTTTAAAAAAATTATTTTAACTGAAAACATGTTTGATTGTATCTTAGTAATATATTTACATTTTTAGAACATTAACTATGTATTTAGTATAAACTCTGAACATTTTATAAATATTTATCAAACTATTCAATCGGTGGAATCTTCCAAATTTTATAATTGTGTATACAAAATTCTCAGATATAATTTTCTAAAGTTTTTGTATGATAAATATGAAATAATAATGTGTACTATATTTTGTACAGAAGTATGTTTATAATGTATAAATAAGGCATATATGGTTACTTTTGAACCATGAGTATACATAATTTTAAAGATATCAATTATATTTTAATATTTAAAGTAAAATAAATGTGGATATCAAATAAAAAGGAAGGTTTCCCTTTTTAAAAGCATATAATATTTTTCATAATGATGAAAATGATAACTCTAATAACAAATATTATAGAATACACATACCAACATACACGCATGCACACAAATACACTCACACACACATACCAACACACCCCGCACACACTACTACCACACACATATACCCCCACACACATACATCCCCACACACATACATCCCCACACACATGCACCCCCACACATATACACCCCCACACACATACACCACACACATACACCCCCCCTACAAACAGATGCTAAAGAAACGTGCCGATGAGTTTAACCATCGCTTGACCGCCTGCAACACTCTGACCATCTGGACCCGGTTGTACGCTGACCACACAGCTGACAATGACCTTCACCAGAGGGCGCTCTGGTTCTGGTGCCTCAGTCTTCAACGTAAGGTGATCACCCTCACCACTACTACTAGTGATCTAGTCTAGCTCTCTCGTGTTGTTTAATGCTGTTTTGAATAGTTAACAACTACAACTAAAACCAGACAAAGGTACATAATGTAATATCTACTTACGTTTTATAATACAATTCTTTTATTTAGAACTTATATACAGTTTGTAAATTAAATAACCACTAGTTAATGAGTTGTATTGTTATAATTTAATATTCATTAATGAAATGCGCGACCATTAATATAAATGTTAAATTTATGATATATAATAAATTTTGAATACTAATTTCAAATATTTCAAATAAATGATTTAAATAGCCTAATAGTTTAACCTAATACTTCAACTAAATACCGCCGTATACCGCCAGACGATGGGGGCGTGGCTACAGTGGATGAGGGGGCGTCGCCAGAAAGCGAAGGCCTACGCCCAAGCCATCCAGTGCAGATCTGCGATGTTGAAGAGATTCACTGTCACTCAGATGTTGACCTATTCGAGTGATTGTATTGAACGCAACAATAGAGAGGTGTTACTAACAATAGAGACGCATACGATGTATACACGCTATATATTCGTTATTAGTTTGAGAAGTATTTGCCTAATTATTTTTTAGTTAAGGCCATAATATGCACGGTTTTTACATGTAAAATATAGGACAACATTTACATTTTTATATTATTTTATTAAATACTTTTTTTTTACTATGTAGATAATATTCATATTTATATATACACTGATATTTTACAAAATAGTAAATCAATCATAAGATAATAAAAATTGAACTTATAAAGTTTAAAAAAAAAATAAAAGTACCTACATATTATTGGCTATATATATATATTAGGCATATAATTTTAATTTGTTATAAAGATTAATTAACTGAAAGTTAAAACAAATAATGCAAAAAAACTTTTTGAGATATAGGCTTCTAAAACTTGTATTTTCTGAAATATGATAATAATATTAATAATAATACTACTTTTTATTATATAAAATAGAAATATGATAGAATATAATGAAATAACAATATTATCACTAGTAATACTGACATAGATAGGCATAGGTAGACCTACATTATAATATGAATCGTACACATCATATTACGAGCACATTATTGAAATAGAATTAAATATTTCACATAATTTGTATAGGCTTATGATTAAAATGCCACTTTGATGTATTTATAGTTAATTTTGTATGACATATAAAGCGGGGTTCACACGCACGATTTGCGAGAGATATTTAAAGTGATATCAGACATCGGGTAGCTAAACTATGAAGCGATACACGTATGAAATCTGTTTTTGTTTACGTCACATATCCACTCAAATATTTGAACGGGCGATATGTCGCTCGATAGAAATCATAAACTTATTTCTGTTTGAGCGATAAGTAAGGCACCTTCTAAGGGAACAAAACGCACAATTGATCTGTGATTGGTCAAATGAATTGACCTATTTTCTTACCTTATTTATAAATTTTAATTATAATTTTATTTTAATTTAAATGTAATTATTATTAAACTCGGATTAAAATAATAGATAATGGCAATATTTAAAACGACAAAACTTTAGAAATAATAGATTAATTAACTTTTTTGTTGTTAAAATTTCGAATTATATAAGAATGGCTTTGGAAGAAATATCAAAAACACAATCTTATCAAGTTAGTATTTAGTTTTCTTTATTTAATTATAAATAATTATTTATAAATGATTATAATCAATATTACATAGTTTATTAGTTTATCAGTTTATTATAATTATAATAATTATAATAAATATATATCATTTTAGAACCTCATAAATTTATAACTTTACTAGTAATTATAATAATAATTATATTACGGCGCAAATATATTGGTGTTTTTTAATATTATTTGTTCACATCATTATAAGCTATAGATATATACCTAGTAGTAGTAGGCTACTACTATAGTAGTAGGCTACTACTACTAGTAGCTCTTATCACCACAAGTACTCAATACTATCTCCCATCTTGAAAATGATCTTCGCGTTTGTTTATTATAAACTAGTCCGTATTGATCTGATCCGATAATTGTTAATTCAAAAGAGTGTAATATATTTGTATAAAATGTATTACAACAATCCTTACTATATGTATATATTAATATATATATATATATATATATATATTAGGTTGGTAGCCAACTATTCTCATGAATTGTACTCAGAAATATTCCATATTACTTTTATAAATGAGTTATACTTACAAATATAACAATATTATTAGACTGCGTAAGCATGCAATTTTAATTTTAATAATTTTGTAGTACACATTTATTTACCCTGGGATTTTATTAAATATTTGTTTTACTACTCTATGATATAATAACATATTAAATAACATGCAAAAGCTAACTTGTACCATACCCAATTCATATAGAGTATACCCCACTGTAGTGTTCACTTCGAATCAATCAGTAATGTGTATTTATTATTATAAATGTATACGTGGAAAATATCATTATACATACAAATAGAATTTCACTTTTATAGTATATATATATATATATATATATAGCCTTATATAATAACAAATTTATTAGATGAATATATAGTTTTATTAACATCTTATTTAATCTTAATATAATCTAATCCCTATATAATACACATTGCTTCTAGAAATATATTTGGTTAATTATATAATGATTACACCCATTGATATTATATAGAATACATATTTATTATATATAATGGAATGGAATATAGTATTTTTAATATATATAAAAATAAATATTTCACATTCAATTATTATATTTATAATAATGTAATTATATAAGAATAATTTATAGGAATATATTGATTATAATCAACAATAGTAAATAATGTCTCATTATATACCATATTATCTACTATTAGCATGATTTCATTAATATGCGAGTAAAAGTGAAATTAATATGATGATAAAATAAGCATACCATTTCGTACCACGTCAATTCATACCAAGTCATTTCGTACCAACAAAAAAGTCAGTTCATAACGAAAAAAAAGTCAAATTGTACCATATATATAAGTCAAAGTGATTTTTGTTGTCGTATGAAATGATTGGTATTCTAAAATAATAATTTTGCCTGGTTATAGATTTGTAGTTAAATTATTCATATATATATATATATATATATATATATCAAATTATATACATGTATGTATTTATATATTTTGAAATTAGTTATATACATATATTTAAAAATGTAATAATACATTTATTCAAAAAGATGGGAGCCGATGTTTCCAAATAAAGTATATATATATATATATAATGGTGTGTCTATCATAAACACTATGCTTCATTTAATAATTAGATATTTAATTAGTAATTTAATATAATAGGATATTATAAGTATATTATGAATCAGTAATATAATGATATTATACTTATTATTTTTGATAGGGAAGTAAATTGTTAATTAAATATTTAATATTTATTATTTGTAGATATTTTCTAAATATAAATATATTTTATATTTTAAAGAATATATTGTTAATTTGTCATTGAATTTCATTATCCAACTAAATAAAATATTATATTAAATTAATTATAACGAATAAAATATTAAATATTATTGTTTACAGAAGTTTCGGAAATGTCAATGCATTCGAAGTTATGTGACCACATTTCAACCTCAAAATAATCTAGTAGATATCTAGTAGATATCCATATCTACTACACTGACGATTTTAGATGCAAGTTGCATAGGGTATATAAAGTCATTTTTAACATTGAAAACAACTGGTATCATGAATATAATCAATGTTAGCAATCATTTAAAGTAATTTATGTATAACTGATTGTCTCGATACAAATTAATTTAGTTTACTATCAACTATATATATAATAATAATAATACAAATAATATTTATTTTTGAAATCTCATATTTATATATTGAATACAATACAAATAGCGGATAGAAATGGACCCCTCAATAAGTCATAGACTTATACATGTTATAAATAACTGTGAGAGGTCCCAATCAATACAATATATATATATCAGCTTTTCCTTGTAGATTGTGCAATACATGGAACAGTGTCTATACTTATAATATTTATAGAAATAAAGTAAATTATGTTTTGGGGGGTTACATTGTACAGTAGTGAGATTGTATAGTTATTTATAAACATGAATTAAATAGAAACAACTGGACTTTTACGATTTATATAATTATTTTATACGTCTAAATACATTATAAGCATATCAGAAATATAGATTATTTAAATTTATAATTATCATGCATCTACGTTTACATGTTAACAGTTATAGATATATTGTTGAATTAATCACCATGTAAGTTATATAATATATTACACATGATGATATTCATAAATACATTAAATTATATAATAATTTAATAATAATGTATTTATTAGTTTTCATATATACTATTTAATTGCGAATTATTATTATAAACATTAAATTATTAAAATAAACACTAATATTTGAACGTTAATTACTTGATTACAGTTAGCGGCTCTATACTAGTGGAGACCATAAACAGATTACATATAAGGTCGTTATAACTACAGCTTCTATTAGAAGATATGCATATTCTAAGGAAATCTCACTTGATTTGCTGATAATTATTGGAGACTTGGACACGATAAGATCAACATGTTGTCAAACTAGATAGCACATGGTTATTATTATTACAATATATTTTAGTTGTATGCGTATTAATTATTCATAATAATTTTATAGGAATTTTATACTTCATTATTGGATGCAGTGAATACGTATTCGAACTGCTATTGGATCAATGAACTTTAATGGATTATATGAAATATTGATATTTGGAGTATAACTATTAACACATTTATTTGTTCTATATAAGCAAAAGATATTATTAATATAGATTTTATTTCTTCCGTGATAATGTTATAATGTTATTGTTCGGGTTATTATAACTAAAAGATTCTATTGAACTTTTATTATTTTCCTACATATTACTATGTATATCTAATTAGATAATTATATTATTGACTTAAATAAATATTTAAAAATAACATTAATGTGTCTTTCATATTATGAATGTATTTTATATATCTAATATATAAATGTTATTTAAAGCTGTTCAAATATGTTTAACAGTTTTATGTTATTATTTTTTTATATTAAAATAAATATAAAATCTTTTTTTAATTTAATCAAGTAGGGGAGAGTGCTCTAATATCGACATGCACGTAATATCGACACCCTAGAGATCTCATAAAATATAATTCCAATCAAAAAATAATTAATATATGAAATGTTAATCAATATAATTCTAATTCATATAAGTATAATTTTTTTTTTAATATTTATATTTTTTTAATTATAAACAAACAACTTTTCGTTTTTTTCGTTACAACTCTAAATTTATGAAATTTTTGAAGTACAATATCGATTTTCAATCAATTGGAAATTTTAGATATTTTAAACATTTTAAATACATCGTATAGTTTTAATTATATTTTACAATGTGCGGAAAAGATTTTGTATTTTTCATAATTTGTTACAAAGTTATTGACGTTTACCTAAGCAACATACATTTTCATAATACAGACACCCCACTTGCCTGTAATATCGACACCCTTTCAATTATATAACCAATCAGCGTTATTTGTTTATAATATGCGTGCGTAATGATAATATTCATAAATTAATAGACATACCTAATAATATACGCATATTCTTATATATATATATATATATATATATATATATATATATATATAAATATATATTATATATATTATTAATATGTTTATAATAATTTAAAATTTATTAATATATATATAAATATATATTATATATATTACAAATATAATTATATATTGTAATAAGATGACAACAAAATTTGCCATGACTGGGACTTGAACCCCAACCTCATATTAGATAACAATTAATTTATTTAATTACTCTCATAATTTAGACATCTATGTTATATTATTATACACATATAATATATTACCTCTACTTGGAATTAATAGTCTTCTGTACTATTTAAAACTCCTATGTACGTACAATATTCGTATCATAATTAAGTAATTTCAAACTTAATATTTATAATATTTTCGAAAATTAATTTTAGTAAAATAACGTATATATCATTACTTTAATAATTTACATATCGTTGTGTTATTTTATTATACATATATAATATATTGCTTCTACTTGGAATTAAATAGTCTTTCAGAAACTATATAAAACTCCTATGTACGTACAATATTCGAATTATATTAAGTAATTTCAAACTTAATATATATAATATAATATAAAATATTAAATATTTTCGAAAATTAATTTTAGGAAAACAACGTATGAATTGCGTATGTTAACGCGCATTTCATTCTGATTGGATAGTGGATATTAAATAATATATGGTATATCTAAATATCGATATAGTTAGGGTGTCGATATTATGTGCCAAGGTGTCGGTATTCGAGGCAGTGCCTGTAATATCGACACCCCTGTTATCTCAGAGTTAAACATACTAAATTAAATTTTAAAATAGCTATTATATGTATATACCTACTTAATACTTATAATTAAAATTTGGAAATATTTAATTGAGAAATAATAAAGTTATGGTGATTTGTTGTTAGGGTGTCGGTATTCGAGTACTCTCCCCTATAGGACTCTGCTAATGCATATTTTTAGAACATTTTATTATAAATTTGAGTGATTTCATGGTCCAGGAGTAACACATTTGAAATTGATACAAGAATCAAAGGAAAGAATTCATTTTTAAATAAATTATTTAAATATGATTATACAAATTCATAATATAATTTAATACATATTATATTATTTTGAATGTCGGCTAAATTAAAAAATACATCGTTCAATTCAAACCTAATTTATAAATAATTTGTATGTTTTAATAAAAATATATAAATTAAAATATTAATACATAAATACAAAATTAATAATGTGAATTCATTTTATTTCACAAATAAATCAATATCTCTGATATATTTATTCAAAAATTGAAATCATTGAAATATAATTAAATATACCACTGAAAAGTATCTAGTTGGGAAAGTAACCATTACAGAGATAGCGAGCAGACGCTAAGATGAGCTGGTTGTCTCAATATTATTTATCACTTAGCAAATAAATTACATATATATTTAAAACAGCGTAATTTTTGTGTTGTTGATTCAATTATGTTTTGGTATTTCCCCATAGATCTAGTGGTACTCTAAATCTATGCATTTCATAACCATTTGAAAATTGACAAAAAAATCATACTATTTTCTATATAAATCTCATGTTAGATGTCACTAATTTTTATAATTTTAATTTATGTCTATATTTTGTTAATATAATCAAAAAATAATTTTATAATAACAATTATAATAATATCATTTTATTATGTTATAAATATAAAATATTTGTTTGAAAATTAATATATATGTAAAAATTGTGTTATTGAAAATTATCAATTTTCAATTTATTAATCAACATATATTAGATATGAATATTTTATAAAAAAATTTAAAATAATCATCATCAAACATTTTTATTAATAGTTTATAAATTAACATTTAAAAAAAATTTGTTAATCAACAAAATCTGATTTTTTATTATTTCATTTGATTAATAAAATATGTGTGTATATATATATATATATATATATATATATATATGTATATAAATATATACTTATAGATAATATAATAAATTTTAAATAGAAGTTTAAAAATATTGTACTTTTGAAAAAAAATTCTAAAAATAAATAATATTAGCAGTGATTTTAGGGAAAAATGTGCTTTAATTTAAAAACTTGTTTTTATAATAGATATTTAATCAATAACATGTTAAATAATGTTTTCAATATAATAAATATAAATACTATTATTATGGTGTATATAATTCTATTAATAGACCAAATATGTATCTATGCAATGTTAAATTTAAATCTATCTGGGAAGCAGCTAACAATTAAAAAAAAATGTAATATAACTTTATTGAGTATATAGGTAGATATATCTTTTGTACCAGCTTTCTATTCCAACAGATATATCATAACGGGTAAGTTTAGCGGACGTCGGACTATATGTCCTTATATGGTAATATAGAAATATTGACTTGGCGATTATATTATAATAAATATAATTCAAATAATTTTAATATAATACTATATATGTAATTTATAATCACTATGTATATTTTCCAAATTTATAAATATTTAATTTGAATACTATATAAATAGGTTTATTAAAGTCCGTTTTAATGCATAAAAAAAGTGTTATATAGTTATATTTTAATTGAAATTAAATGATAATAATATTAATATAATAAGTATACACTAAATAAGTATATAATTAAATTAACTTTTATATTATAACTATAATTTTAATTTATATAATAAATATTTATGTATATTTTTCAAATTTCTTAAAATTGATTAAATTTATAATATCTATGGCAATAACTCTTTATGTACATGTTGGGTAGTTAGTTGAACCACTTGGACACTCGATTACACATATTATTATTCTTATATCGCCGTAGGTTCATTCACTATTATTGAAATAAAAGTAGGTAGGTAGACCTATATATTATTGATATCCCATCCTAAATCGTAAATGTAAACTTGTAAATATTTTCCCGGTTCTATATTATATATCCTATTACGACTAGTTTATATTTTAATAAAATACGCTGCCTCTATGTATATCCTAGTATCTTACTTCGATACAATTGCAATTAATGTATAAACAATTTTATTATTTACAGACATACCTACATATATAAACATTCTTAGGAAAATTACAAAATCTCAATTATATCTGATTATTATTATAATCATTATAATCCTATATGGATATAGTTATCTTATTAAGTCTACTGATACCGAAGTATGTCGCTATCTTTTTATATTTCCTATTCGGTCAGTAACCCATGTTATCTTTTATTATTAGTTTAGATAGTATTTTAAATTAATAGAATAACTTAAGTAGTAACTTTAAGTAGCAATAATTTTATTTCTATACATATTAAATAAAATCGAATTCAAATTATCATCCAATTATCATATGTTTATTAAATTATCATAACTATCGCCATCTATCGTGATAAAACGGTGTTGCTCGTGCGTGTGCACATGATCATGTACAAGTGCTTGTTGAAATAAACAATCCAGTCAAAGGCTTTAAAGTTGAAAATAACCTAGGTATTTGTGTATATAGGAACTAGTTTATTGCCTAGATTCATTAAACTTATTTTACATTAATATTAATCATAATAAATATGTATACGTATATATTAATTATATTAGATTAGATTAGATTACTTATTAAAAATATTATTAAATTATTCGAGAATATTATATTCAATATGGCCACAGTTTGTTTTGATTACGATTTCCGAGTTCAAAATTAAAATATTTTATATGTGTAATTTAATTTATAATTAAAAATTATAATAGCAACAACTTTATATACATATTATAATATATACTATATTTTCATTTGGTTCAAATGAACTTTACGATCAACGGACAAATTCGGCGGAAATGAATGTCCGTCGACCGTAAATTTCATTTTATTGTATTTTAGTTTATCATATAAGATCGATATGCGGATATATATACTTTCATTTTTACTAATAGTTTATAATGCACACAAATGTTACAAATACCGAAACGAGTATTTTAAATGTGAACCTATAAATCGTAATTAAATAAAGTGTGGCTATATATATATATATATATATTCAAATTGAATATTATTCAATACAGATTAAATTAGTAATATTAAATACATTTTCAATTAATGTTTTTATCATTCTATATTGGAAGATTAATTTATGAAATTAATTAATAATTATTAATATTATAATATTTTAATATACTGATATTACTTATTATGCTTATTTACTTATATTAGTTATAATACATTTAGATTAATGAATAAAATAATTATTTTATAAATATACTCATAAATATAAAATTTTACTTTTTAAAATTCATATTATTTATACTAATATTATATTAAACAGTAATCATATTTTATATAATTTATTATATATAAATAAACAATATATATAATGCATTGTATTGTTTATATATAATCATGGTTGGCAGAGTTAGAGGTTTTTGGGTTTAAATAATATATATAATTTTAGGGTTTGTTATTTTCATGATTTTTCTGGCTTTTAGTTTAAAATAAATTATTAATGGAAAATATAAATTTTTTATTTTATTTACAAGTTATATATTATAATAGTAAGTAAAAATATACTATTATATATATATATATATATATATATATATATATATATATATATATATCAATATGTAAATATTAATAATACATTATTATTATACCTAATTATTAATACAAATTTATAATAGATGAAAGTCTCTAATTACCAACCCCTTCCAAATACCGACCCCCTATCGTATTTCAGTAACTATAAGATATATACAAAAATTATATTTACATAAAATATTAGTAATGTAATGGTAATTATGAATGAGTATTTTGTTTTCTAAAATATTCAATCCTACAATTGTTATTTTATAAAGTGTAATATTCTGGTTTTACTTTTTAAATATTTGAATAATATCTTTTTTAAACCATTGTAAATACTTTATTAATTCTAAGAAAACGTAATGCTGTGCATAATATTGTAGATCAATTAAATATTTATAAATTTTATAACAATATTTTAATTTGAAAATTATTAATTAATATATCTTAATTATATCTGCCCATATGTTTTTCAAATTACAGACCACCTAAATTACCCTAATACCGACCCCCATATTATTTATGATATCCAATCAAAATAGATCAGTGTTTATTACTTTGAAATCATTTGTAATTTATGTGTGTATCATTTTAACCCGTCAATAGTACTATAGAAAGCTTATTTTATATATGTAATTATATTCATAGTCAGTTAATTTAAAGTTTAATATAGAAATATAAATTTAATATGAATATTAAAATTCAATGATATATTAATTGCGTGTATTTTGTAATCACTAAATCAATTTATATACGCTATTTGATTATATACTATAATACTACAATTATTTCTACAACTAGTATTTTAGGGGTCAATATTAGGCATATGTATCCAATTACCGTTTTTAGGGGGTCTGTAAAAGGAGAAGGATGTCGGTATTAGGCACATGTATCTAATCACCAACCCCCCTGTTTATTCTTGTCAGTTATTAAAAATAGAAAATTTATTTATTGTCATAATATTACCATAAATATATTAAAAGAGTTATAAAAATAGTAATTTAGATGTCTGTAATTGGAGACTATACTTATAAAAAAACAGAGTTATTTATATAATATATATATACATATAATCAATATTATTAATTATTATTAGTATTAATTATTATAATAATTAATAATAATTATAATAATAATTAATAATAATTATAATGATAATAATAATTAAAAATTATAATAATATATTGTAAGGTATTTTACATTCTAAATTAAGATATTAATTGGGAAATGATAATGTATCTATACTTAAGTATACACAATTGTTTATATCAGGGCAAATATGAATAGGCATATAGTTAATATATATATATATATATATATATATATATATATATATATATATATATAATATAATACAAATTATATTACAAATATATTTATAGAAACTAATGACTGAAATAATTATCAAAAATTGTTATTATATATAATTATATAACTTTTTTATAATATATAATACATTTATTGTTGGAAATGATGATATAGATAAATAATAATATGCATAACAAATTAATTTATAATAAATAAATTAACTCTAAAAATAATTTATATATTTTAATGTATAAGATTAAGAAAAACCCAAAAACCCTACAAATATTTCTTTGATTTGTGGTTATTGCCAATCCTATGTCTAATATAATATTTAGTTATTGTAAATTAATATCAGTAATTAAATAATATTGATATTAAAAATATATTATTAACTAGTAAGTAAATAGTTATCTATACTTTTTGATAATTCTTTAATCCTTGATCTGAAATAGCGCTGTGTCGGTGATCAACATTTTATCCGAAAATACGCCGATATTTGGATTATGAATTCAATCAATGAAAAAAAGTGAGTATAATTTTATCCACATGTGTTTTATCACTGTTTTAACGTTGATTACATTAATTATAGCTTTACTACATAAACTTTTATGATTATTATTTGGATTACTTTTCATTGGTATTATGTAATTATTATATAATCGATATCGAATGTATACAATTGTTATTGTATTCGTTACATATACTAAAGCAGATTAAATGAAAAATCTATATGGATTATCTATTACAGTAAAACGAAGGTTGTTACGGTAAAGAAGAAGTACCCGGAGCCAAACAAAAGTTGCGCTATACCTCTAATTAAGAATGATCGCATAATAACAAAAATCAGGTTTATTTACGGAATAAAGCGCGCTCACAGTATTCTCTATGCATTCGATGTAATCACTTCAAACTAGTGTCAAATAATTAGAAATAGATATAATATTTTATCAAATTTAATTATTCTATATATCGCATTTATTATACTATTATTATATATATAATAATTAAATAAATATATATAATTTTATATTATATCGAATGTAATGCTGTATTTCGACTAAAAGCGAAATTTGTAAACAATAATATGCCCTAATTAAACTATAGATGGCGCTAATGATATTGAAATAATATCGGAATATATAGTAGATGATTATATTTTTATGAAGAGTGTGAATATCTATGAGTGTATCGTGTATAAAACATGCGAGTGTTTATATTGTATAATAAATGATTTTATAGGCTTTAAATAGGCTTTAAATAGGCTTTTAGTAATATAATAATTATGGGTAACGTCCCCATAATTGGGATATACGAATTCTTGCCAGGCAAAGTTGGCTGTAATCAATGTAACATGTTAAGGGAATGTCACAATGTATTTCACAGTTTAACATGTAAATAGATAACCAGCATATTAATAGTCTGACATGCAGAATTCTATTCATTGAATCAATCTGTTTTTTATATTATATTTATAATATGTACATACAATATACCCATGTATAATAGTGATATATTTATGATATTTAGTTTATATAGCTATTGTGTATATATATAAATTGCTATTTTAAATTGTTATTTACTGTAATTTATTCTATAGAAATTGTATTTTGACTATTATGTGAAAATAATATTTATGAAAGATATCTATTATAATATATAAATAGATGATCTCTGTATAATGCAAATAAAAATAATATAGCTATAATAGTTGTTATAAGTATAGCTTTTATTAATGCAGTGCATGTCATGTTCTGTTAGTGTGAATTAATTATTTTGAGAGAACAGTGTTTGAAGTTTGGTAACAATATTAATACAATATGATCAATATATTAGATACATAATATACAGAGACATATATTGAATAATTATATTATATAATTAATTATAATTATCTTTCATTTACAAAAAAAATCTTTATGAAATTTTCAATATAACTATCAAAATTCGATGTTTTATGACACCTACTAGACTGTCATATTTTAAATATTTTGTAAATAAATAAAATAATAATTATTGTAAAATATTAGGAATTATAAATTCATTCCATTCTATGAATATAAGATCGATATTAAAATTTTTGAAATACATGTTTAGCTTGTAAATATTAAAAAAAAAGATTACTTTATTTTTCAACATCAATTTACTCAGTAACTTTATTTTATGATAAGTAATGTTACTAAAACATTAATATCTTTTTTATTATTGAATATTTTTTAATAAAACCTGCATTTGAAACCTATTTATATATAAATTAAAAACAATAAAATGAAATTTATAAATTTATTAAAAATAAAATATATATATGACATTATTTAGAATAATATCTAATAATTTATAATTATATATGATATATATATTATTATAAATTTATTAACTACTTGTATATATTTATATAGAATTTTGTTTTATTGCATAAACCATATTTATGTTAATAATTTTCTATATTATTTATAATGAAATGACGCTATGGTATTATTCTAGAATAACTCCAATGTCCTAATGCGACGCTAACTTAATAGCATTTATACAATAAAACCAACAGGTGTCGCTAGTTGACATGAAAATAAAGATATTATTGATAACACCATTTTTAAATAATTCAAATTGATAAATTATAACTATTGAAAAATAGTGTTAAAATATAATCATTATTTATTTGAAATAGGTAGTGTTCTAAAATTACGTTTGTTATGCTTTATATATGTTTTACCTATAATATTTTGACATATTATATATTACACATGTACAAATCTATTTTTTATATAAAATTTTGTTTACAGAATTTTTTATTTTAAAGACAATCCCCTTAATATATTTATATAAATTAGAATAATGAAAGAAATAATTACAAAGTATTATTAAAACGTACTATTTTATTTAATATTTTCACAGTCGTATATCAAATAGAATAAGTAATACATGACATATTGTAAATTCACTAAGAATATGAATAGCCATCGTTGTATTCTAATGTATACATGAATCGTAAGTGATCGATGGTGGTATTGCTTCATACGCTAAACAAGTACACCATTCGTAACATACATTCGCGATACTTGTCTAATGTACCGCTATGTACTAATGTACTACGATGATCTATCTCAGAATGAAACCTAACTATCCGAGTTTTCTGGTCGAGTCGTTGACGAGAGAAGGAATCATCGCTGATGTGAAGACTGAATCGCAACAAACCAGTGACGATCCCCCCAATGCAAGCGAGGATGATGATGTCTCACCCAATAAGAATAAATTGTCTCCTGCATCCAGTTGTACTGAAATGTTGAACAATATTTCTAAACACGCGATGGAATTGTTAGAGTTTAATAAGAAACTTATTGAAGCTAGCGTCGAAAGGGAATCAAAGTGCACTAGTAGTCATGAAGGTATATTGAATTTATCCTCGCTGACAATAAAGAGTGACACAAAATCAGTTAGTCTACCTTAGAGATATGATATCAAATACTATACTGATAATATATATATATAGATTATTAATTTTTATTAAATGAAATTTGATTTGTATGGTTACTAAAGATATAACACTCAGGCGAAATCGTGTAATTCGATTTTGTATACAAAACACTTACATCGCCACCTATATTGGGTTAATTAAGTAGGAACTACGTGTTGTCTATAATGTAAAATTGTTTCAAACTATAAACATTTAAAATGTAAAATTATATGTTTTAAATTATTATGTATATGATGAAAACTAAGTGTTCATTGCTAATATATAACAAAGCAATAGGATATGTTTTAAATTCTATAAATATCTATGTGGCGTGTAAAAGTTAATTTATATTGTATGTAATTTAATAAAGCAATGAAAACATTGTTGTATGGAAACCGCACCAAATCTAAATCTATTTCAGTGATTTGATACTACTGCTAACAGCAGCAGATAATAGTTATTGATTACGTTGCATATATAGGGAGTGTTATATCTTTGCTTCGCAAAATATTTGTGTTACTTCATAAAAATTAATCTTAACATTCTATGCTAAAAATAAATAATATTTAATATAATAAAATAAAATTTAATTGATAAAATTAAAATCAGATACTTTTAAAAATATTGAAATTAAAAAAATCAAATACTCATTTAATATTTTGTAATTATTTTTTATAACTATTATAATATATTTATAACATTGTATTTAAATTCTTAATTTAAATATTTATAGATTTGAAAAAAAAATTAAATCTTAATGATTTATTTTTGTTATACAAATTAGAAATAATAATAACTATAATATTAAATTTATTTTCTTTAATAAATATTATTATTTTAATTTTTAAAAAAATTCCGTTAAATAATATAATTATTACTTATATATATTTGAATATATTAAAATTATATAGTTTATAAAGTGTTATTAATTAATTATAAATATTTGAAAATGTAATATTACATTATAATGAATTATAATTACTCACATTAAGTATTCATTTGTAGTCAGCAAATAAGAAGAAAATTCCTGACAAAGAAGTTACTAATTTAATGTTGGTACACTTATCCATTGTGTATTAAGTGCATAGTCCTATTAACAATGTTACTGACGATCGTAATGTTGTCGATATTGAATTATTACATTTTAATGTGTTGAAATAGAACTTTGAATAAGCGTAATAACATGTAATACCGCCCCAATAATGATAGTGTAATCACGGTCGCTACATGACTAGGTCAATAGTGCGCGAATACATCACATGTTCAGTTGATATAATGACCTTGATAATGACCTTGACCCACCCTAACAGACCAAAGAGTACAATCCGTTATAAAAGCTCGATAAGGTTTGTTCCCACCATGTACCGTTCATAGGTTATCATAGGTTAATCGTATTAGTTAATATCCGTATGTATTATTAATATAATTGATATACGTATAGATGTATTACGTATATAGAATGTTAAGTTATATATTAGATATTTAAAATAAACTATTTTTCAATAAATATGAAATACAAAAATATTCCGTATTTTATCACATCGAGGTAAATGCTACAAATAAACAAAATAAATATTCTATTTAATAGCGGTAAGTAGGCGTTGGTTAGTAATTGCTAATTATATATCTGTCGCATTGTTAATAAACAAATCACCGTATTCAAATGTGGTAGAAAAACCTGTAGACCAAACAACATCCTTATAGAACTATTCAAACTTATAATCGCTAAACGACGTAACATACGAAATTAATGCGTAATTTAATAATCGTTGAATGTTCCGTTATAACGGATATATCAACACATATTTTCAGCACGTCTAAAGATCTGGGTGAAGGTTCTTCTACAAATGGTGTTAGCGTATCAGCCCCTGAAGAACAAGCGATGCCCCCTGTGTCTCCAGTACTACCCCCTCTGCCTCTAATACTGCCTTCTGAAGCGGTAGCTTTGCTTATCCGCTCAGAGTCACTACCACCCTGCTTACCGCAATTCAGAGTGGAGCTCGCAAATTATAAAAGCCACCTGAATATCTACAATAATAACATGCAACAACTGAGGTAAGACTGGGTGTAGATAGACGCGCCACTTGGTATCAGCGTAGACTATATCTATTAGTATGGCGTACCTGTACGGTGTACACTAAGGGTGATCGCAAAATAAAAAAATAATGATAGTTTTTTTCTATGAAGAGATTTTAATTCTAAGAACAATACAATTCTCGGATTTTATATTTATTTAGACATTGCGTAATAAATTTTTCAGAAATAAATATTTCCCATTTTACCCCATGACTCTACGATTGCGTAGATCTATTGTTATTATTTTATTTTGAACTTTTATATTTCTTATTTTAAATTGTTCATCTGTATATCAACCTATTACTAATTATTATATAATTAATATGAACAATATAGTTATATTCAATTTCCGGAATATCCTATAGGCTATAGCCATACTCAAACGGTTAAAAGAACCATATAAATGGTATCAAACACATCTAAGTGTCTCTCTGACCTAATTTAGTGAGATGGACGGATCCATATTACACTAATTGAAGTTTTTTTTAAACAAATATTATTCTTTATATTTCTCTATATTTTACTTTAAAATTCCCTTTAAAAGGGATTTCACATCAACTCGAACGCAATTATTAACTCTAATTATTAGAGGTTAAAGGTTAACTATATTATTTAAATCTCCGTAAAAGGGGTTTTACACCTAATTATTAGAGTTAATAATTGCATGTGAGTTGACACTTGACTTAAATAAATGTTGTTGTAAATAAAGTATTTATTTAGTTTTTATACCATATTTATATTGTATTTATATATGTTTTAAATTTTAAAAATATTTTAATTGGAAAAAACAAGTATTTTTGCCTTTCTAGGAAAATCCTCGAAATTTCTAGGAGTTTTTCCTAAAAAATTTAATTTTGTAATATTTTATTATATATTTATATGATAACAAATTTGTTAATGTTTCATCAAAATATATTCATTATTTGTGTTTATAATTCCAATATTTATATATATATATTAAAAACAATGAAAATCGTATCTTTTTCAATGCAAATTATACTTAATCTTAAAAGCGCGGTATCAAATTTTGTCGTAACTTTTTGTTTTATTCTCTATAAGATATAATATCTATTTACTGAGCGTTTTGTATACTTACAAATTTCACAACTTTCGGTTCCTATGATCACCCTTACACCTATGATCACCCATACACCTATGATCACCCTTACACCTATGATCACCCTTACACCTATGATCACCCTTATACCTATGTTCACCCATACACCTATGATCACCCTTATACCTATGATCACCCTTACACCTATGATCACCCTTACACCTATGATCACCCTTACACCTATGATCACCCTTACTGATAACCCGTTACTGTACAACTAGCTATGCGTATAGAAACTTATAGACTTATATTCGTCGCATTATATGAATTAACTATATTGTATTTACATTCTCGATTTAAATATTTTCTATTTGAAAAGAATGAAATCGTATTGATTTATTGTTATCACTCAAATGGGCTGCTGCATACACGATATATATATAGACTTAGTTACATTGTACCAATATATTTAGTTACATTGTACCTATAGACTTAGTTACATTGTATCTATAGACTTAGTTACATTGTATCTATAGACTTAGTTACATTGTACCTATAGACTTAGTTACATTATGTTGATCTGTAGTGTCTGGAGAAATGAGAAGGCAGATCTGATATCTAAACTATGTCACGACACTAAAGATGTAAACGTCGTCGCTAAAGAAGTGAGATCGGTTAGTAGACATTACTAGTAGTAGACATTAACTGTCACTTGCGTATCATCATACATTATGTAACAATACGTGATGTTATTTCGAAGCCCCCAAGAAGTAATTAGAACGCATTGTATTTATATTTAATTTATTATAAACTACGTAAAAATAACCTCTAATAAATAATGATTATTATTATCAATACTATACAATACATTATGTAACAATACATCACACGCGATACATTACACAACGCACGATGCATTCTGTAATAGTTGAACAAAGATATCGCAGAGATGACGGCGATTACGGCGGTGGAGAGAGCCAATAGAAAGAGACTGGCCGATAAAGCCCTGAGTTTCATTACGAGGTTTGCGTGATGACCCGGTTGAACTCACCGATACTAGAATGGCGTAGCGCGTCCCCGATGAGGACTTGCGACGAACTCTCCGCTATCTGTGTGGAGGACAGTGGACAGCTGTCATTATTCGTATACGTCGTGTAACCCCGTTTATATTTCTATGATCTTAATAAATTTTTGATTTTAATAAAAACTACGCTGATAAATTACTAAAGTGTTCTAAGGGCTAGTAGTATAGGGGGTGATATACACGGGGGGGGGGTGATTACCTTAACTTCTACGTAATCGCCGGCCATAATACGAAGTCCACACGGCGAGTGGTCACCTCTGATCACTACCTTGGTGTTGGACTCGTTACGGCCCGCCATCTGTGCTGTAGACCTCTTGCTCGACTGTGTGTAGTAGTAGGGGTATGATGACGGTATTACTGGTACCAGAGAAGAGGCTTTGCTAATAATAATAGTTTATTTAGACACTATCTTCTTTACACTTCTCATAATTGTAGAAACAATTCTCTAAATTAAATAATAATGTTAACAATAATGAGGTAGTAGTAGTAGTAGTGTAATATCGTACACGTGGCCTAAATAAAGAAGGACATTACTGTCCTAGCTGCATTACATAACCGACCCCCTCAACTAGCACCAGTTGCGTGTGACCGACGCGCGCTGCATTCTCCTCTGCAGCTATCTCTCTGAACAGTTCGGTGATCTGTACGTGTCTTCGGCTCTTCTCTTCTACTGGCACATCATCCGACAGGCGGCGGTGAGCAGCTGTCTTCTGGGGTGGGGTGGTAGTATAGCTGGTATAGATGATGCACATTCGGTAAGCATCGACTCGGTCTCATTTTTAAAAGCATTGATTTAGTCATATTTTCAATAACCACAGTACATTCTCACTATAATAATCATAAATGCCAACTCATATCTAAAAGCATCAATTAAATTAAGCGGTAAGAGGAAAGAAGTTTCAGTTAAAAGAGAATCAAAATATTCATGAATTATCAGTATCAACATGCGTTGAATTAGCCTTGGAACCAACAAAATACATAAATTATATTTATCTATTTCCAGGCCCATTTATCATTTGATGGTCCAGCAATGATCAAATATATAGCTTCAATAAATGAAAATCATTTGAATAATGATTTCTATTAAATATAATTAAATACATGATCATTTTTTTGCTATAATGTCATTTTATTTTGATTTGAGTAAATGTAATTAAAGAGATGCAAAAGCATCTTTACTTACCATGTAAACATCAGTTTCAAATACAATATAGGTTAACTTAAATATATACATAAGCTTCTTTGTATAGAATATATTATGTAATGAATATATAAAATATGTCGGGTTTGTAGGAGTAATAGTCTCGGCTTGGGTTCGAGAATATTTGTTAACAAAATATAAGTGGGCTCGGTATCAAAATTACATTTACATCTAGTAGTGGGGTTAGTAGGAATGGTAGACATGGGGGTATGAGTAGTGGTGATGGTAGAGAAGGGGGTAGTAGTAGTGATGGTAGTGGTAGTAGTAGTAGTGGTAGATGTGGGGGGTGGGGGTAGTAGTAGTAGTAGTAGTAAAGATGGAGGTGGGGGTAGTAGTAGTAGTGGTGATAGATGGTGGATATCATTTATATACAATCACTATTTATCTTAAATAAAGTTATTTATAATGATATTTAATAGAGTGGAAATCAAATATGTTCGTAAATTATTGATATATAATTCATCATTATTTAATAAAAAATATTTATCGATTAATTAAATAAAATAATTTATTGTTATTTAAATTATATTTAGTAATGATAATAAAGATTTTCTATTATTTTAAATTATAATTAAAATTATATTTAGTAATAATAATAAGTTTATGATATGATAAGTTTCTATTATTTTAAATAAAATAATGAATTATATGATAATTACATCGTCAGAAATGAATGTATATTTAAAATTAGAGAGCGAGGTAGTAAAATAGGAAGTAAATAGTCTCCGTAAATAAACCGTTTCCAACACTAGTAGTAGTAGTGATGTTAGAGGTAGGGGTAGTAGTAGTAGTAGTGATAATAAGGGTGGGGGTAGTAGTAAACCGGTCAATATAAACATTTATGATTGTATATATAGTAAATTACTTATATATTAGTAATTAATAGTGACCAATAATACAATACATTCAACTATTATTTTGTAATTTAAACGAATTTTTAGAATACATTTTCACAATGGATAATTCGAATTAGTCGATCGAACTTTTACGTTGAGACGGTTGAAACTGCCTATAGAGTACATCGTTACGGCTAATAAGATGATACAGGCAAGTCAGCGCTAGTTAGCATGCTTACCTCTCGTAGACTGTAGGGGAAACAGAAGATGAAGTTGTATCTGACCATGCGCAGTAGGTCTAGCGTAAGTAGGTGATCTTCCTTAGTCTCGCCGCAGAATCCAGAGATGAAATCACCGCTGAAGGTCACGCCTGTAGCGTAGGGGTCAGAGGTCATACACGTATAGCTATGGGGAGTGTATATGGTGGCGTGGTGGGTAATACCCGTCGGTAGTTAGTAGGGGTGTACGTTCATCAAACTAATCGCTGTATTAATGCGCAGACCGTCATTGACTCGCCCGCGCACGATCGTGTTTTCGTGAAATTATTTATCGAAATGTATACGGTAGTTATTAAATAGATAATGTTGTAATACACATCGTGTGGAATATCGTGGGCTAGGGAGCTGATACAGGTGTGTGTGTACCGTACCACGCTGCTGTTGCTGCTGCTGCTGCTATGGCTACCTGGTATTCTGTTACGTATCCTCTTGACGAGCGTCATGTAGGTGTCGATATCGTAGCCCCGTCGCATGCTCTCCAGTACCGCGTCGGCCCCGCTCTGAGCCGGCAGATGTATGTGACGGCATATGTTGTCGTGCTTTAGCATAGCGTCCAATACCTGCAGCGCGAGACAGGGGGGTGATACATTATATTACTACGTGTAACATACCAATAGGTTCGTTGAAACAGTACCACTTCGACAACACTAGTTCACTACAGGTGTTTAGATGATTTAATGAATAATTCAATAATAATTCATATGCTGTAAACACAAACTGATAGGGTTAACACCGTGGTAACGGGGGGGTGGGGTATCATCAGAGAGTGAAGGACAGCGCGCGTGTCTGCTTAATACTATATGTCGCTCTCAATCTACTCAACCGATTTAGGAATAACATATGTTCATAGAAGGCAGTAGTATCAATCTTTAAAATACATATAGTAATCGCTAAATTATAATTTAAACGAAATTTAAAACGGTATTTTTAAATGCCTATCTAAATCAACGCCTCTCATTTATTTCATATTAAAATTAAACTTATAATATTATATTACCGCTATATATACTTGTAATGAACACTCTTGATAAAATGAAAAATAGTATTTATATCTGTAATTTTAAAATTACAAATTTGATACAAAATCTAATGTATTTTTCAGTTCCAATAAAAAATATCAATTTATGTTGGTGATGTATCAAATCAAACGTTTTTGGACTAAGCGACAATTCTTTCCTTCCGAACATCTGTACAGTACAGACTGTACTACTTGTGGAAATATGTGTTTATAGCTTGACTGACTGTTAGTGTTCACTAATAATCAATGCTATGTTAAATCCTAAGTAGAATTGTGAATTGTACACAATGTACAGTAAGAGTGATCATTCATCTGAAAACGGGTCGGAATAGTGACTTAGTCACTGACTATTAAGTATTACTTAAAGTAATTACTTATTTAACAATTATTAAAAAACTTAAGTTATTACATTATTTATTTTAATTATTTAATAAGTTATTAAATTATGTATCTTATTATTAAGTTAATAATTATTACATTTTTAATTATTTAAATAATTATTATTTATAAATTTTAAATAATATTATTATAATTATTGCATATAATTTAATTATAATATTAAATTAAATATAATTATATCTATTAATCATTGTACTATTAATCATAAAGTACAAGAATGATTTTTGTAAACATGGTTTTTAATAAAATTATTAAATTTGTATAAATTATTATTAAAATTATTGTAATTTAAAAATATTCACAATTAAAAATAATTTGTTTATCAATCATTTGCCGAACCTCCATGTCTTATCTGATCGTGACTATCAGTGTATATAATCTATAATATTAAACTATATAATGAATTATTAATAATATTAATTTAATATTCCTATATAAGTTATATAGATAATAATAATATATTATATCTATTGAATTCATTGAATCATTAAATGAATTATTATTATATATGATTATTAATATATCGATCCCCGTTAGTATAGTGCACTATACTAACGGGGATCGATATATTAGCGCCATTAATCGCCATGGCGAGTATCCCTGCCTGTCACGCGGGAGACCGGGGTTCAATTCCCCGACGAGGAGATAATTTTTTAATTTTAGTGATAATTATAATTCTTTAAAATTATTATCTGTATTTCAAAGTCAACTCGAGTGATCATGAGTGCACTTTCATATAAATAATGTATATATTATCAGATTAGTATATTTATACCACTTTAATACAGTTTCAATTGTTAATAGTAGTATTATTATATGTATTCCATTTGGTATTTATCAGGTATAATTAAATATTAATTTCATGTAAAATATCATATTGGCATGCGTATTTCTTTATTTATTATATGGTTAAAATTAACAATAGCTTTTACAATTATTTAGCTAAAGTTTTAAGCTAATATTAATATATTCTATACTGTAAAGGGGACGCGCATCTTCGTTCGCAAGATTACATGTAAAACATAGGGAAAATGGCTATTTTATTAACTTTGTTATTTATGATTATTTTTATAATTTGTGTTGTTGTATATATCAATGAGGCTATACATGTAGGGCGGCACACAGTAACTAGTAAATAATCATGAGGCAGGTGTATAACATCTGGTTATTTCACAAGTTCAATATGGGCATTCTAGAGCATTGAAATCAAATATAATAGATAAGCCCTACTGCATATGCTAATATATTCTGAATGAGTGACATCTATATGAATAGAATATATACACACACATATATTTTCATGTATACACCATCAATATAAAGAAACTTTATTTACATTGATGGTATACACTGTATACTGTGTATAATATACAGTGTATAATATATACATATATACCAATTTATATATATATATATATATATATATATACACAGTTATGTCCTTAATTAATACATGTGATATATATACTAAATAGATTCATGTATAAAGTGATGTAATTAGTATGAACTATACACAATTATCAAACATAAACAAATTAAAATCTGGTATTTCTATTTGAATACACTATGTATACTGTATGACATACACAATTTTCTTTAGGGTATCCCACAACAAGATTTTCCGGCAACTTGCTGGAAATATTGTAACTTTAAAACCATTTTCTATCAAGTTGTAATAGGATACCCCCTATAAAGTTATTATATTTCAGGCAAGTTGCAGGAAAGTAAGGGGGTTTCCAAATAAAATTGTAGTTAACTTGTTAGAAAATCGTTTTAAAGTTAAAATATTTCCGGTAACTTGCCGGAAATATTTGTAGTGGGATACCCCCTTTACATGTTTACTATGTTCAAATACCAGACTTTAATTGTTGATCATTGAATATATATATAGTCATATACATATACAGTACAATGTATGTGTAGCACACGTACAGCATACTATAAGATAGGCTAACCTATAGGTATTGTATAACCAAAGATTTAACAATATTTTTACATACAAAATTATATTTATTTAAATTGCATCTAGTATCTTAATCTCGATATTTTTGCATTATAACTATGTAATATTAGATAACATATATATATAAGTAATTAATACCTAATTATATATATATATATGTTTGTATGAATTATGCCATATGATACATACTAATTACATAACTTTAGACATGCATCTAGTTAGTATATATCACATGTATTAATTAAGGACATAACTGTGTATATATATATATATATATATATATATATATATATATATATATATATATATATATATAAATTGGCATATATGTGTATATTATACACTGTATATTATACACTGTATAGTATACAGTGTATACCATCAATGTAAAGAAAGTTTCTTTATATTGATGGTGTATACATACACACATATGTGTGTGTATATATTCTATTCATATAGATGTCACTTATTCAGAATATATTAGCATATGCAGTAGGGCTTATCTATTATATTTGATTTCAATGCTCTAGAATGCCAATATTGAACTTGTGAAATAACCAGATGATATACACCTGCCTCAAGATTGTTTACTAGTTACTGTGTGCCGCCCTACATGATTCCCCATCAATGATACTTAGTTACATTATATTTACTATTGATTATTTTGTAGTGTATATATTTCCATACAATTTTCATATATATACATTTTTGTAGTGTTTTTTTTGACAAATTTATATATACAAAAAATAGCCATTTCACATATAAATGTCCCCTTAATTCGTCTATTATATAATACTTAATTAGTATTACTAATACGCATCGCTATACCTGTATTAATACTAATCTATAATATATAATTAAAATACATCTACATTATAATATTTATATATATATATATATATATAGGAACCTACATTTTGTTTTGGATGCTAACATGGGAATCAAATATTTGTTTTAGTTTTGTTTTATTCTTTATTTTATATGTTCATTGTTTATTTTAATATCCATTTTTATGTAATTTTATTGTATTTTAACCGAATGAAGATGATGAAATATGACATTACACTACTGTTAGGAGATATCGAATTAAAAAGCTAATTGCTTTCACTGATTCTCCTTAGACATTGTCTATAAACTGAATTCGTTCATTCATTCATATATAGATAAATATTATACTGTAGATGTATTTATATATAAAGAGTATATAGTATATTTAATAAAATAATAATACGAAATCCTTAATAGCAGGGATCTATGTAATTAATCCTTCTGATGAAATATTCAATATAATTGATGATTATGTATTTTATTTTATCTACATATTTATAGTCTTAAACCTTATATATCCTTGAGATTTCATAATATTATTATTAAACTAAATGTACATTATATATATATATACATATATTTAATAAAGATTATATAACCATTAATTATTTAACTTATTTAATTAAATAATGTAGATACTCAGCGTAGAAATATTAGTAAAATTGTCCTAAATTAAATAGATTATTACTAAGACTTACTTTATCTTATTTTTAATATAGAGTAGGTTAATTTTAGATTTGTTAATAACAAAAATAAATTAGAGCTATATATTGTGAATATATTATATACAAAATTAATTAAAAATATTAAATATTCAGTGACTAGTAACTCATTTACAAGACCACAGATTTCCACTTATCTATTGACATTTAAATGTCTATACATAGAACACCAGTCAAGCATGCAAATAAAATAACTATAACATTTCTATCTATTATATAATCGAATTGGCGAGTGCAAATAAAATAAAATAACAGTATAAAAAAACTAACTACAATATTATATAATCAAATTATCGTTTAGTATGTTGGCTATAGCTACGCCTATAGTTACAACCATTTTGAAATCGCCGGCTATAGTGAATATTCACCATTGTAATACTAATTCATTAATAATGTGATGCATGGAGAAAAACAGCTATAACTCTAGTGTGTTTCGCATATGATCACTCCATGTAAGCATAGACATTAGAATTGGGTAGACTGCTATTCGTATAAATCTGCAATATAATTTATTTCACTATTTGAGTGAACGGCATTTGATATGACATCGAGAATTCATTGTAGTAAATAAATGTCTTCAGATATTCAGATAATTCAGTGATATTTTTTTTAATTTGTCATTTTATATGAAAAATATTTAAATAGTAGTTGTTAATATCTGATTATATTATACATTTAATTAGACTTTTTATATTAAATAACATATATATTAATTTTTACCAATCTAAAATTGTGTAATCCTCATTTTCTATAATATATATAATTATTTAGAAAGTTGATATTTTTTCATCGAATGAAATTTTAGATCAAAAATAAATCTTATATAACTTATATTTTTACTAGGTTGGTACAATTATTTTATAAATTACATAATGGGTATACTTATTTATATAATATTAATCATTTGGATTATTTTAATGGATATGTCGTAATGATTAAAGTAACTATGTAATATTATAGTAATGTAAGTGCATCTGAATTGTTATTGAAAATATTACCAATGTAAACAAAATGGCGGATTGGTGAACAAACTTTATCTCGAATAACAAACTACCTAATTCTAATGTCTATGCTTGTAACCTATCTCAATGAAATAAAACTCAAATCAACTTGGGATCAGCTAATGTGTATAACTTATGATACACCCACGATAAGTATTATATTATTTGTTTCGTAATATTATTGGTTAATTATTTCGTAACCTATGTTTTGTTATTAACTGTTTTTGTATAGGTATATTGGTTTATTTTATTTGTAACTTGTTCTGTTTGTATATATATATGTTTCAAATGTATTATAGGTACCTACAATTAAAATATAAAATTAATAAAGTACTAACTATTATTACAGATTTTGGTAAGTATTACATTATTTGTTTGTTTCATTCTAGTATTGTTTTATTCTAGTATTGGTTTATTTGATTTTTAACATGTTCTGTTTATAATATATTTAAAATTTAACATTTAAATATTAAACTATATAACTAATAATTTATTACAAAAACAGGGTACAAAGATAAGAAGAATTCTATAAAGTTAAAGTAGAAATTGAATATTTCGATGCCACTTACAAAATAATGTATTTTATTTCTATTTTCGATTATTTTTACGCTATCTTTTAATTCTATTTTGATCATTTTTCGTTTATTTTTACTATATGATTTATTTCTACTTTCGATTGTTTTTCGTTTATTTTTAAGGTAACTGTAAAACGTTTTAATTTCTTTAATTTTTTAATTTCGTATTATTCTTTGTTTATTTCTATAATGTATGTTATCGTTAGCAAATATTTATACTTTATACTTTCGATTATATTTTCGGCTATGTATTTGCTTAAATAAATTATCAATCAATCAACCAGTGATGTTACTGAGAATATGGAACATGTAAATATTGAATAACATTCTCCCTACACCCATCAAAGTACGTCACCATCGACCCTAAACTTCAATAACTAATGAAAACCTATTTATTCAATTTAAAACATTAACTTCACATACACACGGGTGTCCGATTGATTCAAGAGCACAGTTTGTAGTCCTAAAGTACTATGTGTATTATTGCACAGGTATCTGGAGCCCTAGAACCCCTCTTTACGAGGAACCCATAGCGTAATAGATCTTTCTCCATTACAGGAGTGATGTTTGCGTAGTAAATAGGTGTTTAGGATTTTGTAATCTATTCATTGCGTAGATTATTTATACAATATCAATGATATATTTAGATTGATAATATTAATTTTTTACTATAATATACTTATATATTGAAAACGTATACTTTCTAATAGAAAGTTACTATGTATGTATATTTTAAATAAATTATAGATATATTATAAAATATTATTAAATAAATATTATTAAATAAAATATAAATTTTCATTCAAGCTCTTCAAATAATAAATTAGATTGTAAGGAAAACAATAAGTTTAAATTTGTTCATAAGAATTAGATGATTGTTTATAATAATAGTATCATTACCATAATAGTAACAGAACTATATAAGTAAATAACGGCTAAGTAGCTATATGGCTTTGTTAGTGTAGCCAATAGTAAACATCCATGGGGGTAAACGTATATTGGGGTAAATGTATAAAGTTAAATATTAGAATATAAGTTGAATGAAAAAACACACTTTAATAGGGTGTTCACACGATGCGGGTTTTGCTTGTCGTACGAACAAATGCTGGACCGAATGCTTCAAAATCATAGATTCGGTCCAGCATTTACTCGGATTCCTATTTTTCTCGTCGTACAGCAAAAATAGAAAATATCCTATTTTTTGCTGAACCGAAATATCTTACTATCTTTGGTAATGTTTACAATATTTTATAAAATTGTTATACTGAATAATTTTTATATAATTAATCGTATTACTACAATATAAAATACAATATAAATATGAATTATATAGAATATACAAAATTAAATAATTCATGTAAAGATATAATAAAAAGTAGTTTAATTAAATGCTTTAAAGAAGTAGAATCGTTGTAAATAATTATGCGCCCATATAGTTCTCGTTCTTCTCTTTTCTAACGAAATATCCAGTACAATTTCGCCAGTTATTAAACATAATAAATTATTTAAATACGTATCCACATAAGTATCCATACTTATAATAAATGTAATTATAATAGATAAATTAAAATATTATTTGAATTTGAAATTTTTGTTTATTTACATTATTTTTTATTTCCGCTGTCAGTTATTCGTAACTACGACAATTTAAACCCGCATCGTGTGAACACCCTATAAGTTATAAATTTTAACAATAATATGTAAAATGCAGATAAATTATATAACATCTAAATAATGTATACAAGAGTTTTAATTTATATTTGTATTGAATACTATAGAAGTTAGATTTACATTAGAGTTGCTAATATGTTGATTATTACGATAAAGACATATTTATACAAAATAACTACAATATATATTGAATATGACACTCACCTAAACCTAAACTCTATAATAAATCAGTGTCTCCTTAATGAAGTTATTCTGATCATTTTATTTATGATATATGCTATTTGATGCTATTTAATACTATGTAATAATATATTAATGCTATTTATATCTTATAAACATAGTTCTATAAAATGTGTATAAACTATCACGAAATACATTGAATGTATATGTATTTATTTAAATGAATTTATGTTGGGTAACAAACAAATATTGCAGAATGATGATGCCAGTGATGGACTGATATTGATTACAGAGGCTTCAAATAAAGATATCACTATGGTTATGGTTATCTGAGATCATGAACAAAGGGACTATCACCAGTAATTCATGTGTAAGAGTTAGTCAAGAAATCGCAATAAATAACTTTTGTTATAAAAAAGCACCCGCAATGTAATTAATATTTGCCATGAATTGCCATGACTACCCATTATTTATTTTATTATATATATATATATATATATATATATATGTAAATTATTTAATATATCAATTATTCAATATATTTTTTAATATTTATAACATTTTTTTATAATAATCAATAACTTGATATATTTGTTACGTTATCAATATATTATCCATCCTAGTTGTTGATAACATAATTATGCTAAGCGGCACTAGAAGCTACGCGATACTAACGCCATCCGGGAAGTCTTTGGGGTGGGGCGACGTGAATCTGATACGTACAGAGGGGTCAACTTCAGCCACAGCGGTCAACAGGTGTTGGAATGTTTGACCCCCTTTACGCGACTTGTACACCGTTCTGAAACCTTCGCTGGTTTCATCTGTTCGACGGTTGTCTCTAGTTAGGCGTTACATCATTACACGCTGTATTCTTTGTTATATTGAATAATTCTGCTGTTATTTCATTGTTATATTACATAATTACATTATTATTATATTGCATAATTCATCTAGACTCACTTTTTGTGAAATATAATAAATGGATATATTTTAACATTAATAATCAATAACTATATTTATATGGAGTTTTATGAATATAGAATCTCAAAATAACAAAACATACTTAAGATATAATACTTTTTATGTAATATGTATATTTATTTAAATATATTGGTTACCTATAATTATATACCCATACTTATATCAGCTTGGTTAAAGTTAAATAATAATAATTGATATAAAACATAAATGTAAAATAGATATATCATCTAAAAATGAATATCTTATTTTAAATAACTAACTTGTTTTCGTGTCTTTGGTAATTTTGCATTCGCTCGTATCTCTGTAGCTATTTACGTTCTGGCCGAGTAGGGTAATCTCTTTTATTCCCTAAACGATATAGGTTGAATGTTAAACAACTTATAGTTTATGTCACACACACTAGATTAATATATATATATATATATGTAACAGCTTTACTATAATAAATATAACTATTCATAAAGATATTGTTTCATATAAACAAAGACAGGACATGATATGCTTAACTATATTATTAAACACTTATGTGACGGTTTAGTGAAACTAGCATATGATATCATAGGCTGGCTATGTTATATATCAATTTATAAATGTATAGATTAAAAATGTGATTTTGAAAATTATAAATATATTACTGAAAAGCTAGTAAGAACTATATTATGAAGCGGATAATAAAATCACCATATAATATAAAAGGAGATTAGAGGTTCTGTTTTTGCTATAAAATTCGGTGGGTATATTTACACCGAACTATATATATTATATCAATAAACTGATGTGGTAAAGCGATAAAGTAGATAATAAACAGGAAACTAGAGGTTAGAGGTTAAAGGTTAACGTCAACGATACCTGTTTAGATAGTTGTCGACATTCTTCTACGATGGAGGACATTGGCCTACTTCTTTCACGTCCTCGTGTGAACGGAACGATGCAATACGTGCACATGTTATCGCAGCCTCTCATTATAGATCTGTACACGTGTGTGTGGGTTACATCATCATCATCGGTATTGCTATGATGCAATGATTCTCCAACTCGAGTTGGGGGGGGGATCTCAAGTTGGAGAGGTCTCGAGTGTAGTAATGGAGGTAGGGATCCCTACACACACCACTCTCTCCCTCTCTACCTCCATCCTACACTCACTCTATTCCTCACTCCATAACTACATATCATATGAATGAATGAATTCAGTTTATAGACAAAGTCTAAGGAGGATCAGTGAAAGTGATCAGCTTTATTGACTATATAATAGTGACTACAATGTTATACATATCTGTACTTTAGTCTAGTTACTCTTATAGTCGAGGACAATTATTATTCTATAGAAAATCCCATATCACCCTTTATTCAATACTCATTAAAATAATTATATAAACATGAAGTACAAATGGTCTATAGATGATGTAGCTGACCAGACTTAACGAGTAACACACAAACACACACTCGAACACACTCGTACGGTGGCGCTACCAACAGGAAGGCGGTCTTCGAGTTTTCGTCTATTCTCAGGGGTATCACATCGGCGTAGGTTTCCTCCAAAGACAGCAGAACGTTCACTGATTGTGTGAGACGTGACGTAATATAGGTTAACGTGAGAAATACTTCTACTGTAAGAGATACTAGACACTAGTGAATCATCACTAATGAATCATCTTCAGTGATTCTTTTATCGTTGGTTTATATTTTAATAATCTGCGTAAAACTATTATATTTAATGTTTAACATAGGTTTTAAATATAATAATAGTTAATTTGAATACGAAGTTTTGGATACATACGCAATTGTTAAAACATATATTATGAAAGCTACGAATGAATTAATTATAAACTAGATGCCTGTAATCATTGAAAACAAACGATTACATCATATAAATATTACCTAATACCGATGCTAATCGTGTACATAATGATGTAGTGTACGCGTGTTCCGATCCCACTGGACAGAAATAATTTAATTAGTGCTGAAATCTACAAGATTACGATCTATACGAGGCGATTACATCGATACGTGTAGATTGTGTGCTCGTATTCGCTGGTAAATAGTGAAATCTACGCAGGGGTGTGGCCAACCCGCTGATGTTTTGTTCTCCGCCACGTCGTAGAGAAGACGAGGCAGATCTCTGTAAGCGTCGGGGCCGCATATCACGTCTACTACCTTCTCGCGGTCTAGTAGCTTGTGCTTCAATCTCTCCGCCATGCAGCCTGTATGTGTGTGCGGGTGATGGTGGTTGTGGTGGTAGTGGTGGTACGAACAATTTAAATATAAGTATAGCTAATTAATAATATTTATATCTATATTTCACAATTATAATATTAAAATTATTATTATTAGTAATAATAATACTACATATAGTAAATATATATATATATATAGAAATATTATATAATGCATTATTCCGAATAATTTATTCTATTTGGTAAATTAGTCCAGACAAGGTTTCAGGTATTCTTTATTACAGAAATATATACGGTTGACGCGTTCGAATGATGACCAAGTGGTTAAAGCTATATGTATTTAATTGAAAATGGTGAATCTTCTAAATAATTATATTTATATATCCAATATATATAGAGTATTAATTCAATCAATAATTAAAATTACTTATTCTATAGATTTTTAAATTATTATTAAATAATATGCAAATATATAGTTCATATATATTAATGATATAACTTTATTATAAGTAGAATTTATATCAAAAGTGTTACATTATTGCCATAAATATTAGGGGGACACAATATTGTGTCCCAAATAATCATGTCTACCAAATGATTAATATTATGCTAGTAATATCTACAAAAACGGGAATGATTATAAATATATATATATATATTATTATACATAAAAATTAGCAATATTAAGTTCATGAACTTCGTAATAATTGCCTATATTAATAGTGTACAATTTAGAGCGTTGCAAAAGAAGTGCATATGTGAATAGCATAATGATCTCATGTGCACATGAGATCATTATGCTAAACATACAGTTGAACTTGCTATTCACATATGCACTTCTTTTGCAACGCTCTAAATTGTACACTATTAATATAGGCAATTATTACGAAATAAGTATTGTAATCAATGAATAATTATATTATTATTTATTAGTATTATCAGATTTAGGCAATGCCAGGGTAATTATAGAAGCAGTGTTGCTTATTGAGAAAATTACCCCTAAATATGCATTATATAATTTATACAAATGTAAATTAACATATTATATAATATGTATATTAACACTTTGAAAAATTTATTTCAATATTAGTAGTGTTTAATAAAATAATGTATAATCAAAGGGCATCGGTATGATTGGTTAAAATAACGAGTGAATATAAAAGAAAACTAAATTAATTTGATTTATCTTTTAAATAGTTTAATTATAAATTGATTGACACATCACGATAAGTCACATAACGTAAAGAGTATAATTATTACATTTATACATGCGTTTTTAGTTTGCAATAACATAATAGTTATCTGTGATAATTTCTCCAAATCAAGCAGGCGAACAATGTGTAAAGAAGTTATATAAAACAAAATAAATAAATAAATATAATATACTATTGTGTGATTTAGATTACATATAATACATGTGAAGCCTATAGAAACGGAGCACATACTCATATAGGTTCATTAGTATCGTTCGCTGGCATCTACTTACCCAGAATTCCAATCCGAATCGGCTTCCTGCGCTTCAAAGACTTCAGAAATTTCAAACGGTTCCATATCTTTGTTTCAGCTCCCTCCCTGACCGAACAGGTCATTATCAGCACGATAGCTGCCTGCGGGGTGTTCATTTCCAGGTGTCAGTGATTATGTAGGTATTTGTGTAGATGTTTAAATTAGTTTTAAGCAAATATTGAAGTCAATATTCATTTATAATATATATATGTGTATATATATATAAGTTATTTATTTAATTAATTATACTGAAAAGAATGAATAATTACATAATTTAGTTTACAATTATTTTACATTTAAATAATATATAATAGTTATATCCAGGGTTGTTGGTTTTTTAGTTTATTTGGTTTTTTTGTGAAGAATATTGCTTTTTTTATTTATTAAATAATTATTATTAATAAATTGTTATATTGAATGTTATTTGTAATAAATACTTCTAAAGATATATGATTATTATTAATTATTTCGTTAAAGTATATTATATTAAAAAGTATTGTAGTATAATTTATTAGTATGATTCAGTAAATTCTATCAAAATTATATTTTTCTTTCGACCAGGCTTGTTAATGAATAAATTTATATAATACACATAACCTATACAATTATTAATAATATTGATAGGGTTGTTGATTTTTGTTGTTTTTGTTTTGGTTTTTTTGGTTTTTTTGATTTTATGGTTTTTTTTAAAAACGATAAAAACTAACAACACTGCCTTATGTAATTTAAAATGATAAGGTATAATTTATATAATTTACATAATATATTATTAATATTGATACTAATTTTAAATGATATAATATTGAAATTAATATATGTTATCTCGCGTGAAAAATATGTTATCCGCGGAGAATGATAGTTCTCGTCAGTTTGTATCTAATTATAGGAAGAACAGATATGTTTGGGATACCTATATAAGGTTTATTGCTTGTATTTTGCTTTTATATTGAGAAATGAATGCATGCCAAAACAAGAATACCTGATACCATTTGTAGAGTTTATATTTGAATTTGATCTATTTAAGGTTAATGTTTAAAATAATAGCCTTCTAACAATGGCATTGAAAAAAAAGAAAGTATTTCTTTATATCTATGGTTAATGGTTAAATTAATGGCATATAAATACATTGATGTCAAATTTACATTGTAAATATACATTTCTATAGTTGACAATAGCAAGTTCATAGAATAAACCAGAGTTTTGGAAATATAATAATATATGTATATATGTGTATATATACATATAATATATATTAAGGTATATGATACAGAGGAGTATACAATACTTTGTGGTATCATATATAATAATACGAATATATATATTTTAGTTAATTCAGTTATAAATCACGCCAACTATTTATAATTACAAAAACATTATATCAAATATTCCACCTAACATATAATTTTATTTTTTATAATAATAATTTTATATACAAAAATCAAAAAAACCAAATAAATCATGATTTTTTTTATCAAAAAAACAGGTTCAAAAAAACCGAACAACCCTGTATATATATGAAATATCAACATTGAGCTAATAATGCAACAATAACCTCATTGATATTAGAGGTTCGGGCATATCCGTTAGAACTCAATATAGACCAAGCTATCTCGGTGTCACTGACATTCATCTGGCATCCGTAGGTTTCGAAGAATACTGTAAGACATACAATGTTTATATCGCGGTGAAATACTGATTATTATAGTTGAAGTATGAATTATTGAAATTATATAACTAATAAATTTGTAATAAAGCTTTCTAACGAAAATTACGGTATATTTTTATTGTTATTTTAATTTGGTGGAGTCCTTTATTCCATACAGGAACTTAGATGAAGTATTCACTTATAACCATATGGCTCTAATGTCCCTTCGAAGCCGCCTTCATGTTAAGGCATCCATGGTTTTAATGAGAGCCTATCATTTATGTATACACAATTATATATGATCACTTCTAAATATTATTTTAAGACCTATTTTAATAGTCCGGACGAGGCTTGAACTCACGTCATACTGCTTGTGTGTCAGAGCCAACTTAGCCATAAAGTCAGTTTTTAAATATATATATATATATATATTATTATTAGTATTATCAGATTTAGGTTTTTACACCAGGATAATATATGCCAGACATGACGGCCTCTGTAAAACTATAATACAAGGCATGGTTGAAGCAGTACGTAAACGAGGGCCCCCAAGCAACGTCTGGGTAACATTTCAGATTGGACAAAGATGGATATTAATGAATTGATAAATGTTGTACATGATCGAGACGGATGGAGAAAATGTGTTTCAAAGTGAAGTGTGTTAAATAACCCTATGATTTCAGAGTCACGGGATTAAAAGTAAAAGTAAGTAATTATAGAAGCAGAGCATATCGAGATATTACCCTTATATATGTATTATACATAATGAATATGATAAATTACCAGTGATAATCTGTGAACCTAATTAACGCTATGATCAGACACAGATCTGCGATATATCTAGATAGTCGCCTATAACAACTTAATCACACATTACACATCTTCGTAGATCGCTTACTCTAGTATAATAATACTTGCCCGGGTGATTTAACTCAAGTTCATGCACCAGAAGTCGTTTATTTCACGTCACGTGAAAGATAATAATGTATTCGAGTAACGAGAGGGTAATATTGACGCATGAGTACATTCGTAGTTAAAGAGATGCGCTGCAATACAATCACAATCTGCTAGGTAATGAACAAACTCTTTACGCACTTAGAAGAATCTAATCTGGAGCCAGGTCTAACTGTAAACGTGCCTATGAACATGTGAATCACGTACCTGTAAAACTAGTGTATGCAGGGTACACGTTTACTCTGTAATGAGGAGTTGTTCTCTAGTATACGATGAAACAAATGCCTTCGATGTCAAATTAAACCATATTTATTATTTATGCATATTGTAATACTGGTTTAGAGATAATTAATCATTAAATTTTCAAATATAAGATATTGAGTTCATATAATTATACATTAACGTATCAAATAGTTCCTTTTTAATAAAATGTTGGATAATTTAATGTAATCTATTTAGTATATTAAATGTTCTTATCAAAAGTATTTAAAGTATGTATATTATTTTTTGTATAAATGTTTAAATTTAACAAAAACATATTTATTATATATATAGCTCTATATAGTGCTTTAGCATTATGAATGGCACTAATAGCTTAGGGTAAAGATAATATAGTAATATAGTAATAAATATAAATAGTTTATATATATTGTTGTACACTAATTTCACTATTTAGTCAAATTAATTAATATATATGTATGATTAAATGTACATGCATATAATAAAGTTAAATTATTTATATTTTAAAGTTTATTTTCCCTGGTTATTGACTAAATCACAAATATTTAGTCTGCGAATATGTAAATTACTTTATATTACATTACTTTACATACAAAAGCATATTGAGTAAAACAAAGTACGCATTGACTCATTAAATATATGACCTTTATAAGATCTACAAGATCATACGGCATATAATCTATCTCAAATACAAATTGTTAATTTCATATTGTATAAACAGTAACTAAAACATGTCTTTACATTGTTACAATGATTATAGTATTATAATAATTATAATTTAAATCTGGAAATCATAACCCAGTAAGTATAACCAAAGATTTGTTGAAGCAAAGTTATGTTAATCTAATTAATTTGTGAAATTAATGAAAAATTGCACCACCTGTACTGCAAATTATTTTTTCTAAGTCTATTTTTAGTTTACATGTAAATTTTAAAAATATATCACTATTTTAAATGAAAAGCTATGTAATTTTTGTAATACAATAACAATTTAATGTATAGTGTAACACTATTAATGTTTTTTATAAGAATATAACATTATATAATTAGAACCATTTATCTTAAAATATACAGCCATATTCAAGAAATATAAATAAATAGGTCCATTTTCAATATAAATATTATACATATTTTGTAACATTCTTTATTATTTAACAATACTTTGACAATTCGCCTTCAATTATTTAAAATGATAGTATTTCCAACTATATTTCAAACTAATCGACACTAAAAATGTGTTTCACGTAAATTGATACAATTGCATTAAGTGACTTATATTTTCCTCGCAGAATCATAGGTATAACATTACTCATGAAGAAACTTCATTGATTTCTTATACAATCAAGACTTATATAAAAAATACTCAACTCTCTTATAAAGCTTCTCAATACCAAGATGCGGCATAAATATACAGAATAATTTCATATTATAAGCCAAATGGAATTTTAAGATCTTCATCTATGAATATATTCACTAAGCTGAAGTCATATTACATTGAAATGGTAGATATAGAAACTACACATTATTTAATAGTAACTGTTAAGCAGTAGTATATATATACCTCCTATCCTTTTCAAGTTTTAAAATAACTGGTATTATTATAATAATTATACTAAGTATATTAATTATAATAACTAAAATATCCATACTAACTTTTATAGTAACTATGTTACTAATACATTAAATATAGTATCAATTATATACTATATTTTGAAGAACTACCACTCCCCTTTGATAAATCATTTAACGACAAACTTTCCGCCACCCTTTCTGCCCTCCCACCCCCACCTTATGCCCCACTCCCATAACCTTTCCTGTCTTCCTTAATTCTTTTGAATCACCCACACTTGATCGAATAATCTCTCTCCTCAATACCACCTCCTCAACCTCATCCCTTGATCCACTTCCCATCACTATATTCAAACAGATTACCCACACAGTTGCTACTCCCCTCCACGAAATTATCTGTACTTCACTTTCATCCGGCTCTATCCCTCTTGATTTCAAAGTAGCTGCCATCACCCCCATCCTTAAAAATCCCAATCTTGACTCTCTGAATTCCTCCAACTACTGATCCATCTCCAACCTCTCAATCCACTCCAAAGTCCTCGAATGTGTTGTCTCCTCCCAACTCATCACCTACCTCACAACCAGCAACATCCCCAACATATTCCAAAGCGCCTACCTCCCCCACAAATCTAATGAATTTGCCCTAACCCTCATTACCTCCGACCTACTCTCTGGCCTTAACAACAACAGTGGCACCATACTTGTCCTTCACGACATGTTCTTCGCTTTCGACACCCTTGACCACATTGTCCTCATACATAGACTCTCCGCTATCGGCATCACCGACATTGCCCTCAACTGGTTCATCTCCTACATTACCAACCGCTCTTCCTCAGTCAGGATTAATACACACTCGTCCCCCTCCCTCTCAATAACTCATGATGTCCCCCAGGGCTCTGTCGGCACACTCCTCTTCAATATTTACCTTCTCCCCATGTTTGACATCTTCACTGATTACCCCGACATCTCCTTCCATACTTACGCCGATGACCTTCAACTATAACTTAACTGCACAGACTCCCCTACTTATGCCCCTGACCGACTCTCCTCCTGTATCAAGTCCATACACCAATGGCTTACCTCCAACTCCCTAAAACTTAACCCCACTAAAACGGAAGCTATCTTTCTCCACTTACCCCTACGCTCCTCCACCCTCCTTGAACCACCCCCCATCTCACTCGACAATACCTAACTCACCTACTCTCAACACGTCTGAAACCTTGGATTCCATCTGGATACCACCCTTTCCCTTGACTCCCATCTTATAAACATGCAAATCCAAATCCATCCACTACCACCTACACTGCCTCCTCATAATCCGACGCTCCATTTACATCCACATCGCTATTACCATTGCCTCCTCCTACATCATCCCCCTATTCGACTATTGCAACTCCCTACTCTTTAACCTTCCTGAAGACAAACTCATCAAACTACAGCAACTCCAAAACGATGTAGTTCTCTGCGTTCATTTACTTCCCCGTCGTTCTTCTGACTACATTACACCTCTCCTAAAACAACTACACTGGCTGACAGTCCCCTACCGCATAAAGTACAAACTCTCCCTGATCATCCACAAAGCTATTCACCACAACTCCCCTGACTACCTTGCCTCCCTCCTACATCCACACACACACATCACTCCCCTCCAGACCCGTTCCTCCAACACCTTTATCCACACACACCAACCACTCCCCATCTACACAAACTCCACTATTCCAATATACGCTCCTTTGCCCTCTCTGCCCCTTACCACTGGAAATCCCTACCCAACCACCTACGAACAAACACATCAACTCCCTCCTTTAAAAGCCACTTTACGACTTATTACTTCTCCCTTGCCTTCCCTCCCACTCAATAATTCCCTCACACGGACGCCGTCGGACGGCCGATTGCTCACGCACTGATACAGTCCATAAACCAAAAAAAGTAAAAGTAAGTATAAATACCATGTAGCATAGTTACTATGATAGTATAATTATTTAATAATTGTAATACTACAATAACTTATTTAATAGGTTAGTGAGTTACTTAATTAGTGACTCACAAATTAACTTAAGTTAGTCTCTAACTATATTATTAACATATATAGTATATTTAATATTATATTATATAATATTAGTTAAAATATATCTATAGAACCATAATCATTATGGTAATACTTAGATATTTCTTATATGTTATAGACTCTATAACATAGAGAAATAGATTAATGATATAATATTGATTCACCTGCTATTATATATTTTATTACATTTAATCATTAAGTTAATGATTTAGTTTCATTACTTTTTAGTATAAAAAAATAAAAAACCTTTTTGATTATTTCCATTTATTTTACCGATATAGGTATCATTACTACAAGGAATTTCCTCATTATAAACTGTATTATTTGTACTTTGATTTATAAAGTCTTTTAACTGTGGTCCATTTTTAATATGATCTAATACCTTTACATTATGCGAGCTTTTATGACGTCGATAATATGATATTTGTGGCAAAATAAAACTGTTGTGGTTTAACTTATTTCGATAAGTATATCCATACATACACCTAGTCTGATTGGAATATAGTTTTATCAAGTTAGTATATATAGAACTTTTATAAGACATAATGGATGTACTATGATATTACTATTAGTTATTATAATAATACCCAGGAATAATACATTACTTATTTAAATTTTATTTATATGTAGTTAAGTTAAAGGTTAAAGGTTTCCAATGAATTCATTATATTAATTACATTATCTATTATTGTTGTATAATTATTTAAATTTAAATTATATTTTATTAAATTTAGAAAATTGAATTTATTATCCGTTTATATTATATAACTAATATATTCTCTTAATTTAATTTATATCTTGAATATTATACAATATAATGTCAGCGACTGTTGATATAAAATACGATTCGAGTGAAGGTGGAAGCTTATCAGGTATAAATGCTTTATCGCTCAAATTTCACATTTCAATTATTAAATAATAAAATATATATGTATTTGAAAAAATAATGAGTGCAAATTCTAATTATAATTTATTTATCTATAAATATTTACAGGTATACTATGTAAGTTGTATAGTATATATTTAGTGTATCATACTTATTTAATAATTATGATTACGTAAGTATTTTAGGTGTCCGATATAAACTTTATAATAAATAAAGTTGATAATCAATTGAATTTAGTGTATGGAACTATCCGCTACGGGTGCTGCAATCGAAACCCACTACTTTTTATTTATAATAATATTTATTTATTCATATATATATATTGATAATTACTACCAATTGTAATGTACTATCTTTAGGTTATACTTGAGTGTCGCCTCCTCGGAATGACGCCTCCTACTTTATTTGGCGGGCGTCGTAAATGCGCGCTAAGTTTGGTGAATATTCTATATTTAACTATGACTCACGACATGTGAATCACGATCATAAGATAATATACTATGCACACAGTTATATAGGTCAGCAAGGGATTATAATTAGACAATGCTTGCTTGATTACTATGCATTTATATCAGGGTTGGCCCGATTTAAATCAAGTGATTTAAATCATGATTTATATCAATATTTAAATCGATTTAACTCAATAAAAATCATGATTTAAATCAAAATTTAATAAATAGTAAATCATGATTTATATCATGATTTATATCACAATTTAAATCGATTTAAATCACTCAATAAAAATCATGATTTAAATCAAAATTTAATAAATAGTAATAAAATATCTAAATATAATATATAAATTAATATAGTAATATTGCATGTATTTCAAAGGGTTTAGAAATTATAACTTGTAATTAAGTAATTATGTAAAATTACATAAAATGTCATCATCATATATAATTTTTTCATATTATATTGAATTACATTTTTATATATTTTTGAGTGAAGAAAATGTATAAATTGTTTTCTTTGATATTGAATTAAAAATTCATTTCAATTCAACTTCAAATATCATTCAATTATTATATTGTATAAATTATATACAATTCAATACACTTCAAAACAATTTATACATATTTTTCACTCAAAAATAAATATAAAATTTATAAAAAATTAATTCAATAGAATATGAAAAAGCTATATGTTTATTAGTAATGAGATTTTATGTAATGTTAGAACTGATTATAATTCAATTAAACATCAAAGAACGAAATTTATTAATTTGAATTAATTATATACATTTCCTCATTCAAAAATAATAATAAATATATAAATATAAATAATATTTACACATATTATGTTTTTAAAATAGTTAGTTCATTTATTAAAACATAATCATTGAGTAAACACCTATTATATTTTTAAAAATATCTGGACGAAAACAGGATTCTATATGGATAAATTATAATCGGTCTTTAGCCAACAATGGTAGTAAAGCCACTTGTAAAATATGCGGGAAAACAATGCAAGGAATTGGTGTTCTTGTATAAATATTATAACTAATAAATGATTCTACATAAAAAATTTTTATTTATTTAATTATATATAATTATAAAGGACAATATATATATATATCCTTTATAACATTCAAAAAATAGTTTAAAAAAAAAATTATTATTTCAAAAAAATCAAATAAATCGATATAAATCAAAAAAATCCGATTTAAATCCAACCCTGATTTATATACACATATAAAAACATATGTTCATATGAAGTATATTTTAATGTATACATGTATATATGTATGTACATGTATTTATACATAGTATATATATATATATATATATATAAATGCATATAGTACATACATTATATATATATAACAAGTACTGGTAGATAACTAATATGCAATATTACATTTAGGAATATATATATATATGTGTGAGAATGATACAATCCAGGAAAAATAATATCCGGGACATTGTTATATAAATTTAATATATATCATATAAGTCATAATTTATCAAAGTTAATATGTAGCCTAACAATTTTACTCAAAATACTAATTTTTACATAGAAATGCATATTATATTGGAAATGAGACAATGATATCAGTAACTTATCTTATAATATAAATAATATTATTATGTACATATTAACCTTGATAATTAGCATAGGTTCATAGCAACCATATGTATAAAAGATAATAATCATTATAGGTATCAACATATCATATGTATTATATATATGCTAAGTATCCAATGTGTTATTATGAATTGTATCTAATAGAATATATTCTGGATATTTTATGAATCATCTAGATAACAATTCATGCTGTTTATTTATTACAATTACAATTATAATATATGTTTAAAATAACAAGTATATAAATATAATTATTTATAATCAATGGAGAGATTGCACAATTTCTTATGAAACATGTGTTACTTCTTTAATTATAATGTTTTATATAATTATTATGTATGGTAAATGTTACCTACAATATTATACAATGTACTTATGGTCCTAATCATTTTACCCAAGTGATCTTAACAATACAATATTTTAATAACACTACAGACAAAATACAATCCAATGATACTTCTATCATATATTAATTATAACTAAATATATGTTTTAAATATATAATGTATACATAGTATATGTTACATATTATGTATAATATAACATAATATAGATGAAATGCAAACTGCAATGCATTTCACAGTGTAAGCATACTATTGTATACACTATAGTATATCAAATAACATAAGTACAAGATACAAATATTATAAATTTAGTGTATTAAATTGAAAACACACAGATATATATTATATATAGATTATTATACATATATATATATGATCATTGAATTATTTATTACTTTAATTTAAATGTACTTTATTAATACACAACTACTTTTATTTTGTACACTATACAATACATTCCTTGTTTTCCATATAATATACATGAGTACTTTCCTTACCCAAAACTCACCCATGGGACCCATGGGTACTCAGTGAGCTAGATAGAAATATGTACTACTCACATAGCTAGAGAGAAATTTCTCTCTAGCTATATGGGTACTGGTGTGTATTATTGGGAAAACAAGGATTTTATTGTATTGTATTGTATTAATAAATTTCAACATAAATTATTAAATGATTGGTTTACTGTTTAATTACATAATTACATTTTAATTTACTGTTTTATTTGCTTATAAAATCGATAGCAGAGGAGTCTATGGAAGCAAAGAAAATTTATAATTTAGTGTCTTTAAATAAAATTAACAAAAATAGTATTGTTAGATATATAATTCAAAATGATAAATTGTTAGAATTAGGGGAATTATATAATAATACATTGTTAAATACATATGATTTATTATGTAAATCATCACTTATTATTAATCCCAATAATATATATCATAATAATTATGAATAAATTATATTGTAATTTTATTATTTACTTATTTTTTTATAAATAAATGACGTAATATACATTACATGAGTACATGAGTATCTGAATGTATGTATACAAGGTAGATAATAACATATTGAGTACATTTTTCTTTAATGCATTAATATGTATTTCAATTAGTAAATATAATAACAGTAAAGTAGATCACTAATACATTATTGTTTATCAATATAAATTATTAAAGCTATTAGAATAATACATATGTTAATAAAACATATGGTTTTGAACATACTATATTATACAATAGTGTATAATTAATAAATCTAATAATAATAGTTATTTAACTAGTACAATTTAAAAGTACATACAAATACACACACACACTCACATACACACTCACACACACACACACACACACATACCTATCACATACATATATACTTCGCATGAACATATGGTTGCACGCCTATCTGTGCATGTACGAATTAAATTGTACATATGTATATAAATGCATAGTAATCAAGCAAGCATTGTCTAATTATAATCCCTTGCAGACCTATATAACTGTGTGCATAGTATATTATCTTATGATCGTGATTCACATGTCGTGAGTCATAGTTAAATATAGAATATTCACCAAACTTAGCGCGCATTTACGACGCCCGCCAAATAAAGTAGGAGGCGTCATTCCGAGGAGGCGACACTCCGGATAGACCATACTAAAAATAAAATTATATATTTAAAATACATCATATTAACATTCCTCGTAATTTTGTGTATTTAAATTGAAAATATCATACTATTTTATTGATATTTATAATCTAAATCCATTGATATAGATAGAAGTCTGATTATGGTCAAAAGCTTCGCGAATTGAACGTCCGCAAACTTGTTTATAAACATAAATTCGAATTAGTGATTTTACAATAGCTTATGATTGGCCATTATAATTAGCGTATATGATATACGCCGTATATCTATTTATAGACTATCATACATGCAACGGCTTATCATTACCATATATTTAAATATGTGTGTGTTTTATAGGCTCACTCGTGATGTAATGCAGCTAAAAAAACCTAGCAATATTAAAACTAAACAAGTGAAAATAACTAAAACTAAAAATATTAATGTGTGTACAAACAATCATTGTAAATTCACTAATTCTAATAAACAATTTTGCGGGCGTTCAAATCGCGTATCAATCGCGAAGCTTTTGACCAGGTACCTAGAAGTCACTTTAATCTATTTTGACGAAAAGCCTACTATTTTAATATTTTACATATATAATATGACTAATATCCATTCAAAATCACTGATACCATTTTGTTAATTTATCGATAAAAGTGTCATTCGCGTATCTATCTTTACATGCATTGCGTGCGTCAATTGCTTATCCACTTTCTTTATATCGATGGTCCGATCATAACGGACGGGTTGATAATGTAAATATATATTATATATTTTTATTGAAATTTGAGGGTATTTGGTTTAATTGCTATTACCATTTATATATAATCCATCTCCTAGTTATACATAATATTCAAATTATAATGAAGTCATTTCTAACTTTAATAATTTTTATATTTTTTAGAAAAATAATTCATTGGTCCCGTTAAAATAACAGTTAAGCCTATTGTCACGCTATCTTAGCACATAGTATCTATTGCTTCTACTTGAAATTAAACATGCTTTCACAATCTATATAGATCTGTATATACGTATAATATTCAAATTTAGTTCAAAATCTATTACATTTACTGTGTTTAATTCTTTACATATATATATTATCAAACTAATATAAAGTATGCACAAATGTATACATAATTTTGTTATTCATAGTTTCATTCATATGAATCATACCCCTTATTTTTAATTTTACAAATGTATTATATATGCATTATATATAAATTATCATATGTGAATAAATGAATTGGTTGGAATATATCAATTCTACTGTTGTTTTTTAGTACTGGATTTGTTGTGGCTCACTTAATAGTTATTTTAATTAACCAGTCTGTTTATATTTGGCAGAAATGTAGGTCCATTATTATCCATTATGAATATTTATACATTATTATACTACTACTGTATACAACTGTATTGTAGGTATACTAGATTAATTCAGACACATTGAATCGGTCCCTATGATTCTGTGATATCGGGAGTTGACTGTATTAGAATAGTAATCGTATAGTTATATAAAATTAACGAATAGAAATTAATATAAATGATTACATTATAGTTTATATATATATATTAGAGTATACATACTAAATATAAATACATTTAATATACTAACATACTAATTATATAATACGTATATCATTAAATAAGATTATATTTATATTACTTTATATAACAAAGTATTATAGTAAAATTTGAAATAAATATAAATATATAATACTACTAATTGTTTGTTTGTACACCCAGCCCAGTGTTGGCATCAATACTTTTGATGTTATATTATTGTTATTGGTCAGATATATGCATATGTATTATATACCAAACCTACATATCTATGTATCTTAATATATCTTAATATATATAGCAGTGCTATATTAGCACTAGGAAGCGTGTTTAGCACTGCCTAATAAACGTCTACCATCATAATTATATCTCAATACACATGTATTATCTGTTATCAGACGAAGACATGTTGCTGGACAGAGATGAAGACGTAACCGACGACGATATGATGTCAGCTGATGATGACTCATCGGGTGAAGACGTTCAAGGTCATTACTACGACCTCTATAATCGCTACTAGTTATACCGTAATACATGTATGTCACGCGACACTCAATTATAGTACGTATACAGCAGTAAATTAGTTTAGAATCTCGTTAAAACTAATATTTTGGAATACTTATATATAGTGCGATCTTGGTGTACGAGATCACTGGTTGTACCCTATATAGTGTAGTCGTTGATTAAATAACCCCGTGTATAAATAGTATACATAGCATCACTACGCGCGTAGGTTCCGATGGGGAGACGAAGAAAGGCTCGCTGTCGAATGTGCTTCAGAACCTGCTGAAGAAGAGACCCGGCCAGAAGACCATCATCATGGCTAAGGCTAAGACCGACAAACAGATACTGGCCACTAAACAGGACGAAGGCAAGGGCAACGGTTCCGACGAGGACAGCGATAAGTTAGTCACCAGCAGGGGGCGCTGTTCTAATGCCCTCTATGCTATCATTGTATCGTAAATACATACAATTAATGTTTAATATTTGTTAGAATAAATTATAGTTATTACAATAATTTTATGTTTGAAAAAAAAATAACCTAAAGTTAATTCATAGTTTATGTATTGAATTATATAACATTATTATTAATAATGTGATTGATTCAACAAAATACCTGATATCGTTGTATAATGATCACTATCATTGTACCATGCAGTTATTGCGTTATGCTAGTATATATTATATGATATTAAAGTTTAATAATTTAACTAATTTATTTTATGGATTAGTTTTTCAAAAAAGAACGTGTATTTAGATTTCATTAAAATAATTTCTGAATACTTAATTATAAAATGATAATTAAAACAAAAAATAGATGCGATTAACGTACGAGATATTAAGTATATTGAAGATATTAAGTAAATTATCACAAATCAGTCACATAATCATCTGATGCAGCATTTCTCACATTTTCACAGAGAAGTCGGAAAACGTTTGAATTCCTACCAACAAAGACAGAAGAAACTTCACTGGGAGGAAATGAACCGAGATCGACCGAACGTATTGAACAAAGATTATGAGCGTAATCTGCAGAAGATCGCCACCAGGTTTAGCACCTCAGCCAATCACTACGCTCCTAAGTTATTGTTTTGTGTTAACCTACTGATATTCACGTGTGTGTATGTGTATGTAGGCTTATACCTATAATATGCTTATTTGATTTATAATAATATATTATATATATAATATTCTAGTTACATTGTATAAGGGTAGTGCATATAGTGAAAGTTTAGTGTATCTTGCATCGCATTTGAGCATGAAAATTACGTAAAAGCATTTGATTTTTAAAATATGAGAATATATTCGTGTTTTAAAAAAATCATTATCCTCTAACTGACAAATGACTTTGAAAAATTCTCAGATAATAATGCTAACATAATATTGTATGCATACCTTATGATCTACTTATTATCTACTATCTATACACATTCCTTATGATTTGAACACATGTGTAACAGGGTTCGAATGATTTAAATCAGCCTAAAAAAATCATATTTTTTTTGATTTAAATCAATATTTCTCAAAGTATATTATATAATTATTAGATCATGATTTTTATAATATAATAATTATATTCATGATGGCCTCCTATAAGGATATAGGAGGCTATGTTATAATATTAATATTTAAATAAATGAGAATTATATATATATAGGTAGATAATCAAAAAGGACGAGTTGAGGGTTAAAGGTTACATTTGAAATACGAGTTAATAGTATATATGTATAATTGGTATAGATATTTGTGGGTTATTTGGTTTAATTGGTTTATTTTTGTACTGCTTGGTTTTTTTTAGCTGCATTACATCCCAAAGTTAGCCTATACAAATTTATTTCGTATTTAAAATTTAACCTTTAACCCTCAACTCGTCCTTTTTGATCGTAACCCTATATATATATATCATAAATTATGATTCATAAACATCAAAGGAAAAATAAATAAGAATTATATCATAGACATTATTGGATAAAGATATAATTTTATTTGTTTATATATAAAATCCAAAAAATATTGGTGCATTCAAAATTAATAAATAGACTGGGAGTTAATAAACCTGCAAAGCTTGTATTTATGTACAAATATTTTAATATAAAGTAATTTATTTAAATTATCAAAAACGTTTTTATTTGATTTCATTTTATTTCATGTATTAATAATTTTAGCATAATTATTTGAATATAATTCTAGATAATAAAGTAGTCATTATAATGTCAAAAGACTAGTAATTAAATAATAATTATTTAATGTTGCATTATGCAACAGCATATAATATAATGTATACATTAATTTAGATAATTCAAGATATACACAATATCACATTTTTATTACAATATAATTCTATTTATTTATATATCTTTACTTAATTTTATAGATAATTAATATTTATATATAATTTTATAAATTTAAGTATACATTAATAGTTATTTAATAATAGTTATTTAAATTTATAAGTCATTAGCAGTAGAAAAATTATTTATTCAATTTTTATAATTAATTAAACATCTATTTATTATATTATTTTATAATTTATATATTATTTGCATTAAAATCAAATAAATCGGATTTTTTTGATTTTTTTCTAACCCTGATGTGTAATCACCTAACTACTAACAGAGGTGTGGTCCAGCTGTTCAACGCCGTTAGAAAACAACAGAAGGTTATCACCGAGAAGATGGAAGAGGCTGGAGGCTCGATAAGACGTAAAGATAACGCCATGTCGGCTATCTCAAAGGGAGATTTCTTAGATATCCTTCAAGGTCATAAGGTGAAGATCGAACCCAAGGTCGAAGTGAAAGATGAAGTGAAAGAAGAAATAAAAGATGAACCGAATGAGTGATGAACGACTAGTTTAACTAATAAATATAAATTTTTTTAATATCTAGATAATTTTACATAAATTCATGTATTCATATTTATTTAGGTAGATCGGGTAAACAATATACACGTATATACATAGCGATACAGGCGTATATTTAAAACACTAAATAAAAAATAGATAATACATTACTCTATAATACTATTAGTATAAATATACAACGTAATACTATATCGTAGGATTATATATTACTAAATCACGGAAAATATAAATATAATTCTGTTTCGTCGGTGATTACGCAGGTCACTACTGCGACCGTAATGTTCCGTGGTATGTTCTAGAAGGCTTCGATGATAGTGTTTGGTAGGTAGTTGTCTTGCTCGCGCGTGGCTTTACCGCCCCTCTCTCCCCTTACACCCGGTCGCTTCATCTCAAGAACTTTTTACTCTGCGGGGGCAGCGGTTTTCTGTGAGGTCGGAGGTTATCGTCGTGTTTCGGAGAGCCGGGGATAGGGTCCAGTCTTTGGCTGCTTCCGAACGCCGCTTTTATCACTTTCTGTCTCTATTAGTACGTTGGGTAGTGGTAGTGGTTGTATGACATAATGGTAAGTAATGTTGCAGTATTTGTAGGTGAATAGCCCCAACAAATACCTAATACATGTATAATAAAATGAATACTAATTTTATTCAAATCATTTATTTGGATAGAAATGTATTATTAATAATACATTTTTTTCGATGTATAGTAATCAATTTAGGATTGTACTGTTTTATATTGCTAGCATTGAAACACTAGTGATGGCTGATAAGTAAATAGGCTATGTCACTCACTGGGAACCTCTGCCTATAGAATGCAGTTATACTCAGGGTTGTTAATCAATAGTTATATTACCTACTACGCTGTACGCCTCAGTGATGTAAGGGAAGTGGACGCACGCAATGCATGTGAAATATACGTGAATGGCACTTTATATGATGAATTAACAAAATGGCATCACAGATTTATTTTGATTGGATATTTGAAATATTATATAGATTAAATAGTAGGATTTCATCAAAATCTATATCTGGATTTAGATTATATACGTTAATAAAATAGTAGGATTGTTTCAATTTAAATACGAAAAATGAGGAATGTTGATATGTTGTATTTTAAATATATATATATAACTATTATTTTAGTACAGATAGTACATTAAACTTGATCATAATTATAAATAAATAATATTTATTTGAAATTAAGTAATAGGTTTGACTGCAGCGCCTCTATCGCATTATGCCAAACACTACATTCAATTACTTATCCACTTTCTGACTACATCGATAGTATGCCTTAGGCTAGGTGTTACATAAAGAATGACCTTGACAGCTAGAGGGTTCATGATGCCTACTTGAGGGTGAGCGTTGAACACCCTATTGAAGTTAGTCTCTCTGTTCATAAACTCCATCTGTATTTGACGTTTCTCATGCTGTCATTGGAGGGATAGATAGATAGAGTGAGAGGTAGTGAGATAGGTAGAGAGAGAGGTAGATATGTAGATACAGAGAGAGGTAGATAAATAGGTAGAGAGAGATTGTATTTATTAATGAAACACTTGCGTAATATATACAATGAATATGCTTGTAAGTGAAAAGAAGTGAAAGTTACTCGTATTGCATTGTTGTGTAGGAATACATACGAGGATTGTGATGGCAAAGAAACCAATACAAAGTCAGAAGTTATTATATTAGGAAGAGATATAAATAATAAATTCATTAATAATATTTGGCACATTTTCTAGAAATATTGGGTTATTTTCAAAATGAATCGAAATTATCTGTTGATTTAATTTGACTCTAAATGTTAATAATCTATAAATTAGAACATTACCCGTTAGTCTACCGTTAGTATACCTACGAGAAGCAATAAGATATGTAAATAATAAGTTACCTTCTAGAACATTTCAGCCGTTATTATAATAGTAGAGTAGGACACAACGAGAATGTTGAAAAGAGGTTACAAAATAGAGGTTGTTTGTTTACAAAATAAATATTAGAAAAAATCGATAACAACAATTGTTTAGATCGAGAATTGAGAAAGAAATAGAATTACGGACATCAACAAAATAGAATTTAGTAATGGACAATAATGATGTGGAAAACATAATGAAAATGTCGAGAGAGTGCATTAAATATAAGTAAATATGTAAATGGATACAAAGATTAGATAAAAGATACTAATAACTCCATTATATGAATACCAATTTAACATATAATACACCAGTAATACAAGAAACACACATATTTTTCATATGAACCAATTTAGGGAATTTTAGGTATAGATTATCAAAGTAAAATAATAAATTTGATAAAAGATATATATAGTTACTAGGTAAAGTACAGTAAAGAAGATAGATATTACACACTTATAGAGGCTTTATAGAGTAAGATTAAAGCTTTCAGGTTGTGATATAGGTGTGCTGTATTAGTCTGATAGTCTAGGTAAACGTATAGGAGAGTTTGCTGCGATTTAGCTGCAGAAATAGTAAGAAAGCTAAACGGACGTATTTAGATTATATCATTATACTTTGTTACCAGAGCTGGGCAGTATCGCCGATACAGTATCTATTAAAGGCAAAAAACCAGTATCGTAGATACATTTGTATTTGTATTTGTATATATTATAAAAATTACAAAAGTATTTGTAATCGTATCTATTAGTCATAAATAGTATCTACGATACGTATCTACTAAGACAATTATTTAAACAGATACATTTTATTAAATAATATATGATTTGGTCATTATATTTATTTTATATCAATATTTTATAATATCATTTTATAAATTAATTTTAATATATATATACATTATATATATAGTTTTTAATAAAATATCTTTTGTAATTATTGAAATTAATGCATTGTTAATAATTATGATATATCAATTATATTGATTTATTCTCAAAAACCATTATATACATTTATTGAAAACAAAGACATTATTTTGATAATATATTTTATATAATAATTGATTTATAAATTATATATAAATTATAATTCAAAATTATATATTATGAAAGATAAAATAATAGAAAAATAAAATCATTTTAATAAATATGATAATTCTAAATAATAATAATTAACAATATATTAATAATTTATTTGTTATATATTTGATAATTTACTATATTCATGTTTAACATTCGAAAGTAAAGTTCGCTGATTATTTTTAGTTGAAAAATAGTATATTGTAATAATGTATATTTATTGCTAGAAAATCACTTTCTATAAAACATTTCCGGACATTATTTCCGTATAAAGGGTATCCCACAACAAGATTTTCCGGCAACTTACCGGAAATAATGTAACTTTAAAACCATTTTTTATCAAGTTGTAATGGGATACCCTATAAAGTTATTATATTTCAGGCAAGTTGCTGGAAAGTAAGGGGGTTTCCCAGTAAAATTACAGTTAACTTTATAGAAAATAGTTTTAAAGTTAAAATACTTGTAGTGGGATACCCCCTTAATGTTCCTTGATATGTACTTTCAAATCAACATCGATGAATTATATATATATATATATATGTATATATAAATATAATTTATATCTATATACTATATACATTGTATATAATTATAATTAATTTGTATCTACTAAGATGTATCTACTAAGAAAATTACCCAAGCAACCAAAAGTGTATTTCATGCAACCATTAATGGTTACAGTTCGTATTACGGCTGTAACCATATGGTTACAGTTCGTATTACAGCTGTAACCATATGGTTACAAACCGTAGTACGGCTGTAACCATATTTATTAGTTTGAATAGAGGGGTTACAAAACGTATACGTTACTATAGTACGGCTGTAACCATATTTATTAGTTTGAATCATAGAGCTAGAAAGAATTCTCTCTGGTTCTGTGGTTTCAATAGATAGGTTACAAAACGTATACGATACTATAGTACGGCTGTAACCATATTTAGTAGTTTGAATAGAGAGGTTACAAAATGTATACGTTACTGTAGTGCATCAGTAACCACACACACATACACATATATATATATATATATATATATGTGTGGTTACACCGTACTATAGTAACGTATATGTTTTATGTAGTAAATATAATATAAATAAAGTAATATATATATATATATATATATATATATATATATATATATATATATACCTAAATGTAATATAAATAGAATATAAGTTATATATATATATAAATTATATTATATTTATATTATATTGTATATGTAAATGTATATATATATATATATATATATGTATATATATATATATATATATATATACATATAACTTATATAACTTATATAACTTATATGATATAAGTAATCGTTATAATTGAACATTAATATATAGTATATATATAGTGCATTGCACGTGTAAATAAGTATTCAGTGTATATATATATATATATATGTTATAAAGTGAAGTCTGCAGATATATTGATTAATGTAATATACATTTATGTCGAATTGAATTAAATTCAATTCGGTCATTACGTAATATCGATATATCTGCATGAATAAATTGTTTTAGCTTCACGCTCTGTTGATTGCATAGCTATGTGTAGATTTATATTTTGTAATTACATTTTTATTATTTGTATAAATTGTTATTCGTTTTGTATTTTATATTTGTTATCGTGTGTCTATTTCGTGTGATTTGTTTCCTATAAAAGGAATGCGGCTCGGTGAGATTGATACACTTTCGGTTCTGCGTCTCACCTGGTTGGTACATATTTTCATTGTCATCATTATTATTACTGTGTTATTATTATTTTTTATGTTATTATACAGGTCTTCGTCAATAAAGGTATATACGAATAAACTTCACTTTGTTATATATATATATACCCAGTAAGTAAAGTAATCAGTGATAGTAGCACTATGGTGCCGCATATTAGTGCTATTTAAATTGCGGTACTAATAAATTATAGATAAATAATTATTTATCAAAGTTCTAGATGTATTTATTGCTACTTTGAACTTGAATGCATACTATGCATTGCATAGTATAAGTAACCGATGAACTTTAACTTAATGCCAGTTAACAATACAAATTATGCATAACAGTATTACCTATACAACTTTTAATTGTATATATATGGTATATACATATATATATATATATATATATATATATATATATATATATATATAATTTAACTAATTATTATTTATATTACATAAATTAGCTCAACTATATATGTGAAGACACCACCTCTTTCAATTATTTTGAAAGAAATGAAACAGAGATTTCAAAGGACGAACAAATAATGCTAATTATAATAAATATTTATATATAAATAAATTTGTTTTATTATTTATATAACTATTGGTTTATGGTTACAGACAATAGTACGGAAATCAGGATTGCGTTCATGTACATCGTAACTATTACAGAAACTTACCAAAAAACTGTTACCAATACAAGTACACAAGAACTGTTTCTGTAAATGTACATTTTATGATTTTGGTTGCTTGGGTATGTATTTGTAATTGTATCTACTATGATTTTTTTTAAAGTAATTGTAGTAGTATCTATTATAAGAAAAAAGTGTGTAATTGTAATTGTATCTATTATACATTTTTCGAGTATCGTGCCCAGCTCTGTTTGTTACTAATAATATATAAATTATTACTAATAATATTAATACTACTTATTTATTTATATTTATAAAATATTTAATTTTAATTTTTAGTATTGCGCATTGAATCCGTCTTTAATTAGACATAATGAGCACAGCTTCTTATCAAGTATATACTATTCGGACATTATAGAAATATATTCTTTACAATAATTATATTGATTTTGAATAGAGTGTCATAGGATAAATAAAAGTTGGTATACATACATATTGATATGCTATAAAGACTAAATTAATGATGAATATAATATTGCAAATCATATTAGTCGAATATTTATTAAGTTTTTGTTATTATTTTAAAATTATTATTTAGAATATTCCAGACTAACAGTTAGCTTATAACAGACTAAAGAGTGTTAGAATGTTGCGAAGAGATCTACTAACGAGCATCTGTTGCAGACAGTTGTCTCTCTCCATGATGGAAGTGTTCAGTTGTTTAATGAGGTCGATGTCCTCTGAGCGTGAAGGTCGTTCAGTGAATCTGTCCTCGGCGTCTTCAATTCTACAATCGGTGTACTATAATTAGACTAACGTGTGTGACTATTACTCTATAACTTGGTTTCATGGATGTATAGTGTATAGACGGAAGATGTATGTGGAGTCATGTGCCACAATGGTGTGACTAAAAACTAAAAAAATATGACTTTTATTTCAAAATTATTTTTTCACTTATAATATTATTCGAAACAAATTTATAAATACAGATGAACGTAATATGTGCCCACTTTTAGGTTAACATATTTAAAAGAGGAATTCAGGAATCATTTGTAACATGAATGAGATATACAAATTAACATGTAAGATATTTGTTCATTTATTTATTTATAAATTATTACAATAATTTAGGTACTTTAAATTATAACACTTAATAAATAGTTATATCTAAGTTTTAAATGTATAGATACAAAATAAAAATATGGTAATTTACTTCACAAATTTTTATTTTATTAATAATAAGTTTATTAAATAGTAATAATAAATTAAAAATATAAATGTTGTATATAATTCATATTATGAATTTATATTAAAAAAAATAGTTACAAAATTATTATAATTTGATTAGCTGACTAAAAATTAGAACAATGTTATGTTAAAACTTAATATCTATCATGGGAATTTATTATAAGTTAATGTTTATAATCACTAATAATTAATCAATAACTATTGATTTAGTAGTGTATTTGTATTGATCTAATTTCATTTAATTATCAATATGTCAATAATTTTCTTATTTCATATATCACAAATATGTAGAAATAATAACAACTACAATAATAATTAAAGATATATATATTTCAAAAAATATACTAAAATATCTATTTACTATGTGTTCATGTATGATCGTGACAGATATTATTATAATTCAATATTTTATAATATTATATTAAATGAAAATATTTTAAAATGAGTTGGAAATTCATAACTCTATATTATTAATAGAGAAAATAACATATAGAAATATTATCTAGATTATTTATTCAATAAAATATATTATTTATAATATATCGATATTAATTTAAAATTACTTAAAAATTAAATTAAAATTAAGATAAATTAATTTAATTTTTTTAAATGTATATAAACAAACATTATACACATGCTAGAATGCTATATTTTCACTTAATGTGAAATTAAATTATTTATAATTAAAATTGTATATCATTAAATATAATCCTGAAGCGTTGTATTAAATGTTATTACATAAATATTCACAGTTCATAATATTTACATATATACTATTGCACTTTTTATTCGAGGAACTAAATAAATATAATAAATCATTGAAACATCGATGCAGAAGTCGAATATAAACATAATCTCTTCAGTTAATACTATTTAATTCTCTTTTAGGAGGAAAAAGCATATTATTATTATAATCTAGAAAATGAAACATAAAGCAAATAAAATTCTTCTAATAATAATTATTATTATTAATACCATTAACTGAAGTGATTATGTTTATAATCGACTTCTGTATTATTGTTTTTAGATTTAGTAAATTTATTATCAACTTAATAGTAAAACTGATACTCGATTTAACATATAAGCTTATATTCCATTACCTACGTTGGATCACATTCCAACACATCGAATAGCAGACTAGAGACTACTTCACACACACATCTAATACGCTTCAGTCCATTAACTAACAGATCTTCAAGGTCGCAGATCTTGTCCTTGAGCAGTCGTTGGGCTTCGGTAAACTCCTCGAGCATGAGGTCGGTGTGTTCCTTGTGTTCTCGGCGGCAGTCACGCATCGCTAGGCGCTCGTCTAACAATATTCTCTCCTCTAATTCTCTGTGGGGGGGGCGGGGCGGGGCGGGGGTTATCTGTATACACTACAGCGTATACCGGTGACAACATAACTAATGATATATGATTGTGAAGCCGCCTTTTACGAGGAACGAGGATATTAATATTATAAACAAGAAAACGAAACAGAAAACAAACAAAATTCTTCTAATAAATATTATTATTATTATAATTATTATTGTTATACTGTGCGCGGTATGACTGAGCGAGGTTAGTGATGTGATGCAATATTACACAATTACTTCATTAGTCATACATGAGTCATACATTAGTCATACATCTTGATAACATAATCGTATTATAAAACAGTCAATGTTAAATAATAGTAGATTTCGTTTAAACAATATTCAATAACCATATTAAATAATATTGATTACAATGTATTTTTAAATATAACAATCAATAACTACTATATATAATATATATATATATATATATATATATATATATATGTTATTTGAAATTAAGTATTTAATTATTCAAACAATCTAGAGGAAGATTATAAGTATAATGTTTTCAGTTAATAGTATGTAAAAGTAAAGCTGATACTCGCTATACGCTTATATCATTGCAGTTGCATGATTCAGTTCGTAATACATGCGAGATATTACAACAGGACATTCGTTAATCGTTACTAATTGGGATTTATTCAGCGGTACTTTAGAGGTTCGCGCAATATGTTCAATATATATTATATTATCGTTCTATTTTTCATGATATATATATAATAGATAATAGATGGTTGTGTTTATATGGGGTATATACATCTATGTATCGTTTGGCTTCTCAGGCATTACAATGACAGATCATTGTGGTATGTCGTCGGTGTTAATCATAACAACTTGGCTTAGCCAATCAGTGACTCCGATAGCATATCTAAACTCAAGAATCTCCATCTTGAGGCTAAAGAAATGCAGGCTTATGTTGATGCCTTGTTCTGCAAACTCACTACGTTTACATGCATATATATACGCTCCCTCCATTCCTCAAAACTATTAACACCTCGACTACCACTTTCAAACATAAATTAAAGAATTACCTCCTCGTTCACGATATCTGAACTTCACCTATATTCATTTATGCCACGTTATACACTATTCCTTACTAATTATTTAATACTTTTATTGTATCTATTATTGTTACACTATAAAAATGTTATAATTAAATTAGTGTTAAAATTAAATTATCATCATTATCATCATCATCATCATCATCATCATCATCATCACATATATTACAGCATCTATCGCGCAATAGAGAGGAATGCTAACGCCATACCTACGGAGAAAACACTCTACGAACCTCAGACTGTTGCAGGCGTCCGACCTCATCTTCTTGAGTTCGGTACGTCTGCACTTAGCATCAACGAGCAGTTGTTCTCGAGACTTGTTGATTTCGATGAGGTCGGAGTTCAACTCCCTTAACGTTTGGTCGCGGTGCATCAACTCTTCTTCTAGTTCACCTTTCTCTATCTGTCAGGGTGGTGGTAACCATGGTAATAACGGGAGAAGATAAGTAGTGACTGCAATGATAGTAGATATGCTTACAGTGGCACCGGTATATAATCCAAGGTTATGGGAGCGATAGTTGTGTGAGATTCGCAAACTAATCGAAGTTACGACATCGCGACTGTTATATTAGTAATGTACTCTATATGTAATGTGACATCTCAATAAAGTTTATTGAGGCGTGTGTAATATTCTATGTAATACACTCACGTTCTATATTGTTATTATTAGGAGTCCTTTCATCCCATCCAGGAACTTAGATGAAGTTTTCACTTATAACCATATATGGCCCTAATGTCCTTTCGAAACCGCTATCATGTTAAGGCACAACCATGGTTTTAATGAGAGCCGCTCATGTATACAAGCATATATATTCTGTCAGGCATGATCACACACGTAAGACGGCTATATATGAACGACTATAATCCTCGGTCACCACGTGTTTATATAATAAATGCTTCCGTTAATCTATTGCTTAATTACTTAACACCGAGTAGCACCTATACCACTGCTGTATATCTGCTAGCGCTGCCATCAACGGCTACTTGATCGTTGTTGTTGTTACACGTTCAACTGGTTAATGCTGTGTTATTGTGAAACACTCATTCATATTATAAACTAGAAGATAAACAAAATTCTTCTAATAAGCATTACTATTACGTAATACTACAGCATCACAGATGACATAACAACCTGGAACATGGACTGATACTGTTGCGACAGTTCGATGGCCCTCTGCAGTTCGAGGTTGGCGACATCGAGTGATTGCTGATTGGTCGACTGGAGATCTTCAACGCTAGCCTGATGTGACTGCATCAACTCGTTTCTGATCAAATCTGCCATCAGTGTGCACATGTATATCATATATAAATAAATTAATAAATCAGATTTATTATTTCATGTTGTAAAAAATGAAATAATGGAGAAGTTAAAAAACAAATGTATTTGTTTTTTGCGAGAACTTCCCCAATCATCATATTCTAGATAAGTTAGATTCTCATGAGTAAAAAAATGTAAATATAAATAATTAAGATGTAAAGAATAAAAATATGTATCAATAAGTTAAAAATAAATTATGTAAAGAATAAAAAATATGTATCAATAAGTCAATAAGTCAATATGTGTGCATATGTACACTGTCTATATATATATATATATATGATGATGATATTGAGTTTATTAGCACTAAAATAGGGTCATGTAGACCCCTTCGCTCGTGCGGGAAGAAAATAATAATAAAATAATAGTAATACGATAATAATTTGATAATAATATACATTCAATATACAACGTAAAAACAATAATAAACAATATAAAGGACTATTATATACTACAGTCTGCATTGATATGGTGTAGTTGTATATACTACAGACTGCATTGATATAGTATAGTGTTATATAATAATAAGATAATAATAATACAATAGCGATTTAATAATGATATAAATTTAATATAACACGGATACAAATAATAAGTTGGGTGATTTAATGATTATGGGTAGAGAGAAAAGAAGAAGTAAGATTTATAAATCTTTTGTGGGATCTAATAGAACGAATGGTAGGAGGGAGGGAATTCCATAGGGTTGGACCGGAATTTTTAAAAGCTCTAGAATTTAGGGAAGTTTTACTAGAGTTCTGGGAGATAAGTAGAGGAGCATTTTGGTAACGAAGAGAAGATAATATAGTACGTTTTTTAATTAGATCAGAGATATAGCTAGGGGTAAAAGAATATATTGATTTATGGATTATAGATAGTATACGTAATTTACACCTGAGGGAGAAGGGTAGCCACATACGAGATGATTGATGAGATGTTGTAGTAGAGTGATCCAGTCGAGTTAAACAGTAAGTAGTACGTATTGAGGAACGGATAATCCGATTAAGTGGAGCAGTAGCTTTAGCAGGAAGTAAATTCAGTAGGGAAGAACAGTAGTCAATACGTGAAAGTACAAGAGCATTAATTAGAGTTTTAGTAAGGTTTCTGGAAAGTGATGTCCGTATTTTTTTTAATTCTGAAGAGATGAAAGTTGGATGATTTTGTAATGGATGATATGTGATTCTTAAATGATAATTTTTCATCAAATACTAATCCAAGGTTTTTGGAGGAATGAGAAGGAGAAATAATCATGTTATTTAGAGTAAAGTTAGGAAAGGAAGTTTCAGAAGTAGATATGTTAAGTACAGTAGTCTTAGAGGAATTAATTAGTAGTTTATTGGAGATGAGCCATAATCTTATGGAGTTAGCACACTCGATTAATTCAGAGTTAATGGTATTATGAGAATTTATAGGGAAAAAGGTAAACAGTTGGATATCATCAGCAAAAATATGGTAGTGGATATTTGGAAATTTCTTAATTAGATCAGCAATAGGGCGGATATAAATAGAAAAGAGGGATGGACCTAGAACAGATCCTTGGGGAATACCGTGGTTAAGAGGAGAAAGAGGCGAGTAAGATTTGTCAATCATAATAGATATATTCCTGTTAGTGAGATATGAAGTAAACCATTTTAATGCTAAGCCAGATATACCCATTAAAGTAAGTCGCGAGATTAATATGTTATGGTCCAGGGTATCAAAAGCAGATGATAGATCAAGTAGGATTAGCTGGCAACACGTGTTGCTATTTAAGGTAGATAATATAGTGTCAGTAATACGTAGGAGAGCTGTTTCGTTTTATATATATATATATATATATATATATATTACTTCGATGGTGGAACAGTATGTTATAACCTTCCATGAAAGACAGAACGATTAAAATTATCATAGTAGCATACATTTAGAATATAACAAATATTCTGTATTAAAAAATTGTGTTTATAAAATATATTTGCTATATATTTATTTTAATGTAAACACCTGTTTATATACTAAAAGGTAACCTAAAACGATATTCACCTAGCGTCAGTGCGCTCTATAATCAGTGCGATCAGAAAGCAGCACTGAAATACGCGTATGCGAACCGTTCTGTTGTTTGTGCTGTTCGGTAATGCGTTCTATAGTTGTGATCAGCGTCTGTTTGTGATCGTCTCGCAGGTTGGACATGGACGCCTTGTGCGCTAGAGCGGAACCTTGCATGTCCTCGATGTGTATGTCCTTCAGCGAGGACAGTTGCCGCTGTAATAATGACAGCGTCGTTGTTAATACCACCAATATACATATATAGGTATATATATATATTTTATGAATTGTACCAAAGTTAGACCAAAGATTCTTCTAAGGAAAGATATAACACTTGATTCTAGTAACATGTAATTCAATATATGCATAAAACATAAATAGCGCTACCTATAGAGGTTGTATATTGGACAAACTTGTTTGGATGATGAAAACTAAATATTCATTATTAATACATAACAAATCAATAAGATATTTTTGTTTTAAATTATATACATATCTATGAGATGAGTAAAAGTTAACTTATATTGTATGTAGTTATATAAATATTAGAAAAATGTTTGTATAAAACAATGACATACCTAAATATATTTCAGTTGCTATATGCTATATAGTATATACTACTGCCTGCAGCTGCAGGGATTCACTATTAATTATATGGGAGTTATGTCTCACCTCTCATATTCTTAGTTATTAGATTTGGTATTAGATATGGTATTAGATATGCTATTAAATATGGTATTAAATATGGTATTAGATATGATATTATATTACTAGTATTATTTACACTCCTTCAGCAGTTAGAAAACAGATGAAGAAGTAATGGAAAATGTCGCTCAAATTATTACTATCTTACAAAACCTGCATAATAATATCATGTCTTTATCTAATCGTGAATATTATTAGTGTCATCACTATTATATAATAATATTTCTATAAATAAGATTAAATTTTGCAATACAAAAATGGGTCAACTTATTACCTCCAATAATGACTACAACATTATTTAATAGTTAAAGTACTAGTTTAAAAGCAGTACATATAATAATACATACATAATTTTAGTGGGAAACACACTTTGTTTTCTTACCGTCGCTTGACTATTATATTCGTCCTTGATTCTCATCATTTCCGCTTTGTTTTCATGTTCTTTCTTCGTAATACTCTTGTTCAAATTATCAACCTCTATGATATCTGTTCATTAGATTGTGATTAACTAATACCTATACCATGTGTTTAAAGTTATGAAACCTATGCCATACACTTAGTACAATAACAACAATAACAATAACATTTCTCTCGAATCATTACACTATCTCATATAAGCAAGTATTTATAAACACACTATAGAAAAGCAAATGATTGGTCCAGACGTATAATATGTGATTGTTGTAATATATGATCTTGTTTGCAACCATAAGGGTCTTTCAGAATATATTATTTGTATATCGCATTGATGTTAACACATGTTAAATAACTTTCACAAAAAGTGTTGCATGACAATACCTAACAATCTAGTCATGTGACATCAGTAAATTGTTAGCAATATGTTATGTAATTAGCAAGTCGTGAATAATGTTAGTTAAACTTACATTTTTTAAATTATAACTATCAAATTTTCATAATTTTATCGTTATAATAATTTGTATTAGTAATTTTAAAAACTATATGCAAAATAGATACATAGAAAATATTATATATTATTAATAAATTATACAAAGAATGTGATCAAATTATAAAACTAAAATATTAAATATTCATAATTTTAAAGATATATAGATATAATATCGTTATATTGTAAATAATGTTGTAAACAATGAGTTTCAGTGGAACAATACAATGCGTATTATTTTATTTAATCATTCGCGCGTGATTGCATCGAAAATTGTAATACCTAATTCCATCATGTAATATAATGTGAGCCAATGAAACGCATCGCCAGATTAATCTCTGCGCGACTAACATCTTTGATTGAGGCTGCGTATCTCATCAGACCTGCCCTTCCTCTCGTCGAGGATCTGTTCGTTAGAGGTGCACTGCTGACTTTGAAGGTCACATCGTAATATTCTCATCTGAAGGACACGGTTATGTAATACGCGTTATGTAACATCTGTGTAATGACTGCGGTGTTTGAAACAGTGAACGATTAATGGTCATTTTACGTTCTAAATAGTCGTTTTATATTTAAATGTAATATATTATAGTTAAAGTATGTGTCGTTAAAGAGTTGCTAAATATCTACTATTCCATAAAATAAACTATAAATCATCTCTAGTATATGATTTAAAAAATTCGTCATCAAAGTATACAACAAAACTAATTGGAATACAAAAACGAATTGAATATCAACTACGAAATGAACGATGTTTTCTGCAATCAGTGATCACCTCGTCTAGTATGTTTGTTAGTTTAGATTTCCAATTCTCCGTGGAGGCCTTCAACTCCATGTCCTTCATTTCAGACAATCGGTCCAGTGTGTTCTTCTCCCTCTCCATTGATTGGCTGTTCAGTTCTTCTCTTAGCTGAGATTTCTCATCGCTAGGGAGTTTATTATTTGTGTTATTACTACTTAGTTATAGTAGTAGTAGTAGTAGTAGTAGTAGTAGTAGTAGTAGTAGTAGTAGTGGTGGTGGTGGTGGTGGTGGTGGTGGTGGTGGTGGTGGTGGTGGTGGTGGTGGTGGTGGTGGTGGAGGTGGTGGTGGTGGTGGTGGTGGTGGTGGTGGTGGTGGTGGTGGTGGTGGTGGTGGTGGTGGTGGTGGTGGTGGTGGTGGTGGTGGTGGTGGTGGTGGTGGTGGTGGTGGTGGTGGTGGTGGTGGTGGTGGTGGTGGTGGTGGTGGTGGTGGTGGTGGTGGTGGTGGTGGTGGTGGTGGTGGTGGTGGTGGTGGTGGTGGTGGTGGTGGTGGTGGTGGTGGTGGTGGTGGTGGTGGTGGTGGTGGTGGTAGTAGTAGTAGTAGTAGTAGTAGTAGTAGTAGTAGTAGTAGTAGTAGTAGTAGTAGTAGTAGTAGTAGTAGTAGTAGTAGTAGTAGTAGTAGTAGTAGTAGTAGTAGTAGTAGTAGTAGTAGTAGTAGTAGTAGTAGTAGTAGTAGTAGTAGTAGTAGTAGTAGTAGTAGTAGTAGTAGTAGTAGTAGTAGTAGTAGTAGTAGTAGTAGTAGTAGTAGTAGTAGTAGTAGTAGTAGTAGTAGTAGTAGTAGTAGTAGTAGTAGTAGTAGTAGTAGTAGTAGTAGTAGTAGTAGTAGTAGTAGTAGTAGTAGTAGTAGTAGTAGTAGTAGTAGTAGTAGTAGTAGTAGTAGTAGTAGTAGTAGTAGTAGTAGTAGTAGTAGTAGTAGTAGTAGTAGTAGTAGTAGTAGTAGTAGTAGTAGTAGTAGTAGTAGTAGTAGTAGTAGTAGTAGTAGTAGTAGTAGTAGTAGTAGTAGTAGTAGTAGTAGTAGTAGTAGTAGTAGTAGTAGTAGTAGTAGTAGTAGTAGTAGTAGTAGTAGTAGTAGTAGTAGTAGTAGTAGTAGTAGTAGTAGTAGTAGTAGTAGTAGTAGTAGTAGTAGTAGTAGTAGTAGTAGTAGTAGTAGTAGTAGTAGTAGTAGTAGTAGTAGTAGTAGTAGTAGTAGTAGTAGTAGTAGTAGTAGTAGTAGTAGTAGTAGTAGTAGTAGTAGTAGTAGTAGTAGTAGTAGTAGTAGTAGTAGTAGTAGTAGTAGTAGTAGTAGTAGTAGTAGTAGTAGTAGTAGTAGTAGTAGTAGTAGTAGTAGTAGTAGTAGTAGTAGTAGTAGTAGTAGTAGTAGTAGTAGTAGTAGTAGTAGTAGTAGTAGTAGTAGTAGTAGTAGTAGTAGTAGTAGTAGTAGTAGTAGTAGTAGTAGTAGTAGTAGTAGTAGTAGTAGTAGTAGTAGTAGTAGTAGTAGTAGTAGTAGTAGTAGTAGTAGTAGTAGTAGTAGTAGTAGTAGTAGTAGTAGTAGTAGTAGTAGTAGTAGTAGTAGTAGTAAGAGTAATTTGTAAAAGTATTTGCAGTATGTATTCAGTATTTGCAGTATATATTGTATAAACATTTTTTATATTGGTGGAATCCTTTCCTCTAACCAAGAACTTATATGAAGTTTTCACTTATAACCAAATGGCTTTAATTTCCCTTCGAAGCCGCTCTCGTGTTAATGAATCCATGATTTTATGAGAGCTGATCATTATTTTATACACAATTATACAAGATTAATTCTAAATATTTGTTTAAGACATATTATAATGGTCAGGGGCTTGAACCCGCGTCTTACTGTTTGTGTGTCTGACGCCTCATCCAACTGAACCATACAGGTAGTTTTAATATACACAAATATATATATATATATATAATATAATAATTATATATACAAATAAATATACATAACTATATACAGTAAGTAAAGTTAAAGCACACACCTGAGACGTTGCAACCAAACAGTTTCTAGTGAGGTCTTAATTTGTGACATTTGATTGGTCAGTTTCGTGTTCAGTGACAGAATCATTGAATCAGTGCTCTGTTTCAGTCTGTTGTATTCGTTCTGTGGGCATGCGGATGTTGTGTGTAATATTAGGGTATTATGTGAGGATGGGAGTAGAAGGGAAGGAAGGGGAGAGGGAGGAGGAGTAGAAGGAGGAATAGGAGGGAAGAAAGGTGAAGAAGGAGACGATATGGAGGAGAAAGAAGTGGTGGTAGAAAGGTATGACTCATGTATTCATGACTCATTGTATATCATATACACATCAGTCTGTAGTGGTGACATCTAGTGGGCTGTAACCTCACAAGTCTCCACTTTAGTGTTCACAGAGTTCAGATCTGTTAGTGTGCATTGCAGATCTCTCTCCAGATTCTCTATTGTTTTCTATTGTGTGTTATGTAATAGGTGTATTATGTAATGGGTGTATTATTTAATGAGGATGCTCTGCAGTGTGTGTCAATAAGTTTGCATGCTAAAAGATAACTCGTGATTGTAATTATATTTTATATTAAAAAGTCGACTAATTAACTAAACTAAATTAATTATTATACACTTAACCATTATATATAAACTCCCAACAAGGGCATATAAACATCCGATAAGGGCATATAAACTTGTATTAATAGCGTATAAACTTGTATTAATAGCGTATATACTTGTAATAATAGCGTATATACTTGTATTAATAGCGTATATACTTGTATTAATAGCGTATATACTTGTATTAATAGCGTATATACTTGTATTAATAGCGTATATACTTGTATTAATAGCGTATATACTTGTATTAATAGCGTATATACTTGTATTAATAGCGTATATACTTGTATTAATAGCGTATATACTTGTATTAATAGCGTATAAACTTGTATTAATAGCGTAAATACTTGTAATAATAGCGTATATACTTGTATTAATAGCGTATAAACTTCAGAGCTCACACATACACTAACAGTGAGGTCAGTTATTTGTGTTCCCGCAGACTCCACCTGTTCAGCGTTCTGTTGAGCTCTACCCTTGAGGACATCAGCCTGGTGGGGGGTTACACAAGTGATAGAGGGTTAAATAGGGTACATTAGATAGATGGTATAATAGGGTATTGGCACAGATATACACACAAGCTACTATTTACACGCGCATATATGCTTTCTCACACATTTAGGGACGAAGGTATACAATATGCAAATGCTCACACATACATACATACATGCACGCATATAAATTTATTTTTATTTATTTTAATTACAATTTTTATTATGGATGAATCCATAACTTTAGTATTATTATATCTTAGTTCCGAACAATTAATTTAAAATTTTATTTTGTTGAATGAATAATATTTATTACAAACACACACGCTCACATGCACTCACATACACATGCGCACACACGATTCCTCACTGGTTACCGTATTATTAGCAATCTTGAGGTCGTCGCTGAACGTACTCCTGAGTTTGTTCAGCTCTGACGTCAGACTTGCCTCACTTCGCTTAGACGATGCCTCGCGCTCGTCCAGTTGTTGTTTGTGTTTCTGTAGCCACAATATACAGATTAATATAGGTGGCAGCATCGGTGACAGAGGTCAGAATTATTGGACGAAATGAAAATGAAAATTATTATGATATATTGTATCGATTAAAAATTACATAGTGATTATAGGTGTCGTTGGATAATAAAAATAAAAAAGGGAAATAAATAGAAAATGAAGAAAGAATATCAACATTATTAAAAGAATGTTAAGTATTCGAGTTTTTTCTACGTTATTACATAGTCGATGACAACGAGACGAGAAGCGTAATAAGGGGGCGTGTCTGAACCTGAACAAGGCGGTCCACCATCTCCTTATTGGTGGAGGTGAGATGTTCCAGCGCCCGACTGTGTTCCAGTGATAGGTCTGCCTTCTCTTGACCGTACGTTGTCAATAGTTGTGCTGTCTGGGCGCGGATGTTACGCTCCAGGGTGGCCACTACTTCAGAGTGCGATAGGGCTGCGTCCTCCTTATCCTGGAGCACCGCAGCTAGCGCCCTCTATTGGGGGGACGGGAATAAGGGTGTGAACATGTAGCGTTGATTATCTCATGATTAGGTAATCACTACCTATAGTTTACTCTAGTTTTTAGGATATAACGACGGACATTCTTATTCAATTCAGAACTATAACTAAAGTATATTTTATAATTTAGAAAATCTATATACTCAATTATAGTATCAAATTAAACAAAATATATATAAGGGCAATGTTATTGTACATTGTTACTATATTTCCGGAAAATAAAAGGGTATCCCACTACAATTGTAGTTAACTTGCTAGAAAATCACTTTTATGCAAACACATCCGGACATTATTTCCAGAAATACTAGTATGGGGATACCCCCTTTAGATATAGACCTAAATAGGCTCATTATATGAATAATGTAAGACTACTATTAGTATTTATTTTAAATAAATTATTTATTATACACAAACTTATATATATATATAGAGTAATTATATGTATAATGAGTGACATTGAATATATGATCTGACCTTGATAGTGGTTAGCTCATCAATGTGTGACCCCAACTGATTGTGATTCTGCTCCTGTATAACTGACTGTTCCAACTCCAGTGTAGATAACTTGCCTGTCAATTAGTCAATATTAGACAATCTCAGTCAATAAACACTTCATTATAGGTATATGTAATATTATATTATGTAATTACAATTATATAAGTTATATATTATATATATATATATATAATAGATTATTTACTATTAATTAATTAATGATAATGAAAATATATATATATATAATAGATTATTTACTATTAATTAATTAATGATAATGAAAATATATATATATAATAGATTATTTACTATTAATTAATTAATGATAATGAAAATATATATATATATAATAGATTATTTACTATTAATTAATTAATGATAATGAAAATATATATATATAATAGATTATTTACTATTTATTAATTAATGATAATGAAAATATATATATATAATAGATTATTTACTATTAACTAATTAATAATAATGAAAAATCATTAAAATTCTATATATATATATATATATATATTGAATAGTGTATTATTGCAAGATGATTCCTAGTTGACCTCTTAATTCATTGATTTCATGTTTCAGATCTGCGATGATTGCCTCTTGCTGAAGTGAGACAGCTCGGCTTTCTCCTAGTTCAGCTAATCAATGTATCAGGTGGATACATCATGTAATAGATCATGTAATAAAAGGTGTAATAAAAGGTTTAATACATGATATAATACATGATGTACCATATGATGTAATTGCATTGTGCAGTAGACCGGTTCGTTCGATTCAATTTTTAATCCTTCATATAAAATATAATACATATCTATATTTTAGTATAATATGTGTTAATAATTTTTATAAAAAAATAGATACCTTTGGTCACGAAGCATTTAAAGTTTGAAATATAAATTATTATTTTAAGATAAATTCTATAATATTCCATGTATAATAGTAATGACACCATCTTATTATCTTTGATGTTTACAAATATTTAAATTAATATTCAATATTAATTATGTATTTGTATTATATTTAATGAATTAATATAATATATACCATTATTTATATTTATTATTAATATAATATCTATATTTCATGTTTATATCTACAAATTACCAATATTAATGTCTCCTAAAACTCGAGAAAATACACCATTTTACAAAGTATTTATTTCAAAATAATTCAAAATAATTAATTTTTTAAAATTAATATATATAATTATACTTTACATAAATTTGAGTGATCAGATTATATTGAATTGTGGATATAAGTTAGATATAACTGTCCTTTATACAAATATAATTAAAAAAATTAAAAAATATGTAAACTTATTTTGTATTTCATATTTCAAATAAAAATCCAAAAAAATTTAAAAATGATGTTAATTTTTTTTCTAAAAATAATTTTTAATTTTTTAATAATTAATTTGAATTGTATTATTATTATCTATAAATTATATATTTTAATTTTTTAAATTAAATTGTAATAATTTATTTATATTAAATTATACGATTTTTAGATATTTTTTTTGACTAAAATTATTTTATAAAATTTGGGCATCTAGATTGTTATGAAAAATATTTTGTACTGTTAATACTACTTGTTATATATGTTTCTAGGATATATCCATAGTTGGCTTAAAAAAAATCATCCAATTTTATAAAAATTAAAAAAACTTATTTCTATATCTCCCCCATGTTAACTTTTGTATGTATTCAATGTTAAAATAAAAAGGTCTCGTGACATAACAATATTTAAGATAAAGGTCTAAAATTTTAAACACTTATTCATCATAGCATACATAATTGTCACAGATGTGAAGGTTTTTAAAATTGCAAATTTTTTTTTAGTACGAACCAGTCTATTGTGCAGCCTTAATAAGAGACTATCAGAATTAATCGTAATAAGGATGGTGAAGGACATAGATATACGAGTGAATCCTAATAAAGTAATTCTGTAGGTGGAATGTAAGCGGAATGAAAGCTAAACTATATAGCATGTCAAAGAATATGTTGACATACTTTCTCTATACCCGATTGATCGGTGACGGTTAAGTGGGCCGAAGTATACTCATGAGGATGAATAACGATGTATAGTTTTAATTCAAGTTATATTTAGCCGACACAATAAAACTACTATGACGATTGTATAGCCCCACTACCACCACTAGTACCACTACTACCACTAACACCTGCACCACTAGTACCACTAGCGCAAGTATCACTACCACCTTCCCTACTACTACCATCGCTACCTCTGCCACTACCACTATCACCCCTATTATGGGGTGGGGGTAGGGTAACTAACAAGCTTTGTTCATAAGGTCAGCCTCGTATTGTTTACGTGTGACATCAGCAGCTGCTGCAGTCTCCACGAGATGGCGAACGTTGTCAGTCAGTGTAGCTATCTGTGCAGTGGCCAGCTCTAACTGTACAGTGTGCAATAGACATTTAGGACATGTTTCAGAACTTATAGTATCAAATCATATGACTGTAGATATAGTATCTTTAGTTGAAGTCTCATATGATAAAATACTAAACATTATATATAGTATATATATTGTATACTGATATTAAAATGAAAAACATAAATATTATATACTAAATAGATTATTTCTCAATTTTGTAAAATCGGTAAAACAACAGTAATGTATTTATGATTCATAATAAAGATTTAAAAATGAAAAATACTGATACATAAATTCTATGGATTCAATAAATTGTATTTGTAACCTAAAGGTATAACATCTATACCTCTATACCTCTTTAACATCTATACCTCTATATAACCTTCAGTAACTTAACATTTATATTAATTATATATGAAGTCCTAATTAAATTTACTTCTTATTTTTTTTCTTTATATCACTATCTAAATGTGCATAGCAGATTCTTTGATCTTTGAGTATTTCATCCATTTATAATTATTGAACATATATATATATATATATATATATATATAAATATATAAATGTGCATCTAGTTAGTACCCTGCTGAACACACGGCGAGGCGGAACCTTTCTGTTGGCCTGCGTTTCGTCGTTATCGTTACACTTCTTCGCGTCCTTCAAGGACTCGACCTGCAGGCGGTAATCTCGCGCCGAAGTTTGCAGTTCTGTGACCTCGAGGTCGCGAGTCATCAGGGTGTCGCGGGCGGAGGTCAACTGTTCGCCGCTAGCGCTGAAGTCGGCGCTCAACTCGTCGTACTTCTGCGGGGGTCGTAGGTCAAGCGATGTGATAAGTCTATTTACAATGTGTTTAGTTGCGTTCTATATATTCACGTATTAGTGCGTTTATTATGAAATAATGTCAACGATTATTTCCTTGTAGTGGCGGTAATGAACCCAGACGTAATATATAACTATACTGCATATATATAATATATATATACTATATACATGGATCAACATTGTTTCGCATCATGATTATTTCTATTCTAATTATACATTATTATATATCTATATTCGCTATTTGTGTGCACTATATGTGATATATATTAGTCGTGTTTTATTAGTATTCGAAAATTACACATTAAATTAATTTGAATTATTATTAATGATGTGTCTAAATAAATACTTTCAACAACAACAACAACACATCATAAAATTATATATATATATATATATATATATATATATATATATATATATATATATATGTATATATATATATATATATATATAATACACATATAATACACATATAATATGTATAATATATAGCAACACGTGTGTATATTTAATATGTAAATGCAAGCACTTCACGTGTTTACTGGTAGAGGATTAACGATAATATAACTAGCGATTAGTAAATTTAATAGGTTAATAACTATATAGTAGATTATACTCTTTGTATAGGTGCGTATGTGTACCATAGAATTTAGGTCGTTGATTTATTACTATTTTAATGAATATTTAATTAATAATCTATTTAATTAGTATGATTTATCATCATCGACGTAAAGTTAAGTATTTAATGATAAATAACTAGTTCATATATATATATATATATATATATATAATAATTATATTATATATACATAATTATAATTATGTAAAATGATATACACATTGATGAATCATAGCCACGAAGATGTGTTCAGCGACGATATGTATATTTCGCGTGCGTATTCACATGCATATTCCCGTATCCCACGAAACCTTATTCAGCGTGAGAACTTCATCGCTGTGGAACGTCTTCAGTTTAGTGAGCGAGTCTTCGTTATCGCGTTTCACGTCCCCCATTGATTTCTCCATTACATCCTATTATTGGCGGTGTTAAACATCGCGTTATTCATTATTGATAATAGAATAGGGTGCACGTAGAATAGGGGCATGTCGTAACGATATCGTAATGAGGTCGTGCGATCTAATAGATTTATATAAAAATTATTATATCACTATATATATATATATATATATATGTATGTATAGATATATATATCTCTATATATATATAATATATATATTATATAATATATATATATATATATATATATATATATATATATATATATATATATATATATCTCTATATATATATATATATATATTATACATATATGTATATATATAAATGCATATTAATAATAGAGTAATACTATTTGCTGCTTGAAAAGCTGAAGCTGCTCATCGTAATAAGACTTCAATTGTTGAACTTCGCTATCATTTGCTATTTTCTGTTCACTCATATCTTTATCATTATCATCCCTGTATTGTTTATTGGTTATTTAGTTTATATCAATTAGTAATAGAATATTTAATATGTAACTTAAATTGTAAAATATCGAAAGAAACAAACAACTAAAATAATACTAACTAATTAGGAATTCTATAATTTAGACATTTTATAAGAATTATTAAGTTATTAAATTTACTTATTTTAAAATTTATTATAATCCATAAATTTTATATAATTTATATATATTTGATATAATTATATATGAACTATTTATTTATCATTAGATTTATCATTTAAAACATTAAAATAGTAATAAATCAACAACCTAAAATCTTTATTGATTATGATAAATTATATTAAATAATTCAATAAAATATTAATTAATTAACAACCTAAATTCTATGTTTATTATAATAAATTATACTAATTAATTCAATAAAACAGTAATACATCAACAACCTAATATGATCGATCATTACACTATGATCGGAGTTAATCTGCGACTTGAGTGTTTCGTAGATCTTCACGGAATTAGCGTGGGAGGCTTCGAGTGACGCTAGCGCCCCCTTCAGGTTCACACATTCCACCGTTAACGACTGCTCTACGTTGTTTGCGTTCTTACGGAACTCAGAATACTCGTTGACCAGGGATAACTGTACGGTGACAGTGTATGGGAGATGTGTGAGTTGTGTGTGAGAGATGTGTGAGAGTTGTGTGTGTGTGTGTGTGAGTGTATTTGTGTGTGTGTATAGGCAAGTTGTTATTTTTTTGGTTGAAAGTATTTATTTAGACGAATCATTAATAATAATAATTCAATGTGTAATTTTCTAATAATATACATCACTTATAGCGAACAAAGATATTAAACAGCTAATTATTAATTCGCATACAAATAATCATAACTCGAACCAATGTTGGTCGATAGGACAATTTTGTTAATTTATTTTTAAAAGTATATATCTAGATTTGTGAAATACTAATGGAAGGGGGTAGTTAGTTCCATCAAATTGATGATGAGGAACTGAATTTTGTCCTTTCATATTTGATGCAATGTATAATCGGTTGGTGTAGTTTAATGGAATTTGTATACAGTCTAGTATTTTTTTAATTTATTTTTTGTTTCGTAAATTATAGGATAAGTTATATGGTATAGTATTTTCAAGTATTGTAAGTATTTAATATTTGATCGAATCTTCAGAATTTATCCAGTTAAGTTTGTTAATTAAGTCAGTAATGTTAGTTGTGTAGTTGGTATATAATTCTAATTGAGCGATTCATTATTTTTACATTTTTCTATTTTCAGTTTTCCAGATCCTGAGAATAGTGAGTTACAGTATTGTAGTCTGGATAGTATGAGAGTCTGAGTCAGTAGTTTTGCAGTATTTCTATTTAAGTATAGTCGTATTTCGTTAAGGTTAAATATCTGTGCAGTCGTAGATTGAATAAGTAAGCTGTAATGTTTATCTAAATTAACTTTGTTATTAAAAGAGATTCCTAGGTATTTATAGAATTGGTGGAAATAATTTTGTCTTGGTTAATTAGAATATCAGGGAAGTAAGTATTTGGATCATTAGTGATATCTAATAGTTCAGTTTTATTGTGGTTTAGTAGTAGGTTATTATTTGTTAGCCAGTTTTATAGTTCGTTTAAACGGTGTTGTAGTTGGGTAGAGTTTGTTATCGTTGCGTGTAATTCTATGTCGTATGCATATAAGATATATAAATGAAAGTATTGATGTACACGGCGATTGCTCGTATAAGAAGTAGAGATGTTATTTCTATTTTGTATAGAAAGTGTATGTATGTGCATGTGTATATGCATGTGTATGTGTATTTGTATGTGTACGCTTGCATATACTCATGTGTATGTATGTATACACGCATACATATATACATAATATATATATATAGTATAATTGTAAATATATCGCATGTGTTTATATGTATATGTGCGTATTTCTATGTGTGTATGTTCATGTCTTAATATCTATATGTTTGTAAGTGTGCGTGTATTTGTGTATTTATATATGTTAGTGTATTTTAATGTAGGTGTGTATGTACATATATGTGTATTTATAATAATAGAATAATATTATAATTCTAATGAATATGATATTTTAATATATAATAAACTTATACCATACCTAAATTACAAACTCTATCAATAGTAATTATCCCCAAATGAATTTATATATATATATATATATATATATATATATATAAATGTATATATATATAATTTTAGTGTGAATATGTATATATAAACCTCATTTTCAGATTGTATCCTGGCATGTTCCTGCAGTTTGAATATCTTCATGCTAAGTGCCGAGTCATCGCATCTCTGTTTGTCGTCGAACTCATCCCGCTGATTCATAGAGAGGATCACAATGTAAGCAACACCTCAATACGTGCTTTATATACGCACGCGCGCGCGTAAACTCTGCAACTATCGTTATTGGCTGCAGAGTTTTAGGTGGGCGTGGCTAATACGCGTCAATCAAATATAGGCGTTCCCGCAATATTTAAATACATCAATATTAAAATAGTAGCGTATACATTTACTTTAATGTATATAATTAGTATGCAAATGCATAGAGTTACGTAATTGTATATGGAACGGGTACTAGGTATACGGCACGGGTACACATTTCATAATAGTAACCACTTCACGTATCATACACGTATATATAATATGGTAAAATATATGAATATTAAAGTATAATAAATATAAGCATAGAGATATCAGAGATATACGAATATAAAATGAAATTGAATGAGTCTAAATAAGCTTGAATCATATTACTATGTAATGCAATATTTATAGTATATATTAGTTACTATTAAGTATTTACATTATAATTATTTTATATGAACATATATATATATACATATATGTAAAAATAATGTTAATAATTTCCTCTTCAAGTTCACAATCGATAACACTATAATCATATGCATTGTTAACCCAAGACAAAGCATGATTCATTGCTTGCGGATATTAGTTGATCTATAAATAATGTGAAACTGATAATCAAATAACATATACTATAAATATAGTGCATTTACATAGTAATATGATTAATATTCAGGCTTATATATACTTAATGAATAGCAGTTTAAATATCCGTGTATGTTATATCTTTGGGTGTACTTACTCTATATACATATATTTAGAAACTATAGTTAGAAACTTGATCATATGTATATATGTTCCATAAGCATCTATGTATATAATAAGTGAAATAAACAATGTAATACGTGTGTGTGTGTTCTATTGTTCTGGCCACTCTCATCGTGAAAGTTTGTTCTAGACTATTCTACTAATATCTGCCATTATAGTAACAATGTATAGCTATATAGCAAGTGGTGAGTTTACCAATGCTAGGCATGATCAGCTGTGTTATGATGTAAGCTGGTACACCTGCACCCTAGGTGTGCTTACCTTCTTGTTGAAGTCTGAAGTAAGGCCTTGCATCTGCTGTAGATGAGACTCCTTGAGAGCCAACAGAACGTTTTCATGTTCGTCATTCTTTGTGTTCAACGCATAGATTACCTAAAGGCAATGCAGTGTACGATTACACATAAACACCAATTGGTATATAATATTAGTGTTATTAGTGTATTGGATATTTTTATTCGTGGACAAATTTCGGAAATATGTGAATATAATATCATAAGATAATACATCAAGTTTTATCGAGATTTATACACTAGACATGTTCTTGTAATAATATTCGATTTAAATCAAGATTAGTATATATAGATATATATATAGATATATATATATATATATATATATATATATATATATATATATATATATATACATATTTACTATCCTGAATGTATTTACTTATTTATTATGTTCATATAACTAAAGCTATGAAATAATAAATAAACTTTGCATATGAAACAACTAAATTGATTATGGTGAACAGAAGTAGAACTGATGAATGTTTAGTTCTGCAGTAAATGAAATTTGAAAATAAATAATATTTGTCTTTCTTTATATATATAAATAGAGTAAAATATCTACTCCACTACATGATATTCAATATTTAATACTATAGTTGCTATGGTAACAATATACAGTTAAAATATTTATATTTATACAATTGTATTATTATTTTCTCGACATCATACGATTCATTCTAGAGAATGTTCAAATGCCATATATATTTCATTGATGTATCATCATATATATTTATAGCATTTAATATCATATGTATATATGTAATATGGTTTATATGATGTATACATATTTGATGATGAAATATGGTTTATTAGGCACCGTTACAAAGTGATGACACTCCTCGTAAGTGCACGTAAAATAAATAATACAAATAAAATACAACAACCACAATAACAACAAAGTGAAATAAACTAACAAACAATGTGGAAGTAATAAGAATGAAATATAAAAGTTAATAATAATATAATGAAATTAAATACTGGATAAATATGACTTGAGATGAGCATTGAAGGAGGTGGGAGATTGAATAGATCTTATAGATGAAGGGAGTGCATTCCATATAGATGGGACAATGTAGGAGAATGAGCGTTTCTGGAATTTAAAAGAGGATGGTAGTGGGATAATAAGATTATTACTGGAAGTTGAACGTGTATTGTGGGTGGTGGAGCGAATTAAGAGTAGGTCAAATATATATGAAGGAATGGAAAAATATATAGATTTATGGGTAATAGAAAAGAGTCTAATTAGGGATCGTTTTCTATAGGGAAACCAATTTGGTATAATTTGAAATGAGTCAGTAGAGGAATGGTCAGATAGTTTAATATTTAAAATGGATCGTATAGATGATCTGATGATTCTATTTAATGGGGCAATGGAAGAAGCAGGAAGGATATATAATAAAGAAGAACAATAATCAATACGAAAAATTACAATTGAATTTATAAGGACAACACATAGGGGACGAGTAATATGTTTACGGATACATCTGATTCTAAATAAATGATAATTAGCAGCTTCAGAAATTTTAGCAATATGGCTAGAAAAATATAGATCAGAGTCAAAAATAACACCAAGATTGAGAACTGAGTTGGAAGGTGAAATAAGAATCTTGTCAAGGTAAAAAGAAGAGAATGATGGGGAGTTCGTAGGTATATTGGGCAGTTTTTGAAGTATTTAGTAAAAGGTTATTGGAGATAAGCCAGTATTTAATAGAGGAGGTACACGCAATTAGTTGACAATTATCTGGAGTAGAAGTAGAGAGGAATGAGTAGAGTTGGATATCATCAGCATATATATGATAGAAAACGCTAGGAAATTTGGATATAATAGACCTTATAGGTGCTATATATATGGAGAATAGAAGTGGGCCTAGGACAGAACCTTGTGGGACACCAAATATATACTTATATATATATATATATATATATATATAATAATAATAATATATAGTTTATTAGGTAAATAAAAAATAAATAAACAAAAATATGGAAGAAAAAATAGATATGAATTGATACCCAAATCAACATGGTACAACAATTAACATTAGATTTACATTTAATAACAAAACGCCTTGGTTTATGTATGCAGAACAAGATATATAAAGATTATCTAACATAATGGTATTAATAAATATCCAATTAAATGATGTTAAATATATATGCATATATCATGCCACAATTATAGTCACTAGATAGTATATATATATAATATTGTATTTATTTGTATATTGATTAATGTGTGTGTGAATATGTAAGTGTCTATTGGAATGGTGAAACATCATCATGCAATCATAACTAATACATATCTGTATTTAATTATAAATTAAAATAGAATGATTTGGATTATTTTTGGATTATCTTGACATATCAATTTTATATATAATATATTTTATTATAATATATTATATATATATATATATATATATATATATATGAATTAAAAGTAATAACATTAATATATTCCTATTAAAATTATTCTATAAATATATATTTTTGATATATTAATAGAGTATTTATTACTATATAATTATTATCTTTAATTGTAACAAAGGACTCTAATATGATTATTACGCATGTTTGGTTTCGTATTGAATTCACTAGACCATTGGAACACATTGAATGATACTATACATAGTGGTAGTGGTATTAGCAGATACTACAACAGAGTCAGCGTACTAAGGTAGACATTGGGTAGACATTGGTAGACATTGGTAGACTGTCTGTACTACCTATAGGCATTTAGTTAACGGAGAAGTGAGTAATATCTCACTGCGAATATAGGAACATATATGTGGTGAATAGAGGTCATGTGAATAGTGAATAGTAATAACTTATTACTATATAGTAAGTATTGATTTTATAAAATAAGGTGAAATATATGCACTTCGTATGTTTCTAATATACTTTATTATTGCGAATCTGATTTTATTTTACAACAACAAAATCTAAGTTACTAACACAATATATGCATAGAGCGTAATAAATATCCTGATAATGTAGTGGTGTATTTAAAACTGAATGTTAGTAGAATATAATTATTATCAGGGTTGGGGTCGGGGTCAAATACGAGTACAAATACACAAAATCAGCGTATTTAAATACAAATACATATACGTATTTGACCCTATCCCTAATTATTATAGCAAATAATGTGATAATTAGATGATGTCGAGTAAGAACAGTATTTTAGCAGTGGTTACCTTATCTTTACTAAAATGACCACCATTACTGGTATTTACATGTAAATACATAGACGAAGGTGGTATCACTCTATACACTTGCTTAATTGCCATACTTTGTTTGTGATTATATATATATATACCAATTAATTTATTACCAATGGTAATAAACTCAATTAGTTTGATTATCATTTTATTAAACTTTTATTATAATTGTAATGCTAATCGTTGTAATTCTTTATTTATATTGTAATAGATTATAAAATAAATATAAAAAATATCTTGAATTAATACTATATACATCTCCATACTTGTAAAGGAACGCGTTCCACTGGAACTAGTTCCTATATTTCTGTCTAAGCGTTCCCGTTCATTATTCTGTATCCGTTCCTTTCTGCGTTCCCGTTCCTATTTTTATATCCGTTCCCGTTCCAGGAACGACGCCCAACACTGGCTATGAGTAGCTAACAATTATTTTAATGCACGTAAGTAGAGATAAATAATTATTCTGCATAAAATGAATTTGAAAATACTAATTAGGTTTAATTACTATTAGGCATCTCTATAAAATATCGTTTTTCAGTAACTTATAATCAATATAATCATTTGCAAATTTAAGAATTTATAGAGAAAATATATCTAAATGATAAATTATCATTGATAATTAATATTAATAAAAAAATGTATGTTTTATTAATAATGTGTAGTGATCCCCCTCAATAGATTATGATTCGTACTATTTCACTATCATTATATTAAATAACTAATTGTGATATATACTATTATAATATATAAATAATTAAGTATTATTTATATATAATAATTATAAGACGTTACTAATTTATTAATATTGTTCATTATCGCAGCTGTATCCTAGTGTGTATACACTATGCAACTAAAATGATGTTATTATATATATATTTGTTAATGTTTAAGCACATTATTAAGTGAAAAATTGTAATAAATATTTAAACACTTATCCAATGATATATGATTTATTAATTCAAGCACTTATTGTCATATTGGTTATATTGTATTGGCTAAATACAAGGCATATGGTATTATCTCATGGTGTTATCAATACCTCCTTCACCTATAATATAGTATAATTATTATAATAATACAAAAACTCCTATACATATAACAATAATACCATTCATATATATTATCATTGTTCATGAGATCAGTGGTATTCTTAAAAAAATAAATATTATAAAATATAAAATTAGAGTGTCTATTATTGTATATTATCATTGCATACAAGATCACCAAGCCACTAAATAATTACTATATATGATATCATCACTCCACACGAAATCACTATGAACGAAAGCAATGGTATTAATTATATATACATCAATATCATCATGATGATAATGTTGAACATGGTTATCATAAATTATTATTAATTTAATACATGTAAATATATACATAATAATTATCATTATCATTATTATAATCATTATGATAATGTCTATATAATTATTATTATAATAATATATATTTAAATAAGTTAAGGTAATTTAGTATAATATGTATATAAAATAGTATAAAATAAACTAAATTTAATAAATCGTATGAGATTACTAAGTCTGAAATGACTTCGTCTGATATTATAGTAATGCCATTACACTGTAATTACAGTAATGATTACTGAGTTACTCAGTTACTCAGTGAGTACCTTTTTAAATAATAAAATATTCGAAAAATATGGACGAGCGGCGCATGTAGAACGATTTAAGAATGGGTTTATTAAGTTTTATATGAGTAGTTTATTTTCTCACTATATGAAATTAATTATTTATGTAAATTAATAACTGTAAGTAAATATATAATTTAAATATATATATATCAATTAAAATAAATATTAACTTTAGTTAATTGAGCAATTTTTTTCGACATTTTGACATGCATATCCTGAGAAATTTCCATGTCTTTAGCATTAAGAGATGACATAGCTCCATATTTGAGTTTATTATGTATATCGTAACTACGTTTACTAGTACTAGTCATTATAAATAAAAGATTTAATGCATGTTTTAATAACTTTAATAGTTGTTTACAATTTATTTCAATAAATTTTTGTTGTTAAGCAATAAACAAAGATATCAGGAATATCTATTCACTACGTGTCGCTTCATTTTTAGAAATCATTTAAAAATAATATTCATATATTTATATTTATAATATATATACATATATAAATTAATATATATAATATAGATATAAAATGTGGTTTCTTTATGTATTGAGCTGGTTCGCTTTTATCTTTCAAATATGTTTTGTTACTCTTGCAATAGGTTACTTTTAAATTAGATAATATTAGTAAAATAGTAGTTTACAAAGTTATTTATTAATGTAATAATTACTCTGAAATAACAAAAAATATCTATAGTTTTATTTATTATTTAAATAATTTTAAAATATCACTATTTAAACAATCTAAAATTCATATCATATATACATATCATATATACATATATATATTATTCATATTATATTATAACATTGATAATACTTATCTAGATTCATGTTTATTAAATTTAAAATTAATATCATTAAATATGATATTAATTTTAAATATCGGATTGATAGTGAATTCACTTGTAACCTTTAAGCCTTAAAGGCTTTAAGGTTACCTTACGGATTATGGTCAAAAGCTTAGCGAATTGAACGCCCGCAAATTGTTTATTCGAATTAGTGAATTTACAATAGCTTATGATTGGCCATTATAATTAGCGTATGTCTATTTATAGAATATCATACATGCAACGGCTTATCATTACCATATATTTATAGGCTCACTCGGGATGTAATGCAGCTAAAAAAACATAGCAATATTAAAACTAAACCCAACCAAACCAAACCAAATAAGCGAAAATAACTAAAACTACAAATATTAATGTTTGTACAAACAATCATACGTTATTATAAATTCACTAATATGAATAACAAATTTTGCGGGCGTTCAAATCGCGCATCAATCGCGAAGCTTTTGACCAGGTACCAAATATATAAGACCCATCGATATAAAGAAAGTGGATAAGCAATTGAATGTAGTGTATGGCACTATCAGCTACGAGCGCTGCAGTCGAAACCCACTATCTGGCCCACTACTTTTTATTTATAATAATATTTACATATATATATTGATAATTACTACAAATTTGAATGTACTATCTATACTAAAAATAAAATTATATATTTAAAATACATAATATCAACATTCCTCATAATTTTGTGTATTTAAATTATAGATATAATACTATTTTATTGATTTTATTGATATTTATAATTTAAATCCATTGATATAGATAGATTTAGAAGTCACTTTAATCTATTTCGACGAAAAGCCTACTGTTTTAATATTTGACATATATAATATGACTAATATCCAATAAAAATCACTGATACCATTTTGTTAATTTATCAATAAAAGTGTCATTCACGTGTCTATCTTTTACATGCATTGCGTGCGTCAATTGCTTATCCACTTTCTTTATATCGATGATAGGACCCTGTCGATATCAAATTATTATATTATCATGTTACAATCCAAACTTGACCTAATTATAATTTGTATATAAATTAATTCATTATTATAATGATTATTATAATAATTATACAATTATTGTAACAAAATTAGCAAATATGGTTAACTCCTATCTAAGCTATGTACTTATTATAATTTATTTGGACTATTATTAATTTATAAGGTAATTAATCTAATTATCAAGCTAATATACTTTTAATATTTGAATAGATATATCATATATTATATGAATTATATTTTTAAAAATATATATTCAAATTACAACATTTTCACGGTATTGAAATTTTACATGTAAATAATAGTGATTGAATCTTTTGACCTATACAAATTCGGTAACATTTTGATAAATTCACTTTTATATATCTCCAAATAATATTTTTGCGGAACACTTACTTTTTGATATATAATGAATTGTTATACATATCTTAATTTAAAATTATATTAGTGTATTATTTTTCAAATTTACATTTAAATAATTACGAAATCCGAAAATAGACTTTAGTTCACCTACCCTTCACATTTGAGCTAGTATCAGTTTTATTTCAATAATTCAGTCGAGTGAACCATCTTTCCTTCGGAAAATTGAAAGGATCAACGGAACTTTATGATCAACGGACATTGATATCCGTCGATCGTAAAGTTCACTTGATTGTATTGTATTATATGTACAGATGTCCGTCGATTGTAAAGTTAATCTTATATGCTAAAATACAATACAATCAAGTGAACTACGACCTACGTACATCGATGCCCGTCGAATTTGTCCCTTGATCCCAATATTATATTGAATATACACACGTAAGTATTGTACATACATACAATCTACGTGATATACATTAGTTGATTCATACTCTAAATTAATTTAATGTTTGAAATATAGTCGTTTACTATTATAATAAATATATGTATTCCGATATAGTTAGCACCATCTATAGATATATCTTGCATAGTTTACATAGTTTACATAGTTTACAAAGTTTACAAAATGTACTATAGTACATATAGTACATATATTTATATTAACAAATAAGTTGTCATGATATGAAGAATTAATCTTTGTATTATTGTAGATTCACTACACTAAGCAAACATGCACATATGTGAATATATGTATGTGCACATGATCATACTCGAATGCTCACTCTTGATAAGTAATATCTTAAATTGACCACCTTTCTTTAATTGCAATTAATAATATTTAATAATACAATATCAATACAATAGATATACAAGGAGAATCCATTGTTTTGATTTGTTCAGTGTATTTTGTATTCATTAATAATTAGACAGATATTATTTTTCATTTATTAACATCATGTCTAAACGGAAGGTTATATCTTTGTATGATTGGTTGAAAGCAATTGAACAAATAAATATGGGTATATTAAGGAAAGAAATTCCAATACAACTAGGGGTGGAGTATCAACAATATATGGGTGGGTAAAAGATAAAGATAGACTTATTATGGATAGAGACAAGGTTAATAAACCAAAAACAACTAAACGATTAAAGTTATCCCCCTATGATGCTAATAATTAATAGTATTAACTTAATACACATAATTAACGATAATATTGCAATCAAGGATAGTATATATTTGATATTTGATAATATAAATACATATTCTATTAATAATTTAAGTGGGCGTAATTTTAAATTAGCCACGCCTTTATCATACGTAATGACATGCGGATGTATCGACATATTTTCGGATCTCCTGGGATGTCGATACAAGCAGCTTTTACTGTGTATATATATATATATATATATATACCAAAGATTTTGCGAAGCAAAGATATAACACTCCCTATGCATGCAACGTAATTTAGTAATATCCCCAACCGCTGCTAGCAGTAGTATCGAAATCACTGAAATAGATTTAGGTTCGGCTCTGTTTGCATACAACAATGTTTTCATTGCTCTATTAAATTACATGCAATATAAATTAGCTTTTACTCACTAAATATATACTTATAGCATTTAAAACATAAATATAATATTTGTTTGTTATATATTAGTAATGAACACTTAGTTTTCATCATATAAATATTAATTTAAAGCATATTATTTAACATTCTAAAAGTGTATAGTTAAATACGAATTTACATTATAAACAACGCATAGTTCCTAAAAGTAACCCGCTATAGGTGGCACCAGGGTATTTTGTATACAAATTCGAATTACACGATTTCGCGTAAGTGTTATATCTTTCCTTCGGAAAATCTTTGTATATACTATATATTATTTAATCTATAAATTGAATACATTCGTAAGAGTATATTTCATCCGTATTTCTTAAGTAACAATATATATATCAACAATTATTTCTATTACATTTACATAGTGATATCATCGATATAAAGAAAGTGGATAAGCAATTGAATGTAGTGTATGGCACTTTCCGCTACGAGCGCTGCAGTCGAAACCCACTATCTGGCCCACTACTTTTTATTTATAATAATATGTATTTATCATATATATATTGATAATCACTACCAATTTTAATATACTATCGATACTAAAAATAAAATTATATATTTAAAATACATAATATCAACATTCCTCGAAATTTTGTGTATTTAAATTGAAGTTATAATACTATTTTATTGATTTTATTGATATTTATAATTTAAATCCATTGATATAGATAGAAGTCACTTTAATCTATTTCGACGAAAAGACTACTGTTTCAATATTTGACATATATAATATGACTAATATCCAATCAAAATCACTGATACCATTTTGTTAATTTATCGATAAAAGTGTCATTCACGTGTCTATCTTTTACATGCATTGCGTGCGTCAATTGCTTATCCACTTTCTTTATATCGATGAGTGATATTTGTAAATAAATAGATACATAATTATTATCATAATAATAATGATAATAATGCCTACACATCTATATCAATAACGTATACCATTCTGTATAACATTCCCAACCAGTGCAGTAACTGTACATCATACACATAGTGTCATGCCTATACTATCCAGTTATTATTTTATTCAAATAGTAATAACAATAAACTATATTTTTTATAAACAATTTATTGTATACTATAATGTTAGTTATATGTTATTTGATATATATATATATATATATATATATATATATATATATAACTATTTCTGATATTTAAATAATTTAATTAAAGTATAATGTAAATGTTATTTTGATATTTTAAGTAATCTTGATTTTAAATATATTATTATCTTTATATTATCATCTTTATATTATCATATTTATATTATCATCTTTATATTATCATCTTTATATTATCATCTTTACATTATCATATATGTTATATAAATCAGTTATTTATCAAATATAATAATAATTATAAAATGATTCATTTCTCTCAGGAGATAATAATATGATTATTATTTGAAATATTAAAATTCACTTTTTATTATATTTATTCTATTTGAATCATCTATATATCTGTATAATGTTAAGTTGACCTTATTAATAAATATCAACATATTTAAATAACTTTTACAATTGAATAAAGATATATAATATAACCAAATTAAAAAATATGAATATATTAAAATATTATTAATATTACTCATTCGATGTTATTTGTAATTAAATATGAGATTAAATATACAATATGACATATACAATATGTGCATGTTGCTATTAAAGTTGAATAATGTCATCAATTCATGTTGTTCATCCATACACTCCATGTGCTTAAATATATCCTGCTCCTAAGATTCTCAATGTTCTCCACACATTGCCTATGTATGAATCACATTCTCTATGCAATACAATGTGCTACAATGTATTATTAATACCATTCATCTTTAGTAACCTAATCTTCTATCGATGATCACCCAAACCCACACCCACTGTATACATGCATTCAGTCATGTGACAATGTTCACATTACCTACTAGAGGGTACAACATACCCTACTTATACACCCTACGCCTCTAAACTGCCACTTTCATCGCCTAATATCCCATACATTTCAGACTCTCAACTTTCACTTCCTTCGACTCATTCTAAGTTAAATTTACATTACCGTATTGTCGCATTTACATCTTCATTTATCCTCCACCATTTTTAATTTAAAATTCTCTTACTACCTCTCCCCACTTCAATCTATGCAGAAACTGTATATTCTACAAAACTACTTCGCTAGATGTATTCTTAACATTATTAGATAGAGTCGTGAATCTGCCTCTCCACTCCTCACAGATCTTCACTGACTCTTATTTATATAGAATATACTGTCTCTATAGAATCTAAATTCTTACAACTTCTAATCACTACTAACTTAATAAATAACTAGACTACATCTTACTATTATGAACACCTAAATGAGCCTAACACAATTCCCCTTTCTTCCCAATAAACTCACCTTCATTCCACTAACATATGGATACTTTCTGCCCCATGTCTATGTAATAAACCTCCCATAGTTACAGCTATTGTTTTAAAGAAAAGCCTCACTAATTCATTCATTCATAACTCTTATATTATGTTTGTGTTAATTTATTATAAGTTACATTCTTTTTACCTTATTATACCTATATTATACCTTAATTATACATCTATTTTACCTCTATTATACCTCTACTAATATTTTTATTTAGATTACTAGGAACTGAAGCTCTCATAAATATTAATGTAATATAATATATTATAAATTAAATAACATAAATTATGAAATAATGTAATATTAACTATGACACTATGGTGAAGTTGCCAACAATAGTAAGAGAGAAGGATTACAGCTGCGTACAGTTAGTGTTGTGACGTGACGTTTAGCTTACCCGTAGTGTTAGCAACACTTCCTACCGCTAGCAATATCTCTGTTGTCAATACACATGTGTTTACAAGCATTACGGAATCTCTTGTAATAATATGTAAGACTATGATTCATATTATACTCTAGGCAATTGAAGAATATCCCATTGTTGTATATTTATAATAATATATATAAGCGATATATATATATAATATATTAATATATGTATGTATATATATAGGCGATATATAGAATAGTAATCATAGTTAATATTATTTATTGATACTAGTTACCCTGATTAAACCCCTAACGCCCCCCTCCGTCCGTCTGTCACAGCTGCCGGACTCTATTACCTAGCGGAACTAGTAGAAGAATTCACCACCACCACTGCGAAAGTCATCAAATACGTGATATGGGTTAGTAGTAGGGGTAGCCTAGTAGTACCTTCCCAACGGACACCTGTTGTGGACTATTGCTACCATTAATACCTATACCTAGTCCAAAGATTTTGCGAAGCAAAGATATAACACTCCCTATGCATACAACTTAATTTAGTAATATCCCCAACCGCTGCTAGCAGTAGTATCGAAATCACTGAAATAGATTTAGGTTCGGCTCTGTTTGCATACAACAATGTTTTCATTGCTCTATTAAATTACATGCAATATAAATTAGCTTTTACTCACTAAATATATACTTATAGCATTTAAAACATACATATCATATTTGTTTGTTATATATTAGTAATGAACACTTAGTTTTCATCATATAAATATTAATTTAAAGCATATTATTTAACATTTTAAAAGTGTATAGTTAAATACGAATTTACATTATAAACAACACATAGTTCCTAAAAGTAACCCGCTATAGGTGGCACTGGGGTATTTTGTATACAAATTCGAATTACACGATTTCGCGTAAGTGTTATATCTTTCCTTCGGAAAATCTTTGCCTAGTCTATACACACACGAGTTAAAATAGTTGTACACTGTACATTGCATTGCCTCATTATAACCACCACTAATTTCTATTCAACTATATAAAATATACATATAGTTTATCTTTACGTTAGTTTATATATGATAATTAATTTTATATTGAAAACATATTTGAAATGTATGATTAGAATCCGCTGCTGTTCCCTATGGTTACTCTGTAGTAAATACTTAATCAGTACTGAATACTAAAATACCAAATACAATTATTGTTAGTAATTAGATCTGATATGTATTAATGTATCGTCTCTATGTAGTTGATTAGACTATATATTGTAGTTGTGTGTATGACGGTATCCACAGGGCAATTGCTCTCACAGGAAGCCCTGGTTCACTCTAATTCCTGTATCTCTTCAGTATTATTTAATTGTGAGTAATTTTATAAAGTTACAAGTTAAAGAGAGTATTTGTGAAGTAATTAGCTATTATATTTATAAAGAATTAATATAATAAAGAATGTTTAATTAATTTATAATTGATTAAATAGAAAGTAGTGTAATATAAAATTTATAAATCATTATTTAAAACCAGGGTTGGTCGGTTTTTTTGGTTCGGTTTTTTTAACGGTTTTTTTGGTTTATTTGGTTTTTTTGGTTTATTTGGTTTATTTGGTTTTTTTAACATTATAAAAGCGTTCAATCAAAAATAAAGAATCGATTAGGCAATGATAAGGCTGCAAAACTTGTTTTTTTATTTTCGAGAATTAAATTGATTATATTTCTATTAGAAATCATCTAATTATTATTATTATTATTTTTTAAATTATTATATTGTTACAATTTGTAACTTGTTATTTTATTGTGAGAATTATATTGATTATATTTCTATTAGAAATCATCTAATTATTATTATTATTATTTTTTAAATTATTATATTGTTAAAATTTGTAACTGTTAATTTTATTGTGAGAATTATATTGATTATATTTCTAATTACTGTATTGTTATTTTTTTAAATTATTATTTTGTTACAATTTGTAACTATTTTTTTTATTATATTTTACTTTATTTTTATAATAAATATATTTTAATAAAATAATTTTATTAACATTTAATATTAATAATATATTATTGAAAATTTAATAATATATATATATATTTAATTAATATATATAAATAATATTCATTAGTGTTGTATATTTTATACTTACTCTATATATGTATGTTTTGCACAGACATTTAATAATCGATCTAGGTATATATAATATTTTCTAATTAATAATCCGAACAATTAATTATAAAAAAACCAAAAAAACCAAAAAAACCGCCAACCCTGTTTAAAACGGAATAACACCGGTCGAAACCGTTTTAAACTTAACATAATAACAGAGTCATCATTAACCCGCAGGTAAACCTTGTTCTAGATGTATGTCTGCTACTGTTCGAGTCCCTGCCGATAGCACTCACTATAGGACTGTTTGTAGCCAACCTGATATTCCTGTTGATGCTGCAGACGTTCCCCTACGTCGAGTTCACTTCACCCTTGCTGCTTATATCATTAGGTTGTTGTCATCATCATCATCATCGTCATCATCACCATCATCATCATCACCATCATCGTCATCACCTACATCGTCATCACCTACATCATCATCATCATCATCATCATCATCATCATCATCATCATCATCATCATAATTACCATCATCATCACCATCATCATCAGCATCATCATCATCATCGTCATCATCATCATCATCATCATCATCATCATTATATATAAAATTGCACTTTGTTTTAAAAATTCATAAGTGATATACCCTCACACATACCCTCACACACTCACCCTCACACCCCCATACACCCCACAGTAATACTGGTGTCCAATCACTACTTCGCCTTCAACCATTTCGCTGAGGAGTACTACGACTTCAGTGAGGTTACAGCAGCCTGCCACTGTGTGTCACCACTGTGTATCACATTCTGCCACCGTGTGTCACCATGTGTCACCACCGTGTATCACACCATTATTTAATACATATATATTATATTATATGCAGTTAATTCCGATGAAAATATTCTAATTTTTGTATAGTTTTTAAATATAGAACATAGGACATGATGTATATTTCTACCCTCTAAGGACATAACATCTATACTTTATCTCCTGCTTTATTGTATTACCCCGAAATATATACTTTTCAGTGATATATTTATTTATATTCAATGATTTCAAAGATATCTGAAATATTTATTATAATTCAAAATGCATTGATTTTATAAAAATGAGTATTTCTATATAAATATTTTATTGAAAATACAAATTTATTTATAAAGTCAGTTTAAAATGAAAGTGATATTTTATTTATGTTGTCATTCTAAATAATATAATGCATATTACATTGTTTTACATATTAGATATAATGCATATCGAAATTAATCATTTAAAAACGAGTTTTAACATTAATTGAATACTAAATACAAATATGTACTACTATGACCTAGATCTTAATGCAATACATTCAAGTGTTAAAGATAAGTTGCCTAAAATGCGTAAGCAGACATAATGTCTTGTCCTTTCTATAATTGAATAATCTATTATTAGTTTATAAATCATATTATGGCTATTAATATATATGATCATCTATATGATATATATCATCTATATGATTAGAATATATATAATATATACATAATTTAAATCATTGATGTGGTATAACTTTCCACCAGCAATGGCTATACAATGACAATGAACGCACTACTAATGTTGTTGTTCTGTTTTAGGTGCTCGGTTTCTTCACTATTTGCATGTGGGTGGTGCCTTTCTCGTTCTTCATTTCGTTATCGGCCAATGAGTATGTACTTCCTGTGATATCCACGTCAACGGAAGGTTAATAATCGCCCTGTACCCATTAAGTATATGAAATTTAGTTTTAGAAGTCATTTATTTGAATTATTTGTTCGTTTGTACGGTAAAATATAGAGTTATGATCATTTCATTTTAAGTTATTTATAATAATAACTATTTCATTTAAATTATTATATTTTGTTTAATTATCAAATTAAATTAAAATTCATATATAAATATTCAGTAACATTTTAACCATATTCTATCCATATACCCCATCTAAAGCAATAGACACATATAGAGATTCTTATTTTCTATATTTCACTTTGTTTACATGTAGTTGTTATAGCAGAATTTATTTCTAGTGCCAATGTGTATTTTCAATGTGTATAGATAATATTGTTTTATAGCTCACAACATATTGCTAATGCTTACTAGATATATTCATTATTAGAGTCATATTCATTAATTCATATCCGAATTATTTTATATATTTCCATTTAATTTATAATATTTATTAAATTTTGTTTTTAATTTTTTATGAATACTCAAAATAATATTCATTCATATTTAGCGTAAGTCAAATTCGACCTATCTCCTCTGTATTAAATGATGTCTACTAAAATTTTTATTAAAGAGACATTTCAATAAATTTTCAATAAATATTTGATCATATGCATATATAATAGATACATATATAAAATTATTTTATACAATAATAGTGGTATACTTACACAGATCTAGGCATATTACAGTAAACAAATATGTATAGTAATGTTAATTTTTTTTTTAACATATACAAATTTTAAATAATAATGTAATTGTATTTCACATGCGCTTCCCTTTAGAAGAAATGCCCCACTACTATTTGATTGTAATACTTTCCAAAAAGTGTTGTATTAGATATAATTTCATACATTGATTATTAATTGTTTAAAGATAGATCCATATTAAGGGGGTTAGCTCGGGTTGAAATATGATTAATATTTTAATTTAAAAAAAAAATGTTATTACGTATTATCCAATTTCGGTATTTTATTTTATTACATTGTAAAAATTGCAACTTATTTTTAGCTAATTCTATCCATAAACAGTGTTATAATATTATGAATTAAAAAAATTACGAAAATGACAGGAAATTAATGAATATCATTTGTATTTTTATAAAATCTTGTCATTTATGATGTTATATTGCAATTTATTAAAATAAGTATTTTATTTAAAAATTTCTGTTTTGAATTCAGCAGAGATCATAGATTAAATAGCATTAAAATAAATAAACAAATCACATGTCTATATAACTAGATATCATTGGTTGAAAAGAGACGCTTCCAACGGAAAATTATTAAAATTATTTGATTATAAATGAGTAGAATTTATGATTACAAATAACGTATTGTCGTACCTGTAGCTAATTCACAAAGAAAGATTTTACTAATTTTCCGTTGGAAGCGTAAAAAAACTTTGACTCTAATTTTCTCAAGTTTTAACTTTTTCACTTTTAGGCATATTTAAAAGCCTAAAACTCCTTTGATAACGAATATTTGTATCTTAAATTTTTACCATCTATGTATAACATATATATTTATAATTATTATGTATGATTATCATGTAAAATTATAAATTATTATTCTAACTTTATATTATAAAAAATATTATAAAAAAATGTTTAACTATTTTATACTATTATATTTAAATAATTATAATTTATTATATTTAAAAAGCTACAATATAAATATAAAGTAGAATTATATCTATTGAATAAAAAAAATTATTTAATTATCTTTAGGAGTTATTTATAGGTTGAGTTCTAGCTAGAGCTATAATTAACATTGCAATTGCGAACCCGCGCTAATCCCCTTAAGGGGAAGTATGTCCAATCAAATTTAATAATAGGTAATCACATACTTTTTTTTCTATAGTTTAATAATATATTATTCTATTATGAAATTATTTTGTTATTACATATAGATTCATTAAAATATTTAAAATATATGTTTATAAATATGTTTTATTTATAATTAATAAACAAATAAAAAATAAAAAATTAATAATATTAGTAAAAAAAAAAGTATTTCATTACAACCTATTGTATTATCTAATTTCTTGTGTACATAATGTACCTACTTACTTTCTCTTAGCATACTTACTTTCCTACTTGTATTGCCTATTTACAATTTCAATTCATTATTTACATTATTCAATGAGATATTGAATTTTGAGTGAGAGTAATACATGACAAATATTATTTTGTGTATATGGCTGTGTATAATTCTGTGTATTTAAAGTATATTATAATACAATTTTGAATTACCATTTAGAAAATGATATTACATACATATATGTACTAGTATAATATAGAATACCTAAAATATATGATATTAAAAATAATATTTATATATTAAAGTAAGATTATATTTATTAGTTTATATTATAGTAATAACAAAGATTTTCCGAAGGAAAGATATAAAACTTACGCGAAATCGTGTAATTCGAATTTGTATACAAAATACCCTGGTGCCACCTATAGCGGGTTACTTTTAGGAACTATGCGTTGTTTATAATGTAAATTCGTATTTAACTATACACTTTTAAAATGTTAAATAATATGCTTTAAATTAATATTTATATGATGAAAACTAAGTGTTCATTACTAATATATAACAAACAAATATGATATTTATGTTTTAAATGCTATAAGTATATATTTAGTGAGTAAAAGTTAATTTATATTGCATGTAATTTAATAGAGCAATGAAAACATTGTTGTATGCAAACAGAGCCGAACCTAAATCTATTTCAGTGATTTCGATACTACTGCTAGCAGCGGCAGGGGATATTACTAAATTACGTTGCATGCATAGGGAGTGTTATATCTTTGCTTCGCAAAATCTTTGGTAATAATATATATCTATAATAAATACATTATAATACACAAAATAAGTAGAAATATATAAATTATAGTATACTTATATTATAATATATAAATATTACATAATGAAGAATTATAAAATAAAATATATATATATATATATATATATATATATATGCATTATAATACACAACAATAAGTAGAAGTATATATATTACAGTATACTTATTATATAAAATACATAAATATTATATTATGAAATTATATATTCATTTTCTTGTGACCGTAAATGCAGAATTACATTCAATTGGAAAATACTTATATCATATAGACCGCTATAGTTATAATAAACTAAATTGTAAACTAACAAATACTATTTGATGTTTATAAGCATATTTAAATATAGATATATAAATCACAACATTATACAGCATTTATTTAACATATTAACATATTTAGTAATTATTACTGGTAATTTAAATTATTTATTCAATTAATACTTCCAAAAAGTACTCTTTTTATATTCTTATATCATATAAGTTATATGACGATTTAAAGTATACTTCATAAATCAAATTATAGATAAATATTTGATTATTTTATTTCTATCATAATAATTTGTAAAAAAAAAAATCATGTAAATAATAATTCCGAAGGAAATTCAAATATATTGTGTTATAATTTTTATTAAATTATAAAAATCATGTTTATTTACCTGAAATAATTGATAATTTAATAGTTTATTAGAATTTAATTTAATTTATAAAATTAAATGTATATATATTAATATTAATATATGTATTAAATATTGATGATATTATAAATAGATATCATGCCACTATAAATGCATACAATAATAACATTAAAACAATATATACAAATATAAGATTGTGTACACTTATTTTAATAATTCATAATCTTAACATGTATTATATTTATAAAGTATCAAATTACATTATGACATTATCTAATGAAGAAAAAAAACATAAATAACTAAATACACAACATGATATTAATAAATACATAACATGATATTAGAAAGTTTAGTATCATATAATCATTACATTATTAAAGTTTATATTATAAAAGTTGGTCACAAATTATTCTAAAAATTTGCTAATTAATAAATATTAAATGTATTCTTTAATAGATAATAGTAACTTCAAATGACAAATAAAATAACATTTCTTCTTTAATAAGTATCATAAATGACTAATTTCAGACATTCTTATCAAAAATCATATTTTTTAGTAAGATATATATATATATATATATTTATATATATACATTTACATGTAAAATACTTATTATTGTAATAATTTATTAATAAATATTAAATAATAAATTATCATATTATTAAATTTATTGTGAAATTCTAATCATAATTTAGTGTAATAATAATAAGATATGATTATGTTTATTTATTCACTCTAACAAAAGATAATAATTATAATAATACATGTCAGTTTTATAATACAAAGTTTTAATAATTTAGTATTGAATTATTAGTAGTTAACTTGTTATTTTTCTAATTGAAAACGTTTACTTTCATTAAAAACTATTTTGTAAATAATTGTTGTTATACATTTATTGAGCACAAGATATACCCTAAAATAGGTATATTCAATTTTATATTTTAATAATATTTTATACTCTTGTATTGTATTTTAAATTTCATTTTCATGATGTATATTTCTATATATATAGATCTATCTGTATCTCATCTATATATTTTATAAATTTATAAATTATTAAAAAATAATAATTTTTAGGAATTACGATTAAGTTATAATTAAAATATCTATTTATTAAATTTGAATTTATTTTGTGTATATAATTATTACAATTTAATGAATTTATCAATCATTATTAGTTATATATTTTATACACATATAATATATTCAACAATTTAATATTATTTGTATATTTAGTAATATATTAAATAATTATAAAATTATAAATTATAATATTAATTTGTAATAATATTATCTTAGTAAAGGTACTAATTAATAGCAGTTTTAAGAAATCCCAGATATGTTAATTAGCCATTGTTTGACTAATAAGATTAATATACAATAATAATCATATATTTGGAATAAATTAATTAAAATAAATAAACTTAAATTTAATTTATAATAAACAAGAAATAATTAATTAGTATTAAATATATAATATTTATCCATAAATATATATTATATAAAAATATTGACTATTATTCCATACAAGTAATTATATATTTCCTAAAATATTATTCCAATACCCAATTGATAAGCTATGCTATGCTTGATTACCGGCTGCCCACTACACTGCCCACTACCTTGCCCACTAGGTGATCAAGATAACGGAGATATCGTCAGCAACTACTTCAAGAAGAAGAGCACAAAGTTTGGTCTGCTGTCCTTCCTGAAGTCCGCCCAACAGTCTATCTTACCCGAGAGAATCAAGAAGTCTTTCTAGAACACCCCGCGCCCCGCCCCCTCGAATGTGATCCACTTATCACCCCCACACATATTATTTATTGTAGTATTTATTACGCGTCGATTCATCGGAAAACGATTGCGATGCCGAGTATGCAAAGTGACTCACCTATAGTGACTCACCGTACCTACGATTATAACCAACTACGTATAATGTACAAAATATCATCTGGCCACCACCAACTATTAAAATAATATTATCAAAGAGTGTTTTAGATATTTATTAAAAAACTATATTCAATTCTATTGAAATATACACAATAATAGTAGTAGTAGTAGTAATGGATACTGCGCGAGTATAGATGATGACGAGAGGAGGGAGGATGAGGAGGAGGGAGAATAGGATAGGTGTCCATAACGACGGAGAAGAAGATAGTATAATAGAGTATTCAGGGAGTGTCACTCCAGTAGGATGCGCGCTTCTTAATATTGCATGCGCTGCTCTCTCTCTCATTGGGTATAAAAGTAATGCGGACTTCGCGAATGAGTGAAAGTGTGGAAGGATGTTCTGACACGGTTTGATTGACAGGTGTCATCTCGTTGGACGTTTGTTCACGTGGTAGCGTTGATTTCGTTTACCCTCCTGCGAGTAGGTATTAGATAGGTTAACACGGGGTTATATGCAGTGATTAGCTTATTAAATAGTGTTATAAAATAATATAATTAGTGTTTGGTATTATATCATCAGTAATTCTGTTATATAATTGAATACTATGAATAATATACATTGTGTAAGTTCCCCTAGTCAAATCGGCTAAACTAAGTACATTAGATGAATATAGTGGTTTTCTATTATTCAATGAATTCACCGCATAACCTATAATATAGTGCGTAATGTTTATAATACTGGATAATGCATAGATATATATATCGTATAATGCATTCATTTTTAACCATTTTATAAATTATAGATTTAATTTATTTCAAATTTACTAAAACTTGAGAAAAATAAATACATTATATAAATCCACTGAAATTGAGAAAAAAAAATTAGTTTACGATTTTGTATTAAAATATTAAAATACCGCATATTATCTTTGAAATGATAAATAATATAAATGACGTTTTTACGTAAAATAGAGCTATAAAATAAATATATCATTTAAATAATTATAATAATTTAAAAAAAAATTAATTTAATTTAATAAATGTCATAATTTAATGAGTATAATATCGTTTGTAGAATTTTAAAATGTCAAATGAATAATATTATATATAGATTTAAATAATCAGCATTCATAGATGGCTCTTTATTTATAATAACATAATAAGATAAGTTATTGCCTGAGTATATATTTCATAATAATATTGTAAATGTTTAGAATCAATCTATTCAGAATAATTATTTTTACCAATTTCATTCATTCAATAATTTTTTTTTCAATAATTTACATTTTCAGATAATTTATAATATATATAATCGCACAATATTTGTAATTTTTGTAATTTAATAATTAATAAAATATTCATAATTATATAGTATATTTTTAAAATAATAATAATTATTCTTATAATTTATTAGTTATTAATAATAATTAATATTAAATATTTTCTTCATATTTTATAAAAAAAAGCAATTATTATAGGTATGTATAATATCTATTGTTATAATATCTGTGTTAAAGTTTTAGTAGACAACTATTTGTCCTATTAAATACATGTAAAAATCAATTTATAGAACAGAGGTTGCACCTACAGGGATATGTGGCTACCACAATTATTAGAACTTTGTACTATGAGTCTACATGTGAGATAGACGTACATTTTTAATATAAATGAATATATTTGTGATGTGATAGTAATCACTCACTAATACACCAATGAAATATATATTAAAGTATCAGCACAAGTTGCCATATGGAGAGACACATGTACAATAATAATGGAATTGTGATTAATCGAATATTGTTTTTAAGAATATATCTCATGATCAGTGGCAGATGATATTGATGTAAGATCTCTGGTAATACATTAATATAGGATGTCAATTTATAACGATAAGCAATTAATATTATATGAACGTTTTTTTATTTATTATGAAACAAATAATATTAGGGGAAAGTTAATATATGTATATTCACCATTTACATTAAATACTTTAATTATACTATCTATTAATAAACTAATGAATATTTATATATAATTCTAGTAGTAAAAAATAAAACTTAATAATAGTATATAAATCGATATTAATCATCTGTAATTAGTCTATAGTCTTTGTCTAAGTTCAGACAATAATGATACACAATGGATACTAAGTCCATAAATAGAATTCTGCAACACGATTGGTTGACACACTGACCTCGTATGATCTTCGATATCGACGAGTCTAGCATCCTGTTGCATATGAAGGTCATCCCGTTGTACCAGTAGGTCGACCAGCTCTTCGTTCAGGATGTTGATCTCACTGTGCATGTCGTTGAGTACTACCTGCACAGAGAGGTCAAGGTTAGGTCATAGGCTAGCGGCACGCAATACACCACCGACATTAACTGAACATAGATGTAGACGATGATATTTATAATTTAAATTATATACCTTCAATATTTAGACAATAGACAATGTATACATTGTACATATTTTATGTCATAGACCCTTGATGATCCAAATAAATCAGAGTAGTTTAATGGAATTAATAATTTAGGTAATTAACCTCGATAAAATATGTTCTAAAAAAATGTGTACCTTCGTAAATATATTTAATAACCCGCGATTAAAGCTTAATAGTATCAAGTTGATACTACCTACTCAGTAGAGGAAGGGAGAGGTTATAACTAATCAATATGCAATCTTGTAGTTCCCCCTTCACACCGACATATGCTGTGGTCAACGGGAAGAGTCTATAACGCATGGGGTATAAGTCGAGAGTCTATATCAGATCTCATCTCGGTTGAAACTATCCAACTGATAATGCCAGCTTACTTGAGTTTTATAATATGGAGGCGGGTCTTATACGAGCCTATCTTACGTAGGTCTAGAACCCTAACGACCGTGGTAGTAGGGCTAGAACCCTATCTACCACGGTTGTATGTCTAGAACCCTATTTACCATGGTAGTAGGGCTAGAACCCTATCTACCGCGGTATTAGAGCTAGAACCCTAACGACTATGGTAGTAGGGCTAGAACCCTATCGACCGCTGTAGTAGGTCTAGAACCCTATTTACCACGGTAGTAGGGCTAGAACCCTATCTACCCCGGTAGTAGGGCTAGAACCCTATCGGCCACGGTAGTAGGGCTAGAACCCTATCTACCCCGGTAGTAGATCTAGAACCCTAACGACTACGGTAGTAGGGATAGAACCCTATCTACTGCGGTATTAGAGCTAGAACCCTAACGATTATGGTAGTTGGGCTAGAACCCTATCGACCGCGGTAGTAGGTCTAGAACCCTATTTACCACGGTAGTAGGGCTAGAACCCTATCTACCCCGGTAGTAGGGCTAGAACCCTATCTACCCCGGTAGTAGATCTAGAACCCTAACGACTACGGTAGTAGGTCTAGAACCCTAACGACTACGGTAGTAGGGCTAGAACCCTATCTACCGCGGTATTAGAGCTAGAACCCTAACGACTACGGTAGTAGGGCTAGAACCCTAACGACTACGGTAGTAGATCTAGAACCCTAACGACTACGGTAGTAGGGATAGAACCCTATCTACTGCGGTATTAGAGCTAGAACCCTAACGACTATGGTAGTAGGGCTAGAACCCTATCGACCGCGGTAGTAGGTCTAGAACCCTATTAACCACGGTAGTTGGGCTAGAACCCTATCTACCCCGGTAGTAGATCTAGAACCCTATCTACCCCGGTAGTAGATCTAGAACCCTAACGACTACGGTAGTAGGGATAGAACCCTATCTACCGCGGTATTAGAGCTAGAACCCTAACGACTACGGTAGTAGGGCTAGAACCCTAACGACTACGGTAGTAGGGCTAGAACCCTAACGACTACGGTAGTAGGGCTAGAACCCTAACGACTACGGTAGTAGGGCTAGAACCCTATAGACTACGGTAGTAGGGCTAGACACCCCCCCACACGTACCTGTAGTCTGGTGACATTAAACTCCTTGAGACGAGCCAGTGTGAAGTGGGTGTGTCCGTTAGTGGACTGAATGAGGTCAGCGTACCCCGTTATAGTGGAGAACACCGAGTGCGAACGTTTCCTATCTTCTGCCGCGGCGTGTCGGGATGGGGGTGGGGTTCCCTCGTGACTGCGGGCCTGTGTTAGGGGTAGGGGTTAAGATGTGGGCCTGTATTAGGGGTAGGGGTTAAGATGTGGGCCTGTGTTAGGGGTAGGGGTTAAGATGTGGGCCTGTGTTAGGGGTAGGGGTTAAGATGAGGGCCTGTGTTAGGGGTAGGGGTTAAGATGAGGGCCTGTGTTGGGGGTAGGGGTTAAGATGAGGGCCTGTGTAAGGGGTAGGGGTTAAGATGCGAGCCTGTGTTAGGGGTAGGGGTTAAGATGAGGGCCTGTGTTGGGGGTAGGGGTTAAGATGAGGGCCTGTGTTAGGGGAAGGGGTTATGATGAGGGCCTGTGTTAGGGGTAGGGGTTAAGATGAGGGCCTATGTTAGGGGTAGGGGTTAAGATGAGGGCCTGTGTTAGGGGTAGGGGTTAATATGAGGGCATGTAATAGGGGTAGGGGTTAAGATGAGGGCCTGTGTTAGGGGTAGGGGTTAAGATGAGGGCCTGTGTTAGGGGTAGGGGTTAAGATGCGAGCCTGTGTTAGGGGTTAAGATGAGGGCCTGTGTTAGGGGTAGGGGTTAAGATGAGGGCATGTAATAGGGGTAGGGGTTAAGATGAGGGCCTGTGTTAGGGGTAGGGGTTAAGATGAGGGCCTGTGTTAGGGGTAGGGGTTAAGATGCGAGCCTGTGTTAGGGGTTAAGATGAGGGCCTGTGTTAGGGGTAGGGGTTAAGATGAGGGCCTGTGTTGGGGGTAGGGGTTAAGATGAGGGCCTGTGTTAGGGGTAGGGGTTAAGATGTGGTGTTAGGGGTAGGGGTTATGATGTGGGCCTGTATTAGGGGTAGGGGTTAAGATGAGGGCCTGTGTTAGGGGTAGGGGTTAAGATGAGGGCCTGTGTTAGGGGTAGGGGTTAAGATGAGGACCTGTATTAGGGGTAGGGGTTAAGATGTGGGCCTGTGTTAAGGGTAGGGGTTACGAGCCTATCGAATACAAAGGTAGATATTAATAGGAATACAGAAAAAAACCGCTTTGCAATTATCAAAATGTTACCATTTAATAAAAAATGAATATTAATAATAATAACGGATATAATTTATATATCTTTAAGGCGTTTAGAGTTATTTTATAGAATATTCGGTTGCCTTTAGGTTTATTAAGTGTATTTAGCCCCTAGCCAATGATTAACCCCATTGTTTAACCCCTACCGCCCACTAACCCTCAGTAGTGCGATGGCGGCATTATTCTGTAGAATCTCTGTGGCGGTCACTAGATCTTTGAACTTTTTCTGTGCGAGGATGATAGAGATGATGATGAAGTAAGCATTGCTAGTAGGTATGTAGTGTGTAGGTGTATTATCACAATGGAGGTTCACGTATGACCATATATCTACGTAATGCATAGCATGGTGCTATAGAAACGGTTATTCTAAGGAAAGATATATCACTTACTCCAAATCGTGTGATTCGATTTTGTACACAACATATGAATAGCGCCCTCTATATAGGGTACATTTTCGAAAAAATATGTTGTTTATAATATAAATTCATATCAAATTATACACTTTTAAAATGTAAAATAATATGTTTTAAATTATTATTTAAATGATTACTTGTTCTTTACTAATATATAACAACAAATAGGATAGTTTGGTTTTATATTCTCTACATATATATGAGGCGAGTAAAAGATAACTTATATTATATATAATTTAATAGAACAATGAAAACATTGTTGTATAGAAATACATCAAACTTAAGTCTATTTCAGTGATTTTTCTGGGGGACTATTAATTACGTAGATATGGAGTGTTATATCTTTGATTATATCATAATCTTGTAGTATGTTGTTATTTTTATCATATTGAAAAAGACTATAATCATTATGCTGATATCTATTTGTGATTGTACGAGTTCACTCTTCTATAAGATTACTAGTTACAGTTAGTGACAGTTTGTTATACACATAGATTTATAGTTTATCATTAGTAAAATACAAATCTATGGTTAACTAATAAATATGATTAAGTATACATTTTTTAATTATACCTGAATTAGTAATATTTTATTTAATACTGACATTCCAAACTACAACAATATGATTGTGGAATGTAGGCACATTACATTCGTGTGATAAACTAACTGAAATAACAAGGTAACTATTGTTTAGACTCTAACAGTTATATTCTACCGGTATATCTAAGCTTTAGAGATAAACCTAGAACATAATGTTCTAGTGGAAGTTAGATGCAAAGGATCTGAAGTCAACACAACAAAAGAAAGACACGTAATATATTGTAAGGCGAACATGTGTTACTAAACAACGATACTATGTCAGTTTTAGCATCCTAAATAAGGAAACAATACCTACATTGTGTGGCGTACATTGTACACGATTATCTAGCGGTATAATAACACCAGTATTGTAACAATGGCACCTAACTTAGGTAGTCATTATTAATATCTACTTCTCACCAATGCATAGTTACCCAGCTAACAGAAATAGCCTCATAATAGCATAAATAATAGCCTAAAATATTTACATAGTGCTATTATGCTTCTATTATGTTGCCATTAAAAGTGTATTAATAGACTTTTAATGGCAATATAATAGCATCATAATAGCATTCAAAAGTAATAGTAGTATACTACTTTAATGGCAGCAAAATAGCATAATTATGCTGCTTATAAATTGTAATGCTATTATGCTGATATAATGTTGCTATTATATTAATAGCAACATAATAGCAGCATAATAGCACAATGAAAACACTGGAGGCTATTATTTATGCTATTATGCTGATATTATGAGGGTATTACTGTTAGCTGGCTATTATGATAACTAGATAGAAGGATTCTACAAGGGAGTTCACCCTGATACTAACAAAGTGAGATATCGAAAGTCCAACAGAACAACATATTGATTATACAAAATGATTGCAAGCCTAAAGTTGGTTCAGGCATGGCCTCCTTTATCTAAAGGAGGCCATGGTTCAGATAATAAGTCGTGGTAATACATATAACAAAGAGGACAAAGACCTCAAGAATGTTCTTAACGAATAAATAATTCATAGCTAAAACATGACAATACCTATAATGAACTCGATTAAATATTTACATATTACAGATTAAAATCTAGCGTATCCGCAATATCCTCTAGTGAACACTGACACCTATCATGATATAGTACTATGCCTATGGGTACTATGTAAAGTTACAAATAAGAAGAACCATGCGAATATAAATAACAGAGATTAGATGTTGAAGAACTAGGTTTCGACTATTTAAAAAATAGATCTATTTGTCGACATTAGTTATTTTAAACATGAATTCATATACCTTAAGGTAGCTTCTCGGCTCTAAGAATCACGGATCAAGATACAGGTATATCCTATACATATAGGTATATCATATACGGTATATACCTATATACCGTATATTTGTTACGTAATATTACTCGAGGAGAACAATGAGAATGAGAATGAGAAGAAGTTCAACAATGAGAAGATCTTCACTTTGAGGTTCACGAAATATGTGCGAAATACCTACACTGCTAATAAAAACATAATAAAGATATGAATTCAGAAAAGGAAAACTGGATTTAAATGGAATGTGCAATATTATAGAATGGTTGAATCCATGGGGCCAGGAACACTCGTTAATGGAGCTAAGTATACTTATAAGTAAGTAAGTAATTAATACTCATACTTAATTTATATATTATTATATAATATAACATTACACACATATTTATGATATCGAATCTAATTTATTATCTTCATAATATATATTTTTTAAAATTAAAATAACACGCACAAACGTGATATAACGTTGATATGCACGTAAAGCATATCCTTTATTCTACAATAATATTGACGAGGACATCATGCCCCGCACATTTGCACGATAATAGAGTTTCGCAGTTATCCGGTTATTAAATAAGCTAGCATGCAGTGCTCTAATTAGCGGACACTTTATTGTTGACCGGATGGGACTAGTTAGATAGGCACACAGATTATCCTAACTATAGTCCGTCTAAATGTAATTATGTGATGTGGGCGGTACGGGAGGCGGAGCTACTGTAGTTATATTACGCCCATATTGTAAACTAATACTCCTATAGGAGTATGTGTTATTTACACAGCATCATGTGACCACATCTAGGTTGGCCTCAGTAATAAAGTCGCACACATGTGTGCACACTCTTTAGTAAACATGATGATATTTAGTAGTGCTATAGTCCTATCCTGTACTATACTGATATCATATCAGTGACATGTATACACATATAATTTGTTTACTATTGTATATAATACAATGTATCATTCAACTAATAACATTTATAAACAATATATATATAATAGGATGTTAATTTAGAATGAAAATCCTATAATATATATATATATATATATATATATATATATAATATACGATGGTGACATAAATACCATATATGGCTTAAGCCTAACTAGTAATTACTAATAAAGCTAGAACAATTGTTGTAGTACACACGCACATGAATATAGGTGTACTTAAGGGTTAAGGGTTAAACTAACTACTGTGTGATATATTATAAGATACAATAACAGCATACTCGAATAACATTAACTACAATGGGAAGCTGGAAAGAGGCGACATAGCCGTGACTCGGATAAAGGAGGAGAGGTATACCTCTATAGGGGTTAACGATGTTTGTAGGAAGTAAGTAAGAGTGAGTGTAACCAATAATAGTGAGTGTAACCAATAATAGTGAGTGTAAACAGTGTACGAGCGGATTGACCGGAAGCCGAAGTAGAGTATTGTCAAGGTCGAGACGTGCACGTGTTTACATGTATATACGTCGCTTTAAAGACCCCGTATATCCTATATACCTATAGATACCCGAGTACACGATAGCTAGAATGTAGTATGTTTGTATCTAGCACGTGGTACACACATACGCACAATGCGTCGCACAATGAGTACATATCTATAGTACGTGTAGGCTATACCATGTCCTACTTTAGGCCTCCTTTAGCCCTCCTTTAACCCTCATTTAGCCCTACTTTAGCCCTGCTTTAGCTAAAGGAGGACATGGCTATACGTCCTATAACCCTAATGCATGCAACGTGCTACTTGCTATGTTAACCGGGACATAGAACAAAAAACTATTGTGAACTATAGATAATAGCGTTATATAGCCTGACAATACATAAGCATCTTCGTACAGATATATGTGTATGTATGATGCATGTAGAATTCATTACGTAATGGATGACTGACAGTGTGCGCATGCGTCACACACATAATGTAGGTTATCGATATCAACAGTTAGGAGGTCACTTGTAATTACGTCCCCCCCCCTGTTTGCAATGCATGCAGTCTATATATAGACTACCATCCAGTCATAAATAAGCTATAGTTCAATTATATAGGATATAGTTCAGTTATATATATATATATATATATATATATATATAAAAGTAGCCTAAATACACATTTCAGTTATATACATATACATTTTCCATATAAATTTTATAAAATTAATGAATTTACCGTCGTAAAAGTTGTACATTTATATGAATATGTCGTAATATGATAACGTTGACATTTCTCTAGCGTATGTCCTACATATGTCACACGTACACGACATTCAGCCACGTATTCCATTGTTGAATGGGTGCAGCAGTCTATGTAAAGCGACGTGTCACCTAAAGCGCGCTTTATTAACATATATGCTAATAAACGCATTCATCGCAATCGCTTGAGCGCGATACGTCTCCCAATAGGGACGACGACGAGATGACCTACATGTTGCGTAATACACGCTCGAGCCGGTATTGCGTAATACACACTCGAGCCGGTATTGCGTAATACACGCGTCGTGCGTGATAAGATACTCTCATATTGTGGAACATAATGTTTTTGCTATTTATTTTGCTATTTATTAACATTTCGCTATTTTACAATATAATATATAAGATACATAGATATGTATATATTCCCGGGGGATATATATGCACTGCGCCGCTGCATTGTTTTATATCGGAAGCGTTTAATCTACATAAACATACATGCACGCGTCATTAATCAGATATCGCATACACGAGAGGGAGCCACTGTCGCCTAACAATGATTACGTCATATTACCGAACATGCGGCTACCACGTGATGTATAGTCGACCAATGGGAGGAGGTTCCCAGATTAGTGACGCATGTAATATCCCATGTATAATATAAATCTTCGTATTTTCTATGTAGGATAGTATGTAAATCTTCCGTTATAATATATATATATATATATATATATATATAGGATATATTCTATAGAATGATTTGGTGATATACACTATACAAGTATAATATACATAGTATATAATGAGTGCATTGTTAAAGCGTCATCAGCCTGCCATCACGTGATGTACCGATACCGCACACACCCTTAAGTCGTGCATTACGTAATGCCTCACGTGTGACTCACGTGTGACTCACTAGCCTGCCATTACTATAGTAATACACGAGGTTGATTATGTTCGCAATGAAGCCACGTGACATTAATGATGACTAGCACGTGACTAGCACGTGACTAGCCTACGTTAACAGCGAGCTATACGTATACCACGTGATGAGCTGTAATAACGCAATGCCTAGCGATGTGCTTACTGACCATGTGATGTTATGTTGATGCGGTATCCCAATGAGGAACTTAGGCTGTTATCCGTATAGCAAGGAGAGCTGCACACTGTACCATTATATCTACTCGATGTATCAACTTACTACCTAACTGCGACTATATTTATAGTGAACAGTGTAGCTGGTCACGCTGAACAGTCACAAACGCCATATATGGTATACCGGATAACAATACACGCCCACTCTGACGTCATCATTAGTCATGACCTCATCTAAAAATAGATACCCACGTCATGTATCCACTATAAAATCCGGTTGAACATATTTAACAAAGACTTTAATTAAATATGTATAGACACGTATAAACACGGATATAAACACGGATACTTATAAGCGAGCTGTTTATTTTACCAAAAACGGCGTTTGTGTACAGTGTACAGTGTACAGTGTATATAGTATATATACTATATAGTGTATACTATATAATGTACACTGTAAATCGTAAGGTACACTATATTTATACAGTATATATAGTATATATACTGTGTAATGTATACAGTATACTGTGAAATGGAAGAAGCCGTGTCTATCAAGTGTGTATCTGTGTATCTATTTATATACGTATACGTATACTATAGTATATATATATATATATAGTATTAAGAGCCATGACGAAGTATAATATATTATACTTATATATAGTAATACGTTGAACGCATATTTTGTGTGAATATACGAGATAATCACACCAAGGATATGACCTCGATAATACTTATAATATTATGAGCGTGCACGCTCAAGATCATGATCTTATTTATACTGTAAACGCGTGTAATATGATAAGTGTTATGAAGGTCATGTCCTTGTTGTGATAATCTCGGCTTAAGGTCTGGCGATGATGGTTTAAAAAGTCTCGAATACATTTTCTAGAAATACTCCCTCCATCCCTCACTCCCTCTCTCCATTCTCTTACCCATCCCTACATCCCTCGCTACATCCCTCCCCTCCCATCCCCTCCCTCTCCCACCCTCTTTCCCTTTCGCTAACCTTGGTGATTTCCACGGGCGTACATTCCAGCGAGTTGTCTACATCGTCGCAACTGGAAGAAGCCGACTCGACGTCACGTGACTCTAGACTACCATGTGATCCGACCTCTGAACTCTCCTCCGCCTGTTCCGTCTGTTGTAGTTCGGTGAGATCAGTGGACGAGCCGAATGCCAGCCTACGTCTTATCTCCTCACGTTCATTCCTCCGCCTCTGTGTACGTGAGTATGTGCGATGTTACTTGTGTGCGCGGGTGTGTGGGTATGTGTATTCGTATGCGCACACACACACATATATATATATATTGCCTGTGTGGCTCAGTTGTTAAGGCGTCAGACACACAAGCAGTAGGACACGGATTCGAGCTTCGTCCGCACCATTAATTAATTTTATAAAATGGGTCTTAAAATATTATTTAGAAGTGATCTTATATAATTGTGTATAATAAATGATCGGCTCTCGTTAAAACCATGGATGCCTTAACACGAGAGCGGCTTCGAAGGGACATTAGAGCCATATATGGTTATAAGTGAAAACTTTATCTAAGTTCCTGGATGGGATGAAAGGACTCCACCAAATAAAAATAACAATAATAATAACAATATATATATATATATATATATATATATATATATATATATATATATGTGTGTGTGTGTGTGTGTGTGTGTTGGTATATGCGTGTGTATATATGTGTTTGTATGCATGCATGTATGTATGTATGTGTGCATGGGCATGTGTGCTAAGTCATCCAATACGTAGGATGTTATTTTATGTAGTATGCATGTAAAGTTAGTCAGATATATATTGATATCCATATGGAAAGGCTATCGTTCTATTATAATAGTTATAACTGACCACTGTCCACCTGACCACCTGTCCTTCTACTAATACAACACCCTTACATAATACATTCTTAGTTAATGATCACGTCTTATTGTGACCTTATTATTTCAACATATACATTAGTCTATATTACATAATCTATGTTCATCGTATACCCATTACGAGCCTATACCCATTACAGTAATACCAAAGATTTTGCGAAGCAAAGATATAACACTCCCTATGCATGCAACGTAATTTAGTAATATCCCCAACCGCTGCTAGCAGTAGTATCGAAATCACTGGTTCGGCTCTGTTTGCATACAACAATGTTTTCATTGCTCTATTAAATTACATGCAATATAAATTAACTTTTACTTACTAAATATATACTTATAGCATTTAAAACATAAATATCATATTTGTTTGTTATATATTAGTAATGAACACTTAGTTTTCATCATATACATATTAATTTAAAGCATATTATTTAGCATTTTAAAAGTGTATAGTTTGATACGAATTTACATTATAAACAACGCATAGTTCCTAAAAGTAACCCGCTATAGGTGGCACCAGGGTATTTTGTATACAAATTCGAATTACACGATTTCGCGTAAGTGTTATATCTTTCATTTGGTAAATCTTTGGTAATACGCTACACGTACACACGTGACATGCGGCGATGACGTCATCACTCTAGTGTGTTACGTACATAGTATCGCCCCGCGGACAACAATAACAATAACACCACTACTGGCGGGCCTCTACTGTAGAGACAATAGCACTATTGTAGCACGGCCACGCTGGATATCGATTAAATCTACGCATGCGCGAGATTGTGTTCACACGTGTGTTCGACGCGACGTACACACAGTACTATACGAGACAATGTGCGTGTGTGTGTGCGCCTGATCTTACACGTATGTGTGCTATATTGCATTGCTATATTGCTATACTACATTGTACGCTATTTAAGCGCTAACATCGCTTATCGTCGAGTGACATTGCTGTACACATGCATAGACATTATAATTGGGTAGACTGATATTTGTATGCATCTGCAATGTATTGTTTTCATCATTTGAACGAACAGCATCCATTGATGAGTCATTGAATTAAATATATTTATTCGAATTGTCATTACAATTGGGGAACAAACTTTATCTCCAATATCAGTCTATCACATTATAACTTATATGATCGCATCGCTACGGTTATTATCACGTGACAACCCATTATATTGTCACGTGACAACTTACGCATTTATCATGTGATAATGTACGATATTGCTGCGTGATAACTTACGATATTGTCACGTGTAAGTTTACTATATTGCCACGTGATAGCGTACGCATTTGTCACGTGATAACCCATTATATTGTCACGTGATAACGTACGATATTGTCACGTGATAGTGAACTCTATTGTCACGTGATAACTTACTAAATTGTCACTGTGGACATCACGGTGTCCGCACACTTGGTAATAAGCACTTCCGGTGCTCGTATACGACCCGTTCACAGTACACTGTATACACTACTGCAGTACCACCACTACCACCACCGTAACACCATGCGTACGGCGTACGTGTGTGAATACGGATTCGTATACGTATACGACGCATTGCCTATTGTCACGTGACTATATGCATGTGACTATAGGCATGTGACTATAGGCATATAGACATGTGACTATAGGCATATAGACATGTGACTATAGGCATGTGACTATATGCATGTGACTATATGCATATATACATGTGACTATAGGCATATAGACATGTGACTATAGGCATGTGACTATATGCATGTGACTATATGCATATAGACATGTGACTATAGGCATATAGACATGTGACTATAGGCATGTGACTATAGGCATATAGACATGTGACTATAGGCATGTGACTATAGGCATGTGACTATAGGCATGTGACTATAGGCATATAGACATGTGACTATAGGCATATAGACATGTGACTATAGGCATGTGACTATATGCATGTGACTATATGCATATAGACATGTGACTATAGGCATATAGACATGTGACTATAGGCATGTGACTATAGGCATATAGACATGTGACTATAGGCATGTGACTATAGGCATATAGACATGTGACTATAGGCATATAGACATGTGACTATAGGCATGTGACTATATGCATATTGTCACGTGACTATAGGCATGTGACTATAGACATGTGACTATATGCATATTGTCACGTGACTATAGGCATGTGACTATAGGCATGTGACTATATGCATATAGACATGTGACTATAGGCATATAGACATGTGACTATAGGCATGTGACTATAGGCATATAGACATGTGACTATAGGCATGTGACTATAGGCATATAGACATGTGACTATAGGCATATAGACATGTGACTATAGGCATATAGACATGTGACTATAGGCATGTGACTATAGGCATATAGACATGTGACTATAGGCATGTGACTATAGGCATATAGACATGTGACTATATGCATGTGACTATAGGCATATATACATGTGACTATAGGCATGTGACTATAGGCATATAGACATGTGACTATAGGCATATAGACATGTGACTATATGCATGTGACTATAGGCATATAGACATGTGACTATAGGCATGTGACTATAGGCATGTGACTATATGCATATTGTCACGTGACTATAGGCATGTGACTATAGGCATATAGACATGTGACTATATGCATGTGACTATAGGCATATAGACATGTGACTATAGGCATGTGACTATAGGCATGTGACTATAGGCATATAGACATGTGACTATAGGCATGTGACTATATGCATGTGACTATAGGCATGTGACTATAGGCATATAGACATGTGACTATAGGCATGTGACTATAGGCATATAGACATGTGACTATAGGCATGTGACTATAGGCATATAGACATGTGACTATATGCATGTGACTATAGGCATATAGACATGTGACTATAGGCATGTGACTATAGGCATGTGACTATAGGCATATAGACATGTGACTATAGGCATATAGACATGTGACTATAGGCATGTGACTATAGGCATATAGACATGTGACTATAGGCATGTGACTATAGGCATGTGACTATAGGCATATAGACATGTGACTATAGGCATATAGACATGTGACTATAGGCATGTGACTATAGGCATATAGACATGTGACTATAGGCATGTGACTATAGGCATATAGACATGTGACTATAGGCATGTGACTATATGCATGTGACTATATGCATATAGACATGTGACTATAGGCATATAGACATGTGACTATAGGCATGTGACTATATGCATGTGACTATATGCATATAGACATGTGACTATAGGCATATAGACATGTGACTATAGGCATGTGACTATAGGCATATAGACATGTGACTATAGGCATGTGACTATAGGCATATAGACATGTGACTATAGGCATATAGACATGTGACTATAGGCATGTGACTATATGCATATTGTCACGTGACTATAGGCATGTGACTATAGACATGTGACTATATGCATATTGTCACGTGACTATAGGCATGTGACTATATGCATATAGACATGTGACTATAGGCATATAGACATGTGACTATAGGCATGTGACTATAGGCATATAGACATGTGACTATAGGCATGTGACTATAGGCATATAGACATGTGACTATAGGCATATAGACATGTGACTATAGGCATGTGACTATAGGCATATAGACATGTGACTATAGGCATGTGACTATAGGCATATAGACATGTGACTATAGGCATGTGACTATAGGCATATAGACATGTGACTATATGCATGTGACTATAGGCATATATACATGTGACTATAGGCATGTGACTATAGGCATGTGACTATATGCATATTGTCACGTGACTATAGGCATGTGACTATAGGCATGTGACTATATGCATGTGACTATAGGCATGTGACTATAGGCATATAGACATGTGACTATAGGCATGTGACTATAGGCATATAGACATGTGACTATATGCATGTGACTATAGGCATATAGACATGTGACTATAGGCATGTGACTATAGGCATATAGACATGTGACTATAGGCATATAGACATGTGACTATAGGCATGTGACTATAGGCATATAGACATGTGACTATAGGCATGTGACTATAGGCATGTGACTATAGGCATATAGACATGTGACTATAGGCATATAGACATGTGACTATAGGCATGTGACTATAGGCATATAGACATGTGACTATATGCATGTGACTATAGGCATATAGACATGTGACTATAGGCATGTGACTATAGGCATGTGACTATAGGCATATAGACATGTGACTATAGGCATGTGACTATAGGCATATAGACATGTGACTATAGGCATGTGACTATAGGCATATAGACATGTGACTATAGGCATATAGACATGTGACTATAGGCATGTGACTATAGGCATATAGATATGTGACTATATGCATGTGACTATAGGCATATAGACATGTGACTATAGGCATGTGACTATAGGCATATAGACATGTGACTATAGGCATGTGACTATAGGCATGTGACTATAGGCATATAGACATGTGACTATAGGCATGTGACTATAGGCATATAGACATGTGACTATAGGCATGTGACTATAGGCATATAGACATGTGACTATAGGCATATAGACATGTGACTATAGGCATGTGACTATAGGCATATAGATATGTGACTATATGCATGTGACTATAGGCATATAGACATGTGACTATAGGCATGTGACTATAGGCATATAGACATGTGACTATAGGCATATAGACATGTGACTATAGGCATGTGACTATAGGCATATAGATATGTGACTATATGCATGTGACTATAGGCATATAGACATGTGACTATAGGCATGTGACTATAGGCATATAGACATGTGACTATAGACATGTGACTATAGGCATGTGACTATAGGCATATAGACATGTGACTATAGGCATGTGACTATAGGCATGTGACTATATGCATGTGACTATAGGCATATAGACATGTGACTATAGGCATATAGACATGTGACTATAGGCATGTGACTATAGGCATATAGACATGTGACTATAGGCATGTGACTATAGGCATATAGACATGTGACTATATGCATGTGTATATAGGCATATAGACATGTGACTATATGCATGTGACTATAGGCATATAGACATGTGACTATAGGCATGTGACTATAGGCATGTGACTATAGGCATACAGACATGTGACTATAGGCATGTGACTATAGGCATATAGACATGTGACTATATGCATGTGCCTATAGGCATATAGACATGTGACTATATGCATATAGACATGTGACTATAGGCATATAGACATGTGACTATAGGCATGTGACTATAGGCATATAGACATGTGACTATATGCATGTGACTATAGGCATATAGACATGTGACTATAGGCATGTGACTATAGGCATATAGACATGTGACTATAGGCATGTGACTATAGGCATATAGACATGTGACTATATGCATGTGACTATAGGCATATAGACATGTGACTATAGGCATGTGACTATAGGCATATAGACATGTGACTATAGGCATGTGACTATAGGCATATAGACATGTGACTATAGGCATGTGACTATAGGCATATAGATATGTGACTATAGGCATGTGCCTATAGGCATATAGACATGTGACTATAGGCATATAGATATGTGACTATAGGCATGTGACTATAGGCATATAGACATGTGACTATAGGCATGTGACTATAGGCATGTGACTATAGGCATATGACTATAGGCATATAGGCATGTGACTATAGGCATGTGACTATAGGCATATAGACATGTGACTATAGGCATGTGACTATAGGCATATAGACATGTGACTATAGGCCAGGACTATAGGAATATTGTCACGTGACTATAGGCATATAGACATGTGACTATAGGCATGGACTATAGGCATATAGACATGTGACTATAGGCATATAGACATGTGACTATAGGCATGTGACTATAGGCATATAGACATGTGACTATAGGCATGTGACTATAGGCATGTGACTATAGGCATGTGACTATAGGCATATAGACATGTGACTATATGCATGTGACTATAGGCATATAGACATGTGACTATAGGCATGTGACTATAGGCATATAGACATGTGACTATAGGCATGTGACTATAGGCATATAGAAATGTGACTATAGGCATGTGCCTATAGGCATATAGACATGTGACTATAAGTATATTGGTGATGTCGCTGCTAGCGATGGAAATACGTGTGACGCTGCTGATGATGCTACGGGGAGGAAGCGATGCATGTATGAGGGTCACGATAGGGTCACGATAGGGTCACGATAGGGTGGCGTGGGGGGTGCTAGTCTATAGTTTAATACCGGTGCTGCTGCTGCTGCAATAGTAGTATACTACTATACATAGTAGTATAATATAGTGTATAATAGTATACTACTATACATAGTAGTATAATATAGTGTATAATAGTATACTGCTATACATATGTATACAGCAGCAGCAGCAGCAGTATACACCTACTACTGTTCAGATAATGCTAGAGAGGCTACATCGATTTACAGCGATGAGAATAACGTAAAAACTTCCCCCGGTGACATCGTATACATATGTGTACATTGTGTACACTATGTGTACATTGTGTATACATCGTGTAGACATTGTGTACACTTTACACCATGGGACTTGATTTTTTGACGAATGTCGAGAAATACACGCCTGATCCTGCACTCGAGTTATAATCTTGACATATGTAATCAATAAATGTATTGATTATAAATGTCAAGTATATCTTTCGATATATATATATATATATATATATATATATATATGTTTGTGTGTGTTTGTATATATATATAATGTATAATATTATTATATATTAGGTTTAAGAGGCGTAGGGAGGATGAATAAGACGAGAAAGAGGAGTAGGGGAGGAGGAGGAGGGTGATTAGAAGGGTGCTGATGACGAGGAGGGGGAGGGGGGGGTCTCCGTTGCTATGTTACGATATTGTTACCTTATAAGGTATTTAATATGCACTCGTATATCAGTGGTAATACACCCAGGCTACAATATGTAGGTTACACCCAGGCTACAATGTGTAACCTATAGGTTTCGAGTGTTACTATAGTTAAGTTCTAGTATATATGTTAGTTAGTTACAATATGTGTGTCCGTAAAACTATTAGTTATGAACAGGTTACATTTGTAATATAGTGTAACTACTGGTTACGAATGGTTACCAGTGTAACCATTATGTAAGGTGTATTTCTCGCCTATCTACTTATAGATCTGAATGTAAAGTAACATTAATAAGATATACCGCACTTTCTGTAATCTATAATATATGATTTATAATATATAGATTCTATATGAACCTATAATATCACAAACACATTATACATATATTAAGATATTAAATGTAATGATATGTTTTGATCTTTATGGAATTCTATATATATATATATATATACTATAGTGACTGTACACTGTATACTGTACAGTGTACACCAGGCGTTCCTATAAGTTTTTTTTTACATAGTTTCATATATATAGGCTTTACCTCGCTGTACCATACAGAAGATGGACAAGGTTAGATACCCTACTAGATACCCTACTAGATACCCTACTAGATACCCTACTAGATACCCTACTAGATACCCTAGTATAGTGTGAGATGTTCGCTTACGTGACTATTACGTAACTAGTGGTCAGTTGTCCGGTGAGATCGATACGTCGCATGCCCATAGCTCGTATTAATTAAGCGGACAGGCGGCGGACGGGCGGCGGACGTTAAGCACGCGAGAGATGATCACGAGAGAGAGCGCATCACCATGACAACCGGGATACCGGTATCGACCGTCGCGAGGTCTAGGTATACACGCACACCGACAGCGGCAGCACCGACTTACTAATCGATTAGGCGACTTTCGTTTAGAAACGGATCGCGAACCGAACTCTTCGCGCGAAGGCAGCGGTGGCTTAACGCTAGCGAGGTCGTGTGCTCGCCAACGCATGTCCTTAGTTCAGATGTGAGTATCAGTCGATAGGTAATAGATAAAGTATGCCTATAGGCATATATGGGTTGTTTACATTACGCTAAATGATGCCCTGAATAGTCGGCAAATAACACGAATAAAATAGAAGCAGATATTTTTTAATATATATATATATGTGGTATAATGATGATGATGATATTCGGTTTATTAGGCACTAAAATAGGGTCATGTAGACCCCTTCGCTCGTACAGGTAGAAAATAATAATAATATAATAGTAATACGATAACAATTTAATAATAATATACACTGGATATAACATGGACAACAATAATAAGTGATATAGAGGAGTGTTATTTACTGCAGTCTGCATTGATATAGTGGAGTGTTATGTACCTCCGACTGTATAATATAATACTATATTTTACACTGTATACAGTCCCCTATAGGGATTAACCTGGATATACAGGGGCGCTTTACCGATACGTTTATAATTATCTTAACACGAGTATTTAGGCAATAGGACATCGCTGCCGTGTATCACCAGGTTAAGAAGGATATCGCGGTGCGTGGTCAACCGTGACGGATAACCCCATCGCCATGTCTTTGCTGCACCCTCAGCGTGTATCGAACGTGTGCACGGCGTGCACTGCACGCATGTATACTGATAATAAGTAGGTCACGTGATAACTAGGTCACTTGTATTACGCAATGATAACGCGCCGCACTTCGTCTGCTTAACATCTGCTTTAACATTAACTGTTAGTCGTGTATACTCGTGTCAGGTATACCTATATGACATATAGGTATAGTATAGTATAGTATAGGCACATATTTTTATAAGGATCTGCTTCGCAAAATCTTTGGTATAGGTGTAAACTTGTATATCTATGTATATATCATATATATATATATATATATATATATATATATGTATATATTCTCTTGTATTTATCAATAACTTAATAAAAGATAAATAAAAACACAAGAAAAAAGTATTACTATTTGTATTGTATTGTCCTGGGCCCTCGCAGTTATTTATAACATGTATATGACTTCTTGAGGGGTCTATTTATATCCGTTATTTGTATTGTATTCGATACATATATATATATATATATATATATATGAGATTTCAATAAATAAATATTATATTATGTGTGTGTGTGGGTGGGTGTGTGTATGTGTGTGAGAGTGTGTAATGATATGAGATATATCAATACGCCATCACTTATACGTAATAATGTGCTTTCCCTTCACAATCACTTCCGTTTACGCTACACCGATTTCCGCGGGGGCGTCACGTGATATGACGTAATCTAGGACAAAGTACACATCACGCAGTGTATAGCTGTGTACGGTGTACGACGCTGACAGACGCATACCTCAGTCTGATCACGTGACTACAAAGGAGAACATATGCTACTATATATATAGTACTATAGTAGTAGTATAATAATACTATACTATAGTAGTAATCCTCCTACTACTAGTGTTGCGGACGTGTTCGGTATCACGCTGCCTGTGTACACACTAGGGATATGTAAATTAACATTATTATGTAGGGCCACTATATTTTCAAAAAGTAACGCTATCAGATCGGCACCGGGTAGTTATGAATACAAAAGTCTCAGATCGCTTAACATATTACACAATATCAAATAGAATCATTAACACATTGCACCATCTACACATGGCTAATACACAACTATCAGCGTCCTACTATCATTATTAGCATTAGTACCAGAACCCCTATTACTAATGCCACACCATTGCTAGAATACCATAGTAGTATACAACTACTACCATTATCATGATCAGAACTAGTTTCATCAGCAGTAACTCGAAATAACTCGAGATAGTGTGAGATAGTGTGAGATAACGTGAGATAACGTGAGATAACGCGATATAACGCGATATAACGCGAGATATAACGTGGAATACGTGGTGTAATAATTACTGTTGGCCACCTTAAGCTTTTTGCCTGACGTTTTTCATCATCGATTTAAGCCCACACAATATGTAATGATCACGTGTTCTCGAGAGACAGATATTACGTAACGTAAACAGTTGCACGATGACGTCACACATGCGCGATGACGTCACCGTGCTGTTCACGCCGGATTACTAGAACATGTTTTATATCTAGGCACGCCATGTGTACAATACTTAATTAGAAATGAACTATTCAGAAGCACGTGTAAAAAGTGATGGTGTATGTGGTTGTGGTTGTTGAGGCTGTCGTATTAACTTATAGCTTAGCAGATATTAGTTCTAGCTGAAATATTTGTTATAATATACCGTATATATATTTATATAATATGTATGTATATAGCTATTGTCTATACAGTATATACAGTGTATACACTGTTACTGTTTATATCACTATTGATTACATCATCGCCGGTTGCATCACTATTACTACATAGATATGACTAGCGGAGTGTATACACCTATAGGTGGCACACAGCACACATCACACAGCACACATACACCACCTATAGGTGAATGATTAACTGATCACGTGTGTGTTGTAGCTAGACGGGTGTTTACTCATCACTGGGTTAATTATATAACAGAAGGATGATGATGAGGAGGAGAGGGAGGAGGAAGAGGAGGATGAGACTATAAATAATAGATTATAGACAGTAGTTACCGCCTATCAATAGAAGTAAAGGTTAATATATTAATACGTTTATGTACTTATGCAGTTTATTTACATATTGGCGTTGTAGTAAGTTATGTTTTATCTTTATACTATTTTGTATATAGTATTTACCATATGTTCTGTATTCTCTTTATTGTATTTTTTTATAATAATATATCTTCATATATATATTTGTATATAAATTATAAATACATCTTAATAATAATGTATATATATATATAAGAATATTATAAGTAATCACCTAAGGGGTATCCCACTACAAGTATTTCCGGCAACTTGCCGGAAATATTGCAACTTTAAAACCATTTTCAATAGATTTTTAATGGGATACCCCTATAAAGTTAATATATTTCAGGCAAATTACCGGAAAGTAAAGGGGTTTCCCACTAAATACTGTAGTTAAATTGATAGAACATCGTTTAAAAGTTGAAATACTTGTAGACTACAAGTTATAGTGGGATACCCCCTTTAGATACACACTTACAGGAACACATAACAATGACACACAGACATGATCTATTTAATTCACTTTTAGTTACGGCAATTTACCGGTAACAAAGTTAAATGTATGCACGATATATTCACGATATTTCTGGCAATATTCAAAATACGGAGGACAGCTATTTTGCGGCGATGTCCTGAGCGAAATTAGTGAAACCACGCCCCTTTTGGGTGATGTCATGTGTGCGTGTCGGTGCTATAGTGTTACCTAACGTTATTATATACGAACTCCACATTCATATACTAATAGGCAGTCATGCGTATCATATATACATAATGTATTACGTAGTATAAGCATATTTAATACAACTATTATTAGTTGTATTTTATATATTAACTCATAATAAAGGGTTTAATTAATAACTATATACTAAATAGTATTATTTTAGGTATATATATACCGAATACATATACATTATACGGTATACCGCGAATGTACATATAAAGTACAACAGTAATCACGTGTCTATGTAGATCACATGTTCACTGGAATGCTATACTACATACCACCTATAGGTGCAAAACTCGCACATGTACATGTGAACCGTATTAAAACTGTGCACAACACGACCAACATAGCAATACGACCTTATTTAAGGTATATAATAACCTTTGAATGTAAAGGTCATACATCACTTTAACGCCTACAACTACTGGAGGTGTGTATACCTACACACGTAAGCCACGCCTGGAATATATTAATATTATAGCATTATTGTTTTTTATCGAATAGATGGCGTTTACCAGTATTGCATAAGTCATTGTTATAGGCTATTGTCCCTATTGTCATGTCGTACACATAGGCGCTACAAGTGAGTGCGGTTTGCCACGCTTGTTGCGTAATTTATTGTATTCAGACACCGGCAGAACACGGTCTGCTATGTATAATGTACTGTATAAGCGAATGTTTATATGTTTAGCTATAGCTAAAAATAGAAATATTAGTTTACAATATATTTTTATAATATATATTTTACAATAATAAATATATATATATATATATATATATATATATTCACATGGTGTACAGGTCAGATGGGCTAGTGAAACATAGGGAACAGTTGGAGAAGTGGCGAGTTAGGCTACAGCCACGTCGTACACCTGTGTAACTATAGTTAATCACTATAACTACAACACGTGTTGTTCCCTAGTGATAGTCGGTAACTTAAGTGAGATACAAGAGTAAACAAAAGCCAGCATATGTTGTACTTAGTTAGTGTAAACAATGGATTCAATGTCTAGGTTATTAAGTAACGATTAAGTTATACTTATTTGTATTGTATTGTCCTGGACCCTCGCAGTTATTTACAACACGTAGGACATATATGTATGCACTATACAATGTAGTGTATACCTAAATGTACAATACATTAAGTCTTATCGAGGAACCCATTCATATCAGCCGTTTACACACATACTATCACAGTTATGGCTACAACTCAATATATCTAAACGTATACATACGAAAGTGGCGTAGATGGGTCGATAGATCTTAAGTCGGTAGTGATGTTTCACGGTTCTCAAGGTCATGGCGAGTTCACGCCTCAGCGACTCGTTGACCTCTAAACTCGCTAGCATTCCGCCACCGTCGCCGCCTCCGACGACAGCAGGAGGACGATGGGCAGGAGCGAGAAGATGGGGAGGAGGGGTAGGAGGTGGTGGAGGAGGAGCGGGGGATGTCCAGCGACAGCGGGTCAAAGTTCATCGAGTATTTACTCCGGCGTCCGCGTGGTGGAGCTAGCGGTGGTGGTGGTGGCGACCACTACGATACCGAGCATGTTACGTAACCGGCGGTGTTGTTGAATAGCTAGCGGCGGTGTATAGGTGGCGCCCGTCAAAGATCGTAGAATACCTCACGTGGTTCGACGCGCGATATCGGATGATGTCAGATGATCCAAGAATGCATCATTCGAATCGATAAACCGGCGATGTCGTGGTCGGCGTTGTTATAGGAACGTTGGTGCGTGCGTGCGTACGTGCGTGTGTGCGGACGTCGATGTTTACATGTCTATTCGCGCGCGCGTCTTAAATGCTAATACTATACGACTTCGCGGCGGGTATCTTTAAATAAATGTCCTCGGGGACATGGAGCGTGCGTCGCGCCGTGCGTGCTCTTTTCCGGATGTGGGCGTACCGTTTGGCGCGAGTTTGGCGGGCGTCGTCTGCGTTTATTCAATGAAAATAAACATTCGTAATGTATCGACGAGGTAAAAAAAAAGTATTTCTATAGATCGGGAAATGACAGCGCAATAAATCGTCATAAAATTAAAATATAAATTCGTTGGAATCAAATGTATATAAATTGATTACATATAATATTCCTATTATACATAAATATGCATTAAATATGCATACATTAGTCAACACTATATATATATTATATATATATGCATAAACTGCCTATGTAAATCATTTGGAGTCAGACAAACAAACAGTAGGACACGGGTACAAGCCCTGTACGCCGGATGACGTCAGGACCATTAAAATATGTATTAATATAATATTTAGAAGTTATCTTATATCATTTTTTATACATAAATGATCGGCTCTCGTTAAAACAGTGAATACATTAACATAAGAGCGACTTCGAAGGGACATTGTGGCCAT